>JASDDO010000010.1:192597808-193797808 GCA_030015575.1 Agapanthus africanus | reverse complement strand
GTTTAATTTGTTTCTATATTACTTTAAATCAACTTAATTAGGTATCTAAATGGTTCTATTTGCTAGTTTAAGATTTTCAAGAAAAGGGTTTGATTTTGAGTTAGGGTTTTAACCATCACCACTTGGTTAGCTAAGTGTAGTTGCTATCTAGTGGCTTAGTTTAGATGTTTAATTGTGATTGTGGCCACTAGATCACTAATCCATAAGGTTTTGCACCAAAAATCCTTTGGGTTGCTTACTAGGTTTTCGGTATAATTTGACGTTGGTTTTATTTGTCGTTGTGATGATATACATATTAACTTCTACGATATATATTGTGTTGTGAATGAGCGATCGGTACGATCGGGTTCTAGGTTTGGTGGTTATCTCGTATAGAGATCTTAGTTAAGGTTGTGGCGATGTCGTACGCGTTTTGTGCACTAAGTGCACAATGTGTCGATCTTGTGTACGTTTATTCTTGCGTTTCGTTGTCTTTGTGGCGGCTCCGGATATTTATCCTTATGTATTGTGTTTGTGAAATTTTAGGGTCGATTACGGGAACTTCGGACGCTACTAGAAAAGAGAAGCAGGTGGTTGGACTTACCTAGCTCGAGATCATCGGTGAGTAGATTTAACATCTACGGGGAAATCGCCCGTATGGCGTTATGCGTCAGGGCTACATATGATATTATTGTCGCATGTTATACGCATATGAGTTGATTGTGCATGAGCATCATTGCATACTATTACTTTTTATGCCTTGACTTAGTACCTATTGGACACTTCACCATTACTGACGGTTCATAATGCACTAGTACTAAATTGTATGCTACACACACCGTTGGTAATTGCCATGACACGTGCAACCTATACGCATATATGGTACTGTAGTCGTTATTAACCTTGAGACATTGATTCGTGTTCTATTGCGCATAAGAAATGTATCATGCATACATACCTACATGTGTACACACATACCTTGCTATAGCTACATATACACCTTTATATGATTTTGGAGATGGTGGGAACCGCATGATATTATTTAAAAACGGGATTCATTTAATAGAGCGGGTTTTCTCTTGATATGCACATATTATTGTTCTATGTTGCATACATCATATTTCATGGATTTACGTATTAAGATATAGATTTCATGTGATTTATGGATTTGAGAACCGTGGGGATATTTCAAGAAATTATGCATTGTTTTGAAAACCCGTTTCTCTTGATATGATATTCCATGAGTTTTCTCGGTTCTGAGACTTGTGTTAGATACCCGATTCGAGGAGCGGTAGGCACCTCTGCGGGTACATGGTGGACCCGGTGAGGTATCCCGGGGTAAGAAGACTCGTATAGAAAGGTGGTGAGCCCGGCGGAGGGAATACTACATACCGGTGATAGTATAGAACCCGACGGATATCCGGAGGATACCGTTTGGGAGTTATGACATGAGATATATTGAGGGCCGATCTGGGTATGCGTGGCCTGAGAGATGAGTATTTACGTATCGTTGATGGACACGGGTTTTCATGATGTTTTGAGTGTCGATGTTGGGCACTCAGGTTCCATGAGATTTACAGATATTAGGGACGATCAGGGTGATGGCGCCTGAGGTATTGGGATTTAGGGTGTCGTTGATGGACACCGGGATTTTCCACGATGATGATTCATTGATGATTTTATGTTTTATCCCATACTCAAAATTTATTTGATATGCATTGTTTCATGTGTTTGTAGTACCCGATGGTGTACCTAGATCATGATTGTTGCATATCCATATTGCCATACTTATGCTATCAGATTTCATATTGTAGATTATCGCTGTTCGTACATACCTGTGATTATCTGTATGATGTTACTTACTATTCAACTCACCCCCATTGTGCCACAGTGTTTTGCAGGCTTGATCCTCAGAGTAGTCGCGACAGGGCTTCTTATTGCATCTTTTTCAGTGAATACCTCTACGGTTGGTTGTGAGCCTTTTTACTGTAGGTTGGTTTGCGGTTATCCGTTTAAGTTCATTGTATATCTCATTGTATCTAGTACTCTCCATTTGCTACTTCTTGTATTGACTTAGAGACGAGTTGTGAGAACGATATTGTATATTTTTGTGACTCTGGGTGTCGTGCTCGTGTGAGCCGGCCTTTATTATGTAGTTTTACCTCTTTATGTTGTTTTTCACTTGTATTGTCTATTTCTTCGCTACGGCGTCGTATATATGCTTGTAGTAGTTGTTTCTGCCTTTGGGCGTGATTTGCTCCCGTTTGTGGATGCTTTACTTATATCTTATTTTGAACCCTTTTCGGGGCTAGTTTTTACAAAGGAGGTGTTGCCGAAATTTTTAAGAAAATAAACATAAGTTTATAGGTTTTTACTTGAGATTTCCAAATGTTTTTTTCATTGTTTTGATCACTTAGTTCTTTTGATGGTTTAGATTTCTGGGTTTCGGCTTACTTAAATTGCGTTGCGCCTGTTGACGTCACGCGGTTTAAGTGCTAGTTATGTGCCTAAATTTGGGTCGTGACAATCTGCGGAGTGGCTGAGGTTCGTCGGGAACTATTGTATCCTCCGTTTCTACCAAATCATCAGCTGTTAGTTTGTCTAGCTGGAACTTCTTCCAGATTTATCTCATGACCACTAATTTCTTCCATAAGAAATTCCTTTTCTAAAAAGGTGGTATGCCGAGAAACAAAACACCTTTTGCTTCTTAGTGTGGTAGAAGATATATCATAGCTAATGTTTGGGATATCCAACAAACTTACACAGTACTGACCTTGCCTACAGCTTGTCCAGATTTTTCTTTTTAACAGAGGCCGGACATCCCCATATCTTAACTCGTTTAAGAGATGGTCTCTTCCCATTTCATATCTCATATACAGTGGTAGGAACCGATTTGGATGGAAATCTATTCAATAGGTATGCGGCTTCTCAAGCGCATAACCCCAAAATGAATTAGGTAACTCAGCAGTACTCATCATAGAGCGCATCATTCTAATAGGGTGTGAATCCTCCACTCCGATACACCGTTGTGCTGTTGTGTATACGGAGGAGTAAGCTGAGAGAGAATCCCATTCTCTTTTAAATAATCTAGGAACTCCGTGCTTAAGTATTCTCCTCCCCGATCAGATCGAAGGATTTTAATACTTTTACCCATTTGGTTCTCCACTTCGCACATATATTCATAGAATTTCTTAAAAGCTTCAGACTTGTGTTTCAACAGGAACACATGCCCGAATCTTGAGAGATCATCGGTGAATGTAATGAAGTACGAGGAACCATTCCTGGCATGTGTAGACATGGGACCGCATACATCACTATGTATCAGTCCCTAGAGTTCTGTAGCTCTTTCTCCGTGTCCAGTAAATGGAGTTTTGGTCATTTTACCATTGAGACATGACTGGCAAGTTTCATAGGATGTAAATTCAAAAAGATTCAAATATCCATCTTTATGAAACTTAGCTAGTCGTGTCGCATTGATATGACATAGTCTACAATGCCACAAGAAGGATTGGTTCATTTTTGAACTCTTCCTCTTGTGAGTGTTCTGTACGTTGAGAACTGTAGTTTGATTTAGAACGTATATAGCCATTGCATAACGTGCCTGATCCAATAAACTTTTGATTTATGAAAATGTTCATAACATTATCCTGCAATACAAAATTATATCATTCTTTAGTTAATAAATGTAGGGTTCCTAAGCACACTCAAGAGGTTCACAAGGCATCAACCATGCCAAAATCAAATTTTTCTTGTGCCGAGAAACCCTAATAACAGATCGTTAACTAGAGTTAAGGCGAAAAACATACAAGTAAACAACTTTACTAGAAAGTGAAAGTGACTACAACCTTTGTAGATCCGGTCCTCCACTTCTCTAGCTCCGTGTTGACGTCCCTCCGCTGCGATCATCGGAATCCCGGACTCTATTGTCGGTTTCATCGGAGAAATGGGCGGGCTAGGTCGATGACTTCGATGCCGAAGATGATCTACGTCGAGGCAACTCTAACTCAAGCTCCATCTACACTTGGTCATGAAACTTATGAAGATAACACTCTCTACTACATGGCAAGTGGTAGAGGATGAAGAAATAGGAAGTGGGTTCACTTTGGAATTGGATTTCTCACTTGGATTCATCACTTGGAAATTTTCAAGAATGCTTTCTTCTCTTCATGAAGAAGAAGAAGAAGGAGAAAAGAAAATGAATAATGAATTCTTGAAAATAATAAATCAAGTGATTCTTATCATATAGCAACCATGGGTTAGTTTACTTTTGTAGAGAGTAAACCATAGTTTAGGTAAATGGTTAGGTCAAGGAATAAAAACAAAATGGTTACTTTGTCGAAGATGCATGAAGCATCAAGAAGCTTCTTGCATAAAACAAAAGCAACCATTTAGTTTTTTCTTTTTAACCAAAAATAAATAAGGTAAATAAAACCCTAACCATTTACTAAACATGGTGTGTAGCATACACACACCCAAGTTTGCATGTATCATAAAACATGATACAATCAAGTGCACAAAAATATATCACATATGCTACTTGTGCACATCAAGTGAGAAAATCAATCTTAAGTGAACAAATAGTAGTTAATGTAAAGTAATATATCAAATATATAGTTATACATTAAATCATTAAATCAACACTTGATTTAATGATCCGGTCATAACGCATATAACCGACTAATATCATGTGTATCAATATATCGAATCAACATTTGATTCGGTAACCCGGCTATATCTTATATAACCGTCCGATGATACGAATCGCGAGAATATAATACAGTATCACATACTGGTATTATTCTCGGTCCCGCACATATCTCATATGCGCTCCTATTTCGTTTCGCTTTAGCCAGGAAACCTCTGTGTAGGACTCTAAAGACTCGTCAATACGCCGGCAGCAGGTGATGAGCATATCAAACACCCACAAGCCGTAAGCGGTCTGCTAAACGTAACGTCCACCCGGGTATTGAGCGATCAGAAGATCAACGAGCAGGCCCGCTCACACTCCTGTGAATCCAACCAGTAACACTTACTGTACAGTCCGGTCTGTTCGTCTGATATGTCGCATATCTCGCCTAGGGGTGGTAAACGTCAGACCCCAGTAGCTCGATAAGTCATGCCAATGTAAGGTCCATAACAAGCATGAAACTACTGATAACACTTACCAGTAAATCCGTGCAACCCTGGCCAGGGATTTCCAGTTATGGCCAGTCGAGCATAGCGCAACATCAACCCCCAATACCGGGAGAGACGAATCCCTTCCTATCGCTCATTGCCTCCATGTGAATCGGGACTGTACCCAAAAACCACCTGTTTACATGACTCAGTAGAGTCGTGGTAGGGTGGAAATCAAAGCACAGTGGGAGACACATAAGTCTCTATGACGATCTCGGGTTAACAGACTAAGTTGTACCAGTGTCACCAGAGAACTGCCATCTGACGTGAGGTATAATACCATCTGGGAGTTATCGGCGAGTCCGTTTAGTGTACCCAGTCACCACTGAGCACCTGCATACCATCTCTGATGTCAAACACCAATTGATATGGGATCATCCATCGCCCATCACATGGGTCGAGAAGATATACGCTAGTCTACTCTGGAATATCGATGCCCCGTCTCGATATTCCCACGACTAGGAACTTTGAAGGATGTACTCATGGACTACCCAGGCCCCACTAGTATGATCTACATCATAGGCCTGAAAGTCGAGCACACATCCTAAGGGCTTTATCAACATGTAATAGAGAGATTACAAGTATAAATGTTAAGATAAAGAGCAACCAGATAGCGTACTATCATGTCGAGCAAGAAAGTCATACCTATATATGTCCCAGCATCCACTACAATATACATCCTATGTACAGTAATGGCTTCTAGGGCATACATATAACTAACAATCTCCCACTTGCACTAGGGCCATCTGTAGCAGTGGTTGCAGTATCAAATACTCAACCATCCCATAAAAGTCTCTCTCTGGGAAAAAGCCTTTGTGAGCGGATCCGCCGTGTTGTCCTCTGAGTCTACTCTCCTAACCTCTATCACCCTGGAGATCAACTATCTCCATGATCAGGTGATGCTGCCTCAGAATATGTCTGGGTCACTGATGGGACCGGGGTTCCTGGGCCAAAACCACACTTCCATTGTCACACAATGGTAGGAACCTAGTTCATCTCATGAACTAATATACACCCAAACTACCTCTTTGGTAGTATCTTTAATAGCGATGTCACCAGCCTTTATCGTCTAGTCTGCCATGATATATAGCTTGGAAGTCTTCCAACATACCGTCCCTCCACTGAGGGTAAAGACAATGCCTGCGACTGACATTCAGTCGTCCTTATCACCCTGGAACCTTTCCAGTGATTCTCCCCAGGATCGATTGACACCATCTCACTAAACCCTAGTGAGAAGCCTAACATCCATTTAGATCTATCTCATATATCCAAATCCCAGGATTTAGGAGGTATCACCTTTATCCTATTTGGAGAATCCTTGTGATAAGAGGAGATTGACCGTGTGTAGTATAGGAAACTCTTTTCCTATCAAGAGTATGTTATCCACGTACTCTGCGAGGATCACTACCATACTCCATACTATCCATTTGTATATACAAGGTTCATCTACCTATTTTTATGAAGTCAAACTCTTTGACTAGAACATCAAAACAGATGTTCCAACTCCGCGATGCCTGCTTTATTCTGTAAAGCAACTTGCACACGTTTCCGCTGCTCCCACTGTTTACGAAGCCCTCTGGTTGTGTACTTATAGACGTTCTCTTCTAAATCATTATTTAGAAAAGCAGTCATGACACCCAACCACCAGATATCGTAATCATAGTATGTAGCCGTGGCAAGTAGGATCCGGATGGACTTAAGCATAGCCACTGGAAAAGGTTTCATCATTTTCCACGCCTGGTCGATGACGAAAACCATTAACATGTCTAGCTTTGAAAGTCTCAACTTTTCCATCTACACCAAATAATCTTCTCAAGATATACTTGCTCCTGATGGGGATTTAACCATTCAGATATAGCAACCAAAGTCCATACTTTGTTGGTGTACATGGATTCCATCTCAGATCGTTAAGCATCCAGCCATTCTTACAGAGTCCCTACTCTTGATGGCCTGCTCGAAACTAGTTGAGTCATCATCTCATGATGCAATCCTCGCTCCTACTGTCATCGAGAAAGCAAAGTATCTCTCAGGCAGATGAGAAACCCTACCAGATCGGCGGAGAGGCTGAGGTTCGTCGGGGACTATTGAATCCTTTGGTTCTGTCAAATCATCAGCTGCAGTTTTGTATAGCTGGAACCTTTCCAGTTCTACAGAACTGACCTTGCCTCGATCTTGTCGGGATTTTGCTTTTGACATAGGCCGGACAATCCCAAATCCTAACTTACTTAAGAGATGGGCTCTTCCCATACCATATCTTATATGGAATGGTAGGCATTGATCTGATTCGAACCCAATTTAATAGGTATGCAGCTTTTCAAGCGCATAACCCCCAAAAGGAAATAGGCAACTCAGTAGTACTCATCATAGAGCACACCATATCTAATATGATGCGATTGCTCCGCCCCGATACACCGTTGTGTTGTGGTGTATTCAGAGGAGTAACACCGAGAAATAATCTCATTCTCCTATAGAATAGTCCAAGAATTCCATGCACAAGTATTCTCCTCCCTGATCTTATCATAGGACATAATACTTATACCCGGTTTTTGGTTATCTACTTCTAACTTATATTCTGTGAATATCTCAAAAACTTCGGACTTATGTTTCAACAGGAACATATGGCTGAATTTTGAGAGATCATCAGAGAATGTAATGAAATACAAAGAACCGGTCCTGGCATGTGTAGACAGGGGACCTTGCATACATCACTATGTATCAGTCCCAAGAGTTTACTAACTCTTTCTCTGTTTCCAATAAACAGAGCTATGGTCATGTAATCTTTGTGACATGACTGGCAAGTTCCATAAGATGTAAATTCAAACTGATTTAAATATGCATCTAAATGTAACTTCAGCCAGTCGGGTCGCATTGATATGACCTAGTCTACAATGCCTCAAGAAGGATTCGTTCATTTCTGAACTCTTCCTCTTGTGTGTGTTCTGTATACTAGGAACTGTAGTTTGATTTAGGACGTCAATGCTTTTAGATAACTTGCCTGAACCGATGAACTATTGATATAGGAAGTGTTCAAAACATTATCCAACAATACAAAATTATATCCTTCTTTAATAAATAAAGAGATTGATATGATTTTGTATATCAGGTTCGGTATCTAATAGCATTTGTTCAGAATCAATGTATTGGTAATACAGGGTGACAGTGACCAACAGACTTGGCTGCAACACTTGCACCGTTTTCTGTCTCATGAATCTTATCACCCGTTCTCAGTTCTCTACCTATCTGTAGCCCATGTAACTGATTACATATCTGGGATCCTGATCCGGCATCAAATACCCAGGACGTAGAGAATACAGAGAAACAGTTCTTTATAGTGAACACACCCGAAGAAGATGCATCTCATGCACTTTCTTCGTTTGGGCGGCATGGGAATCTTGGCATTCCCCTATTTCCTGGTCTGTCTTATAACAATTATAAGTTGGAGCGGGACCAATGTTCCCCAGCTCAGTATAACAAGCAGGTCCGGTCAATACATCCATATTATTATCTTGATTTAAGGCGTGATATGGTCGCTACCTGAAGAGAGAGAGAAGAAAACATTCTGCGTGCGCTCTTGCAAGATTAGATTGGTTATATATTTTATCTAATCAGGGTGGCTCCCACTGTTTTTATCAAATCTTCTTTCAAAACCTAAAAGGAAAGACTAGCCGGGATTAATTACACTCTACAAGTTCGCCAATCTTTCAGCCAGGCCAGTGTCGGTACTTTGAGGGAGGTTCCCCGTTCTTTCGCACGGACCTAATTAAAGTAAACCTCGTTTTCCCAGAGGCGTAACCCCGTTGACACCTTTCTAGACACCTACTTGATCGGCTAATTGTAAAGTGCAAAACTCTCCCAAGAGTAACAATTACTCGCAGTGGGTATCGGGATCCAACTAGCATATAGAAGGTATGCAATCTCATTGCAAATTTCAACACTTGAAACTCCCGATAAAGGTTTTTACCCCTAGCACTTATGACCTTAACTATGGTCAACAAATCATAAGTACTAGTCAAGTTCTACCCGTCATTTCGTGATTAATTAGATCCACCCACATGACCCTTAACTAAGGTCAACAAAGTCACGCGACTGTCCTAACTAATCCCATCATATGCGGTGTAGGAAGATATCACTTAGCTACCGTACACTGTGCCTTGACTATGGTCAACAAACACAGCACGAATACTAAGTACTCTACTTCCTAAAATGACGGAGGGTTGCGAATGGTTTTTAAGAAAACCTTTAACGCTTTGAACTTGATCTCGTTGTGGAATCAAATGGTTTTTAAATGGAGTGTTTTTGAGGCTTTTCTAATTTTGCTAAAGGGGTCACCCCCGGTGAAGGGATCGTCGGCCCTTTCCTCATCGAATAAGGTGCAGGATATATCATATATACCGCTGTGCAAAGAAAAAACTATAGAAGCAATCAAAAGACAAACCAAGGGTTGTAGCATCTGCCAGTTATTGCTAAAGGAGTCACTCCCGGTGAAGGGATCTCGGTCCTTTCCTTATCGAATAAGGTGCAGGATGTTCTACAAGGAACACCGCGATACAAAGCAAGAACTGTAGCTACTTGTTTTTATTTTTGAAATTCGATTCCACAACATCTTTTAGGTTTATTTTCTTTCATTAGTCACATTAATGAAGTCCCATCATTTAAGTCCACCTAAACATCACAGATAAATATAACGTACGCTTATGCCATCCGCATTCGCCTCGATGTCCCGTCTGCACCGTTAGGTTAGGTAACTAACGCCAGAGCGAGGCAGGGCTAGCGCGGGTGTAAAACATAAGCAACGTCTATATAATGTATCATATATACTATATACAATATCTATCTGAACAAATCACATAAACACATTACAGATAACGCAGCAGAAAATATCATATGAAATATTGGATATACTAGGACGTCCGTGTTTTTAATACGAGCCAGTATAAAACACGGATTCCACGGTCGTGATGAATAGCCAATCCCACACCCATAGACCCCTACGAGAGCGGCAAGTAACCTTACCAGTTCTAGAGTTAGGAGACCCGGACTCGACTCCTCGAGATGGTCTCCCACTGGACCCTAGTACCCGGTTACTTGTGCTCCCCGCCTTGGGTCTATCCTAATGCGGAAAAGTAAATAATATATAAATGGTGACATCATCCTCAACCTGGAAGCGCCCCAATAAAAGAATATTACATATAAGTTTTTACATGAATGAAAATGAAAAACACTCATCTCACACAAAACCCCCCGGCTATTCAAACACGACGATCCAATATAACATATCCAGCAACACATAACATCGCATGTCATCAACGTAAGTAAATTTGCCTATCCCAATTGTCGTTGACATATAGCAACGAAACCGGCGATATCACATATTACACTTACGGTCGCAGAAAAGAAAGTGTAAAACTACAACAGTTGGAATCCGCAACCTCCTTAGACATCGTATGCCTAACCGTCTGAATTCCTTAGACATCACATGCCTAACAATTATAAACCCCGCATTTTAGTCTCATTATCGAAAACTCTTTTAAATATCAAGTCGGGCAATTCAACAAAATTCCCGACATACTGATCGAATGCTCGTCGCAAACTTTAGTAGACGGCCGCACCCCCGATACCGTCGACGAAGTGCACTGAGGAGGAACACCACTACTGCGAGCACCCGAACGGATACTTTCGGCGATGGGGTTCTCCTACAGTCACTTGGTCGGGGCTATGGGGTGTAGCTGTCTATTAAGTTTACCCGGCGAGTATCCGCGTACGCTACGTGATTGCGACGAACTTTTTGATCGCATCAAAATTCCATGGCAACCAATCAAGTGAGACTAAACTGCTAGATTTATAATATTCAAATCAGTTATCTCATAACTACTTGTGGATTCCAAATATTGTATCACATTTCGGATAAATAGAAAATGTTAAACTTTCCGATCGAATAATCAAACACCCAAGTTTTCCCGAAACAGCTCAACATATGAAATAAGTTTAAAAACATCCACTTCATGCCTCAGTACCAACGGTCCAGCCGTAGAAAGGTCAAGCCAACGCCTCAAATGTGGCACGCCGTACTGCCTCAAACTCTAAGGTTCAAAGGGCAGTTCTAGACGGTCACATAATCGAGTTAAGGTTTGTTGTCTTCTAGAGGGTCCATCGCGTTACTTGCACTACTTAGAACGTTCTCAAACTACGGAAAAATCCAACAGTTGGAAATTTCCCGGCAGGGGAAAAATTGGGTATTTGTATCTGGTCGAACTTTTTAACATGTTCTAAAATACCCAGAAAAACACATAGACGAAGTTAAACTTTCGATCGAAACAACGAACTCCCAATACAACCCAGAAAACTCAACTCTTGAGTATAATTTAAAAATTCCCAGAAAATTCAGCAATTACAGAAAGAAATTACTGTGCAAACCACGTGTGAAGATTCCCTATTATGGCCGCTGAACCGCCGCGAAAGCTAGGGTAGGGCCGCGGTTCCGCGGCGCAATAGTCGATACAGGGGAACGTGCTGCACCGTATTTCCTAAAAAAAACCTGCTGATTTTTCTGCATATTTTTAATTCACAAAAATCACAGTTTTGAAAAATTGTACAGAGAAGGGTTTTCAATTAGGGTTTCGGGTTCGATCGGACTTCTAACATCGTCTACACTTCGTCTAAAGCTCTAGCTAGGCTCTGATAACACTGTAGGGTTCCTAGGCACACTCAAGAGGTTCCACAAGGCATCAACCATGCCAAAATCAAATTTTTCTTGTGCCGGGAAACCCTAATACTAGATTGTTAACTAGAGGTAAGGCGAAAAACATACATGTAAACAACTTTACTAGAAAGTGAAAGTGACTACAACCTTTGTAGATCCGGTCCTCCACTTCTCTAGCTCCGTGTTGACGTCCCTCCGTTGCGATCATCGGAATCCCGGAGTCTATTGTCGGTTTCATCGGAGAAATGGGCGGGCTAGGTCGATGACTTCGATGCCGAAGATGATCTACGTCGAGGCAACTCTAACTCAAGCTCCATCTTCACTTGGTCATGAAACTTGTGAAGATAACACTCTCTACTACACGGCAAGTGGTAGAGGATGAAGAAATTGGAAGTGGGTTCACTTTGGAATTGGATTTCTCACTTGGATTCATCACTTGGAAATTTTCAAGAATGCTTTCTTCTCTTCATGAAGAAGAAGAAGGAGAAAAGAAAATGAATAATGAATTCTTGAAAATAATAAATCAAGTGATTCTTATTATATAGCAACCATGGGTTAGTTTACTTTTGTAAAGAGTAAACCATAGTTTAGGTAAATGGTTAGGTCAAGGAATAAAAACCAAATGGTTACTTTGTCAAAGATGCATGAAGCATCAAGAAGCTTCTTGCATAAAACAAAAGCAACCATTTAGTTTTTTCTTTTTAACCAAAAATAAATAAGGTAAATAAAACCCAAACCATTTACTAAACATGGTGTATAGCTGTAAGTGTAAGTGCACGGCGGCGCCCCGGCCTCCATCCCGAGGCCAAAATGCGGAAGCGGTGATATACTTAAATTTTTCATGAACTGGCACCACCGCGCACTAATACCCGGATCGAACCATTAACTAGTCCTAGCTAACTATAAGATAGGGAATAGAGATATACCGACTGATCCGAGTCCTCTGGTCTTCTCGTCATCGTCCCGATTTCTCGCGGAATGTCCTGTCTCCACCTCATCGCCGGAAGTACACCACATCGCCTACATCTTTTACGGGCTCCCACCTCAATGCCGAGGCAACTCGGGCACGAAGCTGGCTAGTCGACGTGCCCAAGGTTTGCTGTAGAATGTAGTGTAGAGGCTTGTGTCTCATTTGGGGTTATAGGAATTGCCATTGGTGGAGGAAATGAACCATATATTTCTTTTTGATGAACAAAAGGGTTTTTGACATGGGAATGAGACTCATTTTTCTTCTCTCAAAATTTTCGACAGCCCCCCTCAATAGTGGCCGGCCATGGCTCTAGAATGGAGAGAATGAGAGTGTAGGAAAAAGTCATGGGGGAGGAATGGTCATCATGCAAGAGAGAGAAAAGGGTGATGATAACAAACAATGATCACCAAGCAAACCCTCACTCCACCAACCAATCAACAACCATCATGAAAACAAAAGTCAAGTCATGATGAAGACAAGAAGTCAAGGTCAAAGAATGGCTATCATGATACAACAATATGCAAAGACCCCCTCCACAAAAGCTTATTTGCACAATTGCAAATAAGCCCTCCTCCACCAATCTTCGGCCATTGAAAGATACAAATGAGAATGGCCGAAACGGAAAGCAAACTGGCAACTCCAGAAAACTGGTCCCGTAATAAATTACAGGAAAACCCCGCTACTGTGCATACACACCCGCATCTGTATTTCGACCGAAATACAAATGCAATGAGACAAAGTCTACACTGTACTATACTAGGATCCGGCTTAAACCAAAGCCGGCTAGTAATATCCGTTCGATCCTGATCCGTGCAATACCGCACGTATCTGATTGAACCCTGCCATATATCCATACGGCCTGTAGTACAAACTGTCCGATCCTGATCCGTGCAATACCGCACGTATCTGATCAGACCTTGCCATATCTCCATACGGCCTCTACAACTTTTCGCCCGAAAGCTGAGTAACTGAATGTGGGGGACTCTAAAGACTCGTCAACACCTTGGTTGTGGATTTAACCACTAGCACGTCAGAGGTATAAGCCAATACGTAACGGGCTACCAGGTATTGACTAAAAGGGACGTCTGTGAGCGAACTCAGCCTGACAACCCTACTGAGCCTGTCAGTGACAATATCCGTACAGTCCGGTCCGTTCGTCTATGAGCATCGCATGGCGGGCCTAGTCAGTTGGTAAAAGTCAGACCCCCAAAAGCGGTACAAGTCGTGTCGGAGTGTAGCCCGGAACACCCTGAGATACTACTGGAATACCTACCAGTAAATCTCCTTGCCTCGGCCGAGGGCTTCGTGTAATGGCTCTCCTAGACACAGCGCGACCTCACCCCCAATACCGGGAGAGACGAACCCCTGAAGATGCGCTCACTGCCTCCATGTGGCTCGGGACTGTACCCAACTAAAACCTGTTTGCACGACTCCTTTGAGCCGTGGTAGGGTAGTAATCAAAGTACAGTGGGAACTCAAACGAGACAAATGACGATCCCCAGGTCGATGAACTAACCTGTACACATGTCACCAGGGAACTGTCATCTGACGTCTGGTATATGACCAACTAGCATGTTCCCGGCGAGTCCTAGGGGCTCTATCAACGTGCAATAGTGACCTGTCAGGTCACCTAAAGCAGTACACGATGATAAAGATAAACCAGATAGCATACTATCATCTCGAGTAAGACTGTCCTATCGGGATAGGTCCTCCATCAATCATTGTAATCACGTGCCTGTGATCCAATAATTGACTCTGAGGGCACTATCTCCAACAATCTCCCACTTGCACTCAAGGCTAATTATTGCGATGTCGCATACTCACAGCACGTGTGATACCGAACACCGAACTCCTCTACTAGTCAGTCTCACAAAGCTCGCTTGCGAAACTATTGCGTTCGAGGAATAGCCTTAGTGGGTGGATCCGCTTTGATGTCTCTTTCTATGTCTCTCTATATCTCAAGTTCGTGGAGAAACCCATCTCCCGAAATGAGTAATACCTGTCTTAGAATGTGTCTGGATGTCTGATGGGACCTAGCTCACAAATGAACTCCAAATCCAAACTTCTTAGACTGTATCGTCAACTGAACTTAATCAGTATCCTGCGCCATGCCACCCTCAGTATTTCCTTGGACCACCTGTCCAAAATACTGCCCCTCATCAGAAGGAAAACTATAACTCCGACAACCTCCTTGTCGTCCATGTCACCTTGGGAGCTGGAATGATAACTGTCTCCCGAATGAGGCTGTCGTTATCGTATCCCTAGAACATTCACTTATGTTCTAAAACTGCTTCCGACTGCTTCTCCAGGATTGGATCAATATCAACTTATTGCATTTAGTACAAGAACAACATCTGGTGTGGTACTTGACATCTCATGATTGACTCAATTGCCTAAGCAAGTGATCTGTCAATCATGCACATCCCTCTCTACTTTAGTCTGTAAGACACCTTTAGAGAGGGTGACTCCATCACCTGCAGGTACACTACCGTGCCAGGAGTCTTCCATTCTAAATACTCTTAGAATGCTGTCTAAGTACCCTTAATTGGGAAACCACCCAAATCTAGATCTAAAACCATAGATCTAGTAACCAGTATGTCTGATGTAATATCCAAGTCCTGTGTGGAGAAAACACTGTGTGACGACCAAAGTATAACCGATTGTAGTGTAGGAATATCACTTCCTACTCTGTGTATGTCATCTAAATACCATGACATCACACCCTACTACCTTCTCAACAGATCCATCCCCTATTCTGATGAAGTCAAACCTATGACTGTCACATCAGAAATTGATGATCTATCTCCACTATATCTGCTTTAGTCTATAAATAGACATAAGCTACCTGTCCACCAATGCTTCCGCTGCTCCCACTGACTACGACAGCCCTCTGGCAGAGTCATATACACGTACACTTCTGAAGCCAGTTCAGAACGACGCTATACTCATCCTCCTGCCGGGTCTCGCAGCCTGGAACAGCAGCAATGGCAAGTGTGGGTAAACAAGAACCTCCCTGCCACCGTCCTTGAGGCTACCGGAGTACCTCTCGGGTGCCTGAGGTTACCCATCTTATCTGCGGAGTGGCCAATGGAATGTCAAGCTAGATTGAATCTTTAGGTTCCTATCAAATCTTCAGTAATCGTTTGTGGTTCTGGAATCACTTCTAGTTCTACCATACTCCCACTACTGTTTTCTGAAAAAATCCATTTTTTAAATAAAACTGTGGCGAGTCTAGAACAATATCGCTATTGATCTTCCAGATGGTAGAAAGTCAACCATCGTCATAGCCTGGGTCAACCCACAAACAGCCATTACAGAAACGTGCCTTGAGTTATCCAGAGTCTGGTTTTAATCATAAGCTGGACAACTCCCCGTACCTTAACAACGTTAAGATATGAACTGTTCTATATCCAATATAGAACCAGAGGCACTGATTTAATTGAACCAGATTCAAATCATGCAGCTGTCTCCAGTGCATGTCAACTAAATGGAAGAAGGTCGATCAGCGTAACTCAACTTAGGAATGCTTCCAATTATGAGTAACCTGAAAGAGAAGCAAGTTCTCTTAATCATTACTATCAACTGAATACCATACTCAAGTATCTACATCTTCGATCACTTTGAAGAATCCCGATACTTGCGATACCTGGTTCTCTACTTTATTCAAATACCTATAACTTCTCAAAAATTCGGACCCTGTGTTTCGAAGAAACACCTGTCTAAAAACTAGAGAAATCATAAATAAACCGAATATAGTACGAGGACCAACCCCTCTGTCCTGATGGACCCTGGACAACATACAATACTCTGTATAAGTCTCTTGAGTCTGATAACTCATTCACTGTGTGTCGTAGGTTGAAAACTGTACCTTTGGTTATGAAGAATTACACCGATGCTTAATGCTCCTTACCTAACCATCCACCGATATAGGTAAATGTCTTAGACATAATTTCAAAAAGGTATATCTCACTCTATGAAAATAGACGTACAGATATATCGATTTGAAATTGGTGCATAACAGCGGATATTCAGAACTAAATATTTGCCGACCGGCAAACTACCCAGGTGATTTCCTCAAATATCACCGATTACAACGAATCCCGATATAATGAGGATGATCACCCAATTCCCAATAACTTACTCCTACTCATCATCTGTAAAACCATACAGATGTGAGAATCATTCTTGGTAAATACATACCCTGGAGCAAGTGTCTAACTGGGAAATCAGTTTTCCTTTAACAGTACACAGTGAAACTGAAACATTGAAATGTTTCATAGGGGTATTCTGGTATTCCTAGTAATGCCTTTTCCATTATCCAGATTCACAACTGTAACCGTGTAATTCTTTGCCACCTCTCCAAATCCCTTCATATGTCTTTAGTCATTACCTTCTGCACACCCCTTTAGGCCAAATGGTTTTCTTCCTTCCCTACCGTTCGGCACCAGCCTATGGTTTGGAAGAAGACTATCCAATAAGCATAATGGGTGTACTGTCCTAATCCTAGGAACACTCGCAATGCGAGAGAAGGTGAAGATAAAAGACACCTGAATAAATCTTATTCCTATTTCTCCTGAACCAGAATCCATCCCCGAACTGGAACAAGTTCCTTTCGAGTTCGTATATAACCATACGATGGAGTATCCAATAAACTGTGGATCTTCGTAGTGATACGGAGTGTCCTGGAGAAATACAAAGGTGATTTAGGATTGGCGAAGGAATACTTGGTTTAGTCGTGAATATCAGTCGCAATTTACTTTGCCCTCTTACTAAT
This sequence comes from Agapanthus africanus, assembly GCA_030015575.1. Classification (NCBI taxonomy): domain Eukaryota; kingdom Viridiplantae; phylum Streptophyta; class Magnoliopsida; order Asparagales; family Amaryllidaceae; genus Agapanthus; species Agapanthus africanus. Next base: position 193,780,210 of record JASDDO010000010.1, on the reverse strand, counting down.
CCCTTGTTTTGTCTTAACTTAATACCTTCTGCACACCATCGTTATGCTAATTGGTTTTCTTCATTCCCCACCGTTCGGCACCAGCCTAAGGTTTGGAAGAAGACTATCCAATTTGCGTAATAGGTGTACTATCTCCTAAACCAAGGAGTACTCACAACTTGAGAGAAGGTAAAAGGAAAAGACAACTGAATAGTCCTATCCGTTTTCTCCTGAACCGGAAACCATCCTCGAATAAATTCCTTCGAGTTCGTATCTAACCATACGATGGTTTTGTCCAATGGAAGTGGACGTTCGTAGTAATACGGGGTGTCCTGGAGAAAATGGTAAAAGTAGGAGTGGCAATGAGGTTTGCAACTCTGACAATCCAAAAGCCAGTGTTAAGAAGGTTCGGTCAACTTGGTCACCGAGTCATTGTCTTAGGGTCGGGTCAATGGTCGCTGCCAAAGAGAGAGAGAAAAGAAACACTCAGCGTGCACTCTAACCTAGATCACAATGGTTACCAATTTATCTAATCTGGAAACCTCCCACCGTACCGTCAAATTCTCCTCCAAACCTGAAAGAAGAACTAGTCGGAGTCACCCGAGGCGTAATCTAACTCATCAGTGGGAATCGGGATCCAACTATCATCGCATGATAACGTGACGGAATCCGCTCACGGTGTCACACTCCAGAAGGTATGCGCATATCTGGCAAGTTTCAATTTCTTTAGAAACTCCCGATGTGATTTTTTCCCCATGCTCTTATGACCTTGACGAAGGCCAACAAATCATAAGTCACATGTCAAGTTCTACCCGTCATTGTCCAGGTTAATTTGAAACCACCCGTACAAGCCCTTGACGAAGGCCAACAAGGCTATACGACTGTCCCAAACCAACGCATCTATCTATGCAGCAGAAAGGTAATAAGCAGCTACCATACACTATGCCTTGACGAAGGCCAACAAACATAGTATGAATACTACGTGCTACCCGTCTGAAACGACGGAGGGCTACGAATGGTTTCTGGCGAAAACCTTTAATGTAGTGAACTTGATATCGTTGAAGGAACGGATAGCTTTTAAAAAAATAATGACGAAAAACCTTTGCTAAAGAGGTCACTCTCGGTGAAGGGATCTCGGCTCTTTCCCCGTAGAATGAGGTGCTGGATATTCCAACTGAATACCACGGTGCAAAGCAAAAGTAATCGGCTATAGTGAAGTCATTGCCCTGACGCAAACTTTTTGTCCAAGGGGTCACTCCCGGTGAAGGGATCTTGGCCCTTGCCTCGTCGACTGAGGAGCAGGATATTCCAACTGAATACCACGATGCAAAACAAAAGTGAACGTCCTTGCAATATCAGCTTTTTGAAAAGTGTTCCAACAACATCAGAATAGGTTTGTTTTTAACTTGCATTGATCCGAATCAACGCAGTCCAATCAATTGATCACACCACAAAGAACGAAAATATACTGATGTACGTATATGCCATCCGCATTCGCTACTGGGTCCCGTCATTACCCGTTAGGTTAGCTAACTAACGACAGAGCGGGGACTGGACTAGCGCGGATGTACAATATATACAACATCTACTAATATATATACCAATATATTATATTTCGCTCAAGGCGTGATAAGAAATGCAACATCATAGAAATGTACAGCATCACAGAACAATACAGATATCTGGGATCCCCGGGTTTCATAGAGCCACTACTGAAACCCGACGTTCCCCTGGTCGTGTGGATAGCCTGTGCAATGAAATCCTAGACCCCTACGGGCGCGGCAAGTCACCCACCAAAACCTGAAGCGAGGCAGCCCCTTTCAGTACCGTGAATGGACTACCCAGCACTTCACGGAATCCGGTAACTTGGGCACCCCTCCTGGGTCAACCTGTACCCCCTACGGGTGTGGCGAATAGCCCGCCAATTCCAGAGTGAAGCCCCCTCCGTCTCAATGCCATGAGATGCGGGCCCGTTGCCCTCTAGAACCCGGCTATCCGTGCACTCCTCCGCGGGGTAATTCTAGTACAGAAAGTAAAATATACATACAACGGGTGCATCGACCGCAACCTGGCCGTGCCCCAAAATAATAATACAATCAGGCAGTGACGGCAGTCCACATGTCGGACGCTCGCCCCGCAATATCAAATGTACATAATACAACAAAAAATGTACTAGCATTGCATCCAGGCTATCCCCCACGACCAATCCGCAACATCACAGCAATACACAAGACATCAACGTGAAAGTCACGTTCGCAAATCCGTCTAACCGGGCTAAAGCAGTTAGACAGGATTTACCGATCAAGTGACATTCACGGTCGCAGATATAATGTAAATACTGTGAAATAATGTGTTTAAAATATCCGATCGATCAAATTTTAACAAGTGGGCCCCCAAGTACTACTGTAGCACATCAAGAAATTCTGGGCCCAATATTAATATTCCAAACACCCTATTTTAAACCCAGAAATAAACTGAAGAAATATGATAAATGAATCTCACTATAGTGCCGCGGAACCGCGGCCCAATGGGGGGTTTGGCCGCGGTTCCGCTATCTGATAGTCGATTCACTTTATCGTATTTCTACAGAATTCTTATATTTTCTAGTAGATCACTTTTCTGTAACCTGAAAAATTTTTGGGCTTCAAAAAATTTCAACGGAAAATTGATGCAAACAAAATTGGGGATTTTGGAATTTTGGTCGATCGGAGATGTAAACACATTAAACAAAGCTAGACTAAGTTAATGGCGAGGCTCTGATACCACTGTAAGTGCACGGCGGCGCCCCGGCCTCCATCCCGAGGCCAAAATGCGGAAGCGGTGATATACTTAAATTTTTCATGAACTGGCACCACTGCGCACTAATACCCGGATCGAACCATTAACTAGTCCTAGCTAACTATAAGATAGGGAATAGAGATATACCGACTGATCCGAGTCCTCCGGTCTTCTCGTCATCGTCCCGATTTCTCGCGGAATGTCCTGTCTCCACCTCATCGCCGAAAGTACACCACTTCGCCTACATCTTTTACGGGCTCCCACCTCAATGCCGAGGCAACTCGGGCACGAAGCTGGCTAGTCGACGTGCCCAAGGTTTGCTGTAGAATGTAGTGTAGAGGCTTGTGTCTCATTTGGGGTTATAGGAATTGCCATTGGTGGAGGAAATGAACCATATATTTCTTTTTGATGAACAAAAGGGTTTTTGTCATGGGAATGAGACTCATTTTTCTTCTCTCAAAATTTTGGACAGCCCCCCTCAATAGTGGCCGGCCATGGCTCTAGAATGGAGAGAATGAGAGTGTAGGAAAAAGTCAAGGGGGAGGAATGTTCATCATGCAAGAGAGAGAAAAGGGTGATGATAACAAACAATGATCACCAAGCAAACTCTCACTCCACCAACCAATCAACAACCATCATGAAAACAAAAGTCAAGTCATGATGAAGACAAAAAGTCAAGGTCAAAGAATGGCTATCATGATACAACAATATGCAAAGACCCCCTCCACAAAAGCTTATTTGCACAATTGCAAATAAGCCCTCCTCCACCAATCTTCGGCCATTGAAAGATACAAATGAGATTGGCCGAAACGGAAAGCAAACTGGCAACTCCAGAAAACTGGTCCCGTAATAAATTACAGGAAAACCCCGCTACTGTGCATACACACCCGCATCTGTATTTCAACCGAAATATAAATGCAATCAGACAAAGTCTACACTGTACTATACTAGGATTCGGCTTAAACCAAAGCCGGCTAGTAATATCCGTTCGATCCTGATCCGTGCAATACCGCACGTATCTGATCGAACCCTGCCATATATCCATACGGCCTATAGTACAAACTGTCCGATCCTGATCCGTGCAATACCGCACGTATCTGATCGGATCTTGCCATATCTCCATACGGCCTCTACAACTTTTCGTCCGAAAGCTGAGTTACTGAATGTGGGGGACTCTAAAGACTCGTCAACACCTTGGTTGTGGATTTAACCACTAGCACGTCAGAGGTATAAGCCAATACGTAACGGGCTACCAAGTATTGACTAAAAGGGACGTCTGTAAGCGAACTCAGCCTGACAACCCTACTGAGCCTGTCAGTGACAATATCCGTAAAGTCCTGTCCGTTCGTCTATGAGCATCGCATGGCGGGCCTAGGGAATTGGTAAAAGTCAGACCCCCAAAAGCGGTACAAGTCGTGTCGGAGTGTAGCCCAGAACACCCTGAGATACTATTGGAATACCTACCAGTAAATCTCCTTGCCTCGGCCGAGGGCTTCGTGTAATGGCTCTCCTAGACACAGCGCGACCTCACCCCCAATACCGGGAGAGACGAACCCCTGAAGATGCGCTCACTGCCTCCATGTGGCTCGGGACTGTACCCAACTAAAACCTGTTTGCACGACTCCTTTGAGTCGTGGTAGGGTAGTAATCAAAGTACAGTGGGAACTCACACGAGACAAATGACGATCCCCAGGTCGATGAACTAACCTGTACACATGTCACCAGGGAACTGCCATCTGACGTCTGGTATATGACCAACTAGCATGTTCCCGGCGAGTCCTGTCCGGTGTACTCATAACCCAATGAGCACCTGTATACATCTTAGTTGAACGAACTGACACCAGTGGCTTGTGAGACCGGCCACCGCCCCTCGTCGGGGTCTCGAATGTACACACTAGTCTACTCTGGAGTATCGATGCCCTATCTCGAAACTCCCACGACTAGGGACCATTTAAGGATGTGCTTATAGACTACCAGCTCCCACGTATATGATCGCCCTCATACTGCTGGTGGTCAAGCAAGAATCCTAGGGGCTCTATCAACGTGCAATAGTGACCTGTCAGGTCACCTAAAGCAGTACACGATGATAAAGATAAACCAGATAGCATACTATCATCTCGAGTAAGACTGTCCTATCGGGATAGGTCCTCCATCAATCATTGTAATCACGTGCCTGTGATCCAATAATTGACTCTGAGGGCACTATGTCCAACAGTAAGTCCATGCTACCTCTCCCGGTACTTTCGGGCATGCGGAATTTGACAAAAAACAATTTTCTAGATGTGGTAACATGGACCCAAAACCGGATCTTTGTTAAACATCTAACTAACAACCTAACTAGGAGTTGTTAACTACTCGGTTAGGGGTTATACCTTTCTTTCTTGAACTCCTTCGTCTTCAAGCCTCGATGGTTGTCCGGATCGGCTTCACCCCGTCGTCTCCTTGCGCCGAAGATCGATCCACCTGAAAGCTTCTACCTTTGGCTTCTTCTTCGATCTTTGCAGAAACTAGTTCACTTGGTTTGCTAAACCTTGTGAACAAGAGTGAGTAGAGGAGAGTGTGTTGGGATTTTCTCTATGGTTCTTGGTTCTCAACACATGAGACAAGTAAACCATAGACTAAAGAGAGGGAGAGCAAGAGGAAGAAGATGAGAGCTCAAGAACAAGAGAGAGAATGAAAATGGTAGAATGAGAAAAGACTTTTCTCTCTTGGCTCTCATAATCCAAAGCCATCATCACAAATCATAGCAATCAAGTATTATGTGATGGTTTAAGCTACAATAGCCATATCATTCCATGCACTCATTTTTCACAAGAGAAACAAGCAAGTAAAAAGTCTTTGCCATGAAATGATAGCCATTGTCATCATGATGGTCAACTAGTCCAACCTAGTCAACCGGTCAACAAAGTCAACAAGTCAACAAAGTCAACCCCTCAACAACCATGTCACCATAATACTTAATTAATATTATTGTTAATTACATATCATATTCTCATTAGGGTTGAGCAAAAAGTCAATAGTCAACAGTCTACAGTCAAAAACCCTAATGAGAATCCTGTGACTCTGTCTCTCCATCAACTGTGCATACACACCCGCATCCGCGTTCCGAGGAACACAAATACATACTGGATAAAACCAATCCTAAAACGTACACTAGGATCTGGCTTAAACCAAAGCCCGCTAGTGTTAACTGTCCGGACACTGTACGTGCATAAGTGCACGGATGTGACCGAACCCTGTCGCAAAACCATGCGACCTGTCGCAAAACCATGCGACCTGTACTCTTTTGCCTAAAGGAGAATACCTTTCTGTGTGGGACTCTAAAGACTCGACACTACGCTGGCAGTGGGTTTAACCACAGACCGCAAGCGGCACTAGCTGTGCGTAACGGTCCCCAGGTAGATGCCGACAAGAAGACTGACGAGGTGAAACCCATCTGAACTCCTACTGAGTCTGACTGTGACAGTCTCCGTACAGTCCGGTCTGTTCGTCCGATACATCGCATGGCGGGCCTAGGGGGGCGGTAGACGTCAGTCCCCTAATAGCGGTACAATTCGTGTCGGAGTGAAGCCCAAAACATCCTGAGATAATACTGGAAGCCTACCAGTATATCTCGATTGCCCTGGCCAGGGACTTCTCGTGTAATGGCTCTCCTAGACACAGCGCGATGTCAACCCCCAATACCGGGAGAGACGAATCCTGTCTAACCGTCACTGCCTCCAAGTGCTTCGGGACTGTACCCAACTACTACCTGTTTGCACGACTCCTTTGAGCCGTGGTAGGGTAGTAATCAAAGTATAGTAGGAACACACTCGAGGCGAAGTGACAGTGTCAAGTCAGCGGACTAAGCTGTACTCATGTCACCTGGGAACTGATAACTAACGATAGGTATAATACCAACCGGTCAGTTCCCGACGAGTCCTGTCTAGTGTACTCGTAACCTAACGAGCACCCGTATACTATCTCCAGTACAACGTACTAATGGCTGTGGGACAGACCATCTCCCACACTGGGATGAGAAGCGTATACTCTAGTCTACTCCGGAGTATCGATGCCCTGTCTCGATAGTCCTACGACTAGGGACCTGTATAAGGATGTGCTTATAGATTACCCAGCCCCCACTAGTGTGACTGCCATCACAATGCTGGTAATCAAGCAAAGATCCTAAGGGCTCCACTAATGTGTATAGGTGATATACTAAAATAAACACATGTACACATTGAAGTAGAAACAAACCAAGTAGCATACTACTATATTGAGCAAGATTGTTTATACAAGGTGAATATCCCAAGCTTCCATTAAGTAATATACAAACTAGTATGATACAGTAATGGCCTCTAGGGAATATACACTAACAATCTCCCACTTGCACTAAGGCCATGTATTGGCGTATCGAAGACCTATCATCTCAATCAGCCGGTCGAACTGAGTCTGGGGCAAGGCCTTGGTGAATGGATCTGCAGTGTTATCTTCTGAAGCGACCCTCCGAACCTCGATCTCCTGGCGATCCACGATCTCCCTGATCAGGTGATACCGCCTCAAGATGTGTCTGGATCTCTGATGGGACCTGGGTTCCTTCGCTAAAGCTATAGCCCCGGTGTTGTCGCAATACAGAGGTATTGGATCAACAATGGACGTAACCACCTGAAGTTCTTTCAAGAACTTCCTCATACAGACAGCTTCTTTTGCGGCATCAGATGCAGCGATGTATTCCGCTTCCATCTTCGAGTCTGCAACGGTTTCCTGTTTGGAACTCTTCCAACACACCGCCCCTCCATTGAGGGTAAAGACAAAACCCGACATGGACTTGGAATCATCCTTGTCACTGTGGAAGCTGGAGTCAGCAAAGGCCTCGATCTGGAGGTCTTTTCCGCCATACACCAAGAACATCTCCTTAGTCCTTCTCAGGTACTTGAGAATGTTCTTTACCGCTATCCAGTGTTTCTCCCCAGGGTTTGACTGATACCGGCTTACTACACTCAGTGCATAAGCTACATCTGGTCTGGTACTCAACATCGCATACATTATAGAGCTTACCACAGAAGCGTAGGGTATAATAGACATGTGATCCCTTTCCAAATCAGTCTTGGGAGACATCTCTTTGGAGAGGGTGATCCCGTGACAAGCCGGTAGATTACCGCGGTTGGAATCTTCCATACTGAATCTTTTCAGTATGGTGTCGATGTACCTGGACTGTGAAAGTCCTAATATCCTCTTGGATCTATCACGATGGATCCGGATCCCCAGGATGTATGAGGCATCACCCAGGTCTTTCATGGAGAACCTGTGTGACAAGAACCCCTTGACAGATTGTAGCATAGGAATGTCATTTCCTATTAAGAGAATGTCATCCACGTATAAAATGAGGAATATTACAGTTCTCGCTACAAATCTACTATAGATGCATGGTTCATCTGGATTTTTGATAAAGCCAAATTCCTTGACCGTCTCATGAAAACAGATGTTCCAACTCCGCGATGCCTGCTTTAGTCCGTAAATGGACTTAAGCAACTTGCACACCTTTCCGCTGCTCCCACTCTGAATGAAACCCTCTGGCTGGTCCATATAGACACACTCCTCTAAATTTCCATTTAGAAAAGCGGTCTTTACGTCCATCTGCCAAATCTCATAATCGTGGAAGGCAGCAATGGCAAGAAGGATCCGAATGGATTTCAGCATAGCTACTGGAGAAAAGGTCTCGTCATAGTCCAAACCAGGTCTTTGACGAAAACCCTTTGCTACTAGTCTAGCTTTATAGGTCTCAACCTGTCCATCTACACCAATCTTCCTTTTGAAGATCCACTTGCATCCTACGGGTTTTACCCCGTCTGGAGCAACGTCCAACGTCCATACTTTGTTGGTGTACATGGACACCATTTCGGTCCGCATTGCATCCAGCCATTTTACCGAGTCGACGCTCTGAACGACTTGCTGGAAGCTAGTAGGCTCATCCAAATCTATGATGCAATCTTCTCTATCCCCGTCTATGAGAAAACCGTAGTATCTCTCGGGCGGATGAGACTGCCTACTACTCCTGCGGAGCGGCGTAGGAATGTCCTGTTCTTTTGAACCCTCTGGTTCTACTAACCTTTCAGTAATAGTCTGTGGTTCTGTAATCTCTTCCAGTTCTATTTCGCTCCCACTTGTTTCCTTTTCAAAGAACTGGTGTTCTAGAAAATGGGCATTACGAGAAACAATGATCTTTTGTTCCTCTGCGTAATAGAAGAGATACCCCCTGGAGTTCTTTGGGTATCCGACAAACTTGCACAGTACTGAGCGTGCCTCGAGTTTGTCCGCATGCTGCTTTTTGACAAAAGACGGACATCCCCAGATCTTCAGATATTGAAGATAGGGTTTCTTCCCACTCCATATTTCATATGGTGTGGTAGGCACAGTCTTAGTCGGAACTCGGTTCAAAAGGTATGCAGCTGATTCTAGCGCATACCCCCAGAATGATCGTGGTAACTCAGTGTTACTCATCATGGACCGTACCATATCCAATAGGGTTCGGTTCCGTCTCTCCGATACACCGTTATGTTGCGGAGTGTATGGAGGAGTAAGCTGAGAGAGAATTCCGTTCTCTTTTAAATAGTCCAGGAACTCGGCACTCAAGTATTCACCACCTCGATCCGATCTTAGATCTTGATACTTTTGCCGGTTTGCTTTTCTACTTCATTCTTATATTCCTGGAACTTTCCAAAGGCTTCGTATTTATGTTTCATTAAGAAGACATAACCGTACCTTGAAAATTCATCCGTAAAAGTAATGAAGTAAGAATAACCGCTTCGCGCATGTGTAGACATTGGACCGCACATGTCGCTGTGTACGAGTCCCAAGAGCTCGCTCACTCATACTCTGTGTCCAGTGAACGGAGTCTTTGTCATCGTTCCTTTGAGACAGGATTGACAAGTGGCATATGATTGATATTTGAACGGATTCAAATATCCTTCTGTATGCAACTTCGTCAACCTTCTCTCATTGATGTGACCCAGTCTACAATGCCATAAGAAAGTCTGATTTATTTCCGGAGACTTTCTTTTTTGTGTATTCTGGACATTGAAAATCTGTGGTTGCTTGAATACGTATATACCATTGCTTAATGTACCTGACCCAATCAAAACTTGATTAAGGTGAATGTTTACAACATTACTTACAAACGCAAATTCATAACCTTCTTTAGAAACCAAAGATACAGAAATGATATTACAAGTAGCGTTGGGTACAAAAAAGCAATTAAGTAAAACCAAAACGTGTCCATCTAACATCTCCAGGTGATAGTCCCCCACGGCCTTAGCATCCATGCTAGCTCCGTTTGCAACTTTGAGGGTCATGTCACCTGCCTTCAAAACCCTACGGTTTCTCAACGCCTGCAAAGAATTACAGATATGAGATCCTGATCCGGTATCCAATACCCAGGAAGTAGAGTTTATTGAAAGACAGTTTTCAATAACATACACACCTGAAGCTGAAGCCGCAACCTGCTTCAATTCCTGTGTCCTGGCTTTCCAAGCCCTGCAATCATTCTTCCAGTGTCCCTTCTTATGACAATAGAAGCATTCTTCTTTATCCACAAGCTGCCCCGCTTTCTTTGTTGCCTTTGCCTTTCCCTTCGTATCCACTTTACCAACACCGCCCCTTGGTTTGGCGGGGGCTTTCTTCTTCTTTCCCTTGGCTTTCGCCTTGAACCTAGAAGAGGAAGATCCTCCTACAAACAAAGTGGATGTTTCCCTAAGGGTGCCCTCTGCACTCTTCAGCATGTTGAGGAGTTCTGAAAGTTCAACTTCTTTTTCTTGTAAGTTGAAGTTCAGGATAAACTGGGCGTAAGTGGAAGGAAGGGACTGGAGAATCAAGTCCGTATAGAGCTCGTTCTATAACGTGGTCCTAAGTTCCACGAGCTCCTCAATGAGGCCAATCATCTTAAGCACGTGTTCCGCTATCGATGATCCGATGGCCAACCCTGCCGAAAATAACTTCTTCGACACTTCGTATCTTGCGATACGAGATTGCTCTCTATACAGTTCTTTTGTATGGAGAAATATGGATTCGAGGTCCATATTCTCGTGCCTCCTCTGATGTTCGTTGTCCATAGAGGCAAGTACGAGGCACTTGGCCTTCGCGCTATCAATCTCCTAAGTCTTACGGATTTCCTTATCCGCGACGCTGGAGGTGGGACCTGGGACAGGGGGAGCTTTGGTGGTAAGAAAATACCCCATCTTGTCGTAAGTGATTGCCATTTTGACATTCCTGAGCCAATCATTGTAGTTTGGCCCTGTCAGTATGTTTTTATATAGAAGTAACTTAAGTCCAGTCATGTCGATTGGTCGCTGCAATTAGGAGAGAGAAGAAACACTCAGCATGACGCTCTTGCAAGTTTAGAGTGGTTTTAGTTTGTCTAAACAGGATGGCTCCCACTGTTTCTCGAATCCCTCCTCAAACAAAAAAGGAAGAATTAGTCAGGATCAATCTCACCGTACAATACTTGCTTAACCGTTCGTCCAGGCTGGTGTCGGTACTTCGAGGGAGGTTTTCCAACGCTTTCGCGAAGTTCCTTAATTTAAGAACCTCTTTTCCCTGGGGGCGTAGCCCCGCTAATACCTTTCTAGACACCTACTTGGTTTATAGCATTGATCGTTAAGTGAGAAATTTCCCGAGGAGTAGCATATACTCACAGTAGGATCGGGATCCAAATATCATCGCGTGACGAAGCTGAAGGAATCCTGCCAGAATCATCACACTCCAAATGGTATGCAATGCTAGCAAGTTTCAGTACTTATGAAACTCCCGATGTGGATTTTTGCCCCATGCTCTTATGACCTTGGCGTGAGGTCAAAATGTCATAAGTCACATGTCAAGTTCTTCCCATCATTATCCAGGTTAATTTGAACCCACCCGTACATACCCTTGACGTAGGCCAAAATGGCAGTACGACTGTCTCAAACCAACGCATTCTATCTATGCAATAAATAAATATCCGGCAGCTACCAATCACTATGCCTTGGCGTGAGGTCAAACTACATAGCTTGAATACTACCGAATATTTAACTGAAATGATGGAGGGCTACGGATGGTTTTGGCAAAACTGTGAACGTAGTGAACTTGATATAATCGATGGAACGAGATAGCTTTTAAAAGGAGTGGCTCAAGCTCCGCATTTAAAAGTTAGTTTTGAAAAGAACCGAGTGGTTTTTCGAAAGTGTTCTAACGACTTTTACTTGGTTTATTTTCTTGCATTAGTTCTTTTAATGCGTGATATTCTTGCATTAGTTCTTTTAATGCGTCCCATCATTTAATCCTACCATTGCATAAAACAACCAAAATATGACGTACGCTTATGCCATTCACATTCGCCACGGGGCCCCGTCATTACCCGTTAGGTTACTTAACTAACGACAGAGCGGGGGCTGGGCTAGCGCGGCTGTAAAACATAAGCAACGCCTAAATAATATCATATATAGATATACATTGCAATGATAGCCATTTCAGATCACAGATGAACACATTGGATATACTAGGAACCCGCAATTCGTACGAGCCTGTAACGAAAAGCAGATTACACGGTCACGGTGAATAGCCAAAACCCCATCCAAGACCCCTACGGGTGCGGCAAACTACCCGCCAAGTACCTGAAGCGAAGCAACCTCCCTAAACCCCGTGAGTAGGCCACTCGGCACTTCGGCATACCCGGTAGTTTGTGCACCCCCTCCATGGGTCTATCCTAGGAGCAAAAACAGTGAAAAGAAATTTTACAATGACGGCTACAACCCCGACCCGGTTGTGCAGCCATACAAATAATTATTACATCAATTTACAAATTTACATGAATTGAAAGAAAAGAAAACTCTCGTCTCACAACCCTCGGCTATTCACCCGCGACAATCCAATGAATTCATATACACATTCCAATGTCATTACAGATCACAGATTTGTATAACCCTCACTAACCGACATATAGCGATTAGCAGACGTTCAATACAAATATCACATCACAGAAAAACCCGTCAGCTTAAGTCTTTTAGAAGTTCGATCAAAAATACAGATTTTCAGGCCCTAAACTCAAAATTTTCGTTCTGGAAAATCTGGGCTGAAAAGACATGTTCCAAAAATCCCAAAACAACCCTAGAAATACACTGCACTAAATTTGGACCTCGGCCGAGTCAACTCGGCCGCGGAACCGCGGCGGGAGCGTGCTCCCGCCGCGTTTCCGCGGCGCTTTGATCGGTTCGTGGGACCAAATTTTGTGGTTATTCAAACAAAAGCCTGAGCCGATTTTTAAGATGAAATTTATCAGTTTTTGAACAGAAAAAAAATCGGCAGAAACTTGACATATCGGGTTCGTTTCGTGACTTTTTCTTTGATCGATCTTCTAGTTACTTTTCTAACATGTTAGATAGAGTTTAACAAGGCTATGATACCACTGTAAGTCCATGCTACCTCTCCCGGTACTTTCAGGCATGCGGAATTTGACGAAAAACAATTTTCTAGAGGTGGTAACAAGGACTCAAAACCGGATCTTTGTTAAACATCTAACTAACAACCTAACTAGGAGTTGTTAACTACTCTGTTAGGGGATTATACCTTACTTTCTTGAACTCCTTCGTCTTCAAGACTCGATGGTTGTCCGGATCGGCTTCACCCCGTCGTCTCCTTGCGCCGAAGATCGATCCACCTGAAAGCTTCTACCTTTGGCTTCTTCTTCGATCTTTGAAGAAACTAGTTCACTTGGTTTGCTAAACCTTGTGAACTAGAGTTAGTAGAGGAGAATGTGTTGGGATTTTCTCTATGGTTCTTGGTTCTCAACACATGAGACAAGTGAACCATAGACTAAAGAGAGGGAGAGCAAGAGGAAGAAGATGAGAGCTCAAGAACAAGAGAGAGAATGAAAATGGTAGAATGAGAAAAGACTTTTCTCTCTTGGCTCTCATAATCCAAAGCCATCATCAAAAATCATAGCAATCAAGTATTATGTGATGGTTTAAGCTACAATAGCCATATCATTTCATACACTCATTTTTCACAAGAGAAACAAGCAAGTAAAAAGTCTTTGCCATGAAATGATAGCCATTGTCATCATGATGGTCAACTAGTCCAACCTAGTCAACCGGTCAACAAAGTCAACAAGTCAACAAAGTCAACCCCTCAACAACCATGTCACGATAATACTTAATTAATATTATTGTTAATTACATATCATATTCTCATTAGGGTTGAGCAAAAAGTCAATAGTCAACAGTCAACAGTCAACAGTCAACAACCCTAATGAGAATCCTCTGCCTCTGTCTCTCCGTCAACTGTGCATACACACCCGCATCCGCGTTCCGAGGAACATGAATACATACTGGATAAAACCAATCCCAAAACGTACACTAGGATCTGGCTTAAACCAAAGCCCGCTAGTGTTAACTGTCCAGACACTGTACGTGCATAAGTGCACGGATGTGACCGAACCCTGTCGCAAAACCATGCGACCTGTCGCAAAACCATACGACCTCTACTCTTTTGCCTAAAGGCGAATAGCTTTCTGTGTGGGACTCTAAAGACTCGACACTACGCTGGCAGTGGGTTTAACCACAGACCGCAAGCGGCACTAGCTGTGCGTAACGGTCCCCAGGTAGATGCCGACAAGAAGACTGACGAGGTGAAACCCATCTGAACTCCTACTGAGTCTGACTGTGACAGTCTCCGTACAGTCCGGTCTGTTCGTCTGATACATCGCATGGCGGGCCTAGGGGGGCGGTAGACGTCAGTGCCTTAATAGCGGTACAAGTCGTGTCGGAGTGAAGCCCAAAACACCCTGAGATAACACTGGAAGCCTACCAGTATATCTCGATTGCCCTGGCCAGGGACTACTCGTGTAATGGCTCTCCTAGACACAGCGCGATGTCAACCCCCAATACCGGGAGAGACGAATCCTGTCTAACCGTCACTGCCACCAAGTGCTTCGGGACTGTACCCAACTACTACCTGTTTGCACGACTCCTTTGAGCCGTGGTAGGGTAGTAATCAAAGTACAGTGGGAACACACTCGAGGCGAAGTGACAGTGTCAAGTCAGCGGACTAAGCTGTACTCATGTCACCTGGGAACTGATAACTAACGATAGGTATAATACCAACCGGTCAGTTCCCGACGAGTCCTGTCCAGTGTACTCGTAACCTAACGAGCACCCGTATACTATCTCCAGTACGACGTACTAATGGCTGTGGGACAGACCATCTCCCACACTGGGATGAGAAGCCCATACGCTAGTGTACTACGGAGTATCGATGCCATGTCTCGATAGTCCTGCGACTAGGGACCTGTATAAGGATGTGCTTATAAATTACCCAGCCCCCACTAGTGTGACTGCCATCACAATGCTGGTAATCAAGAAAAGATCCTAAGTGCTCCACTAATGTGTATAGGTGATATACTAAAATAAACACATGTACACATTGAAGTAGAAACAAACCAAGTAGCATACTACTATATTGAGCAAGATTGTTAATACAAGGTGAATATCCCAAGCTTCCATTAAGTAATATACGAACTAGTATGATACCGTAATGGCCTCTTGGGCATATACACTAACAATAGCCTACACACACCCAAGTTTGCATGTATCATCAAACATGATACAATCAAGTGCACAAAAATATATCACATATACTACTTGTGCACATCAAGTGAGAAAATCAATATTAAGTGAACAAATACTAGTTAATGTAAAGTAATATATCAAATATATAATTATACATTAAATCATTAAATCAACACTTGATTTAATGATCCGGTCATAACGCATATAACCGACTAATATCAGGTGTATCAATATATCGAATCAACATTTGATTCGGTAACCCGGCTATATCTTATATAACCGTCCGATGATACGAATCGCGAGAATATAATACAGTATCACATACTGGTATTATTCTCGGTCCCGCACATATCTCATATGCGCTCCTATTTCGTTTTGCTTGAGCCAGGAAACCTCTGTGTAGAACTCTAAAGACTCGTCAATACGCCGGCAGCAGGTGATGATCATATCAAACACCCACAAGCCGCAAGCGGTCTGCTAAACGTAACGGCCACCCGGGTATTGAGAGATCAGAAGATCAACGAGCAAGCCCGCTCACACTCCTTTGAATCAAACCAGTAACACTTACCGTACAGTCCGGTCTGTTCGTCTGATATGTCGCATATCTCGCCTAGGGGTGGTAAACGTCAGACCCCAGTAGGTCGATAAGTCATGCCGATGTAAGGTCCATAACAAGCATGAAACTACTGATAACACTTACCAGTAAATCAGTGCAACCCTGGCCAGGGATTTCCAGTTATGGCCAGTCGAGCATAGCGCAACATCAACCCCCAATACCGGGAGAGACGAATCCCTTCCTATCGCTCATTGCCTCCATGTGAATCGGGACTGTACCCAAAATCCACCTGTTTGCATGACTCAGTAGAGCCGTGGTAGGGTAGAAATCAAAGCACAGTGGGAGACACACAAGACTCTATGACGATCTCGGGTCAACAGACTAAGCTGTACCAGTGTCACCAGAGAACTGCCATCTGACGTGAGGTATAATACCATCTAGGAGTTCTCGGCGAGTCCGTTCAGTTTACCCAGTCACCACTGAGCACCCGCATACCATCTCTGATGTCAAACACCAATGGATATGGGATCATCCATCTCCCATCACATGGGTCGAGAAGATATACGCTAGTCTACTCTGGAATATCGATGCCCCGTCTCGATATTCCCACGACTAGGAACATTGAAGGATGTACTCATGGACTACCCAGGCCCCACTAGTATGATCTACATCATAGTCCTGGAAGTTGAGCACACATCCTAAGGGCTTTATCAACATGTAATAGAGAGACTGCAAGTAAACATGTTAAGATAAAGAGCAACCAGATTGCGTACTATCATGTCGAGCAAGAAAGTCATACCTATATATGTCCAAGCATCCACTACAATATACATCCCATGTACAGTAATGGCTTCTAGGGCATACATATAACTAACAATAAAGAGACTGATATAATGTTGCATATCGAGTTCGGTATATAATAGCATTCGTTCAGAATCAATGTATTACCACTTGGTAAAACAAGGTGATAATCGCCAACTGCTTTGGCTGCAACAATTGCACCATTTCTTACTCTTATATCCGTATCACCCAGTTTCAGTTCTCTACCCCTCTTAATTCTATGTAACAGATTACATATGTGGGATCATGATCCGGTATCTAATACCCAGGACATAGAGCATATTGAGAAACAATTCACGGTAACGAACACATCCGAAGAAGAGGCATCAACATGCTCTTTCCTTATTTGGGTGGCTTGGGAATCCTGGTATTCTCCTATCTCCTTCTCGGACTTATAATAATTATAAGATAGAGCGGAACAAATGTTCCCCACCTCAGTATAACAAGTGGGTTCAGTCAATACATCCATATTATTATCTTGATTAAGGCGTGACATGGTCGCTACCTGGAGAGAGAGAGAGAAGAAAACACTTAGCGTTGGCTCTTGCAAGATTAGATTGGTTATTATTTTATCTAATCAGAATGGCTCCCACTGTTTTTATCAAATCTTCCTTCAAACCCTAAAAGGTAAGACTAGCCGGGATTAATTACACCCTATAAGTTTGCCAATCGTTCAGCCAGGCCAGTGTCGGTACATTGAGGGAGGTCCCCGTGCTTTTGCACGGACCTAATTAAAATAAACCTCATTTTCCCATAGGCATAACCCCATTAACACCTTTCTAGACACCTAGTTTGATCGGCTAATTGTAAAGTGCAAAACTCTCCCAGGAGTAACTGTTACTCGTAGTGGGTATCGGGATCCAACTATCTCATATAAGGTATGCAATCTCATTGCAAATTTCAACACATGAAATTCCCAATAATATTTTGCCCATAGCAACTTATGACCTTAACAGGGTCAAATCATAAGCGCTAGCCAAGTTCATCCCGTCATTTGCTGATTGAATTAAACCCACCCGTACGACCCATAACAAGGTCAACAAAGTCGTACGATTACCCTAATCCAATCGCATCATATAGTTGCAGATAAGCACTAATTAGCCACCACACACTATGCTTTAAAAAGGTCAACAAACGCAGCATGAATACTAAATAGCACTGATCGGAAATGACGGAGGGCTATGACAGGTTTTTAAGAAAACCTTTTGCGTAATGAACTTGATATCGTTGTAGAATTGAGTGATTTTGGAAAGGAGTGGTTTAAGCACCGCTTTTAAAATCAAGTTTTTCGAAATAAATCAAGTGGGTGTAGCATCTACTAGCTTTTGCTAAAGAGGTCACTCCCGGTGAAGGGATCTAGGCTCTTTCGTCATCGAATGAGGTAATGGATATTCATCAAGGAATACCATTATGCAAAGCAATGACTAGAGCTACAAGTTTTGAAAATTTAGTTCCACAACATCATTGGGTTTCTTTACTTTTCATTAATCTCATTAATGAAGTCCCATCATTTATGCTTTCTAAGCATCACAGATAAAGAAACGAAAATACTTATATAACGTACGCTTATGCCATCCGCATTCGTCACGGGGTCCCGTCATGCACCGTTAGGTTAGATAACTAACGGCAGAGCGGGGGCAGGACTACCGCGGATGCAAAACGTAAGCAACGTTTATTATATATCATATATATAATATAAACCATTCGTCTCACGCAGTTATATGATCTTATCACAGAACATTGCAGCAGAAATCAACATATGAAATATTGGATCTACTAGGAAGTCCGTGTTTTAAATTAAGCCAGTAAAAAACACGGATTCCACGGTCGCGATGAATAGCCAAAACCACATCCTTAGACCCATACGAGGGAGGCAAGCAACCCTAGCAATTCTAAAGTTAGGAGACCCGGACTCGACTCCTCGAGATGGTCTCCCACAGGACTCTAGAACCCGGTTACTTGTGCTCCCCGCCTAGGGTCTATCCTAATGCGGAAAAGTAAATAATATACATCAATAGTGACATCATCCTTAACCCGGAAGTGTACCAATAAATGAATATTACATACAAGTTTTTACATGAATGAAAATGAAAAACTCTCATCTCATGCAAAACCCCCCGGCTATTCAAACACGACGATCCAATATAACATATCCAAGCAACACATAACATCACATGTCATCAACGTAAGTAAATATGTGTATCCCAATTGTCGTTGACGTATAGCAACGAAACCGACGATACACCACATATTACACTTACAGTCGCAGAAAAGAAATGAAAACTACAATAATTGCAATCCGCAACCACTTTAGTCATCATAAACCCGAAATATCTTATACTTCGGATTTCATGCATAACCGTATAAATTCCTTAGATATCATAAACCTGGAATATCACATATTCCGAATTTCATGCCTAACGTTATAAACTCAGCATTTTAGTCTCAAATTGAAAACACTTTTCAATATCTAGCCGGGAAATTCAACAAGATTCCCAACTGTTGACCGAATACTCGTCGGAAACATTAGTAGACGGATGCACCCCCAATGCCGTCGACGAAGCGTACTTAGGCGGAACATCGCGGCCGCAAGCACCCGAACGGATGCTTTTGGCTACGGAGTTCCCTTACAGTCACTTGCTCGGGGTTATCGGGCGGGGCTATCCAGTAGTGTTACCCAGCGAGCATTCGCTTACTATACGAGATTACGATGGAGTTTTGATCCGAATCAAAACCCCGCGGCTACCGATCAAAAGAGAATAAATTGCTCGATTTACAAAATTCTAATTAGCTTTCACAAAACTAAATATTGTGGATTCCAAATATTGTATCACAAATCACAGATATCTAGACGTTGTTAAACAATTCGATAGATATATCAAACACCCAAAATTCCCAGAGATCTCAACACTTGATTCACAGTTAAAAAATACCCAGACAGTGCCCCAATCACCTACGGACCTACACAAGAATGTACGCTGCCTGCCTCACCAACGGCGTCTGTAGGGTTCCTGGGCACACTAATGAGGTTCTACAAGTGATCAAACATGGCCAATTCAAATTTTTCCTTGTGCCTACAAACCCTAATACGGATCGTTAACTAGATACTTAGGCGATGCAAGCAAGTAAACGAATTTATAGCTAAAGGAAAGTGACTACAACCTTTGTAGATCCGGTCCTCTACCTCCTAGGCTCCGTGATGACGTCCCTCCGCTGTCCAAATCGAATCCCGGACTTTAGCATCGGCTTCATCGGAGAAATGGGCGTGCTAGGTCGTCGACTTCGATGCCGAAGATGATCTACGTCGAGGCAACTCAAGATCAAACTCCAACTTCACCAAGTCATGAAACTTGTGAAGAAAACACCCTATACTACTTGGCAAGTGGTAGAGGATGAAGAAATAGGAAGTGGGTTCACTTTAGAATTGGATTTCTCACTCTTTTTCTCAAGTTGTCATTGATGGTTGCAAGGTTTCTTCATTGTTGAAGATGAAGAAGAAGAAGAGCAATATGATAAGTGTTATTCAAAAAGAAAAATAAAATGAATACTTATCATATGTCAACCATGGTTAGGTGTAGAGAATAGACTATGGATAATTTGAATGGTTAGGGTTAAGCATGAGACAAGAATGGTGGACTTGTTCAAAGCTTCATGAAGCTTCAACAAGCAAACAAAGAAAGCCACCATTTCTTATTTATCTTTTCCAAAATGAAAAAATAAATAAATAAGTAATTAAATAAACAAAACCCTAATCATTAACTTAACCATGGTTTAATTCTTTACACAAACCCAAGTGAGCATGTATCATCAAACATGATACAAACAAGTGCACAAAAGTATATCACATATACAACTTGTGCATTTCAAGTGAGAAAATCCATTTAAAGTGAACCAATACTAGTTAATGCAAACTAATATATCAAATATATAATTATGCATTAAATCATTAAATCAATACTTGATTTAACGATCCGGTCATATCGCATATAACCGACTAGTATCCAATGTATCGACTTATCGAATCAATCCTCGATTCGATAACTAGGTTATATCACATACAACCATTCGATACATTCATCGCGAGAATAGAATACGGTATCATATAAACGCATTATTCTCGGTCCCGCACATATCTCATATGCGCTCCTATTTCGTTTCTCTTGAGCCAGGAAACCTCTGTGTAGGACTCTAAAGACTCGTCAATACGCCGGCAGCAGGTGATGATCAGATCAAACACCCACAAGCCGCAAGCGGTCTGCTAAACGTAACGTCCACCCGGGTATTGAGTGATCAGAAGATCGATGAGCAAGCCCTCTCACACACCTGTGAATCCAACCAGTAACACTTACCATACAGTCTGGTCTGTTCGTCTGATATGTCGCATATCTCGCCTAGGGGTGGTAAACGTCAGACCCCAATAGCTTGATAAGTCATGCCGACGTAGGGTCCACAACATTCGTGAAACTACTGATAACTCTTACCAGTATATCACAGCAACCCTGGCCAGGGATTTCCTGTTATGGCCAGTCGAGCATAGCGCAACATCAACCCCCGATACCGGGAGAGACAAATCCCCTCCTATCCCTCATTGCCTCCATGTGAATCGGGACTGTACCCAAAAACCACCTGTTTGCAAGCCTTAGTAGAGCCGTGGTAGGGTGGAAATCAAAGCACAATGGGAGACACACAAGACTCTATGACGATCTCGGGTCAACAGACTAAGCTGCACCAGTGTCACTAGAGAACTGCCATCTGACGTGAGGTATAATACTATCTGGGAGTTCTCGGTGGGTCCGTTCAGTGTACCCAGTCTCCACTGAGCACCCGCATACTATCTCTGATGTCAAACACCAATGGATATGGGATCATCCATCGCCCATCACATGGGTCGAGAAGATATGCGCTAGTCTACTCTGGAATATCGATGTCCCGTCTCGATATTCCCACGACTAGGAACATTGAAGGATGTACTCATGGACTATCCAGGCCCCACTAGTATGATCTACATCATAGTCCTGGAAGTAGAGTACACATCCTAATAGCTTTATCAACATGTAATCAGAGAGACAGAAAGTATAAATGTTAAGATAAAGAGCAACCAGATAGCGTACTATCATGTCGAGCAAGAAAGTCCTCCCTATATATGTCCAAGCATCCACTACAATATACATCGTATGTACAGTAATGGCCTCTATGGCATACATATAACTAACAATCTCCCACTTGCACTAGGGCCATCTGTTGTGGTTGTAGGGTTCCTAGGCACACTAATGAGGTCTCACAAGTGATCAAACATGCCCAATTCAAAAAATAGAGAGTCTACAAGTATACATGTTAAGATAAAGAGCAACCAGATAGCGTACTATCATGTCGAGCAAGAAAGTCATACCATATATGTCCCAGCATCCACTACAATATACATCTAATGTACAGTAATGGCCTCTAGGGCATACATATAACTAACAATCTCCCACTTGCACTAGGGCCATCTGTAGCAGTAGTTGTAGTATCTAATACTCAACCATCCCCTAAAAGTCTCTCTTTGGGAAAAGGCCTTCGTGAGTGGATCCGCCGTGTTGTCCTCTAAGTCTACTCTCCTAACCTCGATCACCCTGGAGATCATTTATCTCTATGATCAGGTGATGCTTCCTCAGAATGTGTCTGGGTCACTGATGGGACCGGGGTTCCTGGGCCAAAGCCACACCACCTTTGTCATACAATGGTAGGAACCTAGTTCATCTTATGAACCAATATACACCCAAACTGCCTCTTTAGTAGTATCTTTGATAGCGATGTTACCAGCCTTTATCGTCTAGTTTGCCACGGTATCTAGCTTGGAACTCTTCCAACATACCGTCCCTTTACTGAGGGTAAAGACAATGCCTGTGACAGACATTCAGTCGTCTTTATCACCCTAGAACGTTTCCAGTGATTCTCCCCAGGATCGATCGATACCATTTCACTACTTCTAGTGAGAATCCTAACATCCAATTACATCTATCTCATAGATGAAAACTCAGGATTTAGGAGGTATCACTTTGATCCTATTGGAGAATCCTTGTGATAAGCGGAGATTGATCGAGCGTAGTATAGGAAACCCCTTTCCTATCAAGAGTATGTTGTCCACGTACAATATGAGGATGACCACCTTACTCTCTACTACCTTTTTGTACATACAAGGTTCATCTACCATTTTGATGAAGTCAAACTCTTTGACTACCACATCAAAACAGACGTTCCAACTCCGCGATGCCTGCTTTATCTTGTAAAGCAACTTGCACACGTTTCCGCTGCTCCCACTGTTTATGAAGCTCTCTGGCTGTGTTCTTATAGATGTTCTCTTCTAAATCATAATTTTAAAAAAGCAGTCATGGCACCCAACCACTAGATATCGTAGTCATGGTATGTAGCAATGGCAAGTAGGATCTGGATGGACTTAAGCATAGTCCCTAGAAAAGGTTTCATCATTATCCACACCTGGTTGATGACTAAAACCTTTAATAAGTCTAGCTTTGAAAGTTTCAACTTTTCCATCTATACCAAGTAATCTTCTCAAGATATACTTGCTCATGATGGGAATTTAACCCTTCAGATATAGCAGCCAAAGTCCATACTTTGCTGGTGTACATGGATTCCATGTCAAATCGCTAAGCATCCAGCCATTCTTACAGAGTCCCTACTCTTGATGGCCTGCTTGAAACTAGTTGGGTCATCATCTCATGATGCATTCCTCGCTCCCACTGTCATCGAGAAACCAAAGTATCTCTCAGGTAGGTGAGGAACCCTACCAGATCGGCGGAGAGGCTGAGGTTCGTCGGGGACTATTGAATCCTCTAGTTCTGTCAAATCATCAGCTGCAGTTTTGTATAGTTGGAACCATTCCAGTTCTAAAGAACTGACCTTGCCTCGATCTTGTCTGGATTTTGCTTTAGACATAGGCCGGACAATCCTAAATCTTAACTTATTTAAGAGATAGGCTCTTCCCACACCATATCTTATATGGAGTGGTAGGCACTGATTTGATTTGAACCCAATTCAATAGGTATGATGCTTCTTAAGTGCACAACCCCCAAAAGGAAATAGGTAACTCAGTAATACTCATCATAGAGCACACGATATCTAATATTGTGCGATTGCTCCGCCCCGATACACCGTTGTGCTGTGGTGTATTCAGAGGAGTAATACTGAGAGAGAATCTCATTTTCCTTTAGAATAGTCCAAGGATTCCATGCACAAGTATTCTCCTCCCTGATCTTATCATAGGACATAATACATATACCCGTATTTTGGTTCCCTACTTCCAACTTATATTCTGTGAATACCTCAAAAGCTTCGAACTTATGTTTCAACTGGAACATATGACTGAATCTTGAGAGATCATCAGAGAACGTAATGAAGTATAAAGAACCAGTCCTGGCATGTGTAGACAGGAGACCTTACATACATCATCATGTATCAGTCCCAAGAGTTAATTAACTCTTTCTCTGTTTCCTATAATCACGGCTATGGTCATCTAATCTTTGTGACATGACTGGCAAGTATCACAAGATGTAAATTCAAACTGATTTAAATATGCATCTAAAATGTAACTTCAGCCAGTCGGGTCGCATTGATATGACCTAGTCTACAATGCCTCAAGAAGGATTCGTTCATTTCTGAACTCTTCCTCTTGTGTGTGTTCTGTATACTAGGAACTGTAGTTTGATTTAGAACGTCAATGCTTTTAGATAACGTGCCTGAACCGATCAACTTTTGATATAGGAAATTTTCAAAACATTATCCAACAATACAAAATTTTATCATTTCTTTACTAATAAAGAGACTGATATGATTTTGTATATCAGGTTCGGTATCTAATAGCATTTGTTCAGAATCAATGTATTGGTAATACAGGGTGACAGTGACCAACAGACTTGACTGCAACACTTGCCCCGTTTTCTGTCTCATGAAACTTATCACCCGTTCTCAGTTTTTCTACCTTTTTGTAGCCCTATGTAACAGATTACATATCTGGGATCCTGATCCGGTATCAAATACCCAGGATGCAGAGGATACTGAGAAACAGTTCTTCGTAATGAACACACCCGAAGAAGATGCATCATATGCACTTTCTTCGTTTGGGCGGCATAGGAATTCTAGTATTTCCCTATTTCCTGCTCTGTCTTATAACAATTATAAGTTGGAGTGGGACCAACGTTCCCCAGCTCAGTATAACAAGCGGGTTCTGTCAATACATCCATATTATTATCTTGATTAAGGCGTGATATGGTCCCTACCTGGAGAGAGAGAGAAGAAAACACTCTGCGTGCGCTCTTGCAAAATTAGATTGGTTATATATTTTATCTAATCAGGATGGCTCCCACTATTTTTATCCAATCTTCCTTCAAACCCTAAATGGAAAGACTAGCCGGGATTAATTACACTCTACAAGTTCGCTAATCTTTCAGCCAGGCCAGTGTCGGTACTTTGAGGGAGGTTCCCCGTGCTTTCGCACGGACCTAATTACAGTAAACCTCGTTTTCCCAGAGGCGTAACCCCGTTGACACCTTTCTAGACACCTACTTGATCGGCTAATTGTAAAGTGCAAAACTCTCCCAGGAGTAACAATTACTCGCAGTGGGTATCGGGATCCAACTATCATATAGAAGGTATGCAATCTCATTTCAAATTTCAACAGATGAAACTCCCGATAATGGTTTTTACCCCTAGCACCTATGACCTTGGCTAAGGTCAACAAATCATAGGTACTAGTCAAGTTCTACCCGTCATTTCGTGATTAATTAGACCCACCCACATGACCCTTGGCTAAGGTCAACAAAGCCACATGACTGTCCTAACTAATCGCATCATATGCTGTATAGGAAGACATCACTTAGCTACCGCACACCATGCCTCGGCTATGGTCGACAAACGTAGCACGAATACTAAGTACTCTACTTCCTAAAATGACGGAGGGTTGCGAATGGTTTTTTTTTTTTTTGTGAAAACCTTTAACGCTTTGAACTTGATCTCGTTGCGGAATCAAATGGTTTTAAATGGAATGTTTTTGAGGCATTTCTAGTTTTGCTAAAGGGGTCACTCCCGGTGAAGGGATCGTCGGCCCTTTCCTCGTCGAATGAGGTGCGGGATATATCATATATATCACTGTGCAAAGCAGAAACTATAGAAGCAATCAAAAGACAAACCGAGGGTTGTAGAATCTGCCAGTTATTGCTAAAGGAGTCACTCCCGGTGAAGGGATCTCGGTCCTTTCCTTATCGAATAAGGTGCAGGATGTTCTATAATGAACACCGCGATGCAAAGCAAGAACTGTAGCTACCTGTTTTATTTTGAAATTCGATTCCACAACATCAATTAGGTTTATTTTCTTTCATTAATCTCATTAATGAATATCCCATCATTTAAGTCCACCTAAACATCACAGATAAATATAACGTACGCTTATGCCATCCGCATTTGCCTCGATATCCCGTCTGCACCGTTAGGTTAGGTAACTAACGCCAGAACGAGGCAGGGCTAGCGCGGGTGTAAAACATAAGCAACGTCTATATAATATATCATATATACTATATATAATATCTATCTGAACATATCACATGATCACATCACAGATAACGCAGCAGAAAATATCATATGAAATATTGGATATACTAGGACGTCCGTGTTTTTAATACGAGCCAGTATAAAACACGGATTCCACGGTCGTGATGAATAGCCAATCCCACATCCCTAGACCCCTACGAGAGCGGCAAGCAACCCTACCAATTCTAGGGTTAGGAGACCCGGACTCGACTCTTCGAGATGGTCTCCCACTGGACCCTAGAACCCGGTTACTTGTGCTCCCCTCCTTGGGTCTATCCTAATGCGGAAAAGTAAATAATATACATCAACGGTGACATCTTCCGCAACCAGGAAGTGCCCCAATAAAAGAATATTACATACAAGTTTTTACATGAATGAAAATGAAAAAAACACTCATCTCACATAAAAAACCCCGGCTATTCAAACACGACGATCCAATATAACATATCCAGCAACACATAACATCACATGTCATCAACGTAAGTAAATATGCGGATCCCAATTGTCGTTGACATATAGCAACGAAAACGGCGATATCACATATTGCACTTACGGTCACAGAAAAGAAAATGTAAAACTTCAACAGTTGGAATCCGCAACCTCTTTAGACATCGCATGCCTAATCAAATGAATTCTTTAGACATCGCATGCCTAACAATTATAAACCCCGCATTTTAGTCTCATTATCGAAAACTCTTTTCAATATCAAGTCGGCCAATTCAACAAGATTCCCGACATTCTGATCGAATGCTCGTCGCAAACTTCAATAGACGGCCGCACCCCCGATGCCGTCGACGAAGTGCACCAAGGTCGAACACCGCTGCCGTGAGCTCCCGAACGGATGCTTTCGGCGACGGGGTTCTCCTACAGTCACTTGGTCGGGGCTATGGGGTGTAGCTGTCTATTAAGTTTATCCGGCGAGTATCCGCGTACGCTACGTGATTGCGACAGACTTTTGATCGCATCAAAATTCCGTGGCAACCGATCAAGTGAGACAAAACTGCTATGTTTATAATATTCATTCTGTTATCTTATAACTACTTGTGAATTCCAAGTATTGTATTACATTCCGGATAAATAGAAAAATGTTAAACTTTCCGATCGAACAATTTAACACCCAAGTTTTCCCGATACAGCTCAAAACATGAAATAAGCCTAAAAACATTCAGTTCATGCCTCAGTACCAACGGTCCAGCCGTAGAAGGGTCAAGCCAACGCCTCACATGTGGCACGCTGTACTGCCCCAAACCCGAAGGTTCAAAGGGCAGTTCAAGACGGTCACATAATCGAGTTAAGGTTTGTTGTCTTCTAGAGGGACCATCGCGTTACTTGCACTACTTAGAACGTCATTAAACTATGGAAAAATCCAACAATTGGAAATTTTCCGGCAGGGGAAAAAGTGGGTATTTATATCCGGTTGAACTTTTTAACATATTCTAAAATTATCCGGAAAAACACATAGACAAAGTTTGATAATCCGATCGAATCTTCGAATTCCCAATACAACCCAGAAAACTCAACTCTTGAGTTCATATTAAAAATTCCTAGGAAAACCAGCACTGCAAAATAGGAATTACTGTGCAAAATTCAATGCAAGAGGAGACTAAACGGCCGCGGAACCGCCGGATTAGCCATGCTAATGCCACGGTTCCGCCACGCTTTGATGGACTCAGGAGTACGGGCTTCTCAGTAATTCTTAGAATTTCCTTCTGGTTTTTCTTCATATTTTTAACTCTCAAAAATACCTGATTTCAAAAAAGGTACAGAGAGCATTTTTAAGTTAGGGTTTCGGTTCGATCAGACTTCTAACTCCGTCTACGCATCGCCTAAGGCTCTAGCTAGGCTCTGATACCACTGTAGGGTTCCTGGGCACACTAATGAGGTTCTACAAGTGATCAAACATGGCCAATTCAAATTTTTCCTTGTGCCTACAAACCCTAATACGGATCGTTAACTAGATAATTAGGCGATGCAAGCAAGTAAACGAATTTATAGCTAAAGGAAAGTGACTACAACCTTTGTAGATCCGGTCCTCCACCTCCTAGGCTCCGTGATGACGTCCCTCCGCTGTCCAAATCGAATCCCGGACTCTAGCATCGGCTTCATCGGAGAAATGGGCGGGCTAGGTCGTCGACTTCGATGCCGAAAATGATCTACGTCGAGGCAACTCAAGATCAAACTCCAACTTGACCAAGTCATGAAACTTGTGAAGAAAACAACCTATACTACTTGGCAAGTGGTAGAGGATGAAGAAATAGGAAGTGGGTTCACTTTAGAATTGGATTTCTCACTCTTTTTGTCAAGTTGCCATCGATGGTTGCAAGGTTTCTTCATTGTTGAAGATGAAGAAGAAGAAGAGCAATATGATAAGTGTTATTCAAAAAGAAAAATAAAATAAATACTTATCATATGTCAACCATGGTTAGGTGTAGAGAATAGACTATGGTTAATTTGAATGGTTAGGGTTAAGCATGAGACAAGAATGGTGGACTTGTTCAAAGCTTCATGAAGCTTCAACAAGCAAACAAAGAAAGCCACCATTTCTTATTTATCTTTTCCAAAATGAAAAAATAAATAAATAAGTAATTAAATAAACAAAACCCTAATCATTAACTTAACCATGGTTTAATTCTTTACACAAACCCAAGTGAGCATGTATCATCAAACATGATACAAACAAGTGCACAAAAGTATATCACATATACAACTTGTGCATTTCAAGTGAGAAAATCCATTTAAAGTGAACCAATACTAGTTAATGCAAACTAATATATCAAATATATAATTATGCATTAAATCATTAAATCAATACTTGATTTAACGATCCGGTCATATCGCATATAACCGACTAGTATCCAATGTATCGACTTATCGAATCAATCCACGATTCGATAACTAGGTTATATCACATACAACCATTCGATACATTCATCGCGAGAATAGAATACGGTATCATATACACGCATTATTCTCGGTCCCGCACATATCTCATATGCGCTCCTATTTCGTTTTGCTTGAGCCAGGAAACCTCTGTGTTG
This sequence comes from Agapanthus africanus, assembly GCA_030015575.1. Lineage (NCBI taxonomy): Eukaryota > Viridiplantae > Streptophyta > Magnoliopsida > Asparagales > Amaryllidaceae > Agapanthus > Agapanthus africanus. The sequence goes on along the minus strand of JASDDO010000010.1, from coordinate 193,750,862 downwards.
GACTCTAAAGACTCGTCAATACGCCGGCAGCAGGTGATGATCATATCAAACACCCACAAGCCGCAAGCGGTCTGCTAAACGTAACGGCCACCCGGGTTTTGAGCGATCAGAAGATCGACGAGCAAGCCCGCTCACACTCCTGTGAATCCAACCAGTAACACTTACCGTACAGTCCGGTCTGTTCGTCTGATATGTCGCATATCTCGCCTAGGGGTGGTAAACGTCAGACCCCAATAGCATGACAAGTCATGCCGACGTAGGGTCCACAACATTCGTGAAACTACTGATAACTCTTACCAGTATATCACTGCAACCCTGGCCAGGGATTTCCTGTTATGGCCAGTTGAGCATAGCGCAACATCAACCCCCAATACCGGGAGAGACGAATCCCCTCCTATCGCTCATTGCCTCCATGTGAATCGGTACTGTACCCAAAAACCACCTGTTTGCACGACTCAGTAGAGCCGTGGTAGGGTGGAAATCAAAGCACAGTGGGAGACACACAAGACTCTATGACGATCTTGGGTCAACAGACTAAGCTGCACCAGTGTCACCAGAGAACTGCCATCTGACGTGAGCTATAATACCATCTGGGAGTTCTCGCCGAGTCCGTTCAGTGTACCCAGTCTCCACTGAGCACCCGCATACTATCTCTGATGTCAAACACCAATGGATATGGGATCATCCATTGCCCATCACATGGGTCGAGAAGATATGCGCTAGTCTACTCTGGAATATCGATGCCACGTCTTGATATTCCCACGACTAGGAACATTGAAGGATGTACTTATAGACTATCCAGGCCCCACTAGTATGATCTACATCATAGTCCTGGAAGTAGAGTACACATCCTAAGGGCTTTATCAACATGTAATCAGAGAGACAAAAAGTATACATGTTAAGATAAAGAGCAACCAGATAGCGTACTATCATGTCGAGCAAGAAAGTCCTACCTATATATGTCCCAACATCCACTACAATATACATCCAATGTACAGTAATGGCCTCTAGGGCATACATATAACTAACATCGTCATTGTACCGTCACCAAAGGCATGCTTTGGCCGCGCTTCCGCGGTCGTTTGGTCGAGTTAGGCCGTTGTTTTTCTTGTCGGTCCATAGAAAACCCTGCACAATTTTCTGAATATTTTTAATTAGAAAAATTACAACTTTTAAATTTTTTTCCAGAGAGTGGAATTTTCCGGTTTCGAATTGTCGATCGAACACTTTAACTTCGCCTAGACAACTCCTAATGCTCTAGCATGGCTCTGATATCACTGCTGGGTTCGCTTAGCACCCTGACACGGTTTTGGTAAGCATCAAGTATGCTATTTTAAAATTTTAGAGTGCCGAGAGAGTCCGAACCAAGGATCTAACTAGAGAATTAGGGTTATTAAAATATGTAAACAACTTTACACTAAATGATATATGGACACAACCTTTGTAGACAGGTCATTCGCTTCTAAAGCTCCGTGTAGTAGTCCCTTTGCTCCAATAGTGGTGTCCCGGACTCTCCTTAGGCTCTACTTGGCGAAAGAAACGAGCTTGCTCAAAGATCTTCGATGACGAACATGATCTACGTCGAAGAATCGCTAACTCAAGTTATCTCTTCACTAATTGAGAATTAGTGAAGTAAACAACTTATACTAAATAGCTAGTTTGGTATAGATTGGTGAAGTAGGAATTTTGCTCACTTTAGAATTATTCTTCTCCCTTTCTTTTCTTCACTCAAGAAAACCTAGAGAGCTCAAATAAGATGAAGAAGAAGATCTGGTGAATCATGGCAACCATGGGTGAGAAAATATCATCTATGATATTTGTACATACTTAACCATGGTTAAAGATAATGGTTGGGATAATAAATATCTAGAGTAAAACAAAATTAGTGGACTAAGTCAATGTTTCCACAAGCTTCTAAAAGCATCTTAAACTATGACTTTTTCCACGTAATTTTGTTTTTGTTAGTTATATGTATGCCCTAGAGGCCATTGTTGTACATGATTGTATATTACAATGGATGCTTGGACATATATAGGGAGGACTTTCTTGCTCGACATTATAATATGCTATCTTGTTGCTCTTTATCTTAACATGCAGACTAGTATTGTGATACTGTCTTTCTCTCACATGTTGAGAAAGCCCATAGATGTGTACTTGACTACCAGGACTATGATGGAGAACATACTAGTGGGACCAGGGTAGTCCATAAGTTCATCCTTTAATTTTTCCTAGTCGAGGGTGTATCGAGACGGAGCATCGATATTCCAGAGTAGACTAGCGTATACGCTTCTTGACCCATATGATGGGCGGTGGATGATCCTATATCCATTGGTGTTTGACATCAAAGATGGTATACGGGTGCTCGGTGGAGACTGGGTACACTGAACAGGACTCACCGAGAACTCCTAGATGGTATTATACCTGACGTCAGATAGCAGTTCGCTGGTGACATTGTTACAGGTTAGTCTCTAGACCCGAGATCGTCATAGAGTCTTCTGTGATTCCCATTGTGCTATGATTTCGACCTTACCACGTTCAAGAGAGCGTGAAAAATGGTGGTTTTTTGGTACATTCCCGAGTCACATGGAGGCAATGAGCAATAGGAGGGGATTCGTCTCTCCCGGTATTAGGGGTTGGTGTTGCGTTGTGCTCGATTGCCTATAACAGGAAGTCCCTGGCCAGGGATGATACTGCGATTTACTGGTTAGTGTTATCAATAATTTCTCAACACGTTATGATCCTAATATCGGCATGACTTATCAAGTTATTGGGGTCTGACGCTTACCATCCCTAGACTAGATATGCAACATATCAGACGAAGAGACCGGACTGTACGATATTGTTGTTGCTGGATTCACTGGAGTATGGACAAACTTTCTTGTTGATCTTCTGATCGCTTAATACCCAGGTAGCCGTTACGTCCATCTAGTACCGCTGACGGCTTGTGGGTGAATGATATGATCATCACCTACTGCCGGCATATTGACGAGTCATTAGAGTCTTACACCGAGGTTTCCAAACTCATGCGAAACGAAGTAGGGCACATATGTGATATGTGCGGGACCGATATTAATACATGTATGTGATACTGTATTCCATTCTCGCGATACAGGTTATATGAGATATAACCGGATTGTTGAATCAAGTGTTGGTTCAATGATATGTTATATGTATATGTGATATGCATATAAATGATATTAGTCGGTTGTATGTGATACAGCCGCGGTATTAAATCAAGTGTTGATTTAATAATTTAATGTGTAATTATATATTTGATATATTATATACATTAACTAATATTAGCTCACTTAAGAAAATATTTTCTCTTTGTACATTTAATATATATGTGATATATGTTAATGTATTTATTTTTGTGTCATGCTAGATGATACACTGGACATGTGTGTGAGACTCATACCATACTTATGATAATGTGAGGTTTTAATTATTAAGGGTAAATCAAAAATTAGGTGGAAAATTGTCATGGTTGTGAAGCTTGTAGTAACCATTGACTTAGTCCACTAATTTTGTTTTACTCAAGATATTTATTAACCTAACCATTATCTTGTACCCATGGTTTAATCTCTACATAAGTTATATATGATGTTTCTCACCCATGGTTGCAATTGACCACTTGAGCTTCTTTTCATCTCTTTACTAGCACTTTTGAGTTTTGAATGAGGTGAAAAGAAAATGAGAAAAATATTCTGAAGTGAGAAAAATTCCTACTTCACCAAACTATCCATTTAGTATAGGTTGTTTTCTTCACTAGTTCATCAATTAGTGAAGAGGTAGCTTGAGTTAGAGATTCTTCGAGGTAGATCATCTTCGGTCTCGAAGACTTCAAGTAAGCTTATTCCTTTCGCCTTGTGAACCCTTACTAGAGTCCGGAATATCACTATTTGGAGCGAAGGGACTACTACACGGAGCTTTAGAAGTGAAGGACCGGTCTACAAAGGTTGTATTCCATATTCACTTAGTGTAATGTTTGATTACATGCTTGCTTAGTCCTAATTCTCTAGTTAGATCCTTGGTTATGGGTTGCTTAGCACTCTAGGTTTTTTAAAATTGCATACTTGATGCCCTAGAAAATATAGTGAGGGTGCTAAAGAAACCTTTCAGTGGTATCAGAGACAGCCTAGAGAATTACACGTTGTTAGTAGAATTACGACACCGAAAAACTCCGAAACCTCGAAACGAAATCCCTAGTTTCTGTCGTTTTTAAAAAGTCCTCTAAATTTTTTTTAAACAAGTGCAGAATGTTACATGTTATGTAACATGAACACCAGAGAAAAATGAGCGCAATCCAACGAATTTGACCCGACGAAAAGTGTTAAAAAACCGGCCGCACCCGATTTTTTGGTATCTTGGCTCGAATTTTCTTTGGTGTTCCAGTCTCTGGGTTTTAGAGTTTCAGGTATTGTTTGTTTTTACTATGATTGATATGATGTTATCTTTCTCTAAATGTGTTTCATATTCATAATTTTAACATCGTTTCGGGTAACTTAGATGACGTTAAAAAGTTCGAACGAACATCAAACACCACCTCAGGATTGCTATATGGAATTTTTTCAAAAGTTGGAATTTTTTGGTTTAAAATTGTTCAAAAAATTATGCAAAGTATTGTGTGGACCCCCAAGAATAACGTACCCCTAACACGACCTAACGACCGCAGAACCGCGCTCAAAAGCTGCTTTTGGCGACGGTCCGCGGCACCGTTGGTGAGGCTTGGGACGTGCTCTCTTATGCTGGTCCGTATGTGCTTGTGGCACTGTCTGGGAATTTTTGAATCTAACTCAAGTGTTGAGTCCTCTGAGAATTTTTGGTGGTTGTGTAAGTCCATGGTAGCGCCCCGGCAGTCTAACAAAGGCCAAATGCGGAACAAAAACTTTTTACAACTGGCGCTATCGCGTAGTATAACCCGGATCTGCCATTAAAGTTAAACTAACAAGCTACAAAATGGGTAGAAATGTTATACCGAATGATCCGAGTCCTTCGGTCTTCAACCATCATCCCACGCTTTGTTGCGGCTGCTCCGATCTCCTGAATCTCCATTCTTCTCGTCCAGGTGGCACTACGTCGTTGGATCTTTAAACTGGCTCCCGCCTGTGAACCGAGGCAACTCGATCATCAAGTTTGCTAAAAGAGATGTCCAAGATGATGTAGAGAATGAGTAGAACACTTTGTCTCGCTTCGTCCAAAGCTATGGACGAACGGTTAATGAAGTTGCCTTTTGGATCGGGTGAAATGGGAAATGAGGCTATCTAATTTTCATGAACCCAAAACCATAATCTTTTTAACAAATGAACAACCATACATTTTACAAGAGGGGCCGGCCACTTTTATGAGGGGGGTGAGTGTAGGAGAAGGGAGTGGTGACCACAAGGATAAAGATCATGAAGAAATATCCTAAGCTTTACAAACCTCATTAATGCAAAATCCACCTTGCATAAAATAATAAATGCGCTAAGCCACCTCACTTATCCTAGTCATCAACCATTAAAGCAAAATGGTGACTCACCAAATGACTCACCCTCATGAAGAACAGATAAATCCGCATTTAACCAAATGTTAAAGCGGGCGATAGAAAACTGGAAACTGGCAACTTCCAAAAGTGATCCTGAAACGAATTTCAGGATAACCCCGTATCGGTATAAACATACCAGCATTTGTATTATGACAGAATACAAATGCAACTGAGACAAAGATATTATATCTACACAGTATAATACTCGGATCCGGCTTACACCAAAGCCTACCAGTATTATCTGCTCGAAATATGACACGTGCGTAAACGCACGTGAATTTTCCGAACCCTGCCATAAAACCATACGGCCTCTACAACGTTTCGCCCGAACTTGGGAAACGGTCTTTGGGGGACTCTAATGACTCATCAACACACTGGCACTGGGTATAACCTCTAGCATGTCAGAGGTACAAGCTGTACGTAACGGTTGCCTATGTATTGATTGGAAGGGAAGCTGATGAGCAAACTCATCCATAAAGCCTACTGAGCTTGACAGTGACAATATCCGTACAGTCCGGTCCGTTCGTCTAAAGAGTATCGCATATCGAGTCTAGGGGGGTGGATAAAGTCAGACCCCTAATAACGTGATAATTCGTGTCGGTATGAAGCCCATCACCACCTGAGAAACTACTGATCCAAATCAGTAATTCTCCACAACCTCGGCCGAGGATTTCTTGTGATGGCCACCCGTGCACTGTGCGACATCAACCCCCAATACCGGGAGAGACAAATCCCCGACGATCCGCTCACTGCCTCCATGTGGCTCGGGACTGTACCCAAAAAATACCTGTTTGCACGTCTCCTTTGAGCGTGGTAGGGTATAAATCAAAGCACAGTGGGAACTCACACGAGAAAAATGACGATCTCAGGTTGACAAACTAACCTGTACACATGTCACCTTGGAACTACTATCTGACGATTTGTATAATACCAACTAGCATGTTCCCGGCGCGTCCTGTCCGGTGTACTCATAACCTAATGAGCACCAGTATACATCTTAGGTGAACCAACTGACACCAATGTCTTGTGAGACCGGCCACCGCCCCTCGTCGGGGTCTCGACTGTATACACTAGTCTACTCTGGAGTATCGATGCCCTGTCTCGAAACTCCCACGACTAGGGACACTTCAAGGATGTGCTTACAGACCCCGGCTCCCACATATATGATCGCCATCATACTGCCGGCAGTCAACCAAGAATCCTATGGGCTATATCATCATGCAATAGCGAACTAAAGCATGTATACGATGATAAAGACAAACCAGATAGCATACTATCATCTCGAGCAAGACTATCATATCGGTATAGGTCCTGCCTCAATCATTGCAATCACGTACCTGCGATCCAATAATTGACTTTAAGGGCACTATATCCAACAATCTCCCACTTGCACTTAAGGCTAATTATTGCGATGTCGCATACTCACAGCCCGTGTGATACCGAACACCCAACTCCTCTACTAATCAGTTTCACAAAGCTAGTTTGTAAAACTTTTGTGTTCGAGAAAAAGCCTCAGTGAGTGGATCTGCCCTGATGTTTCTTTCTATGTCTCTCTTAATCTCAAGTTCGTGGAGAAATCCATCTCCCGAATCGAGTAATAGGTGTCTTAGAATATATCTAGATATCTGATGGGACCTAGTTCATAAATGAACTCCAAATCCAAACTTTTTAGACTTTATTGATAACTGAACCTAATCAATATCCAGCACCATGCCTCCCACAGTATTCTCTTGGACCACCTGTCCATAATACGGTCCCTTGTCAGATGAAAAACTATAACTCTGACAAACACTCTGTCATCCATGTCACCATGGAAGCCTGGAATGATAATCGTTTCCCGAAGAAGGCTGTTGTCATCAAATCCGTAAAACATGCCCTTATGTTCTAAAACTGCTTCCTTATGTTTCTTCAGGATTGGATTAATATAAAATTATCGCATCTAGTGCAAAAATAACATATGGTGTGGTACTTGACATCTCACGATTGACTCAATTCCCTAAGCAAGTGATCTGCCAATCATGCATATCCCTCTCCTCTTTAGTCTCTAAGACAACTTTAGAGAGGGTGACTCCATCAACTGCAGGTACACCACCATGGCAGGAGTCATCTATTCTAAAATACCATTAGAATATTGTCAAAGTACCTATATTGGGTAACTGCCCAAATCTAGATCTAAAATCATAGATCTAATAACCAGAATGTCTGATATCACATCCATAACCTTTGTGGAGAAACAACTGTGTGAGAACCAAAGTACAACCGATCGTAGTATATGAATTTTACTTCCTACTCTGTGTATGTCATCCAAATACCAGGACATCACACCCTACTATCTTCTCAACAGATCCATCCCCTATTCTGATGAAGTCAAAGCCATGACTGTCTCATCAAAATTAGAATATCTATCTCCGCTATAACTGCTGAAGTCAATAAATAGACATAAGCTACTTGCCCACTATGCTTCCGCTGCTCCTACTGACTACGATAACCCTCTGGCAGAATAATATCTACGCACACTTCTAAAGCTAGTTTAAAACGACGTTATACTTATCCTCCTGCCGGGTCTCATAGTCTGGAACAACAGTAGTGTCAAGTCTGGGTAAACCAGAACCTCCCTGTCACCGTCCTTGAGGCTACCGGAGTACCTCTCGGGTGTCTGAGGTTACCCACCATATCTGCGGAGTGGCTATTGGAATGTCAAAACTAATTGAATATATAGGTCCTATTAAATTTTCCGTATTCGTTTGCGGTTCTGGAATCACTTCCAGTTATACCATACTCCCACTACTGTTTTCTGAAAAAATCCATTTTACTAAAACTGTGGCGAGTCAAGAACAATATCACTATTGATCTTCCAGAAGGTAGAAAGTCAACCCTCGTCAAAGCCAGGGTCAACCCACAAACTGCCATTACAGAAATGTGCCTTGAGTTATCCAGTGTCTGGTTTTAAGCATAAGCCGGACAACTCCCCGTACCTTAACATCGTTAAGATATGAACCATTCTATATACAATATAGAAAGAGAGGCACTAATTTAACTGGAACCAGATTCTAATCATGCAGCTGTCTCCAGTGCATATGAACTTAATGAAGAGAGGCTAATCAGCATTACTCAACTTAAGAATTCATCCAATTATGAGTAACCTGAAAGAGAAACAAGTTTCTCAAAACCGTTACTATCAACTGAATACCAATCACAAGAATCTATATCTTCGATTTCTTTGAAAAATCCTGATACTTGCGACACCTGGTTCTCAACATTATACCCACAACTTCTTAAAACTTAGACATTGTATTTCTACGAAACACTTGTCTAAAAACTAGAGAAGTCAAAAGTAAACAGAACATAGTATGAGGACCTACCCCTTTGTCCTAACGGAAACTGGACAACATACAATACTCTGTATAAGTCCGTTGAGTTGAATAACTCAAAACCTGTGCATCGTAGGTTGAAAACTGTACCCTGGTGATTTCCTAAAATATCACCAATTACAACGAATTCCTATATAATGATGATGATCACCTAATTCCCAATAATTTACTCCCACTCATCATCTGTAAAACCATACAGATATGAGAATGTAACCTGGTAAATACATACCCTGGAGTAAGCATGTAATCGGCAAATCAGGTTTCCTTTAACAATGCACTGAAACATGAAAATGTTTCGTAGGGGTATCCTGGTATTCTTAGTAATGCCTCTTCCATAATCCAATTCATGACTATAACCGTATATTTCTTTTCCATCTCTCCAAATCCTTTTATTTTTCTTTAGTCGTTACCTTCTGTACACAATCGTTAGGCTAAATGGTTTTCTTCCTTCCCTACCGTTCGGCACCAGCCTATGGTTTGGAAGAAGACTACCAAGTAAGCATAATAGGTGTAGCGTCCTAAACCAAGGAGTACTTGCAACTTGAGAGAAGGTGATGATAAAAGACAATCTGAATAATACCTTATTCTATTTCTCCCAAACTGGGGAGAAAGCAAAAGGTGAAAAAAAAAGAGTGGTGATGAAGTACACGGATTGGTCGTGAATGATAACAGTCGCAATTTACTTTGCCCTCTTTCTAATCCATTTATTTTGTCTTTAGTTATTATCTTCTATACACCCTACTTAGGCTAATTGGTTTTCTTCATTACCTACCTTTCGGCACCTACCTATGGTTTGGAACAAGACTATACAATAAGCATAATAGGTGTACTCTCCTAAACCAAGGAGCCCTCGCAATCTGAGAGAAGGTGATAATAAAAGACAACTGAATAAACCAATTCTATTTCTCCTGAATCTGGATCCATCCTCGAAGAAGTCCCTTCGAGTTCGTATATAACCATATGATGGATCTATCCAATGGAAGTGGATGTTCGTAGTAATAAGGGGTGTTCTGAGAAATACAAAGGGTAAAGGAAGGAGAGGCAATGACTTATGCAACTCGGACAATCCAAAAGCCAGTATTTTAATAAGGTTCGGTCAACTTGGTCACTGAGTCATAGTCTAGGGTCGATCAAAGGTCGCTGCCAAAGAGAGAGAGAAAAGAAACACTCTGCGTGCACTCTAACCTAGATCAGAATGTTTATCACTTTATCTAATCAGGAAACCTCCCACTGTAATCTCAAATTCTCCTCCAAACCTGAAAGAAGAATTAGTCGGGATCACCCGAAGAGTAAACCAACTCATCAGTGAGAATCGGGATCCAACTATCTGTAAGTCCATGCTACCTCTCCCGGTACTTTCGGGAATGCGGAATTTGGTAAATAACAATTTTTACGGAGGTGGTAACATGGACCTATAACCCGGATCTTGGTTAAACTTCTATCTAACATCCTAACTATGAGTTTCTAGCTACTCGGTCAGGGGGTTATACCTAGCTTGTCTTGAACTCCTTCTTCTTCAAGCTCCGATGGTGGTCCGATGGCTCCTTCTCGTCGTCTCCGTACGCCGAAGATAGATCCACTTGAAAGCTCCAACCTTTAGCTCCTTCTTCGTTCTTTGAAGAAACTAGTTCACTTGGTTTGCTAAACCTAGTGAACTAGAATGAGTAGAGAAGATTTAGAATGGGATTTTATCTATGGTTCTTGATTCTCAACACATGAGAGATATGAACCATAGAGTCAAGAGAGGGAGCAAGAGGATGAGAGTGAGAGCAAAATGGAGAGCTCAAGAACAAGAGAGAGAATGAGCAAGAAAGAATGAGGCTCTCTTTTGTCTCTCACCCTCTCATAATCCAAAGTAATCATAACTCATCATATCAATAAAAGTCTTATGTGATGGTTGAAGCAACCATAACCTTATCATGTCATGCACTCATTTTACTCAAATGAGTAAGCAAGTAAAAGTCTTTGGCATGAAATGATAGCCATGGTTATCATGATGGTCAACTAGTCAAGCCTAGTCAACCGGTCAACAAAGTCAACAAGTCAACAAAAGTCAACAAGTCAACAAAGTCAACAAAAGTCAACAACCAAGTCACCATAATACTTAATTAATATAATAGTTAATCACATATCATATTCTCATTAGGGTTGAGCAAAAAGTCAAAAAGTCAACGGTCAACTGTCAACAACCCTAATGAGAATCCGCTGTCTGTGCCTCCCTGTCAACTGTGCATACACACCCGCATCCGCGTTCCGAGGAACACGAATGCAAACTGGATAAATCCAATCCCATAAGGTACACTAGGATCTGGCTTAAACCAAAGCCCGCTAGTGTAAACTGTCCGGACACTGTACGTGCACAAGTGCACGGATGTGACCGCACCCTGTCGCAAAACCATGCGACCTGTCGCAATACCATGCGACCTCTACTCATTTGCCTAAAGGCGAAAAGCTTTCTGTTTGGGACTCTAAAGACTCGACACTACGCTGGCAGTGGGTTTAACCACAGACCGCAAGCGGCACTAGCTGTGCGTAACGGTCCCCAGGTAATGCCGACAAGAAGACCGACGAGGCGAAACCCATCTGAACTCCTACTGAGCCTGAGTGTGACATTCTCCGTACAGTCCGGTCTGTTCGTCTGATACATCGCATGGCGGGCCTTGGGGGCGGTAAACGTCAGTCCCCCAATAGCGGTACAAGTCGTGCCGGAGCGAAGCCCAAAACACCCTGAGATAACACTGGAAACCTACCAGTATATCTCGTTTGCCCTGGCCAGGGACTACTCGTGTAATGGCTCTCCTAGACACAGCGCGATGTCAACCCCCAATACCGGGAGAGACGAATCCTGTCTAACCGTCACTGCCTCCAAGTGCTTCGGGACTGCACCCAACCACCACCTGTTTGCACGACTCCTTTGAGCCGTGGTAGGGTAGTGATCAAAGTACAGTGGGAACACACCCGAGGCGAAGTGACAGTGTCAAGTCAGCGGACTAAGCTGTACTCATGTCACCTGGGAACTGATAACTGACGATAGGTATAATACCAACTAGTCAGTTCCCGACGAGTCCTGTCCAGTGTACCCGTAACGTAACGGGCACCCGCATACTATCTCAAGTACGACGTACTGACGGCTGTAGGACAGACCGTCTCCCACACTGGGATAAGAAGCGCATGCGCTGGTCTACTCTGGAGTATCGATGCCCTGTCTCGATAGTCCTGCGACCAGGGACCTGCATAAGGATGTGCTTATAGATTACCCAGCCCCACTAGTGTGACGGCCATCACATCGCTGGTAATCAAGCAAAGATCCTAAGGGCTCCACTAATGTGTATAGGCGATATACAAAAATAAACACATGTACACATTGAAGTAGAAACAAACCAAGTAGCATACTACTATTTTGAGCAAGATTGTATATACAAGGTGAATATCCCAAGCATCCATTAAGTAATATACAAACTAGTATGATACAGTAATGGCCTCTAGGGCATATACACTAACAATCTCCCACTTGCACTAAGGCCATGTACTGGCGTATCGAAGACCTATCATCTCGATCAGCCGCTCGAACTGAGTCTGGGGCAGGGCCTTGGTGAATGGATCTGCAGTGTTATCTTCTGAAGCGACTCTCCGAACCTCGATCTCCTGGCGATTCACGATCTCCCTGATCAGGTGATACCGCCTCAAGATGTGCCTGGATCTCTAATGGGACCTGGGTTCCTTTGCTAAAGCTATAGCCCCGTTGTTGTCGCAATACAGAGGTATTGGATCAACAATGGACGGAACCACCTGAAGTTCTTTCAAGAACTTCCTCATCCAGACAGCTTCTTTTGCGGCATCAGATGCAGCGATGTATTCCGCTTCCATCGTCGAGTCTGCAACGGTTTCTTGTTTGGAACTCTTCCAACACACCGCCCCTCCATTGAGGGTAAAGACAAAACCCGACATGGACTTGGAATCATCCTTGTCACTCTGGAAGCTGGAGTCAGCAAAGGCCTCGATCTGGAGGTCTTTTCCGCCATACACCAAGAACATCTCCTTAGTCCTTCTCAGATACTTGAGAATGTTCTTTACCGCTATCCAGTGTTTCTCCCCAGGGTTTGACTGATACCGGCTTACCACACTCAGTGCATAAGCTACATCCGGTCTGGTACACAACATCGCATACATTATAGAGCCTACCGCAGAAGCGTAGGGTATAATAGACATGCGATCCCTCTCCAAATCAGTCTTGGGAGACATCTCTTTAGAGAGGGTGATCCCGTGACAAGCCGGTAGGTTACCGCGCTTGGAATCTTCCATACTGAATCTCTTCAGTATGGTGTCGATGTACCTGGACTGTGAAAGTCCTAATATCCTCTTGGATCTGTCACGGTAGATCCGGATACCCAGAATGTACGAGGCATCACCCAGGTCTTTCATGGAGAACCTGTGTGACAAGAACCCCTTGACAGATTGTAGCATAGGAATGTCATTTCCTATTAAGAGAATGTCATCCACGTATAAAACGAGGAATACTACAGTTCTCGCTACAAATCTACTATAGATGCATGGTTCATCTGGATTTTTGATAAAGCCAAATTCTTTGACCGTCTCATCAAAGCAGATGTTCCAACTCCGCGATGCCTGCTTTAGTCCATAGATGGACTTAAGCAACTTGCACACTTTTCCGCTGCTCCCACTCTGAATGAAACCCTCTGGCTGGTCCATATAGACACACTCCTCTAAATTTCCATTTAGAAAAGCTGTCTTTACGTCCATCTGCCAAATCTCATAATCGTGGAAGGCAGCAATGGCAAGAAGGATCCGAATGGATTTCAGCATGGCTACTGGAGAAAAGGTTTCGTCATAGTCCAAGCCAGGTCTTTGACGAAAACCCTTTGCTACCAGCCTAGCTTTATAGGTCTCAACCTGTCCATCTACTCCAATCTTCCTTTTGAAGATCCACTTGCATCCTACGGGTTTTACCCCGTCTGGAGCAATGTCCAACGTCCATACCTTGTTGGTGTACATGGACTCCATTTCGGTCCGCATTGCATCCAGCCATTTCACTGAGTCAACGCTCTGAACGGCCTGCTGGAAGCTAGTAGGCTCATCATAATCTATGATGCAATCCTCTCTATCCCCGTCTATGAGAAAACCGTAGTATCTCTCGGGCGGATGAGACTGCCTACTACTTCTGCGGAGCGGCGTAGGAATGTCCTGTTCTTCCGAACCTTCTGGTTCCACTAAACTTTCAGTAATAGTCCGTGGTTCTGGAATTTCTTCCAGTTCTACTGTGCTCCCACTTATCTGGTTTTCCAAAAACTCAGTTTCCAAGAAGTAGGCATGACGAGAAACAAGAACTTTTTGTTCCTCTTCACAGTAGAAGAAATATCCTTTTGAGTTCTTTGGATACCCCACAAACTTGCACTGTACTGAACGTGCCTCGAGCTTGTCCGCATGCTGCTTTTTGACAAAAGCCGGACATCCCCATGTCTTAATGTGCTTAAGATAGGGTCTCTTCCCACACCACATTTCATATGGTGTGGAAGGCACAGTCTTAGTCGGAACTCGGTTCAAAAGGTACGCAGCTGATTCTAGCGCATACCCCCAGAATGATCGCGGTAACTCAGCGTTACCCATCATGGACCGCACCATATCCAATAGGGTGCGGTTCCGTCTCTCCGATACATCGTTATGTTGCGGGGTGTAAGGAGGAGTAAGCTGAGAGAGAATTCCGTTCTCTTTTAAATAGTCCAGGAACTCGGCACTTAAGTATTCTCCACCTCGATCCGATCTTAGAATCTTAATACTTTTGCCGGTCTGTTTCTCTACTTCATTCTTATACTCCTGGAATTTTCCAAAGGCCTCGGACTTATGTTTCATTAAGAAGACATAACCGTACCTTGAGAAGTCATCCGTAAAAGTAATGAAGTAAGAATGTCCGCTTCGGGCATGTATAGACATTGGACCGCACACGTCACTGTGTACGAGTCCCAAGAGCTCGCTCGCTCTTACTCCATGTCCAGTAAACGGAGTCTTTGTCATCTTTCCTTTGAGACAGGATTGACAAGTGGCATACGACTGATATTCGAACGCATTCAAATACCCTTCTGTATGTAACTTAGTCAACCTTCTCTCATTGATGTGACCCAATCTACAATGCCATAAGAAAGTCTGATTTATTTCTGGAGACTTTCTTTTGTGTGTATTCTGGACATTAAAAATCTGTGGTTGGTTTAATACGTATATACCATTACTCAAAGTACCTGACCCAATCAGAACTTGATTAAGGTGAATGTTTACAACATTACTTACAAACGCAAATTCATAACCTTTTTTAGAAACTAAAGATACAGAAATGATATTACAAGTTGCGTTGGGTACAAAAAAGCAATTACGCAAAACCAAAACATGTCCATCTGACATTCCCAGGTGATAGTCCCCCACGGCTTTAGCATCCATGCTAGCTCCGTTCGCAACTCTGAGGGTCATGTCACCTGCTTTCAAAACACTACGGTTTCTCAACGCCTGCAAAGAATTACAGATATGAGATCCTGATCCGGTATCCAATACCCAGGAAGTAGAGTTTATTGAAAGACAGTTTTCAATAACATACACACCTGAAGCTGAAGCTGCAACCTGCTTCAATTCCTGTGTTCTGGCCTTCCAGGCCCTGCAATCATTCTTCCAGTGTCCTTTCTTATGACAATAGAAGCATTCTTCCTTATCCACAAGCTTCCCCGCTAACTTTGTTGCTTTTGCTTTTCCCTTCGTATCCACTTTACTTACACCGCCCCTTGGTTTGGCGGGGGCCTTCTTTTTCTTTCCCTTGGCTTTCGCCTTGGACCTAGAAGAAGATGATCCTCCTACAAACAAAGTGGATGTATCCCTACCTTTCTGTAGGGTGCCCTCTGCGCTCCTCAGCATGTTGAGGAGCTCTGAATGTTCAACCTCTTTTTCTTGTAGGTTGAAGTTCAGTATAAACTGGGCGTAAGTGGAAGGAAGGGACTGGAGAACTATATCCGTATATAGCTCACTCTCCAATGTGATCCCTAGGTCAGCGAGCTCCTCAATGTAGCCGATCATCTTTAGCACGTGCTCGGCTACTGATGATCCGACGGCCATTCTTGTCGAAAATAACTTTTTCGACGCTTCGTATCTTGCGATACGAGATTGCTCTCCATACAGTTCTTTTGTATGGAGCAATATGGATTCCATATCCATATTCTCATGCCTCCTCTGATGTTCGTTGTCCATCGAAGCAAGCAGGAGGCACTTGGCCTTCGCGCTATCAATCTCCCAAGTCTTGCGGATTTCCTTATCCACGACACTGGAAGTTGGACCAGGGACAGGGGGAGCTTTGGTGGTAAGAAGATACCCCAGCTTGTCATAAGTGATTGCTATCTTGACATTCCTGAGCCAATCTTTGTAGTTTGGCCCTGTCAGTTTGTTTTTATCTAGGAGTAACTTAAGTCCAGTCATGTTGATTGGTCGCTGCAATTTGGAGAGAAGAAGAAACACTCAGCATGATGCTCTTACAAGTTTAGAGTGGTTTTTAGTTTGTCTAAACAAGATGGCTCCCACTGTTTCTCGAATCCCTCCTCAAACCATAAAGGAAGAATTAGTCAGGATCAATCCCACCGTACAATTCTTGCTTAACCGTTCAGCCAGGCCGGTGTCGGTACTTCAAGGGAGGTTTTCCAACGCTTTCGCGAAGTTCCTTAATTAAAGAACCTCTTTTCCCTGGGGGCGTAGCCCCGCTAACACCTTTCTAGGCACCTACTAGGTTTATAGCATTGATCGTTAAGTGAGAAATTTCCCGAGGAGTAGCATATACTCACAGTAGGATCGGGATCCAAATATTATCGCGTGACGAAACTGAAGGAATCCTACCAGAATCATCACACTCCAAATGGTATGCAAATCTAGCAAGTTTCAGTACTTATGAAACTCCCGATGTGGATTTTTGCCCCATGCTCTTATGACCTTGACTTTGGCCAACAAATCATAAGTCACATGTCAAGTTTTACCCGTCGTTCTCCAGGTTAATTTGAATCCACCCGTACATACCCTTGACTTTGGCCAACAAGGCAGTACGACTGTTCCAAACCAACGCATCTATCTATGCTGCACATGAATACCCAATAGCTACCAATCACTATGCCTTGACTTTGGCCAACAAACACAGCTTGAATACTATTGACTATTCATGTGAAACGACGGAGGGCTACGAATGGTTTTGGCAAAACCGTGAACGTAGTGAACTTGATTTAGTCGATGGAACGAGATAGCTTTTAAATGGAGTGGCTCAAACTCCGTATTTTAAAAGTTTGTTTTGAAAAGAACCGAGTGGTTTTTCGAAAGAGTTCCAACGACTTTAACTTGGTTTATTATCTTGCATTAGTTCTTTTAATGCGTGATATTCTTGCATTAGTTCTTTAAATGCGTCCCATCATTTAGTCCTACCATTGCAGAAAACAACCAAAATATGACGTACGCTTATGCCATTCGCATTCGCCACTGGGCCCCGTCATTACCCTTTAGGTTACTTAACTAACGACAGAGCGGGGGCTGGGCTAGCGCGTCTGTAAAACATAAGCAGCGCCTAAATAATATCATATATAGATATACTGCAATGATAAACATTTCAGATCACAGATAAATACATTGGATATACTAGGAATCTGTAATTTGTACGAGCCTGTAACAAAAACAGATTACACGGTCGCGGTGAATAGCCAATACCCCACCCAAGACCCTTACGGGTGCGGCAAACTACCCGCCAAGTACCCGAAGCGTAGCAACCTCCCTCATCTCCATGAGTAGGCCACTCGACACTTCGGCATACCCGGTAGTTTGTGCACCCCTCCATGGGTCTATCCTAGGAGCAAAAACAGTAAAAAGAAATTATACAATGACGGCTACAACCCCGACCCGGTTGTGCGGCCATACAAATAATTATTACATCAATTTAAAATTTTACATGAATTGCAAGAAAAGAAAACTCTCGTCTCACAACCCCCGGCTATTCACCCGCGACAATCCAACATATTTATATACACATTCCAGCACATTACAGATCACAGATTTGTATAACCCCCACTAATCGACATATATCGATTAGTAGACGTTCAATACAAATATCACATTACAGAAAAACCCGTTAGCTTAAGTCTTTTAGAAGTTCGATCAAAAATACGGATTTTCGGGACCCCAAAAAGGAAATTTTGAAAATCTGGGCAGAAAATATATATTCTAAAAATCCCAAAATACCCCCATGAGCAAACTGCAGAAAAGAAAACCCCTGACCGAGTCAACTCGGCCGCGTTTCCGCGGCGGGAGCACGCTCCCGCCGCGGAAACGCGGCGCTTTGATCGAGTCAGGGGCCCAAATTTTTGCAGTTTCTTTAAAAAACCCTGAGTCGATTTTTGGTGTTTTTCAAAACAGTTTTCCAGCACTTTTAAAATCGACAGAAAGTTTAAAATTCCGGGGTTCGTTTCGGGACTTTTTCGTTGATCGATCTTCTAGTTACTTGCTAACATATTAGATAGAGTTTAACTAGGCTCTGATACCACTGTAAGTCCATGCTACCTCTCCCGGTACTTTCGGGAATGCGGAATTTGGTAAATAACAATTTTTACGGAGGTGGTAACATGGACCTATAACCCGGATCTTGGTTAAACTTCTATCTAACATCCTAACTATGAGTTTCTAGCTACTCGGTTAGGGGGTTATACCTAGCTTGCCTTGAACTCCTTCTTCTTCAAGCTCCGATGGTGGTCCGATGGCTCCTTCTCGTCGTCTCCGTACGCCGAAGATAGATCCACTTGAAAGCTCCAACCTTTAGCTCCTTCTTCGTTCTTTGAAGAAACTAGTTCACTTGGTTTGCTAAACCTAGTGAACTAGAATGAGTAGAGAAGATTTAGAATGGGATTTTATCTATGGTTCTTGATTCTCAACACATGAGAGATATGAACCATAGAGTCAAGAGAGGGAGCAAGAGGATGAGAGTGAGAGCAAAATGGAGAGCTCAAGAACAAGAGAGAGAATGAGCAAGAAAGAATGAGGCTCTCTTTTGTCTCTCACCCTCTCATAATCCAAAGTAATCATAACTCATCATATCAATAAAAGTCTTATGTGATGGTTGAAGCAACCATAACCTTATCATGTCATGCACTCATTTTACTCAAATGAGCAAGCAAGTAAAAGTCTTTGGCATGAAATGATAGCCATGGTTATCATGATGGTCAACTAGTCAAGCCTAGTCAACCGGTCAACAAAGTCAACACGTCAACAAAAGTCAACAAGTCAACAAAGTCAACAAAAGTCAACAACCAAGTCACCATATTACTTAATTAATATAATAGTTAATCACATATCATATTCTCATTAGGGTTGAGCAAAAAGTCAAAAAGTCAACGGTCAACTGTCAACAACCCTAATGAGAATCCGCTGTCTGTGCCTCCCTGTCAACTGTGCATACACACCCGCATCCGCGTTCCGAGGAACACGAATGCAAACTGGATAAATCCAATCCCATAAGGTACACTAGGATCTGGCTTAAACCAAAGCCCGCTAGTGTAAACTGTCCGGACACTGTACTTGCACAAGTGCACGGATGTGACCGCACCCTGTCGCAAAACCATGCGACCTGTCGCAATACCATGCGACCTCTACTCATTTGCCTAAAGGCGAAAAGCTTTCTGTGTGGGACTCTAAAGACTCGACACTACGCTGGCAGTGGGTTTAACCACAGACCGCAAGCGGCACTAGCTGTGCGTAACGGTCCCCAGGTAATGCCGACAAGAAGACCGACGAGGCGAAACCCATCTGAACTCCTACTGAGCCTGAGTGTGACATTCTCCGTACAGTCCGGTCTGTTCGTCTGATACATCGCATGGCGGGCCTTGGGGGCGGTAAACGTCAGTCCCCCAATAGCGGTACAAGTCGTGCCGGAGCGAAGCCCAAAACACCCTGAGATAACACTGGAAACCTACCAGTATATCTCGTTTGCCCTGGCCAGGGACAACTCGTGTAATGGCTCTCCTAGACACAGCGCGATGTCAACCCCCAATACCGGGAGAGACGAATCCTGTCTAACCGTCACTGCCTCCAAGTGCTTCGGGACTGCACCCAACACCACCTGTTTGCACGACTCCTTTGAGCCGTGGTAGGGTAGTGATCAAAGTACAGTGGGAACACACCCGAGGCGAAGTGACAGTGTCAAGTCAGCGGACTAAGCTGTACTCATGTCACCTGGGAACTGATAACTGACGATAGGTATAATACCAACTAGTCAGTTCCCGACGAGTCCTGTCCAGTGTACCCGTAACCTAACGGGCACCCGCATACTATCTCAAGTACGACGTACTGACGGCTGTGGGACAGACCGTCTCCCACACTGGAATGAGAAGCGCATGCGCTGTCTACTCCGGAGTATCGATGCCCTGTCTCGATAGTCCTGCGACCAGGGACCTGCATAAGGATGTGCTTATAGATTACCCAGCCCCACTAGTGTGACGGCCATCACATCGCTGGTAATCAAGCAAGGATCCTAAGGGCTCCACTAATGTGTATAGGCGATATACAAAAATAAACACATGTACACATTGAAGTAGAAACAAACCAAGTAGCATACTACTATTTTGAGCAAGATTGTATATACAAGGTGAATATCCCAAGCATCCATTAAGTAATATACAAACTAGTATGATACAGTAATGGCCTCTAGGGCATATACACTAACACTATCATCGCATGATAACTTGATGGAACCACTCATGTTATCACACTTCAGAAGGTATGCGCATGCCTAGCAAGTTTCAGTTTATATTTGAAACTCCCGATGTGATTTTTACCCCATGCTCTTATGACCTTGGCTTTGGTCAAAATGTCATAAGTCACATGCCAAGTTCTACCCGTCACTATCCAGGTCAATTTGAACCCACCTACACATGCCCTTGACTTTGGCCAAAATGGCAGAACGACTGTCCCAAACCAACTCATTTATCTATGCAACAAATGAATACCCAGCCGCTACCAAACACTATGCCTTAACTTTAGCCAAAATACATAGCTTGAATACTACTGATTACCCAAAAGAAATGACGGAGGGCTATGGCTGGTTTTTGGCGAAAAACCTTTAATGTAATAAACTTGATCTCGTTGAAGGAATCTGATAGCTTTTTATAAAATATAGTGACGAAAACCTTTGCTAAAAAGGTCACTCACGGTGAAGGGATCTCGGCACTTTCCTCGTGGAATGAGGTGCAGGATATTCCAACCGAATATCACTATGCAAAGCAACTTGTAATCGAATATATTTAAGTTATTACCCTGACGCAAACTTCTGCCCAAGGGGTCTCTCCCGGTGAAGGGATATCAGCCCTTGCCTCGTCGAATGAGGTGCAGGATATTCCAACTGAATATCGCTATGCAAAACAAAAGGAAACATCTTTTTAATAATACCTTTTTAAAATTTGTTCCAACAACAACAAATATAGGTTTGTTTTACTTGCATTGATAAGAATCAACGCAGTCCCATCAATTAATCATACCAGAAAAAACGAAAAATAAAATGTACGTATATGCCATCAGCATTCGCCACTGGGTCCCGTCATCACCCGTTAGGTTACATAACTAACGACAGAGCGGGGACTGGACTAGCGCGGGTGTAAAACATATACAACATCTAATAGTATATATACCAATATAAAATAATTGCTCCAGGCGTGATAATATGCAACATTACAGAAAAGTAATAAGCATCACAGAACAATACAGATAATCTGGGATCCCCGTGTTTCACAGAGCCGCAACTGAAACCCGACGTTTCCCTTGTCGTGTTGATAGCCTGTGCAATGAAATTGTTAGGTCCACGTTACCCACCCCGGATCTTTCGGGGAGGCGGAATAGGTAAAAATCAAAATTTTCCTCGATAGGTAACATGGACCGTTCATTAAGGATCTTGGCTAAACAAAACTAACACAAAATCTACAAGTTCTAACTACTATGTAGAATGGTTAAACCTATGTCTTGAACTCCTTCTCTTCTTTTTGTTCTCCTCCTTACTTGCTCCTTGTAATAGTTTGTACGGCTCCTCCTCGCCGTCTCCTCTTTGTCGAAGATAGATCCACCCGAGGGTTCGAACTTGAGCTCCTACCTCAACCTAGAGGTAACTAAGGTGCTTGGTTTTCTAAACCTAGAACCCTAGATAGAGTAGAGAGTAGTCTTGGTATTTTATCTCAAAGGAAAATGGTTCTCAACTCATGAGAGGGATTTTTCCTTGAGCTAAAGGAAGAAGGAGAGCAATGGATGAGAGAGAAGATGCAAGTGAGAATGATACCATTTTTACAACCATGCTCTCATAATTTAGAAAAATGATAATAATAATAATAATTAACAATTTATGATGGAGAGTTGATGAATGACCATTATCTTTTCATTCATTAAATGCTTTTGCAAAGAATAAGAAGCATCTTTGAAAACAAATGAGGATGGTCAACAAGTCCACATTGGTCAACCGGTCAACTATGTAAACAAGTCAACAAAAGTCAAGAATTCAACTCAACCATGGCACAATAATTGTTAACTAATATTATTAATCATATTTCTATTCTCATTAGGGTTTAGAAAAAGACAACAGTCAACTGTGCATACACACCCGTACAATAACCCTAATGAGAATCCTCTACCTCTGCCTCAGTCAACTGTGCATACACACCTGCATCCGTGATCCGAGGAACACAAATACAATGATATAAAACTAACCCCAAAACATATACTAGGATCTGGTTTAAACCAAAGCCCACTAGTAATAACTGTCCGGACACCAAACGTGCACAAGTGCGCGGATGTGAACGAACCCCGTCGCAAAACCATGCGACCTCTACTCTGTTTTGACTAAAGGAGAATAACCCTCTATGTGGGACTCTAAATACTCGACACTACGCTGGCAGAAGGTTTAACCACATATCGCAAGCGGCACTAGCTGTACGTAACGATCCCCAGGTAGATGCCGATAAGAAGACTGATGAGGTGAACCCATCCGAACTCCTACTGAACCTGTATGTGACAATCTCCGTACAGTCCGGTCTGTTCGTCTTAGAGTTTCGCATGGCGGGCCTAGGGGGCGGTAAACGTCAATCCCCTAATAGCGGTATAAGTCGTGTCGGAGTGTAGCCCAAAACACCCTGAGAAACTACCGGTAACACTACCACCAAATCTCGCTTGCCCTGGCCAGGGTCGACTATGTGTAATGGCTCTCCTAGATACATCGCGATATCAACTACTAATACCGGGAGAGATGAATCCTGTCTAACCGTCACTACCTCCAATTTCTTCGGGACTGCACCCAACTACTACCTGTTTGCACGACTCAGTAGAGCCGTGGTAGGGTAGTAATCTAGGAACAGTGGGAACACACTCGAGGCGAAGTGACAGTGTCAAGTCAGCGGACTAAGCCGTACTCATGTCACCTGGGAACTGTTAATTGACGATAGGTATAATACCAACCAATAGTTCACGATGAGTCCTGTCCAGTGTACTCGTAACCTAACGAGCACCTGCATACTATCTCCAGTACGACGTACTGATGGCTGTGGGACAGACCATTTCCCCTGCTGGGAAAAGAAGCGTATGCACCAGTCTACTCTGGAGTATCGATGCCCTGTCTCGATAATCCTACGACCAGGGACTCAAATAAGGATGTTCTTATAGACTACCCAGCCCCCACTAGTGTGATCGCCATCACAACGCCGGTAGTCAAGCAAAGATCCTAAGGGCTCCATCAATATGTATTAGCGATATGTTAAAAGAAACATATACACATATTAAGATAGAAACAAACCAAGTAGCATACTACTATATCGAGCAACACTGTCGTAAACCCGTATATATACATCCCAAGCTTCCAAAATGTATTATACAAACTAGTACAAACAAATAATGGACTCTAGGGCATACATATCTAACAATCTCCCACTTGCACTAAAGGCCAGTAATTGGTGTACCGCATAACCAACGTATGCACTAAGGCCAGCTGCTGGCGTACCGCATACCCAATAGCTCAAAAAGTCGCTCGAACTGTGTTTGAGGGAGGGCCTTGAATGGATCCGCCGTGTTGTCTTTTGTGTCCACTCTCCGTACCTCGATCTCCTGGCGAACAATTATCTCCCTGATCAGGTGATACCGCCTTAAGATGTGTCTGGATTTCTGATGGGACCTTGGTTCCTTCGCTAGAGCTATAGCCCCATTGTAATCGCAATACAAAGGTATTGGGTCAATAATGGACGGAACCACTTGAAGTTCACCAATGAACTTCTTCATCCAGACCGCCTCTTTTGCGGCATCGCTTGCAACAATGTATTCAGCCTCCATCGTCGAGTCTGCGACGGTATCCTGTTTGGAACTCCTCCAACACACCGCCACTCCGTTGAGGGTAAACACAAAACCCGAGACAGATTTGCTGTCATCTTTGTCACTCTGGAAGCTTGAATTGGTAAAGGACTCGACCCTGAGGTCTCCATTACCGTATACCAGGAACATCTCCTTAGTCCTTCTCAGGTACTTGAGAATGTTCTTCACTGCCGTCCAGTGGTCCTCACCTGGGTCTGACTGATACCGGCTCACACGCTCAGCGCGTAAGCTACATCTGGTCTTGTACATAGTATCGCATACATTATAGATCCTACCGCCGAAGCGTACGGTATAGTGGTCATGCGAACCCTCTCCTCGTCAGTCTTAGGAGACATCTTCTTGGAGAGGGTGATTCCATGTAATGCGGGTATATTACCGCGCTTGGAATCTTCCATAAAAAATCTCTTTAGTACGGTCTCTATGTACCTGGACTGCGAAAGTCCCAGTAGTCTCTTGGATCTATCTCTGTAGATCTTGATCCCCAGAATGTACGAGGCATCACCCAGGTCCTTCATGGAGAACAGTTGTGACAAGAATAGCTTGACTGATTGTAGCATAGGAATGTCATTTCCTATCAAAAGAATGCCATCCACGTACAAGATTAGGAATACGACAGTTCGTCCTATAATCTTCTTATAGATACAAGGTTCATTTTTGTTCTTGATGAAATCAAATTCCTTGATTGCCTCATCAAAACAAATGTTCCAGCTCCGCGATGCCTGCTTTAATCCATAAATAGATTTATGCAACTTGCACACCTTCCCGTTGCTCCCACTGTCTACGAAACCTTCTGGCTAATCTATGTAAATGCACTCTTCCAAACAGCTGTTTAGAAAAGCCGTTTTAACGTCCATCTGCCAGATTTCATAGTCATGGAACGCAGCAATGGCAAGTAGGATCCGAATGGATTTGAGCATAGACACTGGAGAAAAAGTTTCGTCATAGTCTACACCAGGTCTTTGACGAAAACCTTTCGCAACGAGCTAGCCTTATAGGTTTCCACCTGCCCATCCACACCAAGTTTCCTTTTGTAGATCCATTTGCATCCAACGGGTTTTAGCCCAGGTGGAGCAATATCCAAGGTCCACAATTTATTGGTGTACATGGACTCCATTTCGGATTGCATTGCATCCAACCACTTATCAGAGTCCCTACTTATAATAGCCTGCCTGAAACTGGTAGGGTCATCTTCTTCCATGATGCAATCCTCTCGATCCCCGTCTATGAGAAAACCG
Source organism: Agapanthus africanus (assembly GCA_030015575.1). Taxonomy (NCBI): domain Eukaryota; kingdom Viridiplantae; phylum Streptophyta; class Magnoliopsida; order Asparagales; family Amaryllidaceae; genus Agapanthus; species Agapanthus africanus. The sequence continues at coordinate 193,725,327 of JASDDO010000010.1, read as the reverse complement.
TAGTATCTCTCGGACGGATGAGAAATCCTACCAAATCTGCGGAGTGGCTGAGGTTCGTTGGGTGTAACTGAATCTAGCGGTTCCTCGAAATCTTTAGTTAAAGTTTGTGTTTCTGGAATTTCATCCAGTTCTACCGTGCTGCCACTAATATTTTTTACAAGAAATTCTTTTTCCAAAAATGTGGCATTCCTGGAAACAATTATCTTCTGTTCCTCTGCATGGTTGAATAGATACCCACTAGAATCTTTTGGGTATCCCACAAACTTACACAAAACTGCCCGTGCCTCAAATTTGTCTGGGTTATGCTTTTTAACATAAGCTGGGCAACCCCAAATCTTAATACGTTTAAGATACAAACTCTTACCACTCCATATTTCTTACCGAGTCTTAGGCACGGATTTGGATGGAACTTGATTCAATGGATGTGCCGCTGTTTGAAGTGCATATCCCTAGAATGAAAGAGGCAACTCAGCACTACTCATCATGGAGCGAACCATATCCAATAGGGTTCGATTCCTCCGTTCCGATACACCGTTGTGCTGTGGTGTATAAGGAGGAGTAAGCTGAGAGAGAATGCCATTCTCTTTTAAGTAATCTAGGAATTCCTTGCTTAAGTACTCCCTTCCCATATCCGATCGGAGGATCTTGATACTTTTTCCAGTCTGGTTCTCTACTTCGTTTATGAATTCCTTGAATTTCTCAAAAGCTTCAGATTTGTGTTTCATCAGATACACATATCCGAACCTAGAGAGATCGTCAGTGAATGTGATGAAGTACGAGAACCCACCCCTTGCGTGTATAGACATAGGACCACATATATCACTGTGTATGGGTCCCAAGAGCTCTGCTGCCCTTTCTCCATGTTCGGTGAACGGAGATTTGGCCATCTTTCCTTTAAGACAAGACTGACAAGTTTCATAAGATGAAAACTCGAATGTATCCAAGAGTTCATCTTTATGCAACTTACTTAGTCTTTTCTCTCCGATATGACCAAGTGTACAATGCGGCAAGTAGGATTCATTCGTATCTGAACTTTTCCTCTTGCGTGTGTTTTGTACATTGAGAACTGTATTCTGATTTAGAACGTAGATACCATTACACAGTGTACCTTCTGCAACCAGTACCTTATGAAGGTAGATGATCATGATATTTCTATCAAGAACAAAGTTATATCCATCTTTATTGAGTAAAGAAACCGATATGATGTTGCAAACCATGGAAGGTACATAGTAGCAATCGTTCAAAATCATAGTATTTCCATTTGGCAACAAAAGGTGATATTCACCGACGGCTGCAACATTAACTCGTGCTCCGTTCGCTACCCTGAGCGACATATCACCAGGTATAACTCTCCTGCTATTTCTCAGACCCTGCAATAAATTACAGATATGTGATCCTGATCCGGTATCAAGTACCCAGGAGGTAGTGCTGAACGTAAAGCAGTTATCAATTACAAGGACACCTGAAGTAGATGCAAAACTATACTTCTTCTTTAACTGGGTATCCTTGGAATCCATACAATCCTCTTTCCTTTGCTCATACTTATGACTGTTGTCGTAAGTTAGAGCTGAACCAACGTTCCCCAGCCCCGAATAAGAATTCAGATCGGTCAAGGAATACATTTTATTATCTTGATTAGGGCGTGAAATGGTTTCTACCTGGAGAGAGAGAAAAGAAACACTCAGCGTGCGCTCTTGCATGATTAGATTGGTTTACTAATTTATCTAATCAGGATGGCTCCCACTGTTTCCTCAAATTTTTCTTCAAACCTTTAAAAGAAGAATTAGTGAGGATTAATCGCACGTCACAATACTTACTTAACCTTTCAGCCAGGCTAGTGTTGGTACTTCGAGGGAGGTTTTCCAATGCTTTCGCGAAGTTCCTTAATTATATAACCTCTTTTCTCTGGAGGCGTAGCCCCGCTAACACCGTTCTAGACACCTGCTTGGTTTATAGCATTGATTGTTAAGTGAAATAATCTCCCGAGAGTAATCCAACTCATCAGTGGGATCGGGATCCAACTATCATTATGCGATGACCTAGATGGAATCCACTCTAGCCAGCACACTCCAGAAGGTATGCTAAATCTGCAAGTTTCAAGTTCTTTAGAAACTCCCGATGTGGATTTTTCCCCCTAGGACCCAAGTGACCTTGACACAGTCAACAAATTAAAGAGTCCTAGTCAAGTTCAACCCGTCATTATCTTGATTGCATTAAACCCACCCGCATAACCCTTGACACCGTCAACAAGGTTACACGACTTTCCTAACCAATCACATTGTATCCAGCAGATAAGCAATACTCAGCAACTGTTCACTGCGCCTTGACACAGTCAACAAACGCAGCACGAATACTAAGTATAACTTATAAGAAATGACGGAGGGCTACGGCTGGGTTTTTGGCAAAAAACCCGTTAACGTAATGAACTTGATATCGTTGAAGGAACCTGATAACCTTTTTGAAAATATAGTGGCGAAATCTATTGCTAAAGAGGTCACTCCCTGCGAAGGGATCTCGGCTCTTTCCTCGTCGAATGAGGTGCAGGATATTCCAAACTGAATACCTCGATGCAAAGCAAGAATAATCGAATATAGTGAAGTTATTACCCTGACGCAAACTTTTGTCCAAGGGGTCACTCCCGATTAAGGGATCTCGGCCCTTGCCTCGTCGAATGAGGGGCTGGGCATTCATAACCGAATATCTCTATGCAAAACAAAAGAGAACGTCCTTGCAATAACAACTTTTTGAAAATTATTCCAACAACGTATTATAAGTTTGTTTTCTTCCATTAATTTAATGCGTCCCATCAGTTAATCCTACCATTGCAGAAAACAACGAAAATATGACGTACCCTTATGCCATCTGCATTCGCCACGTTGTCCCGTCATCACCTGTTAGGTTACTTAAATAACGACAGAGCGGGGGCTGGACTAGCGCAGATGCAAAACATAAGCCATACCTACTAGATATCATAAATAGATATATACATTCGTCAGATGCAATGATAGCCATTCCAGATCACAGATGAACACATTGGATATGCTAGGAATCCGTGTATCGTTCGAGCCTGCAACGAAAGACGGATTGCACGGTCGCGATGAATAGCCAAAACCCCACTATAGACCCCTACGGGTGCGGCAAACTACCCGCCAAGTACCCGAAGCGAAGCATCCTCCCTCAACAACGTGAGTAGGCCACTCGGGACATCAAGGTACCCGGTAGTTTGTGCACCCCACCTTGGGTCTATCCTAAGAGAAAAAACAGTAAAAGATATAATATACAATGGCGGCTACAACCTCATCCCGGATGTGCGGCCATACAAATGATATTACATCAATTTACATATTACATGAATTGAAAGATAAATAAAACTCTCATCTCACAACCCCCCGGCTATTCATCTGCGACAATCCAACGAATCCATATACACAAACAATCAACATTACAGATCACAGATATGCACAACCCCCACTAATCGACGTATAGCAATTAGCAGACGTTCAGTGCATATATCACATTACAGATATAACCCAATAGCCAAAGTCTACAGAACTTCGATAAAAATACGGATTTGTAACCACCCCAAACACAAATTTGTTCTTTGGAAAATCTGGGCAGAAACAACATATTCTAAAAATCCCAAAACACCATTCTAAGAACACTGCAGGAAAAACGATCCACGGCCGAGTCAACTCGGCCGCGGATCCGCGGCGCTTTGACCGAGTCAGTGGGTCATTTTTCTTGTGTGTTCTATAAAAACCCTGAGCCGATTTTTAGTGTATGTTAAATTATTTTTTGAACAGATTTGAAAATCGGCAAAAAGTTCAATTTTGTACGTGTTTTGCGGGTTTTTTTCTAAGATCGAAATTCTAGATACTTTTCTAACATGATAATTTGTGTTTAGCTAGGCTCTGATACCACTGTTAGGTCCACGTTACCCACCCCGGATCTTTCAGGGAGGCGGAATAGGTAAAAATCAAAATTTTCCTCGATAGGTAACATGGACCGTTCATTAAAGATCTTGGCTAAACAAAACTAACACAAAATCTATAAGTTCTAACTACTATGTAGAATTGTTATACCCAGGTCTTGAACTCCTTCTCTTCTTGTTGTTCTCCTCCTTACTTGCTCCTTGTAATAGCTTGTACGGCTCCTCCTTGTCGTTTCCTCTTTGTCGAAGATAGATCCACCCGAGGGTTCGAACTTGAGCTCCTACCTCAACCTAGAGGTAAATAAGGTGCTTGGTTTGCTAAACCTAGAACCCTAGAAAGAGTAGAGAGTAGTCTTGGTGTTTTATCTCAAAGGAAAATGGTTCTCAACTCATGAGAGGGATTTTTCCTTGAGCTAGAGGAAGAAGGAGAGCAATGGATGAGAGAGAAGATGCAAGTAAGAATGATACCATTTTTAGAACCATGCTCTCATAATTTAGAAAAATGATAATAATAATAATAATAATTAACAATTGGTGATGGTGAGTTGTTGAATGACCATTATCATTTCACTCATTAAATGCTTTTGCAAAGAATAAGAAGCATCTTTGAAAACAAATGATGATGGTCAACAAGTCCACTTTGGTCAACAGGTCAACTAAGTAAACAAGTCAACAAAAGTCAAGAATTCAACTCAACCATGGCACAATAATTGTTAATTAATATTATTAATCATCTTTCCTATTCTCATTAGGGTTTGGAAAAAGACAACAGTCAACTGTGCATACACAACCGTACCATAACCCTAATGAGAATCCTCTGCCTCTGCCTCAGTCAGCTGTGCATACACAACTGCATCCGTGATCCGAGGAACACGAATCCAATGAGATAAAACTAGCCCCAAATCATATACTAGGATCTGGATTAAACCAAAGCCCACTCGTAATAACTGTCCGGACACCAAACGTGCACAAGTGCGCGGATGTGAACGAACCCCGTCGCAAAATCATGCGACCTCTACTCTGTTTTGGCCAAAGTCGAATAACCCTCTGTGTGGGACTCTAAAGACTCGGCACTATGCTGCCAGTGGGTTTAACCAAAGACCGCAAGCGGCACTAGCTGTACGTAACGGTCCCCAGGTAGATGCAGATAAGAAGACTGATGAAGTGAACCCATCCGAACTCCTACTGAGCCTGTATATGACAATCTCCGTACAGTCTGGTCTGTTCGTCTGAGAGTATCGCATGGCGGGTCTAGGGGCGGTAAACATCAGTCTCCTAATAGCGGTACAAGTCGTGTCGGAGTATAGCCCAAAACACCCTGAGAAACTACTGGTAACACTACCAGCAATTCTCGCTTGTCCTGGCCAGGGACGACTATGTGTAATGGCTCTCCTAGACACAGCGCGACATCAGCTACTAATACCGGGAGAGACGAATCCTGTCTAACCGTCACTGCCTCCAAGTGCTTCGGGACTGCACCCAACTACTACCTGTTTGCACGACTCAGTAGAGCCGTGATAGGGTAGTAATCTACGAACAGTAGGAACATACTCAAGGTGAAGTGACAATGTCAAGTCAGCGGTCTAAGCTGTACTCATGTCACCTGGGAACTGTTAACTGACGATTGGTATAATACCAACCAACAGTTCCCAATGACTCCTGTCCAGTGTACTCGTAACCTAACGAGCACCCGCATACTATCTTCAGTACGACGTACTGATGGCTGTGGGACAGACCATCTCCCCTGCTGGGAAAAGAAGCGTACGCAGCAGTCTACTCTGGAGTATCGATGCCCTGTCTGGATAATCCTACGACCAGGGACTAAAATAAGGATGTGCTTATAGACTACTCAGCCCCCACTAGTGTGATCGCCATCACAACGCCGGTAGTCAAGCAAAGATCCTAAGGGCTCCATCAATATGTATTAGCGATATATGAAAAGAAACATATACACATATTAAGATAGAAACAAACCAAGTAGCATACTACTATATCGAGCAAGACTGTCGTAAACCCGTATATATATATATATATATATATATATATATATATATCCCAAGCTTCCAAAATGTATTATACAAACTAGTACTATACAATAATGGCCTATAGGGCATACATATCTAACAGAAACCTAGACCCCTACGGACACGACAAGTTACCCGCCAAAACCTGAAGCGCGGCAGCCCCTTACAGCAAAGTGAATGGACTACCCGGCACTTCACGGAATCCGGTAACTTGAGCACCCCTCCTTAGGCCAACCTGTACCCCCTTACGAGTACGGCGAATAGTCTTCCAATTCTAGAGTGAGGTCCCTTTGCCTCTCAAAACCATGAGATACGGACCCGTTGCCCTTCAGAACCCGGCTATCCGTGCACTCCGTCGCGGGGTAAACCTAGTACAGAAATAAAAATATGTACAACGGGTACATCGACCTCAGCCCGGTCGTGCCCCAAAAGAATATTATACAAACAGGTAGTGACGGCGGTCCACATGTTGGACGCTCGCCCCGCAATATCAAATGTACAAATAAATCCAAATAGCACTACCATTGCACACTGCTATCCACCACGACATATCTGCAACATCACAGTACAACACAGAACATCAACGCGAATGGCACGTTCGCAAACCCATCTAAAAGGACTATAGCAATTACACACGGTTTACCGGTCAAATGACATTCACGGTCGGAGATATAATGTAAATACTGCATACTAACAAGTTTAAAATTTTGATCGACAAAACTTCCCAAAGTGGGCCCCACGAACATCTGCTGTACAGTAATAAAATCTGGGCCCAAAAGAATAGTACCAAAAAACACAATTTCCCAAGTTGAACTCACTGGAAAATTTTGGCGTACTGTTCCCACATACTGGCCGCGGTTCCGCGGTCAAACCCTAGCTTTGACTACGGATCCGCGGTGGTACTGTGGGATCTCGTGCCCAAATTTTCCCAGAATTCTTGAAAAACCCTGCACACTTTTCTGTGATATGCAAAATAATTTTTAAACTAGATTTAAATCCGACAGAAAAATTGAACAGAAAAATTGCAGTTTTTGAAATTCGGTTCGATCGATGTTTTAAACGCATTAGCACAACTTAGTAAAGCTTAATGGTGAGGCTCTGATACCACTGTATGTGGACGGTAGCGCCCCGACCGTCTCACAAACACCAAATGGGAAACAAAAACTTTTTACAACTGGCGCTATCGCGTACTATAACCCGGATCTTCCATTAAAGCTAAACTAAAAAGCTACAAAATGGGTAGAAATGTTATACCGAATGATCCGAGTCCTTTGGTCTTCAACCATCATCCTAAGCTTTGTTGCGGATGCTCCGATCTCCTGAATCTCCAGTCTTCTCGTCCAGGTAGCACCACGTCGACGGATCTTTAAACGGGCTCCCGCCTCTGAACCGAGGTACCTCGATCATCAAGTTTGCTAAAAGAGATGACCAAGATGATGTAGAGAATGAGTATAACACTTTGTCTCGCTTCGTCCAAAGCTATGGACGAACGGTTAATGAAGTTGCCTTTTGGATGGGGTGAAATGAGAAATGAGGCTATCTAATTTTCATGAACCCAAAACCATAATCTTTTTAACAAATGAACAACCATATATTTTACAAAAGGGGACGACCACTTTTATGAAAGGGGGGTGAGTGTAGGAGAAGGGAGTGCTGACCACAAGGATAAAGATCATGAAGAAATATCCTAAGCTTTACAAAACCTCATTAATGCAAAATCCACCTTGCATAAAATAATAAATGCACTAAGCCACCTCTCTTATCCTAGTCATCAACCATTAAAGCAAAATGGTGACTTACCCTCATGACTCACCAAATGACTCACCCTCATGACGAACAGATAAATCCGCATTTAACCGAATGTTAAAGCGGGCGATAGAAAACTGGAAACTGGCCACTTCCAATAGTGATCCTGAAAGGAATTTCTGGATAACCCCGTATCAGTATAAATATACCCGTATTTGTATTACGACCGAATACAAATGCAACTGAGACAAAGATATTATATCTACACAGTATAATAGTCGGATCCGGCTTACACCAAAGCTTACCAGTATTATCTGCCCGAAATATGACACGTGCGTAAACGCACGTGAATTTTCCGAACCCTGCCATAAAAGCATACGGCCTCTACAACGTTTCACCCGAACTTGGGAAACGGTCTATGGGGGACTGTAATCACTCATCAACACACTGGCACTGGGTATAACCTCTAGCATGTCAGAGGTACAAGCTGTACGTAACGGTTGCCTATGTATTGATTGGAAGGGAAGCTGACGAGCGAACTCATCCATAAACCCTACTGAGCCTGACAATGACAATATCCGTACAGTCCGGTCTGTTCATCTAAAGAGTATCGCATATCGAGTCTAGGGGGGTGGATAAAGTCAGACCCCTAATAACGCGATAAATCGTGTCGGTATGAAGCCCATCACCACCTAAGAAACTACTGATCCAAATCAGTAATTCTCCACTACCTCGGCCGAGGATTTCTAGTGATGGCCACCCGTGCACTGTGAGACATCAACCCGTAATACCGGGAGAGACGAATCCCCGACGATCCGCTCACCGCCTCCATGTGGCTCGGAACTGTACCCAAAAAATACATGTTTGCACGTCTCCTTTGAGCGTGGTAGGGTATAAATCAAATCACAGTACGAACTCACACGAGACAAATGACGATCTCAGGTCGACAAACTAACCTGTACACATGTCACCTAGGAACTGCTATCTGACGATATATATAATACCAACTAGCATGTTCCCGGCGAGTCCTGTCCGGTGTACTCATAACCCAATGAGCACCTGTATACATCTTAGGTGAACCAACTAACACCAATGGCTTGTGAGACCGGCCACCGCCCCTCGTCCGGGTCTCGACTGTATACACTAGTCTACTCTAGAGTATCGATGCCCTGTCTCGAAACTCCTATGACTAGGGACACTTCAAGGATGTGCTTAAAGACCCCAGCTCCCACGTATATGATCGCCATCATACTGCTGGCAGTCAAGCAAGATTCCTATGGGCTCTATTATCATGCAATAGTGAACTAAAGCATGTATACGATGATTAAGACAAACCAGATAGCATACTGTCATCTTGAGCAAGACTGTCATATCGGTATAGGTCATGCCACAATCATTGCAATCACGTACCTGCGATCCAGTAATTGATTTTGAGGGCACTATATCCAACAGGTTGATCAATCGATCGAAAATTTTAACATTGCCTAGGATTTACGAATGTGATACAATATTTTGAATCCACAATAGTTAGTTTTGTGAAAAATAGTTTGAATTTTATAAACCTAGCAATTTAGTCTCATTTGATCGGTTTCCACGGGATTTTGATATGGTTCAAAACTCTGTCGCAATCACGTAGTGTACGCGGATACTCGCCGGGTAACATTACTAGATAGCCATGCCCCAAAGCCCTGACCAAGTGACTGTAGGAGAACCCCGTTGCCAAAAGCTTCCTTCCCGGTGCTCGCGGCCGCGGTGTTCCGCCTAAGTGCACTTCGTCGACGGCATCGGAGGCTGCGTCCGTCTACTAATGTTTTCGAAGTGCATTCGTTCTGGTTGTCGGGAATCTTGTTGAATTACCCAACTGGTTATTTAAAAGTGTTTTCAATGTTGAGACTGAAATGCGGGGTTTATAACCTTAGTTATGAAATTCGGAATATGAGATATTCCGTGTTTATGATGTCTATGGAATTCATTTGGTTAGGCATAAAATCCGAAGTATGTGATATTTCGGTTTTATGATGTCTATGGTGGTTGCGGATTCCAATTGTTGTAGTTTTCACTTTCTTTTCTACGACCCTAAGTGTAATATGTGGTGTATTGCCGGTTTCGTTGCTATATGTCAACGACAATTGGGATACGCATATTTACATACGTTGATGACATGTGATGTTATATGTTGCTGTGATATGTTATATTGGATCGTCGTGTTTAAATAGCCGGGGGTGAGATGGGAGTTTTTCATTTTCATTCATCAAAAAACTTGTATGTAATATTCTTTTATTGGGGCACTTCCGGGTTGAGAATGATGTCAACATTGATGTATATTATTTACTTTGGAAAACAAGGTTTATTTTAATCAGGTCAGTGCGAAAGCACAGGGAACCTTCCTCAAAGTGCCGACACTGGCCTGGCCGAAAGATTGGAGAACTTGTAAGCTGTAATTAATCCCGGCTAGTCTTACCTTTTAGGGTTTGAAGGTAGATTTGATAAAATAGTGGGAGCCATCCTGATTAGATAGGATAATAACGAATCTAATCTTCCAAGAGCATAATCTAAGTGTTTTCTAATTTCTCTCTCTCCAGATAGCGACCATTTCACTCCTTAATCAAGATAATAATATGGATGTATTGACTGAACCCGCTTGTTATACTAAGCTGGGGAATGTTGGTTCCGCTCTATCTTATAATTGTTATAAGTCTGAGCAGAAAATAGGGGAATATCTGGATTCCACACGAATAAGCATGTCGATGCATCTTCTTCGGGTGTGTTCGTTACCAAGAACTGTTTCTCAGTACACTCTACGTCCTGGGTATAAGATACCGGATCAGGATCGCACATATGTAATATGTTACATGGGCTAAAGAATGGTAGACAACTGAGAATAGGTGATCATTCTCTAGAGTAGGGAATGGTGCAAGTGTTGCAACCAAAGCAGTTGGTGAATATCACCATGTATTACTAAATGGTGATACATTGATTCTGAACGAATATTATTACATAACGAACCTGATATACAATATTATATCAGTTTCTTTATTGAGTAATGAAGGATATAATTTTGTATTGCGGGATAATGTTATGAACATTTTTTTCCTGAATCAAAAGTTGATTGGATCAGGTACGTTATGTAATGGCATGTACGTTATGTAATGGCATATACGTTCTAAATCAAACTACAATTTTCAACGTTCATAACACACACAGGAGGAAAAGTTCAGAAATCAACAAATCCTTCTTATGGCATTGTAGACTAGGTCATATCAATGCGACACGACTAGCTATGTTACATAAGGATGAATATTTGATTCCGTTCAAACTTACATCTTATAATACTTGCCAGTCATGTCTCAAAGGCAAAATGACCGAAACTCCGTTTACTTGACACGGAGAAAGAGTTACTGGACTCTTAGGAATGATACATAGTGATGTATGCAGCCCTATGTCTACACGTGCCAGGGTTGGTTCTTTTTACTTTTATACATTCATTGATGATCTCTCAAGTTTCAGACATGTGATCCTGTTGAAACACAAGTCTGAAGCTTCTGAGAAATTCAAGGAATATAAGTGCGAAGTAGAGAACCAAACGGGTAGAAGTATTAAAGTCCTTCGATATTATCGGGGAGGAGAATACTTGAGCACGGATTTCCTAGACTATTTAAAAGAGAATGAGATTCTCTCTCAGCTTACTCCTCCATATACACCATAGAACAACGGTGTATTTGGGCAGAGGATCCGTACCCTATTAGATATGGCACGCTCTATGATGAATACTCCTGAGTTACCTGTTTCCTTTTGGGGTTATGCGCTTGAGAAGCCGCATATCTATTGAATAGGGTTCTATCCAAATCAGTGCCTACCACTCCATATGAGATATGGTATGGGAAGAGACCATGTCTTAAACGAGTTAAGATATGGGGTTGTCCAGCCTATGTTGAAAAGCAAAATCCGGACAAGCTCGAGGCAAGGTCAGTACTGTATAAGTTTGTTGGATATCCCGAACATTCGCAAGGGTATATCTTCTACCACACTTAGGAGCAAAATGTATTTTGTTATCTCAGCATGCCACCTTATTAGAAAAAGGAATTTCTTATCGAAGAAATTAGTGGTCATGAGGTAGAACTGGAAGGAGTTCCAGCTAGACAAACTAACAGCTGATGATTTGGTAGAACCGAAGGATTCAATAGTTCCCGACGAACTTCAGCTTCTCCGCAGATCTAGTACGGTTCCACATCCGCCTGAGAGATACTACGGTTTTCTCAATGACAGTGGGAGCGAGGATTGCATCATGGAAGATGATGACCCGACTAGTTTCGAGCAGGCCATCACAAGTGGGGACTCTGTGAAATGGCTGGATGCTATTCGATCTGAGATGGAATCCATATACACCAACAAAGTAGTGACTAGTGTAGATGGAAAAGTTGAGACTTTCAAATCTGGACTTGTTGCAAAAGGTTGTCGTCAATAACCAGGTGTGGATTTTTAAGAAATATTTTCTCCAATGGCCATTCTTAAATCCATCCGGATCCTACTTGCTATTGCCGCATACCATGACTACAAAATCCGGCAGATCGATGTCAAGACTGTTGGCTATAGTGCCCTCAAGGCAATTATCATAGTCGCAGGCAGGTGATTTTGATGATTGAGGGAGGACCAATACCGGTAGAACAGTCTTACTCGAGATGATATTATGCTATCTGGTTTTTCTTTATCATCATGTACATGCTTAAGATGGTATTACAGATCACTATTACATGTTGATAGAGCCCATAGGATTCTTGCTAGACAACCAGCATTATGATGGCGATCATATACGTGGGAGTTGGGTGGTCTATAAGCACATCCTTAAATGTCCCTAGTCGTAGGAGTATCGAGACTGTGCATCGATACTCTGGAGTATACTAGTGTATACTTATCTATAGCGTGACGAGGGGCAGTGGCCGGTCTCACAAGCCTTTGGTGTCAGTTAGTCACCTAAGATAGTATACATGTGCTCATTGGGTTATGAGTACGCTGGACAGACTCGTCGGGAACCTGCTAGAGGGTATTATACCTATTGTCAGATGGCAGTTCCCTTATGACATGTGTACAGGTGAGTCTGTCGACCTGAGATCGTCATTTGTCTCGTGTGAGTTCCAACTGTGCTTTGATTACTACCCTACCACGGCTCAAAAGAGTCGTGCAAACAGGTTTTAGTTGGGTACAGTCCCGAGCCACATGGTGGCAGTGAGCGGATCGTTGAGGATTCGCCTCTCCCGGTATTGGGGTTGATGTCGCGTTGTGCACGGGTGGCCATCACCAGAAATCCTCGGCCGGTGTAGAAGAGAATTACTGATCCACGATCGATAGTTTCTCAGGTGGTGATGAGTTACATACCGACACGAATTATTGTGTCATTAGGGGTCTGACTTTATCCACCCCCTAGACTCGATATGCGATACTCTTAGACGAACAGACCGGACTGTATGGATATTGTCACTGTCAGGCTCAGTAGGGGTTTGGATGAGTTTGCTCGTCGTCCTTCCTTTCGCTCAATAACTGGATAGCCGTTATGTACAGCTAGTGTCGCTGACGTGCTTGTGGTTAAACCCTCTGACAGCGTATTGATGAGTCTTTAGAGTCCCATACAGAGGGTTTTCACGGTTCAGGCGATATGGTGTAGATGATGTATTTTGGTATATACAGGTGTCCGATTAAATATGTGTAAAGGCTGCACAGACTTTAATCGGACGGTAGATAATATTAGCGGCTTAGGATTAAGCCGGATTATTAAATCAGGTTTTGATTTAATAATTTATATATATGTTTTTATATATATGTATTCTAGTTTTATTGTTCACTATTCATTTTCTCTCTTGGCTATTCGTATTTTTGTACGAATACACGTATATGTATTTCGATACGTGTACCGGGTAGTATTCCGTATCTATACGGAATAGTTTCTAGAAGATGGCCACCTCATTAATTGATTTTCTTTTGAGAAAATCATTTTGGAAATGAGGTGGAAGGTGAGTTGGCATGAGCATGGGCTTGGCATGTAGAGAGGGATGGCACACATTTGTTTATTGGAAAATTGGAGAAGATATTTTTGTGTGTATGCATGATTGAGAGAGAGAGAGAGAGGTAGCCACATTCTTGAGTTGCTTTTGCTTATTTCTTTTCTTCACTTGCTTCATTAATTGGCTCACTCTTATTCTCACTTGGAGAAAACACTTAGCATTTTCTTTAGTTGCTCATGCCACATGTTTCCTCACCTCCTCTTCATCTTCTTGAGTTGCTCCTTGAGCATTTGTGAGGATAGAAAAATAAAGTGAGACATTCCTACACCTCCACTCTCCATGGCTAGCAATCTTGGAGCGTCGGTTGCCTTGCTTGGTGAGGCTGGAGCTTGCACCATTTCCCTCAGGTGGATCATCATAGACCGAAGACTGACACCCAAACTCGATCTGCAACCACTAGGATCTTGGGATGAAGGTTGAAGACCGAAGGACGCGGTTCAACTCGGTATAACCATTCCTAACTCTTTATATTGCTTCCTAGTATAGGGTTTAGGGTAGATCAGGGCATCGGGTCATGGTAGCGCCAGTTTTATAAAAATTTTGTCCGCATTTGGCCACGGTTTGATGGACGGGGCGCTGCCGTAACCCAACATGGTATCAGAGCCAACCCGTAAACCCCTTACTAGCTTGTTTAGACGATGTTAAAGTATCGAAATCGAAACAACCCGGAAATGATACCCTGTAGATTCTAGTCTCTGTCGTTTTTCTAAAGTCTTAAAAAAAATATTAGCAACTGCCGAAGACTACTATAGTGACCACTAGACTACACCCCAAAAACGAGCCAGTTTCACCTATATTGGACTGGCCACATTAAGCAAATTTCCGAGCTGGCCAGCCCTGCAGTCAAGTTTGGGTTTCGTATTATGGGTGTGGTCTGGTCTCTTGAATATTGGTGCAGTGGTATTGCTTGTTTTGCATGTTTTGGATATTATGTTATCTTTTGTTCAGGGGCAATTCGGGGTGTTTCGAAGTCAATATTTTAGCACTGTTTAAATGTTTATCAGTACATGTATTACTATCTACGACCGTGAATGTCATTCGAGCGGTATAACTCGTCTAATTGCTCTATGTTCTTTTAGACGAGTTTGCGAACGTGACTTTCACGTTGATGTTCTGTGTTGTGCTGTGTTGTGGTTTGATCGTCGTGGTGGATAGCTTGGGTGCAATGTTAGTACAATTTAGTTTCATTTGTACATTTGAAATTGCAGGGCGAGCGTCCGACATGTGGACTGTCATCACTGCCAGTTTGTATGTTAGTTGTTTGGGGCACGACCGGGTTGAGGTCGATGTCACCCTTGTATATTATTTTCTTTTCTGTACTAGGATTACCCCATGGTGGAATAGACGAACAGCAGGGTTCTAAAGGGCAACGTGTCCGTATCTCATGGCGTTGAGACGGAGGGGACCTTACTCTAGAATTGGCGGGCCATTTGCCGCACTCGTAGGGGTATAAGTTGTAAGTCGATGTACAACACCCCACGAGTTGCGAGGAGGCGGAAATATGAAAAACGATCTTGTTTTGTAGCATGCATCGACTAACCGAAGATCTTTTCTAAACAATACTTAACATTAAGCATAGAGTTCTAAGCAACTATGTGAAGAGATTATACCAAACGATTCTTGTCCTTCGTCTTTGTGATCTCTATGTCCTCTTTGGTCTCCTATCCATGATAGATGATCCACCCGAGTACCCTAATCCAAGCTACACCTCAAGACTTGAGGTAACTTTGTTTCTCTAGTTGCTAACCAAAGTAACTAAGATGATGTAGAGTTAGGTTGTGGAGTGTTTAGTCTATCCTAATCCATGGTCTTAACTCATGTGTGGTAGGATTAGGGTTTGAAGAAGGAGAGCACTTGAGGAGAGAGAAGGTGGAGATGATAATGAGAAGAGAAAAGCTTCTCACTTGAATATATCAAACATAATAAATTATCAAATAATATCAATTAAATGATTATTCACCATGCTTCATTTATTCAAGAAGAGTGATTCATTAGATCATTAATGAAGCATTTAATGATATGATGAATCATATAAATGAGTCACAAAAGCAATTAATGAAAATGCCACATTAACCTCCTTAGTCACCCTTCTTCTAGAAGCTTCTCGGATATTTACGAGAACGCCCCTCACATCCTTGAAAACACGGAAAAACTGTAGACTGTATAAATCCAATAACTGTTGGAGATAGTGCCCTCAGAGTCAATTATTGGATCACAGGCACGTGATTGCAATGATTGAGGGAGGACCTATCCCGGTAGGACAGTCTTACTCGAGATGATAGTATGCTATCTGGTTTACCTTTATCATCGTGTACTGCTTTAGATGACATGACAGGTCACTATTGCACGTTGATGGAGCCCCTAGGATTCTTGCTTGACTACCGGCAGTATGAGGGAGATCATATACGTGGGAGCTGGTAGTCTATAAGCACATCCTTAAAAGGTCCCTAGTCATGGGAGTTTCGAGACAGGGCATCGATACTCCAGAGTAGACTAGTGTATACAGTCGAGACCCTGACGAGGGGCGGTGGCCGGTCTCACAACCCACTGGTGTCAGTTGGATCACCTAAGATGTATACAGGTGCTCATTGGGTTATGAGTACACCGGACAGGACTCGCCGGGAACATGCTAGTTGGTCTTATACCTGACGTCTGATAGCAGTTCCCTGGTGACATGTGTACAGGTTAGTTCATCGACCTGAGGATCGTCATTTGTCTCGTGTGAGTTCCCACTGTGCTTTGATTACTACACTACCACGGCTCAAAGGAGTCGTGCAAACAGGTTTTAGTTGGGTACAGTCTCGAGCCACATGGAGGCAGTGAGCGGATCTTCAGGGGTTCGTCTCTCCCGGTATTGAGGGTGAGGTTGCGCTGTGTCTAGGAGAGCCATTACACGAAGTCCTTGGCCAAGGTAGGAGATTTACTGGTAGGTATTCCAGTAGTATCTCAGGGTGTTCTGGGCTACACTCCGACACGACTTGTACCGCTTTTTGGGGTCTGACTTTTACCAACCCCCAAGGCCCGCCATGTGATGCTCATAGACGAACGGACCGGACTGTAAGGATATTGTCACTGACAGGCTCAGTAGGGTGTCGGGATGAGTTCGCTCATCGACGTCCCTTTTGGTCAATAGCTGGTGGCCCGTTACGTATTGGCTTATACCTCTGACGTGCTAGTGGTTAAATCCAAAGCCATAGTATTGACGAGTCTTTAGAGTCCACCACACTTTCAGTTACTCCAGCTTTCGGGCGAAACGCTGTAGAGGCCGTATGGAGATATTGCAGGGTCCGATCAGATACGTGTGGTATTGCACGGATCAGGATCGAACGGTTAGTACTAGAGGTCGTATGCAAATATGGCAGGGTTCGATCAGATACGTGCGGTATTGCACGGATCAGGATCGAACGGATATTACTAGCCGGCTTTGGTTTAAGCCGGATACTAGTTTAGTACAGTGTAGGTTTTGTCTCATTGCATTTGCATCCGGTCGGTATACAGATGCGGGTGTGTATGCACAGTAACGGGGTTTTCCTGTAATTTATTACGGGACCAGTTTTCTGGAGTTGCCAGTTTGCATTCCGTTCCGGCCGGTTTTCTTTTGTTCTTTCCCGGCCGGACTTTTCCGATGGAGGGACTAATTTGCAATTGTGCAAATTGGTATTTGAAGAGGGGTTTTATACATTTGTGGGGCTTTATGATGGTTCATAATCATGAGATTCTTTCTTAGTCTTTTCCTTTGCCTTTTGTGATGAGAAAGGATTAGATGTTGATTTGAGTTTTGTTATGATGATGTTTTGGATATGGTCACCCTTCTGCTCTCCTACACTCACCTCCCTCTTGTATTCTTTTTCCCTCCTCATTCTCATTAGGGGCCGGCCATGATTTGGTGTGGGTGGGGGTTTTTCATTTTGAGAAGGAAAATTTTGTTCATCTCATATATCTCATGCCACAAAATTCTAGCTCCATTGGAAAATTCATTTTCATTCTCTTCTCCATCCAAAGGCAACTCCAATACCCCAAAGAGACATTAGCCACTACACATTCTACAGCAAATCTTGGGCACGTCGACTTGCCAGCTTCGTGCCCGAGTTGCCTCGGTATTGAGGTGGGAGCCCGTAAAAGATGCAGGCGATGTGGTGCCCTTCCGGCGAGGAGGCGACGACCGGAGTTTCCGCAGGAGATCGGGACGACGACGAGAAGACCGGAAGACTCGGATCACTCGGTATATCTCTAACCCGTCTTGTAGTTAGCTAGAACTAGCTTAATGGTTCGATCCGGGTGTTTAGTGCGCGGTGGTGCCGGTTTGCTAAGTTCGCAAAATTAAAGTTTATCACCGCTTCCGCATTTGGCCGTCGGATTGACGGCCGGGGCACCGCCGTGCACTTACAGTGGTATCAGAGCCTTGCCATTAACATAGTCTAGCTTGGTTTAATGTGTTTTACGTTTCCGATCGAACAAAATCCCGAAACCGCGTTTTCATGCACTATCAGTTTCTGTCGAAATTTTTTGGAGTCCAAAAATTTTTCAGGTTGTCTCAGAATGATGTGTAGGGAGTTCTAAAAACACTGCAAAAATTTGATGACACGATCCCTCCGTACGACCGCGGAACCGCGGCGATAACCCCTCTTTGGCTGCGGTTCCGCCGCAGGAATGTGGGTTCATGTTTTCGTTTTTTTGCAGTGGGCTTGTGGGCTGAAAATAGGGGTTTTGGAATATTAAAATTGGGCCCAGAATTTCTGTGAGTGCTACAGTATTGCTTGGGGGCCCACTTGTTAATTTTTGATCGATCGGATATTTTAAACACATTATTTCACAGTATTTACATTATATCTGCGACCGTGAATGTCACTCGATCGGTAAATCCTGTCTAACTGCTATAGCCCGGTTAGACGGATTTGCGAACGCGACTTTCACGTTGATGTTCCGTGTTATGCTGTGATGTTGCGGATCGGTCGTGGGGGATAGCCTGGATGCAATGCTAGTACAGTATTGTTGTATTATGTACATTTGTTATTGTAGGGCGAGCGTCCGACATGTGGACTGCCGTCGCTGCCTGTTTGTATTATTCTTTTGGGGCATGACCAGGTTGCGGTCGATGTACCCGTTGTATGTATATTTTACTTTCTGTACTAGGATTACCCCAGGAGGGGTGCACGAATAGCCGGGTTCTAGGGAGCTTTACTCTAGAATTGGCGGGCAATTCGCCGCACTCGTAGGGGGTATAGGTTGACCCAGGAGGGGTGCCCAAGTTACCGGATTCCGTGAAGTGCTGGTTGGTCCATTCACGTTGCTGAAGGGGGCTACCTCGCTTCACGTTTTGGCGGGTAACTTGCCGCGCCCGTAGGGGTCTAGGATTTCATTGCGCAGGCTATCCACACGACCAGGGGAACGTCGGGTTTCAGCAGCGGCTCTATGAAACCTGGGGATCCCAGATATCTGTATTGATCTGTGTTGCTATACATTTCTGTGTTGCTGCATTTTTATCACGTCTTGAGCGAAAATTATATATTATATATATACTAGTAGATGTTGTATATGTTTTTCATCCGTGCTAGTCCAGTCCCCGCTCTGTCGTTAGTTAGCTAACCTAACGGGTGATGACGGGACCCAGTGGCGAATGCGGATGGCATATACGTATGTCAGTATATTTTCGTTCTTTGTGGTGTGATCTTTTGATGGGACTTCGTTGATTCGGATCAATGCAAGATAAACAAACCTACTCTGATGTTGTTGGAACACTTTTTTCAAAAAGCTGTTATTGCAAGGACGTTCACTTTTATTTTGCACAGTGGTATTCAGTTGGAATATACTGCTCCTCAGTCGACGAGGCAAGGGCCGAGATCCCTTCACCGGGAGTGACCCCTTGGACAGAAGTTTGCGTCAGGGCGATAACTTCACTATAGCCTTTTACTTTTGCTTTGCATCGTGGTATTCAGTTGGAATATCCTGCACCTCATTCTACGGGGAAATAGCCGAGATCCCTTCACCGGGAGTGACCTCTTTAGCAAAGGTTTTCGTCACTATATTTTTAAAAAAGCTATCAGTTCCTTCAACGATATCAAGTTCATTACGTTAAAGGTTTTCTCCAGAAACCATTCGTAGCCCTCCATCATTTCGGTTAAATATTCGGTAGTATTCAAGCTATGTATTTTGACCTCACGCCAAGGCATAGTGATTGGTAGCTGCCGGATATTTATCTGTTGCATAGATAGATGCGTTGGTTTGGGACAGTCGTACTACTATTTTGGCCTACGTCAAGGGTATGTACAGGTGGGTTCAAATTAACCTGGATAATGATGGGTAGAACTTGACATGTGACTTATGATATTTTGACCTCACGCCAAGGTCATAAGAGCATGGGGTAGAAATCCACATCGGGAGTTTCAAAAGAACTGAAACTTGCCAGATATGCGCATACCTTCTGGAGTATGATAGCGTGAGCGGATTCCGTCACGTTATCATGCGATGATAGTTGGATCCCGATTCCCACTGATGAGTTGGTTTACTCCTCGGGTGATCCCGGCTAATTCTTCTTTCAAGTTTGGGGAAGAATTTGACGTTACAGTGGGAGGTTTCCAGATTAGATAAAGTGATAACCATTCTGATCTAGGTTAGAGTGCACGCTGCGTGTTTCTTTTCTCTCTCTCTCTTTGGCAGCGACCATTGACCCGACCCTAGACTATGACTCAGTGACCAAGTTGACCGAACCTTCTTAACACTGGCTTTTGGATTGTCAGAGTTGCAAACCTCATTGCCACTCCTACTTTTACCCTTTTCTCCGGGACACCCCGTATTACTACGAACGTCCACTTCCATTGGACAAAACCATCGTATGGTTATATACGAACTCGAAGGACTTCGAGGATGGTTTCTGGTTCTGGAGAAAACGGATAGGACTATTCAGTTGTCTTTTTTCTTTTCACCTTTTCTCAGGTTGCGAGTACTCTTTGGTTTAGGAGTAGTACACCTATTACGCAAATTGGATAGTCTTCTTCCAAACCATAGGCTGGTGCCGACCGGTGGGGAATGAAGAAAACCAGTTAGCCTAAACGGTGTACAGAAGGTATTAAGTTAAGACAAAGCAAGGGATTAGTTAGAGGGCAAAGTAAAGTGCGACTGCTATTCACAATCAAACCAAGTATTTCTTCGCCAATCCTAAATCACCTTTGTTTTTCTCCAGGACACTCCGTATTACTATGAAGATCCCAGTTTATTGGATAATCCATCGTATGGTTGTATACGAACTCGAAAGGAACTTGTTCCAGTTCGGGGATGGATCCTGGTTCAGGAGAAATAGGAATAAAGTACATTCAGGTGTCTTTTATCTTCACCTTTTCTCGCGTTGCGAGTGCTCCTAGGATTAGGACAGTACACCCATTATGCTTATTGGATAGTCTTCTTCCAAACCATAGGCTGGTGCCGAACGGTAGGGAAGGAAGAAAACCATTTGGCCTAAAGGAGTGTACAGAAGGTAATGACTAAAGACATATAAAGGGATTTGGAGAGGTGGAAAAGAATTATACGGTTACAGTCGTGAATCTGGATAATGGAAGAGGAATTACTAGGAATACCAGGATACCCTATCGAAACATTTCAATGTTTCAGTTTCACTGTGTACTGTTAATAGAAAACTGATTTCCCAATTAGACACTTGCTCCAGGGTATGTATTTACCAGGTATGATTCTCACATCTGTATGGTTTTACAGATGATGAGTGGGAGTAAGTTATTGGGAATTAGGTGACCATCCTCATTATATCGGGATTCGTTGGAATTGGTGATATTTGAGGAAGTCACCTGGGTTCTTTGCCGGTCGGCAAATATTTGGTTTTGAATATCCGTTGTTGTGCACCAATTTCAAATTGATATATCTGTACGTCTATTTTTATAGAGGGAGACATACCTTTTTGAAATTATGTCTATAACATTTACCTATACCAGTGGATGGTTAGGTAAGGAGCATTGAACAGCGGTGTAATTCTTCTTAACCAAAAGTACAGTTTTCAACCTACGACACACAGTGAATGAGTCACTAGACTCAGGGGACTTATACAGAGTATTGTATATTGTCCAGTGTCCATGAGGACAGAGGGGTTGGTCCTCGTACTGTATTCTGTTTACTTATGACTTCTCTAGTTCTTAGACATGTGTTTTGTAGATACACAGGGTCTAAGTTTTGAGGAGTTATAGGTATAAGAATAATGTAGAGAACCAGATATTGCAAGTATCGGGATTCTTCAGAGTGATCGAAGATGTAGATACTTGTATATGGTATTCAGTTAATAGTAATGGTTAAGAGAACTTGCTTTTTTTTTCAGGTTACTCATAATTAGAAGCATTCCTAAGTTGAGTAACGCTGATCGGCCAACTTCCATTAAGTTGACATGCACTGGAGATAGCTGCATGATTTGAATCTGGTTCAATTAAATCAGTGCCTTTGTTTCTTGGATATAGAATAGTTCATATCTTGACGTTGTTAAGATACGGGGAGTTGTCCGGCTTATGCTTAAAACCAGACTCTGGATAACTCAAGGCGCGTTTCTGTAATGGCTGTTTGTGGGTTGACCCGGGCTATGCAGAGGGTTGATATTCTACCATCTGGAAGATCAATAGTGATATTGTTCTTGACTCGCCACAGTTTTAATAAAATGGATTTTTCAGAAAACAGTAGTGGGAGTATGGTAGAACTCGAAGTGATTCCAGAACCGCAAACGATTACTGAAGATTTGATAAGGAACCTAAAGATTCAATCTGGATTGACATTCCATTGGCCACTACGGAGATTTGGTCGGTAACCTCAGGCGCTCGAGAGGTACTTCGGTATGCTCAAGGACGGTGACAGGGAAGTTCTTGTTTACCCACACTTGCCATTGCTGTTGTTCCAGGCTACGAGACCCGGCAGGAGGATGAGTATAGCGTCGTTCTAAACTTGCTTTAGAAGTGTACGTCTATATGACTCTGCCAGAGGGTTGTCGTGGTCAGTGGGAGCAGCGGAAGCATTGGTGGACATCAGGCTTATGTCTATTTATAGACTAAAGCAGATATAGCGGAGATAGATCATCTATTTCTGATGTGACAGTCATAGGTTTGACTTCATCAGAATAGGGGATGGATCTGTTAAGAAGGTAGTAGGGTGTGATGTCCTGGTATTTGATGACATACACAGTGTAGGAAGTGATATTCCTATAGTACGATCGGTTATACTTTGGTCGTCACACAGTAGTTTCTCCACATAGGATTTGGATATTATATCAGACATTCCGGTTACTAGATCTACAGTTTTAGATCTAGATTTGGGTGGTTTCCCAATCTGGGTACCTTGACAACATTCTATGAGTATTTAGAATGGACGACTCCTGGCAAGGTGGTGTACCTGCAGGTAATGGAGTCACCCTCTCTAAAGGTGTCTTACAGACTAAAGGGGAGAGGGATACACATGATTGACAGATCACTTGCTTAGGCAATAGAGTCAATCATGAGATGTCAAGTACCACACCAGATGTTGTTCTTGCAGTAGGTGCAATAAGTTGATATTGATCCAATCCTGGGGAAACAGTCGGAAGCAGTTTTAGAACATAAGTTGATGTTCTAGGGATATGATAACAGTATTCTCCTTTGGGAGACCGTTATCATTCCAGGCTTCAAAGGTGACCTGGATGGCAGAGTAACTGTCAGAGTTGTAATTTTCCCTCTGACGAGGTGCAGTATTTTGGACAGATGGTCCAGGTAGATACTGAGGGAAGGCATGGCGCAGGATACTGATTAAGTTCAGTTGTCGATAAAGTCTAAGAAGTTTGGATTTGGAGTTCATTTATGAGCTAGGTCCCATCAGACATCCAGACATTCTAAGACAGGTATTGCTCATTTCGGGAGATGGCTTTCTCCGCGAACATGAGATATAGAGAGACATAGAAAGAAACACCACAGGCGGATCCACTCACTGAGGCTATTCCTCGAACGCAATAGTTTCGCAAATGAGTTTTGTGAGACTGACAAGTAGAAGAGTTGGGTGTTCGGTATCACACGGGCTGTGAGTATGCGACATCGCAATAATTAGCCTTGAGTGCAAGTGGGAGATTGTTGGAGATAGTGCCCTCAGAGTCAATTATTGGATCACAGGCACGTGATTGCAATGATTGAGGGAGGACCTATCCCGGTAGGACAGTCTTACTCGAGATGATAGTATGCTATCTGGTTTACCTTTATCATCGTGTACTGCTTTAGGTGACATGACAGGTCACTATTGCACGTTGATGGAGCCCCTAGGATTCTTGCTTGACTACCGGCAGTATGAGGGCGATCATATACGTGGGAGCTGGTAGTCTATATGCACATCCTTAAAAGGTCCCTAGTCGTGGGAGTTTCGAGACAGGGCATCGATACTCCAGAGTAGACTAGTGTATACAGTCGAGACCCCGACGAGGGGCGGTGGCCGGTCTCACAAGCCACTGGTGTCAGTTGGTTCACCAAATACGTATACAGGTGCTCATTGGGTTATGAGTACACCGGACAGGACTCGCCGGGAACATGCTAGTTGGTCTTATACCTGACGTCAGATAGCAGTTCACTGGTGACATGTGTACAGGTTAGTTCATCGACCTGAGGATCGTCATTTGTCTCGTGTGAGTTCCCACTGTGCTTTGATTACTACCCTACAACGGCTTAAAGGAGTCATGCAAACAGGTTTTAGTTGGGTACAGTCCTGAGCCACATGGAGGCAGTGAGCGGATCTTCAGGGGTTCGTCTCTCCCGGTATTGGGGGTGAGGTCGCACTGTGTCTAGGAGAGCCATTACACGAAGTCCTTGGCCAAGGCTGGAGATTAACTGGTAGGTATTCCAGTAGTATCTCAGGGTGTTCTGGGCTACACTCCGACACGACTTGTACCGCTTTTGGGGGTCTGACTTTTACCAACCCCCTAGGCCCGCCATGCGATGCTCATAGACGGACGGACTGGACTGTACGGATATTGTCACTGACAGGCTCAGTAGGGTGTCGGGATGAGTTCGCTCATCGACGTCCCTTTTGGTCAATAGCTGGTGGCCCGTCACGTATTGGCTTATACCTCTGACGTGCTAGTGGTTAAATCCACAGCCATAGTATTGACGAGTGTTTAGAGTCCACCACACTTTCAGTTACTCAAGCTTTCGGGCGAAACGCTGCAGAGGCCGTATGGAGATATGGCAGGGTCCGATCAGATACGTGCGGTATTGCACGGATCAGGATCGAACAGTTAGTACTAGAGGCCGTATGCAAATATAGCAGGGTTCGATTAGATACGTGCGGTATTGCATGGATCAGGATCGAACGGATATTACTAGTCGGCTTTGGTTTAAGCCGGATCCTAGTATAGTACAGTATAGGTTTTGTCTCATTGCATTTGTATCCGGTCGGTATACAGATGCGGGTGTGTATGCACAGTAACGGGGTTTTCCTGTAATTTATTACGGGACCAGTTTTCTGGAGTTCCCAGTTTGCATTCTGTTCCGGCCGGTTTTCCTTTGTTCTTTCCCGGCCGGACTTTTCCGATGGAGGGACTAATTTGCAATTGTGCAAATTGGTATTTGAAGAGGGGTTTTATACATTTGTGGGGCTTCATGATGGTTCATAATCATGAGATGCTTTCTTAGTCTTTTCCATTGCCTTTTGTGATGAGAAAGGATTAGATGTTGATTTGAGTTTTGTTATGATGATGTTTTGGATATGGTCACCCTTGTGCTCTCCTACACTCACCTCCCTCTTGTTTTCTTTTTCCCTCCTCATTCTCATTAGGGGCCGGCCATGATTTGGTGTGGGTGGGGGTTTTTCATTTTGAGAAGGAAAATTTTGTTCATCTCATATATCTCATGCCACAAAATTCTAGCTCCATTGGAAAATTCATTTTCATTCTCTTCTCCATCCAAAGGTAACTCCAATACCCCAAAGAGACATTAGCCACTATACATTCTACAGCAAATCTTGGGCACGTCGACTTGCCAGCTTCGTGCCCGAGTTGCCTCGGTATTGAGGTGGGAGCCCGTAAATGATGCAGGCGATGTGGTGCCCTTCCGGCGAGGAGGCGACGACCGGAGTTTCCGCAGGAGATCGGGACGACGACGAGAAGACCGGAGGACTCAGATCACTCTGTATATCTCTAACCCGTCTTGTAGTTAGCTAGAACTAGCTTAATGGTTCGATCCGGGTGTTTAGTGCGCGGTGGTGCCGGTTTGCTAAGTTCGCAAAATTAAAGTTTATCACCGCTTCCGTATTTGGCCGTCGGATTGACGGCCGGGGCACCGCCGTGCACTTACAATAACCCGATACTAGATTCTGGCTTAAACCAAAGCCGGCTAGTAAAAACTGTCCGAATGTCGTACGTGCGTTTTAAACACGTATGCGTCCGAACCTCTTGTCGTAAACCGTACGACCTCTATATCATTTCGCATGGAGTTGGGAAAACTCTGTGTGGAACTCTAAAGACTCGACTACTACATTGGCAGTGGGTTTAACCACAGACCGCAAGCGGCACTAGCTGTACGTAACGGTCCCCAGGTAGATGTCGATAAGAAGGCCGGTGAGGATACCCATCCGAAATCCTACTGATCCTGTGCGTGACGATATCCGTGAAGTCTGGTCAGTTCGTCTAAGAGTATCGCATGTATGGTCTAGGGAGGTGGTGAACGTCAGACCCCTAATAACCGTACAAGTCATGTCGGTATGGCTCTATCACCATCCGAGAACCTACTGATCAATCTATCAGTAATTCTCAATCAGCCCTGGCCAGGAACTTATGGTAATGACCAACCGATCACTGTGCGATATCAACTCCCTATACCGGGAGAGACGAATCCCTAACAGTCACTCACTGCCTCCACGTGGCTCGGGACTGTGCCCAACTAAAACCTGTTTGCACGACTCCTTTGAACCGTGGTAGTGTAGTAATCAAAGCATAGTGGGAACTCACACGAGACAAATGACGACTTTAAGTCAACGGACTATCTACACACATGTCACCTGAGAACTGCTATCTGACGTTAGGTATAAATACCATCCAGTCAGTTCTCGGCGAGTCCTGTCCGGTGTACTCACACCCATTGAGCATCTGTATACAATCTTAGGTGCACTCCACCAATGGCTGCGGGACCAATCCATCGCCCCTCCTCGGGGTCTAGATATATATACACCAGTCTACTCCGGAGTATCGATGCCCAGTCTCGATACTCCTGCGACCAGGGACATCTAAGGATGTGCTATCCAGCTCCCACTAGTATGACTGCCATCATAACGCCGGAAGTCAGGCAAACATCCCAAGGGCTTTATCAACATGTATATATATATATATGAATACTACGCAAAATATATCATACGTTAAGATAAAGACAAACCAAATAGCGTACAATCATATTAAGCAAGACTGTTATGTACATACATATCCCAGTATCCTATACAATGAAGGCCTCTAGGGCATATATATCCAACATAGGTTGACCCACGGAGGAGTGCCCAAGTTAACGGATTCCGTGAAGTGCTGGGTGGCCCATTCTCGTTGTTGATTGGGGTTGCCTCGTTTCTGGGATTGGCGGGTAACTTACCGCACTCGTAGGGGTCTAGGTTTTCATTGCACAGGCTATCCACACAACAGGGGAACGTCGGGTCTCATTTGCGGCTCAAGTGAAACCCGGGGCTCCAAGATTATCCACCACTCCGTGTTGCATGGCTGAGATTCTGTGATGTTGCTTTATATCATTCCAGGGACGATTGTTATATATATTTATATATACCTAGTAGATGTTCTATATGTTTTGCACCCACGCTAGTCCAGTCCCCGCTCTGTCGTTAGTTAAGTAACCTAACGATTGATGACGGGACCCAGTGGCGAATGCGGATGGCATATACGTACATCATATTTTCGTTCTTTTCTGGTGTGATTAATTTATGGGACTGCATTGATTTTGATCAATGCAAGGATAAAACAAACCTATATATGATGTTGTTAGAACAAAGTTTTTAAAAAACTGATATTACAGACGTTCTATTTTGCTTTGCACAGTGGTATCCGATTGGGAATATCCTGCAACTCATTCGACGAGGCAAGGGTCGAGATCCCTTCATCGGGTGTGACTCTTTGAGCAAAAGTTTGCGTCAGCATAATAACTTCACTATAGCCAATTCTTTTTCTTTCCATCATGGTATTCAGTTTGGAATATCCTGCACCTCTATCGATGAGGAAAGAGCCGAGATCCTTTCACCGGGAGTGATCTCTTAGTAAAAGTTTTCACCACTATATATTTGTAAAACTACTTGGATTCCTTCAACGATATCAAGTTCATTACGTTAAAGGTTTTTCGCCAAAAACCAGCCGTGGCCCTCCGTCATTTCGGATTGGTAGTGCTTAGTATTCGTGCTACGTATTTCGATCTTTAGTCGAGGCGCAGTGTTCGGTAGCAATGTAATGCTTTTTCGTTGCATGGATATGCGATTGGTTAGAACAGTCGTGCGATCATTTTGATCATTATTCAAGGCTCGTACGGGTGGGTCTAATGCAATCAAGATAATGACGGGTAGAACTTGACTAGGACCTTTTGAAATTTTTATCTTTAGTCAAGGTCACTTGGGTCCTAGGGGTAAAAATCACATCGGGGGTTTCAAACATACAGGAAACTTTCCAGGCTTGCGCATACCTTCTGGAGTGTGGGGACTTGAGTGGCTTCCATCAAGTTATCATGCGATGATAGTTGGATCCCGATTCCCACTGATGAGTAGGATTACTCCTCGGGGGATTTTAGATGATCCCGGCTAATTCTGATTTAGGGTTTGGAGGAGATTTCGAGGATACAGTGGGAGCCATCCTGATTAGATAAAGTGATTAACCATTTTGATCTAGGTTAGAGTGCACGCTGAGTGTTTCTTTTCTCTCTCTTTTTGGCAGCGACCATGGCCCGACCCTAGACTAAAACTCATGAACCAAGTTAACCGAACTTTCTTAAAACACTTTGGCTTTTGGAATGTCACGGTGTCGCATATTTCATTGCCCCCTCTATATCACCGTTGCGTTTCTCCAGAACACCCCATATCACTATGAAGATCCGCACTTATTGGATAATCCATCGTATAGTTACATACGAACTCGAAGGAACTTGTTCCATATTCGAGGATGGATTCTGGTTCTGGAAGATTGAATAGGATTATTCGGTTGTCTTTTCGCTTTACCTTCTCTCAGGTTGTGAGGGCTTCTAGGATTAGGAGAGAGTACACCTATTACGCTTATTGGATAGTCTTCTTCCAAGCCATAAGCTGGTGCCGAAGGGTAGGGAAGGAAGAAAACCAATTAGCCTGAAGGTGGTGTACATAAGGTAATAAGTAAAGCCATATAAAGGGATTAGAATAACGACAAAGAAAATTGCGACTGTTATCATTCGTGACAAAACCGTGTATACCCCTGGCACTCCCACATCCACTTTGGATTTCTCCAGAACACTTCGTAACACTACGAACGTCCATAATGCTTGGATATGCCACCGTATAGTTGCATACGAACTTGAAGGAATTCTTTCTAGATTCGAGGATGGTTTCCGGTTCAGGAGAAATATAATATGATTATTCAGATGTCTTTTCCCATTACCTTCTCTCAGGTTGCGAGGGCTTCTGGCATGAGGAATGTACACCTATTACGCTTTTTGGATAGTCTTCTTCCAAACCTTAGGCTGGTGCTGAAGGGTAGGGAAGTAAGAAAACGAATTAGCCTAAAGAAGGTGTACAGAAGGTAATAAGTAAAGACATAATAAAGGGATTGGAGTGAGGGCATGGAGGTATACGGTTACAGTCATAAATCTGTAGGGTTGCTAGGCACGCGCACAAAGGTTTACGAGTCATCAACCATGCCCGATTAAAATTTTAGCCGTGCCGAACAACTCTAATACGGATCTTTAAACTAGATTTTAGGCGAAAACTTGTATGTTAACAACTTTAACACTAAATGAAAGAGATTACAACCTTTGTAGATCCGGTCCTTCACTTCATTAGCTCCGTATAGACGTCCCCATCGCTGCGATCATGAACTTCGGACTCTAGAGAAGCTCCACGAGAAGAACGAACGTGCTTGCTACGTTGACTTCGAGGCCGAAGATGATCAACGTCGGGGAGACACAAACTCAAGCTATTCCTTCACTAGGTCATAAACTTTGTGAAGAGAACACACTCTACTACATGGCAAGTGGTAGAGGATGAAGAAGTAGGAAGTGGGCTCACTTTAGAATTGATTTTCTCACTCTTTTTCTCATAGCACCATTGGAGCAAGTAAGCTTTTGGATGGAGCTAGATGATGAAGTAGAAGAAAATTTTTTTTCATCCAAATGAAAACTTATCTAATAATTAATGGCACCATGGTTGAGTTAAGCCCTCTTGCTTAACTCATGTAGAGAATTAACCAAGGCTTTAGGTTAAAGGTTAGGTTAAAGAATATCAAAAGAAATGACAAAAGAGTGGACTTTGTCATAGCTTCTCCAAGCTTCTTCAAGCTTGATTAATTTGACTAAGTTAAACCCATTTGTTAAATCTTAAGATAAAACAATAACCCTAATCTTTACCCTAATCTTGGTATGAGTTTCATACACCCAAATTTGATGTATCATCAAGCATGATACAAACATGTACACTTGTATATATCACATATAAACAATGTGCACAATTTAGTGAGAAAATAAATCATAAGTGAGCTAATACTAGTTAATGCAATGTAATATACCAAATATATAATTATGCATTAAATTATTAAATCAACTCTTGATTTAATAATCCGACTATAACCGACTAATATCATGTGTAACAACTTATCGAATCAACACTTGATCCGATAACCCGGCTATATCGCATACAACCTATCAATGTTACAAATCACGAGAATAGAATACGGTATCTCATATCGTATTAATCTCGGTCCCGCACATATCACATATGTGCTCCTACTCCGTTTCGCTTGAGCCAGGAAACCCCTGTGTAGGACTTTAAAGACTCGTCAATACGCCGGCAGTAGGTGATGATCATATCAAACACCCACAAGTCGCAAGAGGTGTGCTAAACGTAACGGCCACCCGGGTATTGAGCGATCAGAATATCAACAAGCAAGCCCGCTAGTACTCCTGCGAATCCAATCAGTAACACTCCCGTACAGTCTGGTCTCGTCGTCTGATATGTCGCATATCTCGCATAGGGGTTGTAAACGTCAGACCCCAGTAGCTCGATAAGTCGTATCGATATGAGGACTATAACAGTTCGAGAAACTACTCGTAACACTTACCAGTAAATCTCAGCAACCCTGGCCAGGGATTTCCGGTTATAGCCAATCGAACACAGCACAACATCAACTCCCTATACCGGGAGAGACGAATCCCCTCCTATCGCTCATTGCCTCCATGTGATTCGGGACTGTACCCAAAAACAACCGTTTTGCACGCCCTCTTGGACGTGGTAAGGTGGAAATCAAAGCACAGTGGGAATCACACAAGACTCTATGACGATCTCGGGTCAACAGACTACTCTGTACCAGTGTCACCGGAGAACTGCCATCTGACGTGAGGTATAATACCATCTTGGAGTCCTCGGCGAGTACGTCCAGTGTACCCAGTCTCCACTGAGCACCCGTACACCATCCTTGATGTCAAACACCGATGGATATAGGATCATCCATCGGCCATCATATGGGTCAAGATGCGTATAGGCAAGTCTACTCTGGTGCATCGATGCCCTGTCTTGATACACCCACGACTAGGGACCTTGAAAGATGTACTTATAGACTACCATGTCCCCTCTTGTATGATCATCATCATAGTCTAGGTAGTCAAGTACACATCCTAAGGGCATTACCAACATGTAACAAAGAGACAATCAGTATACACGTTAAGGTAAAGATTAACCAGATAGCATACTATCATGTCGAGCAAGAAAGTCCTCCCTATATATGTCCAAGCATCCACTACAATATACATCGTATGTACAGTAATTGTTGTGCCACGGCTGCGCCCCGGCCGTCTATCCAAGGCCAATATGCGGAGTCAAAAATTTTTCTTAACTTTTAAACTGGCGCTACCGCAGACAATAAACCCGGATCGTGACCATTAACCTAATACTAGCTATCAAGAGAAGGGTAGAGAAGTATACCGAGCGATCCGTGTCCTTCGGTCTTCTCGTCGTCGTCCCGATCTCCCGCGGTATCACTGTTCTTCGTCTTCTCGTCGGATAGGGCACCATGTAGCCGATTTCTTTTACGGGATCCCACCTCTAGACCTAGGCAACTCGGGCGCGAAGTTGGATAGCCGACGCGTCCAAGGGTACTGTAGGTTGCAGTGTAGAACCTTGTCTCTTGGGGTTTATGACGTTGCTTTTGGATGGAGGGAAGTAATGAACAAATGGAGATGAACTTTGGTGTATCAAAATGAGATGATAATTTCCACACTCCACAAAATGAAAATCACTCATCTCTCTCCATCCTAATGAAGTGGCCGGCCCCCCTTAACCAAAAATGGTGGAGAGAATATCCAAGGGAGGTGAGTGTAGGAGATAGAAATGGTGACCATACCCCCAAAAGAAAACCTCACATCAACTCTCATCTCATTTCTAATCTCATCTTATCATAATGAAAGCAATGGATGAGATGGAAAAAGCATCTCATGATGAAGCCACAAAAGCAAGAAACCCCTCCACAAAATGTTATTTGCACACTTGCAAATAACCCCCTCCATCGAAAAGTCCGGCCGTGAAGGAACAAAGGAAAACCGGCCGGAACGGAATGCAAACTGGCAACCTCCAAAAACTGATCCCGTAATAAATTACAGGAAAACCACTCGACTGCATACACATGCCCGCATTTGTATTCCCACTGAATACAAATACAAAGAGACAAAATCTACACTATCTAATACTAGGATTCGGCTCAAGCCAAAGCCGGCTAGTAAAATCCGTCCGATCACGATCCGTGCAATATCGCACGTATCTGATCGAACCCTGCCATATCTCCATACGGCCTCTACAGCGTTTCGCCCGAAACTTGAGTAACTGAGTGTGTGGTGGACTCTAAAGACTCGTTAATACTATGGCTGTGGATTTAACCACCAGCACGTCAGAGGTATTAGCCATACGTAACGTTCTACCAGCTATTGACCAAAAGGGACGTCGATGAGCGAACTCATCCTGACACCCTACTGAGCCTGTCATTGACAATATCCGTACAGTCCGGTCCGTTCGTCTATGAGTATCGCATGGCGGGCCTAGGGGGTTGGTAAAAGTCAGACCCCCAAAAGCGGTACAAGTCGTGTCGGAGTGAAGCCCAGAACACCTTGAGATACTACTGGAATACTAACCAGTAAATCTCCTGCCTCGGCCGAGTGCTTTGTGTAATGGCTCTCGTAGACACAGCGCGACCTCACCCCCAATACCGGGAGAGACGAACCCCTGCAGATCCGCTCACTACCTCCATGTGGCTCGGGACTGTACCTAACTAAAACCTGTTTGCACGAATCCTTTGAGCCGTGGTAGGGTAGTAATCAAAGCACAGTGGGAACTCACACGAGACAAATGACGATCCCAGGTCGATGAACTAACCTGTATACATGTCACCAGGGAACTGCTATCTGACGTCTGGTATATGAGTCCTGTCCGGTGTACTCATAACCCAATGAGCACCTGTATACATCTTAGGTGAACCAACTGACACCAATGGCTTGTGAGACCGGCCACCGCCCCTCATCGGGGTCTCGACTGCATACACTAGTCTACTAATGGAGTATCGATGCCCAGTTTCGAAACTCCCACGACTAGGGACCCTTTAAGGATGTGCTTATAGACCCCAGCTCCCACGTATATGATCGCCATCATACTGCTGGCCGTCAAGCAAGAATCCTAAGGGCTCTATCAACGTGCAATAGTGATCAGTAATGTCACCTAAAGCAGTACACGATGATAAAGATAAACAAGATAGCATACTATCATCTTGAGTAAGACTGTCCTACTGGGATAGGTCCTCCCTCAATAATTGCAATCACGTGCCTGTGATCCAATAATTGACTCTGAGGGCACTATCTCCAACAATCTCCCACTTGCACTCAAGGCTAATTATTGCGATGTCGCATTCTCACAGCCCGTGTGATACCGAACACCCAACTCCTCTACTAGTCAGTCTCACAAATATCGTTTGCGAACTATTGCGTTCGAGGAATAGCCTCAGTGAGTGGATCCGCTGTGATGTTTCTTTCTTTGTCTCTCTATATCTCAAGTTCGCGGAGAAAGCCATCTCCCGAAATGAGCAATACCTGTCTTGGAATGTCTGGATGTCTGATGGGACCTAGTTCATAAATGAACTCCAAACTCAAACTTCTTAGACTGTATCGTCAACTGAACTTAATCAGTATCCTGCGCCATGCCTTCCTCAGTATCCGCCTGGACCACCTGTCCAAAATACTGCCCCTCGTCAGAATGAAAACTATAACTCTGACAGCCACTCTGCCATCCAAGTCACCTTGGATGCCTGGAATGATAACTGTCTCCCGAAGGAGAAAGCTGCTATCATATCCCTAGAACATCAACTTATGTTCTAAAACTGCTTCTGACTGTTTCTCCAGGATTGGATCAATATCAACTTATTGCACCTACTGCAAGAACAACATCTGGTATGGTACTTGACATCTCATGATTGACTCAATTGCCTAAGCAAGTGATCCGTCAATCATGCGTATCCCTCACCCCTTTAGTCTGTAAGACACCTTTAGAGAGGATGACTCCATCACCTGCAGGTACACCACCATGCCAGGAGTCGTCCATTCTAAATACTCATAGAATGCTGTCAAGGTACCCAGATTAGGAAACCACCCAAATCTAGATCTAAAACCATAGATCCAGTAACCAGAATGTACGATATAAGATCCAATTCCTATGTGGAGAAACTACTGTGTGACAACCAAAGTATAACCGATCGTAGTATAGGAATATCACTTCCTACTCTGTGTATGTTATCCAAATAACAGGACATTACACTCTACTACCTCCTTAACAGATCCATCCCCTATTCTGATGAAGTCAAACCTATGACTTCACATCAGAAATAGATGATCTATCTCCGTTATATCTGCTTTAGTCTATAAATAGACATAAGCTACATGTCCACCAATGCTTCCGCTGCTCCCACTGACTACGACAACCCTCTGGCAGAGTCATATAGACGTACATTTCCAAAGCTAGTTCAGAACGATTCTATACTCATCCTCCTGACGGGTCTCACAGTCTGAACAACAGCAATGGCAAGTCTGGGTAAACAAGAACCTCCCTGCCACCGTCCTTGAGCATACCGAAGTACCTCTCGGGTGCCTGAGGTTACCCACCATATCTGCGGAGTGGCTAATGGAATGTAAAACCAGATTGAATCTTAAGGTTCTTATCAAATCTTCAGTAATCGTTTGCGGTTCTGGAATCACTTCCAGTTCTACCATACTCCCACTACTGTTTTCTGAAAAAATCCATTTTTAATTAAAACTATGGCGAGTTAAGAACAATATCACTATTGATCTTCCAGATGGTAGAAAATCAACCCTCGTCATAGCCCGGGTCAACCCACAAACAACCATTAAAGAAACGTGCCTTGAGTTATCCAGAGTCTGGTTTTAAGCATAAGCCGGACAACTCCCCGTACCTTAACAATGTCAAGATATGAACTGTTCTATATCCAATATAGAAACAGAGGCACTGATTTAATTGAACTAGATTCAAATCATGCAGCTATCTCCAGTGCATGTCAACTAAATGGAAAGAGGCCGATCAGCATTACTCAACTTAGGAGTACTTCCAATTATGAGTAACCTGAAAAAGAAGCAAGTTCTCTTAATCATTACTATCAACTGAATGCCATCCACAAGTATCTACATCTTCGATCACCTTGAAGAATCCCGATACTTGCAATAACTGGTTCTCTACTTTATTCCTATACCTATAACTTCTCAAAATTCGGACCCTGTGTTTCTACGAAACACCTGTCTAAAAAATAGAGAAGTCATAAGTAAACCGAATATAGTACGAGAACCAACCCCTCTGTCCTCATGGACACTGGACAATATACAATACTCTGTATAAGTCCCTTGAGTCTAATAACTCATTCACTGTGTGTCGTAGGTTGAAAACTGTACTTATGGTTAAGAAGAATTACACTGTTGTTCAATGCTCTTTACCTAACCATCCACTGATACAGGTAAATGTCATAGAAATAATTTCAATAAGGTACATCTCACTCTATAAAAAATAGACGTACAGATATATCAATTTGAAATTGGTGCATAACAACGGATATTCAAAACCAAATATTTGCCGTCCGGCAAACAACCCAGGTGACTTCCTCAAATATCACCAATTACAACAAATTCCGATATAATGAGGATGATCACCTAATTCCAACAACTTACTCACACTCATCATCTGTAAAACCATACAGATGTGAGAATCATACCTGGTAAATACATACCCTGGAGCAAGTGTCTAATCGGGAAATCAGTTTTCTTTTTAACAGTACACGGTGAAACTGAAACATTGAAATGTTTCGATGGGCTATCCTGGTATACCTAGTAATGCCTCTTCCATTATCCAGTTTCACAACTGTAACCGTATATCTCTTTGCCATCTCTCCAAATCCCTTTATATGTCTTTAGTCATTACCTTCTGTACACCCCTTTAGGCCAAATGGTTTTCTTCCTTCCCTACCGTTCGGCACCAGCCTATGGTTTGGAAGAAGACTATCCAATAAGCATAATGGGTGTACTGTCCTAATCCTAGGAGCACTCGCAATGCGAGAGAAGGTGATGATAAAAGACAACCGAATAAACCTTATTCCTATTTCTCCTAAACCAGGATCCATCCCCGAACTGGAACAAGTTCCTTTCGAGTTCGTATATAACCATACGATGGATTATCCAATAAATTGGGATCCTCGTAGTGATACGGAGTGTCCTGGAGAAATACAAAGGTGATTTAGGATTGGCGAAGAAATATTTGGTTTGGTCATGAATAGTAGTCGCTATTTACTTTGCCCTCTTACTAATCCCTTTCTTTGTCTTTACTTAATACCTTCTGTACACCGTTTAGGCTAATTGGTTTTCTTCATTCCCTACCGTTCGGCACCTGCCTATGGTTTGGAAGAAGACTATCCAATTTGCGTAATAGGTGTACTATCTCCTAAACCAAGGAGTACTCGCAATCTGGGAGAGAAGGTAAAAGGAAAAGACAACTGAATAGTCCTATTCGTTTTCTCCAGAATTGGAAACCATCCTCGAATTCCTTCGAGTTCGTATATAACCATACGATGGTTTTGTCCAATGGAAGTGGACGTTCGTAGTAATACGGGGTGTCCCGGAGAAAAGGGTAAAAGTAGGAGTGGCAATGAGGTTTGCAACTCTGACAATCCAAAAGTCAGTGTTAAGAAGGTTCGGTCAACTTGGTCACTGAGTCATAGTCTAGGGTCGGGTCAATGGTCGCTGCCAAAGAGAGAGAGAAAAGAAACACTCAGCGTGCACTCTAACCTAGATCAGAATGGTTATCACTTTATCTAATCAGGAAACCTCCCACCGTAACATCAAATTCTTCTCCAAACCTGAAAGAAGAATTAGTCGGGATCACCCGAGGAGTAAACCAACTCATCAGTGGGAATCGGGATCCAACTATCATCGCATGATAACGTTACGGAATCCACTCACGCTATTACACTCCAGAAGGTATGTGCATGCCTGGCAAGTTTCAGTTTCTTTAGAAACTCCCGATGTGATTTTTACCCCAAGCGGTTTATGACCTTGACTAGGTCAACAAACCATAAACCGCTAGTCAAGTTCAACCCGTCATTATTCTGGATTGCATTAAGCCCACCCGTACGTGCCCTTGACTAGGTCAACAAGGCCGCACGACTGTCCTAACCAATCCCACTTATGCAACAAACAAGTACCACTTAATTACCGAACACTACGTCTTGATTAGGTCAACAAACGCATCACGAATACTAAATAATACCTGTAGGAAATGACGAAGGGCTACGGCTGGTTTTTGGCGAAAAACCTTTAACGTAATGAACTTGATATCGTTGAAGGAACTGCATAGTTTTTATAAAAATATAGTGACGAAAACCCATTGCTAAAGAGGTCACTCCCGGTGAAGGGATCTCGGCTCTTTCCCCGTAGAATGAGATGCAGGATATTCCAACTGAATACCACGATGCAAAGCAAAAGTAATCGGCTATAGTGAAGTTATTGCCCTGACGCAAACTTTTGTCCAAGGGGTCACTCCCGGTGAAGGGATCTCGGCCCTTGCCTCGTCGACTGAGGTGCTGGATATTCATAACCGAATATCACTGTGCAAAACAAAAGAGAACGCCCTTGCAATAACAGCTTTTTGAAAAAGTGTTCCAACAACATCAGAATAGGTTTGTTTATCTTGCATTGATCCAAATCAACCCAGTCTCATCAATTGATCACACCACAAAGAACAAAAATAATGATGTACGTATATGCCATCCGCATTCGTCACTGGGTCCCGTCATCACCCGTTTGGTTACTTAACTCATGACAGAGCGGGGACTGGACTAGCGCGGATGCAAAACATATACAACATCTACTAGTATATATATAATATATAATTTTCGCTCAAGGCGTGATAAAATATGCAGCATCACAGAAATGTAACCAGCATCACAGAACAATACAGATATCTGGGATCCCCGGGTTTCATAGAGCCGCTACTGAAACCCGACGTTCCCCTGGTCATGTGGATAGCCTGTGCAATGAAAATCCTAGACCCCTACGGGCGCGGCAAGTTACCCGCCAAAACCTGAAGCGAGGCAGCCCCCTTCAGCAACGTGAATGGACCACTCAGCACTTCACGGAATCCGGTAACTTGGGCACCCCTCCTGGGTCAACCTGTACCCCTTACGAGTGCGGCGAATAGCCCGCCAATTCTAGAGTAAAGCCCCCTCCGTCTCAATGCCATGAGATGCGGGCTTGTTGCCCTCTAGAACCCGGCTATCCGTGCACCCCTCATTGCTATGAGATGCGGGCTTGTTGCCCTCTAGAACCCGGCTATCCGTGCACCCCTCCGCGAGGTAATCCTAGTACAGAAAATAAAATATACATACAACGGGTACATCGACCGCAACCTGGTCGTGCCCCAAAAGAATAATACAAACAGGCAGTGATGGCAGTCCACATGTCGGACGCTCGCCCCGCAATATCAAATGTACATAATACAGCAAAAACAGTACTAGCATTGCAACCAGGCTATCCCCCACGACCAATCCGCAACATCACAGCACAAACACAGAACATCAACGTGAATGTCA
Source organism: Agapanthus africanus (assembly GCA_030015575.1). Lineage (NCBI taxonomy): Eukaryota > Viridiplantae > Streptophyta > Magnoliopsida > Asparagales > Amaryllidaceae > Agapanthus > Agapanthus africanus. The sequence continues at coordinate 193,686,243 of JASDDO010000010.1, read as the reverse complement.
CGTTCGCAAACCCGTCTAACCGGGCTATAGCAGTTAGGCAGGATTTACCGATCAAGTGAATTCACGGTCGCAGACATAATGTAAATACTGTGAACTAATGTGTTTAAAATATCCGATCGATCAAATTTTACCAAGTGGGCCCCAAGCATTACTGTAGCACATAAAGAAAATCTGGGCCCAAAAAGAATATACCAAAACCCCTATTTCCTGCCCAAAAGCCCACTGCAAAAATTTGGTGCGTTGACAAGTCAAAAGCGCGGCGGAACCGCGACCCAAGCATGTGTTTGGCCGCGGTTCCGCGGTGGTATGGTGAGATCTCGCGACCAAATTTTCACAGATTGCTTATATTTCCATGCACAGTATTCTGCAACAACCTGAAAAAATTTTGGAGCCAAAAAAATTTCGACAGAAACTGTGAATTTTGAAAATGCGGGTTTTGGAATTTTGTTCGATTGAAGATGTAAACACACTAGACAAAGCTAGACTAGCTTAATGGCGTGGCTCTGATACCATGTTGCGCCACAGCAGCGCCCCGGCCGTCTATCCGAGGCCAAAATGCGGAATCAAAAATTTTTCTTAACTTTTAAACTGGCGATACCGCGGACAATAAACCCGAATTGTGACCATTAACCTAATGCTAGCTATCAAGAGAAGGGTAGAGAAGTATACCGAGCGATCCGTGTCCTTCGGTCTTCTCGTCGTCGTCCCGATCTCCCGCGGTATCACTGTTCGTCGTCTTCTCGTCGGAAAGGGCACCACGTAGCCGATTTCTTTTACGGGATCCCACCTCTGGACCGAGGCAACTCGGGCGCGAAGTTGGCTAGCCGACGCGTTCAAGGGTACTGTAGGTTGTAGTGTAGAACCTTGTCTCTTGGGGTTTATGACGTTGCCTTTGGATGGAGGGAAGTAATGAACAAATGGAGATGAACTTTGGTGTATCAAAATGAGATGATAATTTCCCCACTCCACAAAATGAAAATCACTCATCTCTCTCCCTCCTAATGAAGTGGCCGGCCCCCTTTAACCAAAAATGGTGGAGAGAATATCCAAGGGAGGTGAGTGTAGGAGATAGAAATGGTGACCATACCCCAAAAGCAAACCTCACATCAACTCTCATCTCATTTCTAATCTCATCTTATCATAATGAAAGCAATGGATGAGATGGAAAAAGCATCTCATGATGAAGCCACAAAAGCAAGAAACCCCTCCACAAAATGTTTTTTGCACACTTGCAAATAACCCCCTCCATCGAAAAGTCCGGCCGTGAAGGAACAAAGGAAAACCGGCCGGAACGGAATGCAAACTGGCAACCTCCAAAAACTGATCCCGTAATAAATTACAGGAAAACCCCTCGACTTCACATACATGCCCGCATTTGTATTCCCACTGAATACAAATGCAAAGAGACAAAATCTACAGTATCTAATACAAGGATCCGGCTCAAGCCAAAGCCGGCTAGTAAAATCCGTCCGATCACGATCCGTGCAATACCGCACGTATCTGATCGAACCGTGCCATATCTCCATACGGCCTCTACAGCGTTTCGGCTGAAACTTGAGTAACTGAGTGTGTGGTGGACTCTAAAGACTGGTCAATACTATGGCTGTGGATTTAACCACTAGCACGTCAGAGGTATTAGCCATACGTAACGTGCTACCAGCTATTGACCAAAAGGGACGTCGATGAATGAACTCATCCTGACACCCTACTCAGCCTGTCATTGACAATATCCGTACAGTCCGGTCCGTTCGTCTATGAGTATCGCATGGCGGGCCTAGGGGGTTGGTAAAAGTCAGACCCCCAAAAGCGGTACAAGTCGTGTCGGAGTGAAGCCCAGAACACCCTGAGATACTACTGGAATACTAACCAGTAAATCTCCTGCCTCGGCCGAGGGCTTTGTGTAATGGCTCTCGTAGACACAGCGCGACCTCACCCCCAATACCGAGAGAGACGAACCCCTGCTGATCCGCTCACTGCCTCCATATGGCTCGGGACTGTACCCAACTAAAACCTGTTCGCACGACTCCTTTGAGCCGTGGTAGGGTAGTAATCAAAGCACAGTGGGAACTCACACGAGACAAACGACGATCCCAGGTCGATGAACTAACCTGTACACATGTCACCAGGGAACTGCTATCTGACGTCTGGTATAATCCCAACTAGCAGGTTCCCGGCGAGTCCTGTCCGGTGTACTCATAACCCAATGAGCACCTGTATACATCTTAGGTGAACCAACTGACACCAATGGCTTGTGAGACCGGCCACTGCCCCTCGTCGGGGTCTCGACTGCATACACTAGTCTACTAATGGAGTATCGATGCCCAGTCTCGAAACTCCCACGACTAGGGACCTTTTAAGGATGTGCTTATAGACCCTATCTCACATGTATATGATCGCCATCATACTGCTGGCCGTCAAGCAAGAATCCTAAGGGCTCTATCAACGTGCAATAGTGATCAGTAATGTCACCTAAAGCAGTACACGATGATAAAGATAAACCAGATAGCATACTATCAGCTTGAGTAAGACTGTCCTACTGGGACAGGTCCTCCCTCAATCATTGCAATCACGTGCCTGTGATCCAAAAATTGACTCTGAGAGCACTATCTCCAATAGTAATGGCCTCTAGGGCATACATATAACTAAAAATCTCCCACTTGCACTAGGGCCATATGTTGTGGTATCACATACCCAACAATTAGCTGCGGTTGAAGTATCTCATACTCAACCATCCCATAAAAGTCTCTACTGGGAAAAAGGCCTTTGTGAGTGGATCCGCGCTGTTGGCCTCTGTGTCTACTCTCCAAACCTCGATCTCCCTGGAGATCAACCATCTCCATGATCAGGTGATACTGCCTAAGAATTATATCTGGATTTCTTATGGGACGGTAGTTCCTTGGCTAAAGCCATAACTCTATTGACACACAATGGTAGGAACGAAGTTCATCTCATGAAACTATATATATATATATATCCAGACTCCCTCTTTGGTAGCATCTTTGGTAACGATATATCTTTCCTTTAATCATCTAGTAAGTCACGGTATCTAGCTTGGAACTCTTCCAACATACCGTCCCTCCACTGAGGGTAAAGACAATGCCTGCGACCGACATTCAGTCGTACTTATCACCACGGAACCTTTCCAGTGATTCTCCCTAGGATCGATTGATACCATCTCACTACAACTAGTGAGAATCCTAACATCCAATTAGATCTATCTCATAAATCCAAAACCCAGGATTTAGGAGGTATCGCTTTGATTCTATATGGAGAATCCTTGTGATAAGCGGAGATTGACCGAGCGTAGCGTAGGAAACTCCTTCCCTATCAAGAGTATGTTATCCACGTACTCTACGAGGATGATCACCATACTCCCTACTACCTTTTTTGTATATACAAGGTTCACCTACCATTTTGATGAAGTCAAACTCTTTGACTACCACATCAAAACAGACGTTCCAACTCCGCGATGCCTACTTTATCATATAAAACATCTTGCACACGTTTTCGCTGCTCCCACTATCTACGAAGCCCTCTGGCTGTGTACTTATAGATGCTATCTTCTAAAACATCATTTAGAAAAGCAGTCATGACACCCAACCGCCAGATATCGTAGTCATGGTATGTAGCCGTGGCAAGTAGGATCTGGATGGACTTAACCATAGCATTGAAAGTCTCAACTTTTCCATGTACACTAAGTAATCTTCTCAAGATATACTTGCTCCTGATTGTGATTTAACCCTTCAGATAAAACAACCAAAGTCCATACTTTGTTGTTGTATAAGGATTCCATCTCAGATCGATAAGCATCCAGCCATTCTTACAGAGTCTCACTCCTGATGGCCAGCTCGAAACTAGTTGGGTCATCATCTCATGATGCAATCCTCGCTCCCATTGTCATAGAGAAACCGAAGTATCTCTCAGGTGGGTGAGGAACCCTACTAGATCGGCAGAGAGGCTGAGGTTCGTTGGAAACTATTGAATCCTTTGGTTCTATCAAATCATCTGTTGTAGTTTGTATAGCTGGAACCTTTCCAGTTCTACATAACAGACCTTGCCTCGTGCTAGTCCGGATTTGCTTTTAGACATATGCCGGACAACCCCAAATCTTAACAAACTTAAGATATGGGCTTTTCCCTTTCCATATCACATATGAAGTGGTAGGCAGCTGATTTGATTTTAACCCTATTCAATAGGTATGCAGCTTCTCAAGCGCATAACACCCAAAAGGAAATAGGAAACTCAGTAGTACTCATCATTGAGCACACCATATCACATAGGGTGTTATTGCTCCGCCCCGATACACCGACGTGCTGTGGTGTATACGGAGGTGTAATGCTGAGAGAGAATCTCATTCTCCTTTAGAATAGTCTAGGAATTCCGTGCTCATGTATTCTCCTCCTTGATCTCATCAAAGGACATAATACTTATACCCGTATTTTGGTTCTCTACTTCTAACTTATATTCTGTGAATATCTCAAAAGGTTCGGACTTGTGTTTCAACAGGAACATATGTTTGAATCTTGAGAGATCATCAGAGAATGTAATGAAGTACAAAGAACCGGTCTTGGCATGTATATGTTGGAGATAGTGCCCTCAGAGTCAATTATTGGATCACAGGCACGTGATTGCAATGATTGAGGGAGGACCTATCCCAGGAGGACAGTCTTACTCAAGATGATAGTATGCTATCTGGTTTACCTTTATCATCGTGTACTGCTTCAGGTGACCTTACAGGTCGCTATTGCACGTTGATAGAGCCCCTAGGATTCTTGCTTGACTGCCAGCAGTATGAGGGCGATCATATACGTGGGAGCTGGTAGTCTATAAGCACATCCTTAAAAGGTCCCTAGTCGTAGGAGTTTCAAGACAGGGCATCGATACTCCATTAGTAGACTAGTGTATACAGTCGAGACCCCGACGAGGGGCGGTGGCCGGTCTCACAAGCTACTGGTGTCAGTTGGTTCACCTAAGATGTATACAGGTGCTCATTGGGTTATGAGTACACCGGACAGGACTCGCCGGGAACATGCTAGTTGGTCTTATACCAGACGTCAGATAGAAGTTCCCTGGTGACATGTGTACAGGTTAGTTCATCGACCTGAGATCGTCATTTGTCTCGTGTGAGTTCCCACTGTGCTTTGATTACTACCCTACCACGGCTCAAAGGAGTCGTGCAAACAGATTTTAGTTGGGTACAGTCCCGAACCACATGGAGGCAGTGAGCGGATCTGCAGGGGTTCATCTCTCCCTGTACTGGGGGTGAGGTCGCGCTGTGTCTAGGAGAGCCATTACACAAAGCCCTCGGCCGAGGCAGGAGATTTACTGGTAGGTATTCCAGTAGTATCTCAGGGTGTTCTGGGCTACACTCCGACACGACTTGTACCGCTTTTGGGGGTCTGACTTTTACCAACCCCCTAGGCACGCCATGCGATGCTCATAGACGAACGGACCGGACTGTACGGATATTGTCACTGACAGGCTCAGTAGGGTATCAGGATGAGTTCGCTCATCGACGTCCCTTTTAGTCAATAGCTGGTGGCCCGTCACGTATTGGCTTATACCTCTGACGTGCTAGTGGTTAAATCCACAGCCATAGTATTGACGAGTCTTTAGAGTCCACCACACATACAGTTACTCAAGTTTCGGGCGAAACGCTGTAGAGGCCGTATGGAGATATGGCAGGGTCCGATCAGATACGTGCGGTATTGCACGGATCAGGATCGGACGGTTTGTACTAGTGGTCGTATGGATATATGGCAGGGTTCGATCAGATACGTGCGGTATTGCACGGATCAGGATCGGACGGATATACTGGCCGGCTTTGGTTTAAGCCGGATCCTAGTATAGTACAGTGTAGATTTTGTCTCTTTACGTTTGTATCCCGTCGGAATACAGATGCGGGTGTGTATGCACAGTATCGGGGTTTTTCCAGTAATTTATTACGGGACCAGTTTTCTGGAGTTGCCAGTTTGCATTCCGTTCCGGCCGGTTTTCCTTTGTTCTTTCCCGGCCGGACTTTTCCGATGGAGGATGTTATTTGCAAGTTTGCAAATAACATGTTGTGGAGGGGTTTCTTGCATATGGATTGATTATGAGAGCATCTTTTGATACCATTCTTTTCTATCATCATTTCTTTTGCATTAATGGTGATTAGAATGGATTGGAGTTGATTAGGAGTTGATGTGAGGTTTACTTTGGATGTGGTCACCTCTTGCTTTTCCTACACTCACCTTCCTTCTTGTTTTTGAGATTCTTCCTCCACCATTTGTTCAAGAGAGAATGAGAGGTTCATTTGGAGTGGTATGGCATATTTCCTTCATCTCATTCTTCTTGTTTTGGAAAAATGAAAGCACCATTTTTCCTTAACCTCATTCCACCATCACCAATGGCAACTTCACTACCCCAAATGAGACAACCATTCTACACTAGCCTACAGCACTTCTTGGACGCGTCGGCTAGCCTACTTCGCACCCGAGTTGCCTCAGTCCAGAGGTGGGAGCCCGTAAAAGATTCCGGCTACGTGGTGCCCTTTCCGACGAGAAGGAGATGAACGGAGTTTCCGCGGGAGATCGGAGTGGAGACGAAGACCGAAGGACACAGATCGCTTGGTATACTTCTCTTCCCATCTCTTGTTAGCTAGCATTAGGTTAATGGTTACGATCCGGGTTTATTGTCCGCGGTAGCGCCGGTTTAAAAGTTAAGAAAAATTTTGATTCCGCATTTTGGCCTCGGATAGACGGCCGGGGCGCTGCCGTGGCGCAACATGGTATCAGAGCCATGCCATTAACCTAGTCTAGCTTTGTCTTGTGTGTTTACATCTTCGATCGAACAAAATTCCAAAACCCGCGTTTTCAAAATTCACAGTTTCTGTCGAAATTTTTTGGGCTCCAAAAATTTTTCAGTACATGTGTAACACCCGAGCCCAATAATACTATTTATATTACTAGTTGAGGGTTATATATTACTCATTCCAATTATCCTGATTGTTTGGTGTTTATTGCTAAATTTTAACCGGTTAAGTCATTTTGTCGCATAACAAATTTTAACTCCTAAAATGAAATTAAAAATATCCATGATGGCCTACTCGTCGCCACTAGTCGCGTGGTAGCGTCCGCGTGTCGAGATTTCTTCCCGTTCGGCTAAACGGGCGAGTTTGGACGACTACGCGCGCGTGCAAGTGTCCGACTTGGGGGCATGCATTCTAATCATTAAACACCTCTTTTCAAAATTTGGAACTCGCTTAAAATCCTATAATTTGAATTTGGAACGTTTGGGCGCAACCCGGGCGCGATTTGGAAATGTTTCATTTAGCGCCGAAATGCCCATTTAATTAAACATATTATAAAACTAAAATATGTACTTTAAAATCAAATTTGGTTACTGTTTAACACTTAAATCTTACTGTTGTTATTTTTTTCTTTAATATTAATCTTCTAAGATTTTGTAATCCGCCAATCACGAGAGGGTTGTATTCTCGTGGGCCCCCCCATCTCATCTCTCTCTCTCTCCGCCTCTCTCTATCTCTCTCTAACCTTTCCCTCTCTCTCTCTCTCTCTAAATCTTCCTCTATCTAACATCTCTCTCTCTCCTCCTATATATTATCGCAGCCGCCTCCCCTCTCTTCTACACCACGAGAAAACCCACGAGAACCTCAAACCCTAACCCTAGCCGCGTCGTGACCTCGCCGCCGACCTCCACGTGACCTCCCCGTCACCTTCCTCACCTCCACGGCATCGACCGCAGCATTCCTCCCTTCTTCCCGAGCCTGCAACCCAACCCCACGACGCCACCGTCACCTGCACCGCCCACCGCCGGCAACCCCACTCCTCGTCGGCCCCGCTCGTCCTCCTCATCCCCTGCGCATCAGCCCCGACCTCCCTCCTCCTTCCCTCGCCGGCGCTACATCAGAACCCGAGCCCAAACCCATCGCTTAACCCTCTAGTTCGCCGTAGAAGCCCCGTCGACCCTCATCGTCGTTGCCTGCGCCACCGCCGACCACTTCCTCTCCCCCTGCAACCCAAACCAGGCCTCTACCTTCCCCCTACTCCCAGCACTACCCGACCCAGCCGCCTCCAGCACTGCAGCCGCGTTTCCTGTTCACCGCCGGCGCGCCCATCGCCGTCGAGCCCGTCGTGGTTGCCCCTGGTGTCTCCCTGTAAGCATCCCTCTACTTTCCTTTGGTACAAAACCCCCGCTGGTAGTTTGCTCATGTATATCGCGCTGCAGATCGTGACCGTAACGCGTCCGTACCGTGCACTAGATCGCGCTGCAGATCGTGACCGTATCGCGTCCGTACCGTGCACTAGACCGCGCCGCAGATCGCGTCCGTATCGCGCACCAGACCGCGCCGCAGATCGCGTCCGTACCGCGCAGCAGATCGCGCCTGGACCCAGTACCGTGTCGTGCCGTTTCACACGCCGTATCGCGACTTGTGCATCGGCCGCCTGCATCTCGACCCTTGTTCTGAGGCAAGATTTCTTGCTACATGCTACCTTAAAACTACTTAAATGTTTGACTCACAAACTTGCTATAATAACTAGTATTGCTACTTATCTCATTGGACGAAATATGTTGTACATCATAATACTGCTACTTAAATCGTATTTTTCCACCGTAACCCTAATAACAACTACCTGCTAATCACTTTACTATTTAGAGGATAATAGTCGCACACTTATATCTTTATTTCCTGCTGTTGTTCCTTGTTCGTCATTATACCTGTTATCAGCATACATTTGATTGCATTACATATTGACCGATCTGGATACACCTGACACATGTACTGATACACCGGACATGACACCCTTTACATATCAACTCAACTTGTTGAAAACGTGACCTGACCTGTTACCTGATTTCTTGCCTAATGCCGACAAACCTGACCATTCCTGCTGTCTATCCAGACAGACCTACTTTACATGATTTTGTGTTGGCATTAGTCCTTGACTATTGAATACCTGACCTGACATACATAACTTGGGGGTATGGGGAAATCAAAGGTGAAACCGACTTGTAACTCAACAGTTCGATACTTGTTCTGATAAGTCTTACGGGCTTGGCCAGCCCCGGAGTGGTGATGCTGACATCACTCGCCCATCTTGCTACCTATTACTGCTTAGCGGCACGTCTCGGATTCAGCCCCGAGGACCTTGACCGTGGTCCCGGGCACGCACGGGATACTATTGAGTTACATCGACGATTCATCAATTGATTTCAAAGACTTTAGAGTAGAAACCTGATAGAACAGTTTAGTTACCCTTGCACTGTTGTTTAATAATATTGCTTATTTCATGTTCATACCTGTATTGCTTATTAGCATGTTTATATTATATTTTGGGTTGTCATGACGCGCTGACGTCTGGGTTTTGCATGGCCCAGATTCCTTACCGCTATTGACGACTGAGCAGGAGTACTTCAGCCAGCAGGCTGAACTGTGAGTTCCTTAGAGTTTAGTTTCATTTTCATTTCAGATGTGACCCCGCATTATGGGACGTACTGTTTATTTATTGTATTGGATCATTTGCTTCCGCACTTATTTTCTATTGATTCTTGTTATTATAGATTTGGACATGTGTTAGATTAGTTCATTATCTTGTTCTTGATATCCTTACAACCGTAATGTGACTGTGAATGGATACTTCCTACCCACAGGTAGCATGGTTGGCTATGTTACGTGTCCAATCCTGCGTACTCTGGGAAGCGGGGCGTGACAACATGTGCAGGGAATTCTAAGCATTCTGTGAAAATTTGGTAGCGTGATCTCACTATTCCACCGCGGAACCGCGGCCAAAACCATGTATTTGCGGCGGTTCCGTGGCCATTTTTACTATTCATTGGACCAAATTTTTGCAGTGAGCTCCTGGGTTGAAAATGGGGTTTTTGTAATATTCTTTTTGGGACTAGACTCTCTTTAAGTGCTACAGTAATGCTTGGGGCCCACTTCGATAAATTTGATCGATCGAAAAGTTTAAACACATTAGTTCACAGTATTTACATTATATCTGCGACCGTGAATGTCACTTGATCGGTAAATCCAGTCTATCTGCTATAGCCCTTTTAGACGGATTTGCGAACGTGACATTCAAGTTGATGTTCTGTGTTGTGCTTTGATGTTGCGGATCGGTCATGGGGGATAGCCTGGATGCAATTAGTACAGTTCTGTTTTATATGTACATTTGATATTGCGGGGCGAGCGTCCGACGTGTGGACTGCCGTCACTGCCTGATTGTATTATTCTTTTGGGGCACGACCTGGTTGCGGTCGATGTACCCGGTGTATGTATATTTTACCTTCTGTACTAGGATTACCCCGCGGAGGGGTGCACGGATAGCCGGGTTCTAGAGGGCAACGGGCCCGCATCTCATGGCATTGAGACGGAGGGGGCTTCACTCTAAGATTGGCGGGCTATTCGCCGCACTCGTAGGGGGTACAGGTTGACCCAGGAGGGGTGCCCAAGTTGCCGGATTCCGTGAAGTGCTGGGTGGTCCATTCACGGTGCTGGAGGGGACTGCCTCGCTTCAGGTCTTGGCGGGTGACTTGCCGCGCCCGTAGGGGTCTAGGATTTCATTGCACAGGCTATCCACACGACCAGGGGAACGTCGGGTTTCAGTAGCGGCTCTATGAAACCCGGGGATCCCATATATCTGTATTGTTCTGTGATGCTGTACATTTCTGTTATGTTGCATTCTTATCACGCCTTGAGCGAAATATAATATATTGGTATATATATTAGTAGATGTTGTATATGTTTTGCATCCGCGCTAGTCCAGTCCCTGCTCTGTCTTTAGTTAGCTAACCTAATGGGTAATGACGGGACCCAGTGGCGAATGCGGATGGCATATACGTACATCAGTATATTTTCGTTCTTTATTGGTGTGATCAATTGATGGGACTGCCTTGATTCGGATCAATGCAAGATAAACAAACCTATTCTGATGTTGTTGGAACAATTTTTCAAAAAGCTGTTATTGCAAGGGCGTTCTCTTTTGTTTTGCACAGTGGTATTCAGTTGGAATATCTTGCTCCTCAGTCGACGAGGCAAGGGCCGAGATCCCTTCACCGGGAGTGACCCCTTGGACAGAAGTTTGCGTCAGGGCATTAACTTCACTATAGCCGATTACTTTTGCTTTGCATCATGGTATTCAGTAGCAATATCCTGCACCTCATTCTACGGGGAAAGAGCCGAGATCCCTTCACCGGGAGTGACCTCTTTTAGCAAAGGTTTTCGTCACTATATTTTTTATAAAAAGTTATCCAGTTCCTTCAACGATATCAAGTTCATTACGGTAAAAGGTTTTTCGCCAAAAACCATTCGTAGCCCTCCGTCATTTCGGATTAGTATTGCATAGTATTCGCGCTACGTTTGTCGTTGCTATTCGCCGAGGCGTAGTGTGCGGTAGCTCTGTAATGCTTTCTGTCGCATGGATATGTGGATTGGTTAGGACAGTCGTACGACTTTGTTGATTATTCGTCAAGGGTCGTGCGGATGGGTTTAACGCAATCATGATAATGACGGGTTGAACTTGACTAGGACCTTTTGATTTGTTGATTATTCGTCAAGGTCACTTGGGTCCTAGGGGTAAAAATCACATCGGGAGTTTCAAAAGGACTGAAACTTGCCAGATATGCGCATACCTTCTGGAGTGTGATACCGTGAGCGGATTCCGTCACGTTATCATGCGATGAGAGTTGGATCCCGATTCCCACTGATGAGTTGGTTTACTCCTCGGGTATTCCCGACTAATTCTTCTTTCAGGTTTGGAGGAGAATTTGAGGTACAGTGGGAGGTTTCCAGATTGGATAAAGTGATAACCATTCTGATCTAGGTTAGAGTGCGCGCTGAGTGTTTCTTTTCTCTCTCTCTTTGGCAGCGACCATTGACCCAACCCTAGACTATGACTCAGTGACCAAGATTAACCGAACCTTCTTATAAGACTGGCTTTTGGATTGTCAGAGTTGCAGACCTCATTGCCACTCCTACTTTTACCCTTTTCTCCGGGACACCCCGTATTACTACGAATGTCCACTTCCATTGGACAAAATCATCGTATGGTTATATACGAACTCGAAGGAATTCGAGGATGGTTTCTGGTTCTGGAGAAAACGGATAGGACTATTCAGTTGTCTTTTCCTTTTACCTTCTCTCAGGTTGCGAGTACTCCTTGGTTTAGGAGTAGTACACCTATTACGCAAATTGGATAGTCTTCTTCCAAACCTTAGGCTGGAGCCGAACGGTGGGAAATGAAGAAAACCAATTACCATAACGATGGTGTGCAGAAGGTATTAAGTTAAGACAAAGCAAGGGATTAGTAGGAGGGCAAAGTAAATTGCGACTGCTATTCACGACCAAACCAAGTATTTCTTCGCCAATCCTAAATCACCTTTGTATTTCTCCAGGACACTCCGTATCACTACGAAGATCCCAAGTTTATTTGGATATTCCATCGTATGGTTATATACGAACTCGAAAGGAACTTGTTCCAGTTCGGGGATGGATTCTGGTTCAGGAGAAATAGGAATAAGGTTTATTCGGTTGTCTTTTATCTTCACCTTCTCTCGTTTTGCGAGTGCTCCTAAGATTAGGACAGTACACCCATTATGCTTATTGGATAGTCTTCTTCCAAACCATAGGCTGGTGCTAAACGGTAGGGAAGGAAGAAAACCATTTGGCCTAAAGGGGTGTGCAGAAGGTAATGACTAAAGACATATAAAGGGATTTAGAGAGGTGGCAAAGAATTACACGGTTACAGTTGTGAATCTGGATAAGGGAAGAGGCATTACTAGGAATACCAGGATACCCCAACGAAACATTTCAATGTTTCAGTTTCACTGTGTACTGTTAAAGGAAAACTGATTTCCCGATTAGACACTTACTCCAGGGTATGTATTTACCAGGTATGATTCTCACATCTGTATGGTTTTACAGATGATGAGTGGGAGTAAGTTATTGGGAATTGGGTGATCATCCTCATTATATCGAGATTCGTTGTAATCGGTGATATTTGAGGAAGTCACCTGGGTTGTTTGCCGGACGGCAAATATTTGTTTTTGAATATCCGCGGTTATGCACCAATTTCAAATTGATATATCTGTACGTCTATTTTTATAGAGTGAGATATACCTTTTGAAGTTATGTCGATGACATTTACCTATATCAGTGGATGGTTAGGTAAGGAGCATTAAACAGCGGTGTAATTCTTCTTAACCATAAGTACAGTTTTCAGCCTACGACACACAGTGAATGAGTCATCAGACTTAAGGGACTTATACAGAGTATTGTATGTTGTCCAGCGTCCATCAGGACAGAGGGGTTGGTCCCCGTACTATATTCAGGTTACTTATGACTTCTCTAGTTTTTAGACAGGTGTTTCGTGGAAACACATGGTCTGAATTTTGAGAAGTTATAAGTATATGAATAAAGTAGAGAACCAGGTATTGCAAGTATCGGGATTCTTCAAGGTGATCGAAGATGTAGATACTTGTATATGGTATTCAGTTGATAGTAATGATTAAGAGAACTAGCTTCTCTTTCAGTTAACTCATAATTAGAAGCATTCCTAAGTTGAGTAACGTTGATCGGCCTTTCTCCATTTACTTGACATGCACTGGAGACAGCTGCATGATTTGAATGTAAGTGCACGGCGGCGCCCCGGCCGTCAACCCGACGGCCAAACGCGGAAACGGTGGTAAACTTTAAAATTTGCGGACTTAGCAAACCGGCACCACCGCGCACTAAATCCCGGATCGTTACCATTAAACTAGTCTAGCTAACTAACAAGATAGGTTAGAGATATACCGACGATCCAAGTCCTCCGGTCTTCATCTCCGCTCCGATCTCCTCGCGGGATCTCCGTCCATCTCCTCCTCGTCGGAAAGGGGGCACCACGAAGCCGGGTACTTTTACGGGCTCCCACCTCGATACTGAGGCAACTCGAGCATGAAGCCGGCAACTCGACATGCTCAAGATATGCTGTAGGGAGTGAATGTAGAATGTATGTCTCACTTTGGGGTTGGTTGCCATTTGTGGATGATGGAGGAATCAAGACTAGAAAAATGGTGCTTGCATTTTTCTGGCATGGAAAGAAGATCAAGAATGAAACTCTCATGGTGAAGCTCTCATCTTTTTCTTTCTCTCTTTTCTTTTCTTCTTCTCTTTCTTTTTCTTCTTCTCACTTCAACCATGAAAAAAAAAAATCAACTAAGAAAATGGTGGAGGATAGATTATGAAGCATGAAGGGAGGTGAGTGTAGTAAAAGGAGGAGGGTGACCACATCCAAAAACATAATCATCACTAAATCAACATCAACCTCAAATCCATCCTAATCCTTTCTTATCTCATAAATGCATGAAAAGCAAAGATGCTTTCATAATCAAATCATATGCAAATAAATCCTCCACAAAGTGTAATTTGCAAAACTGCAAATTACCCCCTCCATCAGAAAAGTCCGGCCGGGAAAGAACAAAGGAAAACCGGCCGGAACGGAAGACAAAATGGCAACTCCAGAAAACTGGTCCCGTAATAAATTACAGGAAAACCCCACACTGTGCATACACACCCGCATTTGTATTCCGTCCGGATACAAATGCAATGAGACAAAATCTACACTGTACTAAACTAGGACCGGCTTAAGCCAAAGCCGGCTAGTAATATCCGTTCGATCCTGATCCGTGCAATACCGCACGTATCTGATCGACCCCTGCCATATAACCATACGGCCACTAGTACAATCTGTCCGATCCTGATCCGTGCAATACCGCACGTATCTGATCGGACCCTGCCATATCTCCATACGGCCTCTACAGCGTTTCGCCCGAAAGCTTGAGTAACTGAAAGTGTGGTGGACTCTAAAGACTCGTCAATACTATGGCTGTGGATTTAACCACTAGCACGTCAGAGGTATAAGCCAATACATGACGGGCCACCAGCTATTGACCAAAAGGGACGTCGATGAGGAAGCTCACCCCGACACCCAACTGAGCCTGTCAGTGACAATATCCGTACAGTCCGGTCCGTTCGTCTATGAGCATCGCATGGCGGGCCTAGGGGGTTGGTAAAAGTCAGACCCCCAAAAGCGGTACAAGTCGTGTCGGAGTGTAGCCCAGAACACCCTGAGATACTACTGGAATACCTACCAGTAAATCTCCTGCCTTGGCCAAGGTCTTTGTGTAATGGCTCTCCTAGACACAGCGCGACCTCACCCCCAATACCGGGAGAGACGAAACCCCCGAAGATCCGCTCACTGCCTCCATGTGGCTCGGGACTGTACCCAACTAAAACCTGTTTGCACGACTCCTTTGAGCCGTGGTAGGGTAGTAATCAAAGTACAGTGGGAACTCACACGAGACAAATGACGATCCCCAGGTCGATGAACTAACCTGTACACATGTCACCTGGGAACTGCTATCTGACGTCAGGTATAAGACCAACTAGCATGTTCCCGGCGAGTCCTGTCCGGTGTACTCATAACCCAATGAGCACCTGTATACATCTTTAGGTGAACCAACTGACACCAATGGCTTGTGAGACCGGCCACCGCCCCTCGTCGGGGTCTCGACTGTATACACTAGTCTACTCTGGAGTATCGATGCCCTGTCTCGAAACTCCCACGACTAGGGACCTTTTAAGGATGTGCTTATAGACTACCAGCTCCCACGTATATGATCGCCCTCATACTGCCGGTAGTCAAGCAAGAATCCTAGGGGCTCTATCAACGTGCAATAGTGATCTGTCAGGTCACCTAAAGCAGTACACGATGATAGAGGTAAACCAGATAGCATACTATCATCTCGAGTAAGACTGTCCTACCGGGATAGGTCCTCCCTCAATCATTGCAATCACGTGCCTGTGATCCAATAATTGACTCTGAGGGCACTATCTCCAACAATCTCCCACTTGCACTCAAGGCTAATTATTGCGATGTCGCATACTCACAGCCCGTGTGATACCGAACACCCAACTCCTCTACTAGTCAGTCTCACAAATCCCGTTTGTGAAACTATTGCGGTCGAGGAATAGCCTCAGTGAGTGGATCCGCCTAGAAGTTTCTTTCTATGTCTCTCTATATCTCAAGTTCGCGGAGAAAGCCATCTCCCGAAATGAGCAATACCTGCCTTAGAATGTCTGGATGTCTGATGGGACGTAGCTCATAAATGAACTTCAAATCCAAACTTCTTAGACTGTATTTTCAACTGAACTTAATCAGTATCCTGCGCCATGCCACCCTCAGTATTGCCTTGGACCATCCATCCAAAATACTGCCCCTCGTCAGAGGGAAAAACTATAACTCTGACAACCTCCTTGTCGTCCAGGTCACCTTGGAAGCCTGGTATGATAACTGTTTCTCGGATGAGGCTGTCGTTATCATATCCCTAGAACAGCCACTTATGTTCTAAAACTGCTTCCGACTGTTTCTCCAGAATTGGATCAATATCAACTTATTGCATCTAGTGCAAGAACAACATCTGGTGTGGTACTTGACATCTCATGATTGACTCAATTGCCTAAGCAAGTGATCTGCCAATCATGCACGTCCCTCTCCACTTTAGTCTGTAAGACACCTTTGGATAGGGTGACTCCATTACCTGCAGGTACACTACCGTGCCAGGAGTCGTCCATTCTAAATACCCTTAGAATGCTGTCTAAGTACCCTGATTGGGAAACCACCCAAATCTAGATCTAAAATCTAGATCTAGTAACCAGTATGTCTGATATAATATCCAAGTCCTTTGTGGAGAAACTACTGTGTGACGACCAAAGTATAACCGATCGTAGTAAAGGAATATCACTTCCTACTACCTTCTCAACAGATCCATCCCCTATTCTGATGACGTCAAACCTATGACTGTCACATCAGAAACAGATGATCTATCTCCGCTACATCTGCTTTAGTCTATAAATAGACATAAGCCTGATGTCCACCAATGCTTCCGCTGCTCCCACTGACTACGACAACCCTCTGGCAGAGTCATATAGACGTGCACTTCTAAAGCTAGTTTAGAACGACGCTATACTCATCCTCCCACCGGGTCTCGCGGCCTGGAACAACAACAATGGCAAGTGTGGGTAAACAAGAACTTCCCTGTCACCGTCCTTGAGGCTACCGAAGTACCTCTCGGGTGCTTGAAGTTACCCACCTTATCTGTGGAGTGGCCAATGGAATGTCAATTCAGATTGAATCCTTAGGTTCCTTATCAAATCTTCAGTAATCGTTTGCGGTTCTGGAATCACTTCCAGTTCTACCATACTCCCACTGCTGTTTTTGAAAAAATCCATTTTTAATAAAACTGTGGCGAGTCTAGAACAATATTGCTATTGTTCATCCAGATGGTAGAAAGTCAACCCGCGTCATAGCCTGGGTCAACCCACAAACAGCCATTACAGAAACGTGCCTTGAGTTGTCCAGTGTCTGGTTTTAAGCATAAGCCGGACAACTCCCCGTACCTTAACAACGTTAAGATATGAACTGTTCTACATCCAATATAGAACCAGAGGCACTGATTTAATTGAACCAGATTCAAATCATGCAGCTATCTCCAGTGCATGTCAACTAAATGGAAGGAGGCCGATCAGCGTTACTCAACTTAGGAATGCTTCTAATTATGAGTAACCTGAAAGAGAAGCAATTTCTCTTTATCATTACTATCAACTGAATACCATACACAAGTATCTACATCTTCGATCACTTTGAAGAATCCCGATACTTGCTACACCTGGTTCTCTACTCTATTCAAATACCTATAACTCCTCAAAACTTAGACCCTGTGTTTGTACGAAACACCTGTCTAAGAACTAGAGAAGTCATAAGTAAGCAGAATACAGTACGAGGACCAACCCCTCTGTCCTGATGGACCCTGGACAACATACAATACTCTGTATAAGTCCCTTGAGTCAGATAACTCATTCACTGTGTGTCGTAGGTTGAAAACTGTACTTATGGTTAAGAAGAATTACACCGCTGTTCAATGCTCCTTACCTAACCATCCACTGATATAGGTAAATGTCATCGACATTATATCAAAAGGTACATCTCACTCTATAAAAATAGACGTACAGATATATCAATTTGAGATTGGTGCACAACAGCGGATATTCAAAACCAAATATTTGCCGACCGGCAAACAACCCAGATGATCTCCTCAAATATCACCGATTACAACGAATCCCGATATAATGAGGATGATCACCTAACTCCCAATAACTTACTCCCACTCATCATCTGTAAAACCATACAGATGTGAGAATCATACCTGGTAAATACATATCCTGGAGTAAGTGTCTAATCGGGAAATCAGTTTTCTTTTAACAGTACACAGCTGAACTGAAACATTAAAATGTTTCGATGGGGTATCCTGGTATTCCTAGTAATGCCTCATCCATTATCCAGATTCACAACTATAACCGTATAATTCTTTGCCACCTCTCCAAATCCCTTCATATGTCTTTAGTCATTACCTTCTGTACACCCCTTTAGGCCAAATGGTTTTCTTCCTTCCCTACCGTTCGGCACCAGCCTATGGTTTGGAAGAAGACTATCCAAAAAGCATAAAGGGTGTACTGTCCTAATCCTAGGAACACTCGCATCGTGAGAGAAGGTGAAGATAAAAGACACCTGAATGTACTTTATTCCTATTTCTCCTGAACCAGGATCCATCCCCGAACTGGAACAAGTTCCTTTCGAGTTCGTATATAACCATACGATGGATTATCCAATAAAATGGGATCTTCGTAGTAATGCGGAGTGTCCTGGAGAGATACAAAGGTGATTTAGGATTGGCGAAGAAATACTTGGTTTGGTCGTGAATAGCAGTCGCAATTTACTTTGCCCTCTTACTAATCCCTTGCTTTGTCTGAACTTAATACCTTCTGTACACCGTTTAGGCTAACTGGTTTTCTTCATTCCCTACCGGTCGGCACCAGCCTATGGTTTGGAAGAAGACTATCCAATTTGCGTAATAGGTGTACTACTCCTAAGCCAAGGAGTACTCGCAACCTGAGAGAGGGTGAAAAGAAAAGACAACTGAATAATCCTATCCGTTTTCTCCAGAACCGGAAACCATCCTCGAATAAATCCCTTCGAGTTCGTATCTAACCATACGATGGTTTTGTCCAATGGAAGTGGACGTTCGTAGTAATACGGGGTGTCCTGGAGAAAAGGGTAAAAGTAGGAGTGGCAATGAGGTCTGCAACTCTGACAATCCAAAAGCCAGTGTTAAGTAGGTTCGGTCAACTTGGTCACTGAGTCATAGTCTTAGGGTCGGGTCAATGGTCGCTACCAGAGAGAGAGAGAAAAGAAACACTCAGCGTGCACTCTAACCTAGATCAGAATGGTTACCAATTTATCTAATCTGCAATCCTCCCACTGTACCTCAAATTCTCCTCCAAACCTGAAAGAAGAATTAGTCGGGGTCACCCGAGGGGTATACTAACTCATCAGTGGGAATCGGGATCCAACAATCATTGCATGATAACGTGACGGAATCCACTCACGGTATCACACTCCAGAAGGTATGCGCATATCTGGCAAGTTTCAGTACTTTTGAAACTCCCGATGTGATTTCTGCCCCATGCTCTTATGACCTTGGCGAAGGTCAACAAATCATAAGTCACATGTCAAGTTCTACCCGTCATTATCCAGGTTAATTTGAATCCACCCGTACAAGCCCTTGACGAAGGTCAACAAGGCTATACGACTGTCCCAAACCAACGCATCTATCTATGCAACAGAAAAGTAACAAGCAGCTACCATACACTATGCCTTGACGAAGGTCAACAAACATAGCATGAATACTACGTGCTACCCGTCTGAAATGACGGAGGGCTACGAATGGTTTCTGGCGAAAACCTTTAACGTAAAGAACTTGATATCGTTGAAGGAACGGATAGCTTTTAAAAATATAGTGACGACGACCGTTGCTAAAGAGGTCACTCCCGGTGAAGGGATCTCGGCTCTTTCCCCGTAGAATGGGGTGCAGGATATTCCAAATGAATACCACGGTGCAAAGCAAAAGTAATCGGCTATAGTGAAGTTAATGCCCTGACGCAAACTTCTGTCCAAGGGGTCACTCCCTGTGAAGGGATCTCGGCCCTTGCCTCGTCGACTGAGGAGCAGGGTATTCCAAATGAATACCACGATGCAAAACATAAGTGAACGTCCTTGCAATAACAGCTTTTTGAAAAGTGTTCCAACAACATCAGATTAGGTTTGTTTTTAAACTTGCATTGATCCGAATCAATGCAGTCCCATCATTTGATCACACCAAAAAGAACGAAAATATACTGATGTACGTATATGCCATCCGCATTCGCCACTGGGTCCCGTCATTACCCGTTAGGTTAGCTTACTAACGACAGAGCGGGGACTGGACTAGCGCGGATGAAAAACATATACAACATCTACTAATATATATACCAATATATTATATTTCGCTCAAGGCGTGAAAGAAATGCAACATCACAGAAAATGTACAGCATCACAGAAACAATACAGATATCTGGGATCCCCGGGTTTCACAGAGCCACTACTGAAACCCGACGTTCCCCTGGTCGTGTGGATAGCCTGTGCAATGAAATCCTAGACCCCTACGGGCGCGGCAAGTCACCCGCCAAAACCTGAAGCGAGGCAGCCCCCTTCAGCTCCGTGAATGGACCACCCAGCACTCCACGGAATCCGGCAACTTGGGCACCCCTCCTGGGTCAACCTGTACCCCCTACGAGTGCGGCGAATAGCCCGCCAATCCTAGAGTGAAGCCCCCTCCGTCCCAATGCCATGAGATGCGGGCTTGTTGCCCTCCAGGACCCGGCTATCCGTGCACCCCACCGCGGGGTAATCCTAGTACATAATGTAAAATATACATACAACGGGTACATCGACCGCAACCAGGTCGTGCCCCAAAAGAATAATACAATCAGGCAGTGACGGCAGTCCACATGTCGGACGCTCGCCCCGCAATATCAAATGTACATAATACCACCACAACAGTACTAGCATTGCAACCAGGCTATCCCCACGACCGATCCGCAACATCACAGCATAAACATAGAACATCAACGTGAAAGTCACGTTCACAAATCCGTCTAACCGGGCTATAGCAGTTAGACAGGATTTACCGATCGAGTGACATTCATGGTCGCAGATATAATGTAAATACTGTGAAAAATGTGTTTTAAAATATTACGATCGATCAAAAAATAACAAGTGGGCCCTCAAACAAAACTGTAGCACTCACAGAAATAATTAGCCCAATTTCAATATTCCAGAAACCACATTTTCAACTCAGGAACACACTGGAAAAATTTGGGGGGGTGAACAGTAAAATCCGCGGCGGAAGCGCCGCACGAGGTGGGGTTTCGCGGCGCTTGCGCGGCGGAATAGTGAGATCATGGTTCCAAATTTTTACAGTATGCTTCTATTTCCCTGCACATCACTCTGAGACAACCAGAAAAATTTTTCGAGAACAAAATATTTCAACAGAAACTGATGTGAACTGAAATACGTGTTTTCGGGATTTTGTTCGATCGGAAACGTAAAACACATCACACAAAGCTAGACTATGTTAATGGCGAGGCTCTGATACCACTGTAAGTGCACGGCGGCGCCCCGGCCGTCAACCCGACGGCCAAACGCGGAAACGGTGGTAAACTTTAAAATTTGCGGACTTAGCAAACCGGCACCACCGCGCACTAAATCCCGGATCGTTACCATTAAACTAGTCTAGCTAACTAACAAGATAGGTTAGAGATATACCGACGATCCAAGTCCTCCGGTCTTCATCTCCGCTCCGATCTCCTCGCGGGATCTCCGTCCATCTCCTCCTCGTCGGAAAGGGGGCACCACGAAGCCGGGTACTTTTACGGGCTCCCACCTCGATACTGAGGCAACTCGAGCATGAAGCCGGCAACTCGACATGCTCAAGATATGCTGTAGGGAGTGAATGTAGAATGTATGTCTCACTTTGGGGTTGGTTGCCATTTGTGGATGATGGAGGAATCAAGACTAGAAAAATGGTGCTTGCATTTTTCTGGCATGGAAAGAAGATCAAGAATGAAACTCTCATGGTGAAGCTCTCATCTTTTTCTTTCTCTCTTTTCTTTTCTTCTTCTCTTTCTTTTTCTTCTTCTCACTTCAACCATGAAAAAAAAAAATCAACTAAGAAAATGGTGGAGGATAGATTATGAAGCATGAAGGGAGGTGAGTGTAGTAAAAGGAGGAGGGTGACCACATCCAAAAACATAATCATCACTAAATCAACATCAACCTCAAATCCATCCTAATCCTTTCTTATCTCATAAATGCATGAAAAGCAAAGATGCTTTCATAATCAAATCATATGCAAATAAATCCTCCACAAAGTGTAATTTGCAAAACTGCAAATTACCCCCTCCATCAGAAAAGTCCGGCCGGGAAAGAACAAAGGAAAACCGGCCGGAACGGAAGACAAAATGGCAACTCCAGAAAACTGGTCCCGTAATAAATTACAGGAAAACCCCACACTGTGCATACACACCCGCATTTGTATTCCGTCCGGATACAAATGCAATGAGACAAAATCTACACTGTACTAAACTAGGACCGGCTTAAGCCAAAGCCGGCTAGTAATATCCGTTCGATCCTGATCCGTGCAATACCGCACGTATCTGATCGACCCCTGCCATATAACCATACGGCCACTAGTACAATCTGTCCGATCCTGATCCGTGCAATACCGCACGTATCTGATCGGACCCTGCCATATCTCCATACGGCCTCTACAGCGTTTCGCCCGAAAGCTTGAGTAACTGAAAGTGTGGTGGACTCTAAAGACTCGTCAATACTATGGCTGTGGATTTAACCACTAGCACGTCAGAGGTATAAGCCAATACATGACGGGCCACCAGCTATTGACCAAAAGGGACGTCGATGAGGAAGCTCACCCCGACACCCAACTGAGCCTGTCAGTGACAATATCCGTACAGTCCGGTCCGTTCGTCTATGAGCATCGCATGGCGGGCCTAGGGGGTTGGTAAAAGTCAGACCCCCAAAAGCGGTACAAGTCGTGTCGGAGTGTAGCCCAGAACACCCTGAGATACTACTGGAATACCTACCAGTAAATCTCCTGCCTTGGCCAAGGTCTTTGTGTAATGGCTCTCCTAGACACAGCGCGACCTCACCCCCAATACCGGGAGAGACGAAACCCCCGAAGATCCGCTCACTGCCTCCATGTGGCTCGGGACTGTACCCAACTAAAACCTGTTTGCACGACTCCTTTGAGCCGTGGTAGGGTAGTAATCAAAGTACAGTGGGAACTCACACGAGACAAATGACGATCCCCAGGTCGATGAACTAACCTGTACACATGTCACCTGGGAACTGCTATCTGACGTCAGGTATAAGACCAACTAGCATGTTCCCGGCGAGTCCTGTCCGGTGTACTCATAACCCAATGAGCACCTGTATACATCTTTAGGTGAACCAACTGACACCAATGGCTTGTGAGACCGGCCACCGCCCCTCGTCGGGGTCTCGACTGTATACACTAGTCTACTCTGGAGTATCGATGCCCTGTCTCGAAACTCCCACGACTAGGGACCTTTTAAGGATGTGCTTATAGACTACCAGCTCCCACGTATATGATCGCCCTCATACTGCCGGTAGTCAAGCAAGAATCCTAGGGGCTCTATCAACGTGCAATAGTGATCTGTCAGGTCACCTAAAGCAGTACACGATGATAGAGGTAAACCAGATAGCATACTATCATCTCGAGTAAGACTGTCCTACCGGGATAGGTCCTCCCTCAATCATTGCAATCACGTGCCTGTGATCCAATAATTGACTCTGAGGGCACTATCTCCAACATTGAATCTGGTTCCAATTAAATCGGTGCCTCTGTTTCTATATTGGATATAGAACAGTTCATATCTTGACATTGTTAAGGTACGGGGAGTTGTCCGGCTTATGCTTAAAACCAGACACTGGACAACTCAAGGCATGTTTCTGTAATGGCTGTTTGTGGGTTGAACCAGGCTATGACGAGGGTTGATTTTCTACCATCTGGAAGATCAATAGTGATATTGTTCTTGACTCGCCATAGTTTTAACAAAAAATGGATTTTTTCAGAAAACAGCAGTGGGAGTATGGTAGAACTGGAAGTGATTCCAGAACCGCAAACGATTACTGAAAATTTGATAGGAACCTAAAGATTCAATCTGGATTGACATTCCATTAGCCACTCCGCAGATATGGTGGGTAACCTCAGGCACTCGAGAGGTACTTCGGTATGCTCAAGGACGGAGGCAGGGAGGTTCTTGTTTACCCAGACTTGCCATTGCTGTTGTTCCAGACTGTGAGACCCGGCAGGAGGATGAGTATAGCGTCGTTCTAAACTAGCTTTAGAAGTGTACGTCTATATGACTGTGCCAGAGGGTTGTCGTAGTCAGTGGGAGCAGCGGAAGCATTGGTGGACAGGTAGCTTATGTCTATTTACAGACTAAAGCAGATGTAACGGAGATAGATCATCTATTTCTGACCTGACAGCCATAGGTTTGACTTCATCAGAATAGGGGATGGATCTGTTGAGAAGGTAGTAGAGTATGATGTCCTGGTATTTGGATGACATACACAGAGTAGGAAGTGATATTCCTATACTACGATCGGTTATACTTTGGTTGTCACACAGTGGTTTCTCCACACAGGACTTGGATATTATATCAGACATTCTGGTTACTAGATCTATGGTTTTAGATCTAGATTTGGATGGTTTCCTAATCTGGGTACCTTGACAGCATTCTATGAGTATTTAGAATGGACGACTCCTGGCACGGTAGTATACCTGCAGGTAATGGAGTCACCCTCTCTAAAGGTGTCTTACAGACTAAAGTGGAGAGGGATACGCATGATTGGAAGATCACTTGCTTAGGCAATTGAGTCAATCATGAGATGTCAAGTACCACACCAGATGTTGTTCTTGCAGAGTTAGGTCCCATCAGACATCCAGACACATTCTAAGACAGGTATTGCTCTTTTCGGGAGATGGCTTTCTCCGCGAACTTGAGATATAGAGAGACATAGAAAGAAATATCTGAGCGGATCCACTCACTGAGGCTATTCCTCGAACGCAATAGCTTCGTAAACGGGTTTTGTGAGACTGACTAGTAGAGGAGTTGGGTGTTCGGTATCACACGGGCTGTGAGTATGCGACATCGCAATAATTAGCCTTGAGTGCAAGTGGGAGATTGTTGGAGATAGTGCCATCAGAGTCAATTATTGGATCACAGGCACGTGATTGCAATGATTGAGGGAGGACCTATCCCAGGAGGACAGTCTTACTCAAGATGATAGTATGCTATCTGGTTTACCTTTATAATCGTGTACTGCTTCAGGTGACCTTACAGGTCACTATTGCACGTTGATAGAGCCCCTAGGATTCTTGCTTGACTGCCAGCAGTATGAGGGCGATCATATACGTGGGAGCTGGTAGTCTATAAGCACATCCTTAAAAGGTCCCTAGTCGTAGGAGTTTTGAGACAGGGCATCGATACTCCATTAGTAGACTAGTGTATACAGTCGAGACCCCGACGAGGGGCGGTGGCCGGTCTCACAAGCCACTGGTGTCAGTTGGTTCACCTAAGAAGTATACAGGTGCTCATTGGGTTATGAATACACCGGACAGGACTCGCCGGGAACATGCTAGTTGGTCTTATACCAGACGTCAGATAGCAGTTCCCTGGTGACATGTGTACAGGTTAGTTCATCGACCTGAGATCGTCATTTGTCTCGTGTGAGTTCCCACTGTGCTTTGATTACTACCCTACCACGGCTCAAAGGAGTCGTGCAAACAGGTTTTAGTTGGGTACAGTCCCGAGCCACATGGAGGCAGTGAGCGGATCTGCAGGGGTTCGTCTCTCCCGGTATTGGGAGTGAGGTCGCGCTGTGTCTAGGAGAGCCATTACACAAAGCCCTCGGCCGAGGCAGGAGATTTACTGGTAGGTATTCCAGTAGTATCTCAGGGTGTTCTGGGCTACACTCCGACACGACTTGTACCGCTTTTGGGGGTCTGACTTTTACCAACCCCCTAGGCCCGCCATGCGATGCTCATAGACGAACGGACCGGACTGTACGGATATTGTCACTGACAGGCTCAGTAGGGTATCAGGATGAGTTCGCTCATCGACGTCCCTTTTGGTCAATAGCTGGTGGCCCGTCACGTATTGGCTTATACCTCTGACGTGCTAGTGGTTAAATCCACAGCCATAGTATTGACGAGTCTTTAGAGTCCACCACACATACAGTTACTCAAGTTTCGGGCGAAACGCTGTAGAGGCCGTATGGAGATATGGCAGGGTCCGATCAGATACGTGTGGTATTGCACGGATCAGGATCGGACGGTTTGTACTAGTGGTCGTATGGATATATGGCAGGGTTCGATCAGATACGTGCGGTATTGCACGGATCAGGATCGGACGGATATTACTGGCCGGCTTTGGTTTAAGCCGGATCCTAGTATAGTACAGTGTAGATTTTGTCTCTTTGCGTTTGTATCCGGTCGGAATACAGATGCGGGTGTGTATACACAGTATCGGGGTTTTTCCTGTAATTTATTACGGGACCAGTTTTCTGGAGTTGTCAGTTTGCATTCCGTTCCGGCCGGTTTTCCTTTGTTCTTTTCCAGCCGGACTTTTCCGATGGAGGGTGTTATTTGCAAGTTTGTAAATAACATGTTGTGGAGGGGTTTCTTGCATATGGATTGATTATGAGAGCATCTTTTGATACCATTCTTTTCTATCATCATTTCTTTTGCATTAATGGTGATTAGAATGGATTGGAGTTGATTAGGAGTTGATGTGAGGTTTACTTTGGATGTGGACACCTCTTGCTTTTCCTACACTCACCTTCCTTCTTGTTTTTGTGATTCTTCCTCCACCATTTGTTCAAGAGAGAATGAGAGGTTCATTTGGAGAGGTATGGCATATTTCCTTCATCTCATTCTTCTTGTTTTGGAAAAATGAAAGCACCATTTTTCCATAACCTCATTCCACCATCACCAATGGCAACTTCACTACCCCAAATGAGACAACCATTATACACTAGCCTACAGCACTTCTTGGACACGTCAGCTAGCCTACTTCGCGCCCGAGTTGCCTCGGTCCAGAGGTGGGAGCCCGTAAAAGATTCCGGCTACGTGGTGCCCTTTCCGACGAGGAGGAGATGAATGGAGTTTCCGCGGGAGATCGGAGTGGAGACGAAGACCGAAGGACACGGATCGCTTGGTATACTTCTTTTCCCATCTCTTGTTAGCTAGCATTAGGTTAATGGTTACGATCCGGGTTTATTGTCCGCGGTAGCGCCAGTTTAAAAGTTAAGAAAAATTTTGATTCCGCATTTTGGCCTCGGATAGACGGCCGGGGCGATGCCGTGGCGCAACAGTATAGACAGGAGACTTTCAAACATCTGCATGTATCAATCGCAAGAGTTAACTAACTCTTTCTCTATTTCCAATAAACAGAGCTATGGTCATCTTATCTTTGTGACATGACCGGCAAGTTTCACAAGATGTAAATTCAAACATATTTAAATATGCATCTAAATGTAACTTCAGCTAGTCGGGTCGCATTGATATGACCTAGTCTACAATACCTCAAGAAAGATTTGTTCATTTCTGAACTCTTCCTCTTGTGTGTGTTCTGTATACTAAGTACTGTAGTTTGATTTAGAACGTCAATGCTTTTAGATAACGTGCCTGAACCGATCAACTCTTGATATAGGAAATGTTCAAAACATTATCCAACAATACAAAATTATATCCTTCTTTACTAATAAAGAGACTGATATGATGTTGTATATCAGGTTCGGTATCTAACAACATTCGTTCAGAATCAATGTATTCTGGTAATATAGGGTGACAGTGACCAACAGACTTGGATGCAACACTTGCACCGTTTTCTGTCTCATGAAACTTATCACCCGTTCTCAATTCTCTACCTGTCTGTAGCCCATGAAACAGATTACATACTCGGGATCCTTATCCGGTATCTCATACCTAGGATGTAAAGGATACTGAGAAACAATTCTATGTAATGAACACACCCGAAGAAGATGCATCGGCATGCACTTTCTTCGTTTGGGCGGCACGGGAAATCTGGTATTCCCCAATTTCCTGCTCTGCCTTATAATAATTATAAGTTGGAGCGGGGCTAACGTTCCCCAGCTCAGTATAACAAGCGGGTTCGGTCAATATATCCGTTTTATTATCTTGATTAAGGCATGATATGGTCGCTACCTGGAGAGAGAGAGAAGAAAACACTCAGCGTATGCTCTTGCAAGATTAGATTGGTTATCTAATATATCTAATCAGGATTGCTCCCACTGTTTTAATCAAATCTTCCTTCAAACCCTAAAAGGAAAGACTAGCCGGGATTAATTACACACTACAAGTTCGCTAATCTTTCAGCTAGGCCAGTGTCGGTACTTTGAGGGAGGTTCCCCGTGCTTTCGTACGGACCTAATTATAGTAAACCTCGTTTTCCCAGAGGAGTAACCCCGTTAACACTTTTCTAGACACCTACTTGATCGGCTTATTGTAATGTGTAAAACTCTCCCATGAGTAACTCTTACTCGCAGCGGGTATCGGGATCCAACTATCTCATAGAAGGTATGCAATCTCATTGCAAATTTCAACACTTGAAATTCCCGATAATATTTTACCCCTAGCGTCCTATGACCTTGACAAAGGCCAACAAACCATAGGCTGCTAGTCAAGTTCAACCCGTCATTTCTTGATTGAATTAAACCCACCCGCACGGCCCTTGACAAAGGCCAACAAGGTCGCACGACTACCCTAATCCAATCTGCATCATATGCATAAGAAGATAAATACTATTCAGCTACCGCACACTACGCCTTGACAAAGGCCAACAAACGCAACACGAATACTAAACAGTCCTTATCTGAAATGACGGAGGGCTACGACAGGTTTTTCTGAAAACCTATTGCGTAATGAACTTGATATCGTTGTAGAATCAAATGATTTTAAAATGGAGTGTTTTTTAGGCTTTTCTAGTTTTGCTAAAGGGGTCACTCCCGGTGAAGGGATCGTCGGCCCTTTCCTCATCGAATAAGGTGCGGGATATATCATATATATCACTATGCAAAGCAAAAACTCCAAAAGTAATCAAAAGACAAACCGAGGGGTGTAGCATCTGCCAATCATTGCTAAAGGGGTCACTCCCGGTGAAGGAATCTCGGCCCTTTCCTTATCGAATAAGGTGCAGGATGTTCTACAAGGAACACCGCGATGCAAAGCAAGAACTGTAGGTACCTGTTTTTGAAAATTCGATTCCACAACATCATTAGGTTTCTTTTATTTCATTAATCTCATTAATGAAGTCCCATCATTTAAGTCACCTAAACATCACAGATAAATACGACGTACACTTATGCCATCCGCATTCACCTCGATGTCCCCTCGTGCACCGTTAGGTTAGGTAACTAACGGCAGAGCAGGGCAGGGCTAGCGTGGGTGTAAAACATAAGTAATGTCTATATAATATATCATATATACTATATACAGTTTCTATCACAACATATCAAATGATCACATCACAGATAAATCACAGCAGAAGAAACATATATGAATTATTGGATATACTAGGAGGTCCGTGTTTTTAATACGAGCCTGTATAAAACACGGATTCCACGGTCGCGATGAATTGCCAAACCCACATCCCTAGACCCCTACGAGAGCGGCAAGTAACACTGCCAATTCTAGGGTTAGGAGACATGGTCTCGACTCCTCGAGATGGTCTCCCACTGGACCCTAGAACCCGGTTACTTGTGCTCCCCGTCTTGGGTCTACCTAATGCGGAAAAGTAAACAATATACAACGGTGACATCATCCTCAACCCGGATGTGCCCCAATAAAAGAATATTACATACAAATGAATTTTACATGAAAGAAAAAGAAAAACTCTCATCTCACATAAAACCCCCGGCTATTCAAAACGCGACGATCCAATATAACATATTCAGCAACACATAACATCACATGTCATCAACGTAAGTAAACATGCGTATCCCAATTGTCGTTGACATATAGCAACGAAACCGGCGATATCACATATTACACTTACGGTTACAGAAAAGAAAGTGTAAAACTACAACAGTTGGAATCCGCAACCACTTTAGACATCGCATGCCTAACCAAATGAATTCCTTAGACATCACATGCCTAACAATTATAAACCCCGCATTTTAGTCTCATTATCGAAAACTCTTTTCAATATTAAGTCGGGCAATTCAACAAGATTCCCGACATCCTGAACGAATGCTCGTCGCAAACATTAGTAGACGGCCGCACCCCCGATACCGTCGACGAAGTGCACCAAGGTGGAACACCGCTGCCGCGAGCACCCGAATGGATGCTTTTGGCGACGGGGTTCTCCTACAGTCACTTGGTCGGGGCTATGGGGTGTAGCTGTCTATTAAGTTTACCCGGCGAGTATCCGCGTACGCTACGTGATTGCGACGGACTTTTGATCGCATAAAAATTCCGTAGCAACCGATCAATTGAGACTAAACTGCTATGTTTATAACAGTCAAATTAGTTATCTCATAACAATTTGTGGATTCCAAATATTGTATCACATTCCTGATAAATAGACAATGTTAAACTTTCCGATCGAACATTCAAACACCCAAGTTTTCCCGAAAAGCTCAAGACATGAAATAAGTTTAAAAACATCCACTTCATGCCACAGTACCAACGGTCCAACCGTAGAAGGGTCAAGCCAACGCCTCATATGTGGCACGACGTACTGCCCCAAACCCTAAGGTTCAAAAGGCAGTTCAAGACAGTCATATAATCGAGTTAAGGTTTGTTGTCTTCTAGAGGGTCCATCGGGTTACTTGCACTACTTAGAACGTTCTTAAACAACGGAAAAATCCAACACTTGGAAATTTCCGGAAAGGGGAAAAAGTGGGTTATTTATATCCTGTCGAACTTTTTAACACGTTCTAAATTAGCCGGAAAAACACATAGACGAAGTTAAACTTTTCGATCGAATCTACGAACTCCCAATACAACCCAGAAAACTCAACTCTTGAGTATAAATAAAAAATACTCAAAAACAACAGAAAATATCATAGGGAAATTACTGTGCAAAAAGTAAAGTAAGACGTCATTATTTGGCCGCGGAACCGCCGCAGGAGCCAAGCTCGTGGCGCGGTTCCGCGGTACTTTGACCGCCAACTTTTGTCGTTTTCCACCATATTTCTTATAATTGCCTCCTGAATTTTTTAAGCATTTTTAATTTGGAAAAAACCACAATTTCAAAAAATGTACAGAGAAGGATTTTATCGGAGTTTTCCGGGTTCGATCGGACTTCTAACTTCGTCTACACTTCGCCTAAAGCTCTAGCTAGGCTCTGATACCACTGTAGGGTTGCAAGGCACGCCCACAAGGGTCTACGAGGAATCAACCATGCCCGATTAAAATTTTAGCCGTGCCGAACAACTCTAATACGGATCTTTAAACGAGGTTTTAGGCGAAAACTAGCATGTTAACAACTTTAACAATAAGTGAAAGAGATTACTGTAAGTCTACGCTAGCGCCCCGGCAGTCTACAGACGCCAAATGCGGAACAAAACTTTTAAACTTGGCGCTATCGTATACTTTAACCCGGATCTGCCATTATTGCTAAACTAACATACTGTAAAGAGTGTAGAAAGATTGTACCGAACGATCCGAGTCCTTCGTTCTTCAACCATCATCCCACGCTCCGTTGCGGCTGCTCCGATCTCGTCGATCTCCGATATCCTCGTCGAGGTGGCACCACATGATCGGTTCTTTAAACGGGCTCCCGCCTCTGACTCGAGGCAACTCGATCGTTAAGTTTGCTAAAAGAGACGACAAAGATTGATGTAGAGAATGAGTAGATGACTTTGTCTCACTTCGTCCAAGTCCGTGGACGATCGGTTAATGAAGTTGCCGTGGAAATCGGGTGATGGAATGAAATGAACTGTAAAATTCCATGCACCCCAAATACTATCATATCTTTTTCTACAAATGAAAACATCAACCATAAGAGAGAGAGGAGGGGGCCGGCCTTATATAAAGAGAGGGGGGTGACCGTAGGAGAGGGGGGGTAGCCACATCATGAAGCTTATCATGTATGAAAAGATCTTAATCAAAACAAAAAGCATTAAGGTTAAAGCATGACTCACAAACCTAGTCATCATGCATTAATGAACCCTTAAATGCAACCAATGAAAATTCAACACCAATAATCCTAGTCACCTCATCTAGAATCTTCTAGAAGAATCCACACTCATCTCAAGAAAAGATAAACCCGTCTTTAACCAAATGTTAAAAGACGGCTGATAGAAAACTGGAAACTGGCAACTTCCAAAAGTGATCCTGAAACAACTTTCAGGATAACCCCGAAACTGTATAAATATACCCGCATTTGTATTACGACCGAATACAAATGAACTGAGACAAAGATATTATACCTACTCAATATAATACTCGGATCCGGCTTAAACCAAAGCCGACCAGTATCATCTGCCCGAAAATTGACACGTGCGTAAACGCACGTGCATTTTCCGAACCCTGCCATAAAACCATACGGCCTCTACAACGTTTCGCCCGAACTTGGGAAACTGTCTGTGGGGGACTCTAATGACTCGTCAGCACCATGGCAGCGGGTTTAACCACAAACCGTCAGCGGCACTAGCAATGCGTAACGGCTGCCCATGGACTGACCTCAAGGGATGCCGATGAGCGCACTCATCCGGAAAACCCTACTGAGCCTAACAGTGACAATGTATATACAGTCCGGTCCGTTCGTCAATGAGTATCGCATATCTGCCTAGGGGGCTAGCAACGTCAGACCCCCAATAGCAGTATAAGTCGTGTCGGAGTGAAGCCCAATAACACCCTGAGATACTACTGGAGTACCTACCAGTAAATCTCTTGCCACGGCCGTGGGCTTTGTGTAATGGCTCTCCTAGACACAGCACGATCTCGCCCCCAATACCGGGAGAGACGAATCCCCTGCCGATCCGCTCACGTGCCTTCATATGGCTCGGGACTGTACCCAAAAGCTACCTGTTTGCACGACTCCTTTGAGCCGTGGTAGGGTAGAAATCAAAGCACAGTGGGAACTCACACGAGACAAATGACGACCTCAGGTCGATGAACTAACCTGTACACATGTCACCAGGGAACTGCTATCTGACGGTAGATATAATACTAACTAGCAGATTCCCGGCGAGTCCTGTCCGGTGTACTCATAACCCAATGAGCACCTGTATACATCTTAGGTGATCCAACTGACACCAGTGGCTTGTGAGACCGGCCACCGCCCCTCGTCGGGGTCTCGACTGTATACATTAGTCTACTCCGGAGTATCGATGCCCTGTCTCGAAACTCCCACGACTAGGGACCACAATTAAGGATATGCATATAAACTACCCAACTCTCACGTATATGATCGCCATCATACTGTTGGTAGTAAAGCAAGATCCTAAGGGCTCTATCAAAGTGTAACATGCAATCAGTCACCTGAACATGTACACGACTGATAAAGGCAAACCAGATAGCATACTATCATCTCGAGTAAGACTGTGCTACCGGGATAGGTCCTCCGCAATCATTGCAATCCCGTACCAGCGATCCAATAATTGACTATGAGGGCACTATCTCCAACAATTACAACCTTTGTATATCCGGTCCTTCACTTCATTAGCTCTGTGTAGACGTCCCCTTCGCTGCGATCGTGAACTCTGAACTCTAGAGAAGCTCCACGAGAAGAACGAACGTGCTTGCTACGTTGACTTCGAGGACGAAGATGATCTACGTCGGGGAGACAAAAACTCAAGCTATTCCTTCACTAGGTCATAAACTTTGTGAAGAGAACACACTCTACTACATGGCAAGTGGTAGAGGATGAAGAAGTAGAAAGTGGGCTCACTTTAGAATTGATTTTCTCACTCTTTTTCTCATAGCACCATTGGAGCTAGTAAGCTTTTGGATGGAGCTAGATGATGAAGAAGAAGAAGAAAGAAACTATTCATCGAAATGAAAACTTATCCAATAAATAATGGCACCATGGTTGAGTTAAGCCATCATGCTTAACTCATGTAGAGAATTAACCAAGGCTTTAGATTAAAGGTTAGGTTAAAGAATATCAAAAGAAATGACAAAAGAGTGGACTTTGTCAAAGCTTCTCCAAGCTTCTTCAGGCTTGATTACTTTGACTAAGTTAAACCCTTTTGTTAAATCTTAAGATAAAACAATAACCCTAATCTTTACCCTAATCTTAGTATGAGTCTCATACACCCAAATTTGATGTATCATCAAGCATGATACAAACATGTACACTTGCATATATCACATATAAACAATGTGCACAATTTAGTGAGAAAATAAATCATAAGTGAGCTAATACTAGTTAATGCACTGTAATATATCAAATATATAATTATGCATTAAATTATTAAATCAACTCTTGATTTAATAATCCGGCTATAACCGACTAATATCATGTGTAACAACTTATCGAATCAACACTTGATCCGATAACCCGGCTATATCGCATACAACCGATCAATGTTAGAAATCGCGAGAATAGAATACGGTATCTTATATCGTATTAATCTCGGTCCCGCACATATCACATATGTGCTCCAACTACGTTTCTTTTGAGCCAGGAAACCCTTGTGTAGGACTCTAAAGACTCGTCAATACGCCGGCAGTAGGTGATGATCATATCAAACACCCACAAGACGCAAGCGGTGTGCTAAACGTAACGGCCACCTGGGTATTGAGCGATCAGAAGATCAACAAGCAATCCCGCTAGTACTCCTGCAAATCCAATCAGTAACACTCCCGTACAGTCCGGTCTCGTCGTCTGATATGTCGCATATCTCGCCTAGGGGTGGAAACGTCAGACCCCAGTAGCTCGATAAGTCATGTCGATATGAGGTCTATAACAGTTCGAGAAACTACTGGTAACACTTACCAGTAAATCTCAGCAACCCTGGCCAGGGATTTTCGGTTATAGCCAATCGAACACAGCACAACATCAACTCCCTATACCGGGAGAGACGAATCCCCTCCTAACGCTCATTGCCTCCATGTGATTCGGGACTGTACCCAAAAACCACCGTTTTGCACGCCCTCTTGGATATGGTAAGGTGGAAATCAAAGCACAGTGGGAATCACACAAGACTCTATGACGATCTCGGGTCAACAGAATACTCTGTACCAGTGTCACCGAAGAACTGCCATCTGACGTGAGGTATAATACCATCTGGGAGTCCTCGGCGAGTCCGTCCAGTGTACCCAGTCTCCACTGAGCACCCGTACACCATCCTTGATGTCAAACACCGATGGATATGGGATCATCCATCGCACATCATATGGGTCAAGATGCGTATACGCTAGTCTACTCTGGTGCATCGATGCCCTGTCTCGATACACCCACGACTAGGGACCTTGAAGGATGTACTTATGGACTACTATGTCCCCACTAGTATGATCCGCATCATAGTCCATGTAGTCAAGTACACATCCTAAGGGCTTTACCAACATGTAACAGAGAGACAATCAGTATACACGTTAAGATAAAGATTAACCAGATAGCATACTATCATGTCGAGCAAGAAAGTCCTCCCTGTATATGTCCAAACATCTAC
This sequence comes from Agapanthus africanus, assembly GCA_030015575.1. Taxonomy (NCBI): domain Eukaryota; kingdom Viridiplantae; phylum Streptophyta; class Magnoliopsida; order Asparagales; family Amaryllidaceae; genus Agapanthus; species Agapanthus africanus. The sequence goes on along the minus strand of JASDDO010000010.1, from coordinate 193,650,571 downwards.
TACAATATACATCGTATGTGCAGTAATGGCTTCTAGGGCATACATATAACTAACAAAATCAGGATAGTGGAAGAGGAATTACTAGGAATACCCGGTTACCCCTTCGAAATATTTTCATGTTTCAGTTTCACTGTGCGATGTTAATTGAAAACTGTTTTTCAAAATTGGAATGTAACTCCAGGGTATGTATTTATCAGATCGGTTTCTCACATCTATATGTTGTTATAGAAGGTGAGTGGGAGTAAGATATTGGGAATTAGGTGATTAGATCCTTATTATATCGGAATTTGTTGTAATTGGTGATATTTGAGGAAATCGCCTGGGTTTTTGCCTGACGACAAATATTTAGTTTTGAATATCCATTGTTATGCACCAATTTCAAACTGATATATCTCTGCGTTTATTTTATAAAGTGAGATATAACTTTTTGAAATTATGTCTATGACATTTACCTATATTAGTTGGTGATTAGGTAATGTGCATTCAACAGCGGTGTAATTCTTCTAACCATAGTACAGTTTTCAACATACGGCGTACAGGGTTTGAGTTATTAAACTCGGTGGACTTATACAAAGTATTGTATGTTTTCCGGTGTCCATTAAGAAAAATAGGTTGGTACTCATACTATATATTGTTTACTCATGACTTCTCTAGTTCTAGACAAGCATTTCGTTGAAATACATGGTCCTGATTTTAAGAAGTTATAGGTATAAGAATAGAGTAGAGAAGCATTTGTTGGAAGTATCAGGATTCTTCTAGGTGATCGAAGATGTAGTACTTGTGTAAGGTATTCCGTTGATAGTAATGGATTTGAGAACTTGCTGCTATTTCGGGTTACTCATATATGGATGCACTCCTAGCTGAGTAATGCTGATTGGCCTCCATCCTTTTGGTTGATACGCACTGGAGACAGCTGGATGATTTTGAATCTGGTTCCAATTAAATTAGTGCTTTTGTTTCTATATTGGATATATATAGAATCAATTTACATCATAACGATATTAAGGTATAGGGAGTTGTCCGGTTGATGCATAAAACCAGAATCCGGATAAACTCGAGGCACGTTTCAGTAATGGCAGTTTGTGGGTTACCCGTTGTCACGACCCAAAGTTCGACCCGTTACCAGCACTTAACCACATAACGTCTACAGGCGTAACACGACTAAGTAAGCCGAAACCTAAAAATCTATACCATTAAAAGTATTGAGTGTTAAAACATTTAATAGAAACATTTGTTAAAACGTTTAGCAAACCTTAAGTAGTTTAATAGAATTCTTTAAAGTTAGAGTTATTATCTTAAAAATTTTTGCAGCATTTCCTTTGTAAAAACTAGCCCCGAAATCGGGTACAAAACAATATATGAGTAAAATGATGCACAATAAGAAATAAGCATCCCAAACGGGAGCAATCACGCCCAACGGCGGGAACAATCACCACAATAATAATATAAGACGCCGTAGCGAAGAAATGAGCAGTATAAGTGAAAACAAATATCATGAAAGATAAAGCTGCATAAATAAAGTCGGCTCACAACGAGCTCGACACCAGAGTACAAAATAATATACATCGTACTCATAACTGGTCTCTAAGTCAATACATAAGTAGTAGATGGAGAATACTAGATACAATGATGTATACAACTGGATAATAAACAGATACCGCACAAAAACCCACCTATCAGCAAAGGTCTCGCACGCCAACTGCAATGGTATCTGTATCAAAAGATGCAATAAAACAGCTTGCCGCGACTACTCCGAGGGGCAACCTGCAAACACTGTGGCACAACGGGGGTAACTTGCTAACTCGTGAATAGTAAATAACATATAAAGGTAATCACGAGTATATACGTGTTGCGATACTCTAACTTATGCCAACAGATAACATCTATATGATGAGCTAGATGAGCAATAATCTTGCAACAAGTGCGATCTAATAACATCTCTATATGATAAGCAGGGTATGCAATAATCGTACATAGCAAATGCAATCTAATAACACCTATATAGGATGAGCAGGGTATGCAATAATCATACATAGCAAATGCAATCTAATAACACCTATATAGGTTGAGCAGGGTATGCAATAATCGTACATAACAAATGCAATCTAATAACACCTATATAGGGTGAGCAGGTTTTGCAATAATCGTGCATAGCATGTGTACTCTATCTGGTACTACGGGTATAGGTTGAGATGTATAATACCGAATGCTGAGTATGTGAATAAATAACATCTACACGGAGTGTCAACGTGGAAAATAATCGGTGTCCATCAATACATCCAAATCCCAGTAAAACTAACTCAGGCGTCGTCATCCTCATCGGCGCTCAAATCCTGTAAATCTCATAGAATCGTGAGTGCCCAACATCGGCACTCGAAATATCATAAAATCTCCGTGTCTAGCATCGACACGCAAATCCTTAAGTATCGGGCTCCGTCAGTCGGATCGGACCACGGGCTCCGTCTGCGGAATCGGCCCTCGGCCCCGGCAGTACGCGTTGTCCCGTATCCATCTATCGACTCTGGTCGGTATCCTCCGGATAATCTCCTGGTCTAACCAATTACCGGCAAATAGTAGTCCCTCCGCCGGGCTTACCGTCTAACAATATGAGTCTTCTTGCCCCGGGGTACCATACCGGGTCTACCATGTACCCGCAATCGGTGCCTACCGCTCCTCGAATCGGGTATACTCTCACAAACTCTCTGGAACCGAGAAAACTCATTGTGGAAGCACCGAAATATCATATCAAGAGAAACCGGGTTTCTAAAACAGTGCCTCTTTTATTAAAATAATACCACAGTTCTCAAATCCAGAAATCCCATAAATCCAAACTCAATGCGTAAATCCATGCAATGTGTCGTATGACACTAAAAGTAAAAAGGGAAACCACCCTTTTTCAAAAGAATCCAGTTTTGAAAATAGCTCATGCGGTCCCTATTATTCATGAAATCAACCGATATCAACCATGTATGTAGCATATGTAGGTATGGATGTGCAAAAGGATATATACGCGAATATGTGTGTAGCACTACTATGAAATTACAGGGTACATGTGCGCAGGTATGAAGATATCAATATATATGTGCACTGGTATGAATATACAGTGTGCATGTGCGCACGTATGAAGATATCAATATATGTGTGCACTGGTATGAATATACACTGTGCATGTCCGCAGGTATGAAGATATCAATATATGTGTGCACTGGTATGAGTATACAGTGTGCATGTGCACAGGTATGAAGATATCAATATATGTGCGCATGGGTATGAATAAACAGTGTGCATGTGGGCATGTATGATGATATCAATATATGTGTGCACTGGTATGAATATACAGTATGCATGTGCGCAGATATGAAGATATTAATATATGTGTTTACTGGTATGAGTATACAGTGTGCATGTGCGCAGGTATGAAGATATCAATATATGTATGCACTGGTATGACCATACAGTGTGCATGTGCGCAGGTATGAAAATATCAATATATGTGTGCACTGGTATGAATATACAGTGTGCATATGCGCAGGTATGAAGATATCAATATATGTGTGCACTGGTATGAGTATAAAGTGTGCATGTGCGCATGTTTGAAGATATCAATATATGTATGCACTGGTATGAATATACAGTGTGCATGTGCCCAGGTATGAAGATATCAATATATATGTGCACTGGTATGAATATACAGTGTGCATGTGCGCCGGTATGAAGATATCAATATATGTGTGCACTGGTATGAATATACAGTGTGCATGTGCGCAGGTATGATGATATCAATATATGTGTGCACTGGTATGAATATACAGTGTGCATGTGCGCATATGAAGATATCAATATATGTGTGCACTGGTATGAATGTACAGTGTGCATGTGCGCAGGTATGAAGATATCAATATATGTGTGCACTGGTATGAGTATAAAGTGTGCATGTGCGTAGGTATGAAGATATCAATATATATGTGTATGCGGCAAGTCATGACAATCATCAATGACGCGGCAATCAAAATGATATGTAATTCGTAGCAATCCTATAGTGCAAGTGTCATGGCAATCACTAACGGTGTGAGTGTAACATACAAATAGTGCTCGTGCAACTTTAACCGTTAGTGATAGTGCAGTGTTATATACTACCAATTCTATATGCAACAGGAAGGTATGCTACAATAGTCCATATGAACATCTACGACTAAATATCCTATCAGGCCCTGACGCTTAACGCCATACGGGCGATTTTCCCGTAGATGTTAAATCTACTCACCTGGTAGCGTGCTAAGTGTAGCCGACCACTTCCTTCACCTTCTTTGCGGTGTCTGACGTACCCGTCTGCGAACCTGGAATTTACATAAGGAAACCATATAAGCAAAATATCTCGCAAAACTTGATATCGAAATCAAACGAGAAACTCGCATCGCGAACTAAACGCGCGTATGTCCGATACGTTGAAACGTGTGTATACGCGTCTAAAACTACCCCGACACATCGTGATATGCTGGAACACAGAACGCACTCACGTATCGCGCGTATCGCGCAAACAAAACGTACTAGAAAAACGATATATGGTCCCAGATTCATACTCAGGTGAAAACTTACAAAATTGCACATGCCAAAACACTGGAATATGCAGCAGACTCCTACCCACCCAACCCTAACACCTAACTCCCTCATCTGGCCGCAATTTGCGGCCAGAAAGAATAAATCGGCGGCCTGGGTGTGTGGTTAGGGGTTCGTGCTTGGTGTGTGCAGTCTAGACCTAGTATACATGCTCCAGTTTGCTCAGATTTTCTCTGAAGGAGCCGGGTCACAAGCAGATCACAGAAAGGCCAAGTTTTGCTTAGAAACGTTATATTTTGCACAAAATGAAAACCTAGGGTATATTAGTGAAATCTGGGGTTTATTTAGGTTTAAGTGGCCCTAATAACACTTAACTGAGCTAGGCTAACCAATACAATCATCACTTGGCCACAACTTCACACAAAACACCATTTCGTGCACTACTTCTCACATTTAGCACTAAACGAAGCTACTAAACACATATATTTAGCAAACAAAAGAATGTGTTCAAAGATTATACCCCCTAGGAATCCTACGTGCAAGGAAAAAGAGAAGAAGAGGAGGAAAAAAGCTGCTGTTGCTGCTGCTGCCTGCTATGTTGTTGCTGTCTGGAGCTGATGCTGCTGTGCTGATGCTGGAGATGTTGCTGATGCTGGAGCTGATGCTGATGCTGGAGTTGCTGCTGATGGTGCTGTTGGTGGTGCTGCTGCTGCTGTGGTGTTGTGTGTGTGAGTGAGAGAGTGAGAGGAGTTGTGAGAATGAAATGAGTGTAGTAACAAAAGAAATGGGAGTTATGCTAGTCAACCCCCCTCTCTCTCTTCATTTAATGCAAGCATAGCACTTGCCATGATGCCCACTCTCACTCTCTCTCTCCCCCCAAGTCAACTAAAATTCAAATGGTTTTTCCATAAAAAAAACAACCCTTAATTAAAGCCAAATAAACTTAACACGGAAGGGTTAGTCTACCATGGTTGCTAAACATGGTTTAAACCTAATTTTACCCTAGTATACATGAACAAGTGTGTGCAAGCCCAGGAAAATTCCAATAAAATATTCATTAAATTTGATAAAATACTTAAAAATCAATTTGGTAAACTTTTTATTAAAAACCATATATTAAAATATAATTATCCATTAATCACGTCCTAAGGTGTTACAATCTTCCCCCATTAAAAAAAGTCGTCCCCGAATTTAAAAATATAAAGCTACGCATACCTTCAAAGAGATGAGGGAATTGGTTCTGCATCTCGCCCTCGGCCTACCAAGTGATCTCTTCGCCACTCGGGCTGCGCCAAAGCACCTTCACTGATGGCAAGACCTTCGATCTAAGTTTCTTCACCTGCCGGTCCAATATCACGACTGGCTGCTCGGTGAATGAAAGATCGCGCTCGAGCTTAACGGTCTGATGCTGAATCATGTGCGAAGGATCATGTAGGTATCTGCGAAGAATCAACACGTGGAATACGGGGTGAACATCTGGGAAGTCGGGTGGAAGAGCCAAACGATATGCCACTGCGCTCACATGGTCGAGGACCTCAATGGGACCTATGAATCCGGGGCTAAGCTTCCCCTTCCGTCCAAACCTCATCACAAGGCCTCAAAAGGTGATCGCCAACTGCGAACTCTAATCTGCGGCGGCGGCTGTCAGTATACGATTTTTGCCTGCTCTGAGCTGTCCTCATCCTATCTCGAATCAGCTGAATCTTCTCGGTCGTCTCCTATACGATCTGTGGCCCTAAAATACTGCTCTTGCTGAGCTCTGTCGAACAGATGGGCGATCTACAACTCCTCCCATACAAGGCCTCCAAAGGTGCCATCTGAATAGTATCATGGAAACTATTGTTGTAGGAGAACTCCACCAAGGGTAAATGATGATCCCAGCTACCTCCAAAGACTAAAACGCACGCTCGGAGCATGTCCTCGAGTGTCTGAATAGTCCGCTCTAACTGGCCGTCGGTCTGCAGGTAAAATGCTGTGCTGAAACACAAGCGTGTGCCGAACGACTCCTGAAGCCTCTGCCATAGTCGGCTGGTAAACTGGGTGCCTCGGTCGGACACGATACACGTCGGGACTCCATGTAGTCGTACAATCTCGTCGATGTAAATCTGGGCATACTGAGCAAATCCATAAGTCGTCTTCACCGGCAGGATGTGAGCCGCTTTCGTCGATCGATCCACGATCACCCAAATAGAGTTATACCCTCGCCTAGTCCTGGGTTGACCCACAACGAAATCCATAGAAATCTGCTCCCATTTCCACTCCGGAATAGGTAACGGCTGTAGCTCTCCCGCTGGCCTTTGATGCTCGGCCTTGACTTGCTGACAAGTTAGGCATCTCGACACAAAGTCTACGATGTCCCTCTTTATTCCGTTCCACCAGTAAACATCTATCATATCATGGTACATCTTGGTGGAACCCGGATGAACACTATACACCGATCGATGTGCCTCCTCAAGGTCTCACGCCGTAATCCCTCAGCATCTGGTACGCACAGTCTAGTCCCAAATCGCAGTATCCCCTGAACAACGATGACGAACTCGGAAAATCTGCCCTGTCGAATATGTGCCATGATCTCCGAACAACGGTCATCACTGTACTGTGCCTCATGTATACGGTCAAGCAACTGTGGGTGTGCACGAACATGCGCAGGATGTCCCCCGATCGGCGTGAACTCGAACTGCACTCGGCTGTCGCATAAAAGCTACCAATCTGCCGACAACTGCCTCTGCACTGCGCTCAAACAAGATAGACTACCCCCGGGCCTCCTGCTCAAAGCATCCCCCACTACATTAGCCTTTCCCGGGTCATACAAGATCTCACAATCGTAGTCCTTCACTAGTTCCATCCAACGACGCTGACTAAGATTCAGGTCTCGCTGCTGAAATATATACTTTAAGCTCTTGTGATCAGTGAATAACGACTCACTGTATAGGTAATGTCACCAGATCTTGAGTGCAAAGACCACTGCAGCCATCACCGAATCGTGAGTAGGGTAGTTCTGTTCATAATTCTTCAACTGCAATGAAGCATATGCGATCACCCTGTCATGCTGCATTTATACGCACCCTAGCCCCACTCGAGAAGCATCAGAATAGACCACAAATCCGCCTGATCTTGAAGACAATGATAACAACGGCGCCGTAGTCAAACACGTCCGTAGCTGCTGAAAGCTATGCTCGCAATCCTCCGTCCAATCGAAAGGAACTCCCTTCCGGGTCAACCCGGTCAAAGGTGCGGCAATACGGGAGAAATCGTGCACAAATCGCCTGTAGTTGCCGGCCGGTCCTAGAAAGCCGCAGATCTCCGTAACTGGTGCTGGTCAGGGCCAACTCTGAACGGCCTCGATCTTCTTCGGGTCCACACATATACCATCTTGTGTAATCACGTGACCCAAGAAGTCTACGCTGTCAAGCCAGAATGTGCACTTGGAGAATTTTGCGAAAAGTTGGTGCTCCCTCAAAGTCTGCAGTGTTATCTGCAGGTGCTGCTCGTGCTCCTCTCGGCTCCGGGAATACACCAATATATCGTCAATGAATACGATGATGAACAAGTCCAAATACGGCCTGAATATACGGTTCATCAAGTCCATGAATGCTGCTGGTGCGTTGGTGAGTCGGAACGACATCACCAAAAACTCATAATGGCCGTAGCGCGTGCGGAAAGCTGTCCTCGGTATATCCTCCTGTCGAACCCGCAGCTGATGGTATCCTGATCGCAAGTCGATCCTCGAAAAATATCCTGCCCCCTAAAGATGGTCGAACAAGTCGTCGATGCGTGGAAAAGGATATATGTTCCGCACGGTAACCCTGTTCAGCAGGCTGTAGTCGATACACAAACGCAAACTGCCGTCCTTTTTCTTGACAAACAGGACTGGAGCACCCCAAGGAGAAACACTGGGTCGAATAAGTCCCTTATCCAGCAAATCTTGCAACTGACCCTTCAACTCACTAAGCTCCGTCGAGGCCACCCGATAAGGCGGTATAGAAATAGGTGTAAGTCTACGGTAGCGCCCCGGCCGTCATTCTGACGCCAAACGCGGAACAAAAACTTTTATTACTGGAGCTATCACATACTATAACCCGGATCATGCCATTAATGCTAAACTAACAAACTGTAAAGAGGTAGAAAGGCTATACCAAACGATCCGATTCCTTCGGTCTTTAGCCATCATCCCACGCTCCTTTGCGGAAACTCCGATCTCTTTGCTCCTCGTCGAGGTGGCACCACATCTACGGATCTTTAAACGGGCTCCCGCCTCTATACCGAGGTAACTCGGTCATCAATTTTGCTAAAAGAGATGACCAAGATGAAGTAGAGAACGAGTAGAATACTTTGTCTCAAACACCCTAGGGTTCTCATCGCATGAGAGGGGTAGGGTGGAGGTAGAAGAAGATGTTTAGGATTGGAAATGGTGAACTCAAGAAACACTAGTGAACCAAAAGAAAAAACTAAGCTCATAAACTTGTGTTATGATCTTCTCATCTTGTGAATAGATATATGAGGTTATATAATCAAAACCATAAGAAAATATCTAATGAAAATATCTCCTCAAATATCCAAACCCAAAACAAAACACTTTAATTCTTCATGACTCACTTAGTGACTCATTAGCATGAGTCACTAAAGAACATGCTAGAATAAATGTGTCATCCATAATGAGTCACCATTTCCAAAATCCAATAATCATTTAAACCAAAATGATTAATTCAAAAAGAAATGCATCTTCTAAAATATTCTCGTAACGGATTACGAAAATACCCCTCTCCTGTATATACGTACCTGTATCCGTATTCCGACCGAATACGAATTCGAGAGACTAAAATATTCCGACTCAATATAATACATTGATCCGGCTTAAACCAAAACCCACAAGTATTATCTGCCCGAAATATGACACGTGCACAAGTGCACGTGCATTTTCCGAACCTCACCATAAAACCATACGGCCTCTACAACGTTTCGCCCGAACTTGGGAAGCTATCTTTGGGGGACTCTAATGACTCGTCTGTACCCTGGCAGTGGGTTTAACCATAAGCACGTCAGCGGCACTTGCTGTGCGTAACGGCTGCCCATGTACTGACCTCAAGGGAAGCCGATGAGCGAACTCATCCTGGAACCCTACAGAGCCTATCAGTGACAATATACATACAGTCCGGTCCGTTCGCCTATGAGTATCGCATATCGGGCCTAGAGGGCTGGGTAACGTCAGACCCCTAATAGCGGTATAAATCGTGTAAGAGTGTAGCGCAGAACACCCTGAGATACTACTGGAGTACCTACTAGTAAATCTCCTGCCTCGACCGAGGGCTATGTGTAATGGCTCTTCGAGACACAGCACGATCTCACCCCCAATACCGGGAGAGACGAATCTCTTGCCGATCCGTTCACTTGCCTCCATGTGGCTCCGGACTGTACCAAAAAAAAAACCTGTTTGCACGACTCCTTTGAGCCGTGGTAGGGTAGAAATCAAAGCACAGTGGGAACTCACACGAGACAAATGAAGATCTTAGGTCGATGAACTAACCTGTACACATGCCACCAGGGAACTGCTATCTGACGCTAGGTATAATACCAACTAGCAGGTTCCTGGCGAGTCCTGTTCGGTGTACTCATAATCCAATGAGCACCTGTATACATCTTAGGTGATCCAACTGACACCAGTGGCTTGTGAGACCGGCCACCGCCCCTCGTCGGGGTCTCGACTGTATACACTAGTCTACTCCGGTGAATTGATGCCCTGTCTCGAAACTCCCACGACTAGGGACCACATTTAAGGATGTGCTTATGGACTACCCAACTCTCACGTATATGATCGCCATCATACTGTTGGTAGTCAAGCAGGATCCTAAGGGCTCTATCAACGTGTAATAGTGATCAGTCACCTAAAGCTGTACACGATGATAAAGGCAAACCAGGTAGCATACTATCATCTCGAGTAAGACTGTCCTAGCAGTATAGGTCCTCCCTCAATCATTGCAATCACGTACCTGCCATCCAATAATTGACTTTGAGGGCCCTACATCCAACAATCTCCCACTTGCACTTTAGGCTAATTATTGCAATGTCGCATACTCGCATCCCGTGTGATACCGAACACCCAACTCCTGTACTAATCAGTTTCACAAAGCTAGTTTGTAAGACTCTTTTGTTCGAGAAATAGCCTCAACGAGTGGATCCGCCCTGATTTTTCTTTCTATGTCTCTCTTAATCTCAAATTCACGGAGAAAACCATCTCCCGAATTGAGCAATACCTGTTTCAGAATATGTCTGGATATCTGATGGGACCTAGTTCATAAATGAACTCCAAATCCAAATTTCTTAGACTGTATCGTCAACTGAACCCCTGCACCATGCATCCCACAGTATCCTCTTGGACCACCTGTACATAATACCGCCCCTCGTCAGTGGGAAAACTATAACTCTGACAATCACTCAGTCATCCATGTCACCTTTGGAAGCCTAGAACGATAACCGTCTCCCTAAGGAGGCTGCCATTATGAAATCCGTAGAACATCGACTTTTGTTCTAAATCTTCTTCTAAATGTTTCTCCAGGATTGGATTAAAATAAACTTATTGCATCTAGTGCAAAAACAACATCTGGTGTTGTACTTGACATCTCATGATTGACTCAATTGCCTAAGCAAGTGATCTGCCAATCATGCACATCCCTCTCCCATTTAGTCTATATGACACCTTTAGAGAAGGTGACTTCATCACCTGCAGGTACACTACTATGCTTGGAGTCAAATATTCTAAAATACTATTAGAATACTGTCAAAGTACCCACATTGGGAAACTACCAAAATCTATATCTAAAACCATAGATCTAGTAACCAGAATGTCTGATATTATATCCATATCCTGTGTGGAGAAACAATTGTGTGACAACCACAATATAACCGATCGTAGTATAGGAATTTTACTTCCTACTCTGTGTATGTCATCCAAATACCAGGACATCATACCTTACTACCTTATTAACAGATCCATCCTTTATTCTGATGAAGTCAAACCCATGACTGTCACATCAAAACTAGATGATCTATCTCCGCTATATCTGCTCTAGTCTATAAATAGACATAAGCTACTTGCCCACTATGCTTCCGCTGCTCCAACTGACCACAACAACTCTCTGGCAGAATAATATATATGTGCACTTCTAAAGCTAGTTTAGAACGACGCTATACTTAACCTCCTTCCAGGTCTCATAGCCTGGAACAACAGTAGTGTCAATTCTGGGTAAACAAGAACCTTCCTGTCACCGTCCTTGAGGCTACTGGAGTACCTCTCGGGTGTCTGAGGTTACCCACCATATCTGCGGAGTGGCTAATGGAAATGTCAAACCTGATTAAATCTTTAGGTTCTATTTAAATTTTCTGTAATCGTTTGCGGTTCTGGAATCACTTCCAGTTCTACCATACTCCCACTACTGTTTTCTGAAAAAATCCATTTTACTAAAACTGTGACGAGTCAAGAACAATATCACTATTGATCTTCCAGATGGTAGAAAATCAACCCTCGACATAGCCCGGGTCAACCCACAAACTGCCATTACAGAAACGTGCCTTGAGTTATCCAGAGTATGGTTTTAAGCATAAGCCGGACAACTCCCCGTACCTTAACATCGTTAAGATATGAACCATTCTATATCCATTATAGAAACTTTGGCACTTATTTAATTGGAACCAGATTCAAATCATGCAGCTGTCTCCAGTACATATCAACTTAATGGAAAGAGGCTAATCAGCATTACTCAACTTAGGAATACATCCAATTATGAGTAACTTGAAAGAGAAACAAGTTTTTCAAAACTATTACTATCATCTGAATACCAATCACAAGTATCTATATCTTCGATCTCTTTGAAGAATCCCGATACTTGCGATACCTGGTTCTCTACTTTATTCCTATACCCACAACTTCTCAAAACTTAGACATTATATTTCTACGAAACACTTGTCTAAAAACTAGAGAAGTCACTAGTAAACAGAACATAGTACGAGGACCTACCCTTTTGTCCTGATGGACACTGGACAGCATACAATACTCTGTATAAGTCCGCTGAATTGAATAACTCAATACATGTGCATCGTAGGTTGAAAACTGTACTTATTATTAAGAATTACTCCGCTGTTCAACTCTCCTTACCCAATCGTCAACTGATATAGGTAAATGTCACGGACATAATTTCAAAAAGTTATATCTCACTGTATAAAAATAAACGTACAGATATATCATTTTGAAATGGTGCACAACAACGGATACTCAAAACCAAATTCTTGTCGCCCGGCAAAAACCCAGGCGATTTCCTTAAATATCACCAATTACAACGAATTCCGATATAATGAGGATGATCACCTAATTCCAAATAACTTCCTCCCACTGATCATCTGTAAAACCATACAGATGTGAGAATCATACCTGGTAAATACATACCCTGGAGCAAGTATCTAATCGGGAAATCAGTTTTCCTTTAACAATGCACAGTGAAACTGAAACATGAAAATGTTTCGTAGGGGTATCCTGGTATTCCTAGTAATTCCTCTTCCATATTCCAATTCATGACTGTAACCGTATATTTCTTTGCCATCTCTCCAAATCCCTTTATTTGTCTTTATTCATTACCTTCTGTACACCCATTTAGGCTAAGTGGTTTTCTTCCTTCCCTACCGTTCGGCAGCAGTTTATGGTTTGGAAGATGACTATCCAGTAAGCGTAATAGGTGTACCCTCCTAAACCAAGGAGTAATCGCAACTTTAGTGAAGGTGATGATAAAAGACAACTGAATAATACCTTATTCTTTTTCTCCCGAACTGGGGAAAAAAGGAAAGGTGAAATAGGAGTGGCGATTAAGTATGCGGTTTTGGTCGTGAATGATAGCAGTCGCAATTTACTTTGCCCTCTTTCTAGTCCCTTTATTTTGTCTTTACTTATTACTTTCTGTACACCCTACTTAGGCTAATTGGTTTTCTTCATTCCCTACCATTCGGCACCTGCCTATGGTTTGGAAGAAGACTATCCAATAAGCGTAAAAGGTGTACTCTCCTAAACCAAGGAGCCTTCGTAACCTGAGAGAAGGTGATGATAAAGGACAACTGAATAAACCAATTCAATTTCTCCTGAACCTTGATCCATCCTCGAAGAGTCCCTTCGAGTTCGTATATAACCATACGATGGATCTATCCAATGGAAATGGATGTTTGTAGTGATACGAGGTGTTCTGAGAAATTCAAAGGGTAAAAGAAGGAGCGGCAATGACTTATGCAACTTAGACAATCCAAAAGACAGTATTTTAAGAAGGTTCGGTCAACTTGGTCACTGAGTCATAGTCTAGGGTCGGTCAAAGGTCGCTGCCAAAGAGAGAGAGAAAAGAAACACTCTGCGTGCACTCTAACCTAGATCAGAATGGTTATCACTTTATCTAATCAGGAAACCTCCTACTGTACTGTCAAATTCTCCTCCAAACCTGAAAGAAGAATCAATCCGGATCACCCGAAGAGTAAACCAACTCATCAGTGGGAATCGGGATCTAACTCTCATCGCATGATAACGTGAAGGTATCCACTCATGTTATCACACTCCAGAAGGTATGCGCATGCCTGGCAAGTTTCAGTTTCTATAGAAACTCCCGATGTGATTTTTACCCCATGTTCTTATGACCTTGACGAAGGCCAATAAATCATAAGTCACATGTCAAGTTCTACCCGTCATTATCTTGTCAATTCGAACCCACCCGTACATACCCTTGACGAAGGCCAACAAGGTAATACGACTGTCCCAAACCAACTCATCTATCTATGCAACAGAAAAGTAACAAGCAGCTACCATCCACTATTCCTTGACGAAGGCCAACAAACATATCATGAATACTACGTGCTACCGTCTGAAACAACGGAGGGCTATGGCTGGTTTTTGGCGAAGAACCTTTAACGTAATGAACCTGATCTCGTTGAAGGAACCTGATAGCTTTTTATAAAAATATAGTGGCGAAAACCTTCGCTAAAGAGGTCACTGCCGGTGAAGGGATCTCGGCTCTTTCCTCGTGGAATGAGGTGCAGGATATTCCAACTGAATACCACAATGCAAAGTAACATGTAATCGACTATTGTGAAGTTATTACCCTGATTAAAACTTCTGCCCAAGGGGTCACTCCCGGTGAAGGGATCTAGGCCCTTGCCTCGTCGACTGAGGTGCAGGATATTCCTACTGAATACCACTATGCAAAACAAAAGAAAACGTCTTTGTAATAACAATTTTTAAAACTGTTCCAACAACATCCAAACAGGTTTGTTTTCCTTTGCATTGATCAGAATCAACGCAGTCCCATCAATTAATCACACCAGAAAAGAACGAAAATAAAATGTACGTATATGCCATCCGCATTCGCCACTGGGTCCCGTCATCACCCGTTAAGTTACTTAACTAATGACAAAGCGGGGACTGGACTAGCGCGGGTGCAAAACATATACACCATCTACTAGTATATATACCAACATACAATAATTGCTCCAGGCGTGATAATATGCAACATTACAGAAAAGTAATAAGCATCTCAGAACAATACAGATAATCTGGGATCCCCGGGTTTCAAAGAGCCGCTGTTGAAACTCGACGTTCCCCTGGTCGTGTGGATAGCCTGTGCAATGAAACCTAAACCCCTACGGGTGCGGCAAGTTACTCGCCAAAGCCGAAAGCGAGGCAACCCCCCTACAACATAGTGAATGGACCACCTTGCACTTCAGGGAATCCGGTAACTTGAGCACCCCTCCTTGGGTCAACCTGTACCCCCTACGAGTGCGGCGAATAGTCTGCCAATTCTAGAGTAAGGCCCCTTTGCCTCTCAAAGCCATGAGATGCGGACCCGCTGCCCTCCAGAACCCGGCTATCCGTGCACTCCGTCGCGGGTTAAAACCTAGTACAGAAATGAAAAATATGTACAACGGGTACATCGACCTCAGCCCGGTCGTGCCTGATCGCACGCTTTTGGCGTGTCGGATGTTCAAAGAATTAAAGTATAACCGCGATCAGGACGGTGTCGCTATGCAGCTAGCCGGTTGAGCACGGGTCGGTCCACAGGGAGATGGTGGCATCTTACCTTCTTGTCTTAGACGAGTCAATAAAGAATCTGTATGTTTGTTTGATCTAACCTATGTGTTTATTTGCAAGTATAAAGTTGTTAAGAAAAGATACGAGATTATAAGCTAAAGAAATCCGTACTCGAAACCTTTGAGCCGAGTCTTGACCAATTGAAGCTAGAGCAATCGGCAACAACGTGGATTAGGGGATTTAAGCGCGGTATTTGTGGAATCCGGCTTATTTACCCTTGTCCTTCCGTTCTTGTCTCTTGCTTTCGCCTCCGGCCAAACCGAACGCAACCGGTCACGGTTAGGAATCACCGTTACCTTGTCAGGGTACGGTGCCTGACAGAGCGCTTGTGTATGGTTTGGGCGGAGTTCAATGGAAAATAACGGGAAAAGGAAAAGAGAAAATAAAATCTTTAACTTATAATATCGTATTTCTTCTTAACAATAATAATTACATTCATTCACAAAATGAACAAAAGAGAGCAAAAGAAAAGAACAAAGAAAAGAAAAGATTACAAGTAATTAAAGTGCATGGAATTAAATTGCAAGAAAGTAAAGCAAGATAATAATAAGCAAGAAATAAAAAAGCGATAAAAAGAACCAGGAACTAGGACTCAAGACAAGCATGTGATCAATAGCCAACCCTTAAACTTGCAAGCTCAATCAAGAGGTTGCAAGATCAAGGGAAGGGTAGAGAACGCATGTGAAATGAAGTGCTAGCCCCGTGAGAAAATACGACCCTTGAGATCAATAACTAACCCTTAACCATTCAAGCTCAATGAAGAGGTTGAATGATCAAGAGAAAGCAAGAATCTCAAGGGGAAGAAGAAACACAAGAGAATGATACAAAACCCTCATCTTCATTGATCTCCACTCAAAAAGCTCTCACTACAATTTTCATGGAAAAAGAATGAAGAAGAAGAAGAAAAACTATACAAAAAACTACAAAAGAGTGGACACAAAATTGGACCCTTGGCTTGGCTCAGATCTGCTGTATTTATAGGCAGGGAAATGAAACCCTAGAGGCAAATTCTGACACTATATGAAGTCCCCAAAATACCCCCAAATGACGACAAGGTGAGGACCTCACATGGCCGCGGATCCGCGGCCAAGACCCCCCTCTGGCCGCGGATCCGCGGCCGTATTGATGAGTTGGGTCGTGGGGTTTTGGTACTTTTCCTGGTTTGTTGTCCCCTGTTGTCTGGTATACATATTTTCTGAAAATACTTTTACATTTCTTCCAGAATTTCTGTTGAGGAAAGGTGGACTTTTTGTGGATGCTTTTGTCATGATTGCCTCGAGCTCCGCGTAGATTTCTTGGAACTTGTTGTTGCCATTGAGCCTTGTGCATGAAGGTGACATTGATTTGACATTTTGTCTTCCTAAACTGGTATCTGGCAACATACGGATGACGAGCGGAGACCGTGTTTTCTCAGTGGTTGGCAGGAACCCGGATTTTGTCGTGTTTTCCATGAATTTCACCGTTTTAGAACCGAGAACCTGTATCCTGCAAATATGTAACAAACACGGATTAAAAGCACCTACCTATAAACAACCGAGCGTAAGAATGGGCGGTATAAAATGCAGTATTCTGTGATGAATAGTGCCCCAAAAGAATATTATACAAACAGGCAGTGACGGCAGTCCACATGTTGTACGCTCGCCCCGCAATATCAAATGTACAAATAAATCCAAAGTGCACTAACATTGCACACTGCTATCCACCACGAAAAATCCGCAACATCACAGCACAACACAGAACATCAACGCGAATGTCACGTTCGCTAACCCGTCTAAAAGGACTATAGCAATTATTCGCAATTTATCGCTCGAATGACATTCACGGTCGGAGATATAATGTAAGTACTGTAAACTAACAAGTTTAAAATTCTGATCGACAAAACATCCCGAAGTGGGCCCCACGTACATCTGCAGTACACAAACAAAATCTGGGCCCAAAAGAAATATTCCAGAAACCACAATTTCCTATGTAGAAGCCCCAGAAGAAATTTAGCACACTAAAGCACCAAGACTGCGGCGAAACCGCGACCAAACCTTCGCATGTGCGGCGGTTCCGCGGTCGTACGGTCGAATCAGTGGCCCAAATTTCTACTTTGTTCTTAGAAAAGCCTGCACGATTTTCTAAGATGCTCAAAATAATTTTTAGACCTGTTTAAAAATCGACAGAAACTTTAGCCTGAAAAGTGCGGTTTTAGAAATTTCGTTCGATCGTTGTTTTAAACACGTTAGAACAAGTTAGTAAAGGTTAATAGCGTGGCTCTGATACTATGTAAGTCTATGGTAGCACCCCGGCCGTCATTCTGACGCCAAACGCGGAACAAAAACTTTTATAACAGGCGCTATCGCATACTATAACCCGGATCCTTCCATTAACGCTAAACTAACAAACTATAAAGAGGTAGAAAGGCTCTACTAAACGACCCGAGTCCTTCGGTCTTTAGCCATCATCCCAAGCTCCTTTGCGGAAACTCCGATCTCTTTGCTCCACGTCGAGGTGGCACCACATCTTCGATCTTTAAACGGGCTCCCGCCTCTATACCGAGGCAACTCTGTCATCAAGTCTGCTAAAAGAGATGACCAAGATGAAGTAGAGAAAGAGTAGAATGCTTTGTCTCAAATACCCTAGGGTTCTCATCGCATAAGAGGGGTAGGGTGGAGGTAAAAGAAGATATTTAGGATTGGAAATGGTGAACTCAAGAAACACTAGTGAGCCAAAAGAAAAAACTAAGCTCATAAACTTGTGTTATGATCTTCTCATCTTGTGAATAGATATATGAGGTTATATAATCAAAACCATAAGAAAATATCTAATGAAAATATCTCCTCAAATATCCAAACCCAAAACAGAACACATTAATTCTTCATGACACACTTAGTGACTTATTAGCATGAGTCACTAAAGAACATGCTAGAATAAATGTGTCATCCATAATGAGTCACCATTTCCAAAATCCAATAATCATTTAAAACAAAATGATTAATCCAAAAAGAAATGCATCTTCTATAATATTCTCGTAACGGATTACGAAAAAACCCCTCGCTTGTATATACATACATGTATCTGTATTCCGACCGAATACGAATACGAGATACTAAAATATTCCGACTCAATATAATACATGGATCCGGCTTAAACCAAAGCCCACCAGTATTATCTGCCCGAAATATGACACGTGCACAAGTGCACGTGCATTTTCCGAACCTCTCCATAAAACCATACGGCCTCTACAACGTTACGCCCGAACATGGGAAACTATCTGTAGGGGACTCTAAAGACTCGTCAGTACCCTGACAGTGGGTTTAACCACAAGCACGTCAGCGGCACTAGCTGTACGTAATGGCTGCCCATGTACTGACCTCAAGGGAAGCAGATGAGCGAACTCATCCAGGAACCCTACCGAGCCTATCAGTGACAATATATATACAGTCCGGTCTGTTCGTCTATGAGTATCGCATATCGGGCCTAGGGGGATGGTAACGTCAGACTCCCATTAGCGGTAAAAATCGTGTCAGAGTGTAGCCCAGAACACCCTGAGATTCTATTGGAGTACCTACCAGTAAATTTCCTGCCTCAGCCGAGGGCCATGTGTAATGGCTCTCCGAGACACAGCGCAATCTCACCCCCAATACCGGGAGAGATGAATCCCCTGTCGATCCGCTCACTTGCCTCCATGTGACTTGGGACTGTACCCAAAAAAAACCTATTTGCACGACTCCTTTGAGCCATGGTAGGGTAGAAATCAAAGCACAGTGAGAACTCACACGAGACAAATGACAATCTCAGGTCGATGAACTAACCTGTACACATGCCACCAGGGAACTGCTATCTGACGCTAGGTATAATACCAACTAGCAGGTTCCCGGCGAGTCCTGTCCGGTGTACTCATAACCCAATGAGCACCTGTATACATCTTAGGTGATCCAACTGACACCTGTGGCTTGTGAGACCCGCCACCACCCCTTGTCGGGGTCTCGACTGTATTCACTAGTCTACTCCGGAGTATCGATGCCCTGTCTCGAAACTCCCACGACTAGGGACCACTTTTAAGGATGTGCTTATGGACTACCCAACTCTTACGTATATGATCGCCATCATACTATTGGTAGTCAAGCAGGATCCTAAGGGCTCTATCAACGTGTAATAGTGATCAGTCACCTAAAGCTGTACACGATGATAAAGGCAAACTAGATAGCATACTATCATCTCGAGTAAGACTGTCCTACCGGTATTGGTCCTCCCTCAATCATTGCAATCACGTACCTGCGATCCAATAATTGACTTTGAGGGCACTACATCCAACAATAGGCCCCGTGTTGGGAATCAAATCAATATAGAAAACAATATCGCGGTCAGGCGGTAACCCAGGAAGCTCGTCAGGGAACTCACAAACAGTCGGAACCTGGTCCAACGGAACATCCGTAGCTCTAGTATCGCAAACATAGGCTAGAAATCCCTGACATCCCTTCCTCAACAGCTGTCCAACGCGAAGAGAAGGAATCAAAATGTTAGGGGCGGCACCATGGTCCCCCTGCACAACAAACGCCGACTCGCCGGGAAAACAAAATCTAACTATCTTCTCGCGGCAGTCCACAGACGCATAGCACGTGGCTAACCAATCTATGCCCAAAAGAACGTCGATGTCCAACATCTCAAAAAGGATCAAGTCGACAGGCAACTCTCTCTCGCCAATACGGACAACACAGGATCGGAACACGTGTCTAGCAACAAACGACTCTCCCACAGGAGTAGTCAGAACAAGCGGCTGATCAAGTAAACCGGACTCTCTACCCAAACTCGGCACGAAGTGTGTGGAAACATACGAGTGCGTAGATCCGGGATCAAACAACATGTGTGCGTCAACAGAACATACTGATAGGGTACCTGAGACCACCGCATTGGACGCCTGCGCGTCCTGATGCGTCAACGCGAAAACCCGTGCCTGTCCTCTGCCTGCTACTGGCGGTCCCCTACTAGCAACTGGTTGTACTCTGCCAGCAGCTGGCTGTCCTCTGCCTCAGCCACCTCGTCCTTTATGAGTAAACCCTTCGCGACCACGGCCTCTCTGTGCATGAATCTGGCGTGGAGCAACAGTAGGTACAATAGGCAACACCCTCTGGGGTGGAGATGGTGGAAGTGTGACATGTGGTACTGCTGCCTCCCTCCGGCGTATCTCGGTACATTCTCTGATGCGGTGACAGGGACCGGCACATCCAAAGCATCCACGCGATGACTGCTAACCCTCCTTGGGATAAGAGCTAAACCTCTATCCTTGCCCCGAGTCTTTACCACCTGTACGACGTCTATCATGGCGTCTGAATGGAATTCCCTGTGCTGCTGTATCAATACGAACCCTCTTCGGCCCTGGAACTACCGAAGTCTCTGCAAGGCGCTCCTCGACTAATAGGCCTGCGTCTACAGCTGCTGCATACGTCTCGCAATGCTGTGCGCTGATCGCAAGGAACAGTGGGGTAAGCAAGCCTCGAAAAAATCTCTTGACTCGCATCTCCTCAGTAGCCACTAGGTATGGAGCATAAACTGATAGCTCGGTGAATAGCATATCGTACTCTGCCACTGTCATCTACGGCGTCTGGCGTAAGGACTCGAATCTGCACGCTCGGGCATCCCTGACACTCTGGGGTAGAAAACGGGCTAGAAACACCGTCACAAACTCGGTCCAGGTCATAGGAGGAGGACCTGCTGCTCTACCCTTCTCGACCGATTCACACCATTTCTGCGCAAGACCTTCCAGGCGAAAGCTCAAGAAATCTACCCATCTTGCATCTGAGCATCTGAGTGAACGACATATCCAGGCCATCATATCAATAAAAGACTGTGGGTCCTCGGCTGCATCGGTGCCTGTGAAGACCGGAGGCTTCAGCCTCATGAACTCTGATAGCGATATCGTAATAACCTCCATGGCTTCAGGGGCAACTGCCTGTGCTGTAGGTACCATCGCGGTTCCCATAACGTGTGGAACTACCTATGGTCGTTGCGCTCGAAGCGTCTCAACTAGCGATCCTATCATCTGGCGCATCTCCTGCATACGAGCCCCTAGCATGGCGATCTGATCTGTCGTAGGAGGAACAGTCTGCTCTGGTACAACAGGGGTACTACCCGGATCAGTCCTCGTCTCGGACGAGTCGACTCGAATCTCGGCTCTCGCGGCCGTGCTCTGCACCTTCGTAGTCTTTGGCGGCATAATGGGTGAAAAGAAAGTAGGATTCGATAAGGAAACGGAAATCGAATCACAAGAATGTATACAATCATGAAGAAATTCCAATCAATAAGTCCTAAGGTTGCTTAGGCGGAGTACCGTGTCGTGAGTATGCCGCGGAACATACACACGCTACGCCACTCTGCTTCAGCTACCTACGCCATCATACCAGGGTCATCCTACACTCCGAAGGTAAAACCCACACTCTGATACCAACTTTTTCACGACCCAAAGATCGACCCTTGACCGGCACATAACCACGTAACGTCTACAGGCGTAACGCGACTAAGTAAGCCGAAACCCAGAAATCAAAACCATTAAAAGTACTGAGTGTTACAACATTTAATAGAAACATTTGTTAAAACGTTTAGCAAACCTTAAGTAGTTTAATAGAATTCTTTAAAGTTCAAGTTTTTATCTTAAAAACTTTGGCAGCATTTCCTTTGTAAAAACTAGCCCCGAAATCGGGTACAAAATAATATTTGAGTAAAATGATGTACAATAAGAAATAAGCATCCCAAACGGGAGCAATCACGCCCAACGGCGGGAACAATCACCATAATGATAATATACGACGCCGTATCGAAGAAATTAGCAGTATAAGTGAAAACAAATATCATGAAAGATAAATCTGCATAAATAAAGTCGGCTCACAATGAGCTCAACACCAAAGTACAAAATAATATACATCGTCCTAACAACTGGTCTGTAAGTCAATACGTAAGTAGTAGATGGAGAATACTAGATACAATAATGTATACAACTGGAAAATAAACAGATACCGCACAAAAACCCACCTATCAGCAAAGGGCTCGCACGCCAACTGCAATGGTATCTGTATCAAAAGATGCAATAAAACGGCCTGCTGCGACTACTCCGAGGGGCAACCTGCAAATACTGTGGCACAACAGGGGTGAGTTGCCAACTCGTGACTAGTAGATATCATATAAAGGTAATCTCGAGTATGCACGTGTTGAGATACTCTAACCTATGCCAACAGATAACATCTATATGATGAGCTAGATGAGCAATAATCATGCAACAAGTGCGATCTAATAACATCTCTATATGATAAGCAGGGTATGCAATAATCGTACATAGCAAATGCAATCTAATAACACCTATATTGGATGAGAAGGGTATGCAATAATCGTACTGTAGGGATCCTAGGCACTCTTGTCAAGGTTCATGAGGCATCAAACATGCCCGGATTAAATTTTAGACGTGCCGAACAACCCAAAGCCGGGATCTTTGCTAGATTATTAGGGTTTAACATGCAAATAGATAACATTTATCTAAGTGTGAGGGATTACAACCTTTGTAGTCCGCTCCTTCACTTCACAAGCTCCGAGTAGAAGTCCCTTTGCCGCGATCCACGATCTCCCTGACTCATGAGAGGCTCCACGACTTGAACGATCCATTCTAGCTCGTCGTAATCCAAAATCTCCGATGATCTACGTCGAGGTTTCGAAGAACTCAAGCTATCTCACTCTAAAGAGAAGAACACCCTAATCCCAAGGGCTAGATGAGATGAGGATGAGAGAGTAGTGATTTTGCTTTCTTTCTATATCATTTTCTCATATTTTATCATCACTTAAGAAAATCAAGAGAGCTTCTTCAAGAGAGAAGAAGAAGAAGATGATAATCGAAAAAGAATAATGATTAACCTTTTTCTTTTGTGATGAATAGAAATATAAACATATTATTTAATTATTAACCATGGTCAAGGATGATAGGATGAGAAGAAGTAGAGAAACAACTAGGGTTAGGGTTTGGTTGAGTTAAAAAGGTGTCATCACAAAATATCTTTACAAATGACAAAAGAAAATAGCTTCTAGAAAGAACTTGAAGCAACTAAACCCAATCAAACCCTAACCTCAATTAATCATCCTTAAACATGTTTAACAATTAATCATATCATGTCACAATAATATATATCACATATATATATTATATATTTGCAACAAAAGAAAATAATACAATTAACATATATCGCATATATATCAATGTATCATCCACTGAGAAAATGAAATAATAAAGTAAGCCAATATTAGTTAATATAATAATATATCATATATATTATTATATATTAAATCATCGAATCAACACTTGATCCGACGATCCGGCTATATCGAATATAACCGACTAATATATCATGTACCGATTCATCGAATCAACACTTGATCCGATGACCCGGTTCATATCCATATATCGCGAGAATCTAATACGGTATCCCATATCGCATTATTCTCGCTCCTGCGCATATCTCATATGTGCCACTACTCTGTTTCGCCTGAGCCAAGAAACCTCTGTGTAGGACTCTAAAGAATCGTCAATACGCCGGTAGCAGGTGATGATCATATCAAACACCCACAAGCTGCAAGCGGTCAGCTAAACGTAACAGCCACCCAGGTATTGAGCGATCAGAAGATCAACAAGCTAGCCTGTGCGTTCTCCTGTGAATCCGATCAGTGACACTCCCGTACAGTCCGGTCTGTTCGTCTGATATGTCGCATATCAAGTCTAGGGGTGGTATACGTCAGACCCCAGTAACCGATAAGTCGTGTCGATGTATGGCTCATAACGGGTCGAGAAACTACTAGTAACACTTACCAGTAAATCTCTATATCAGCCCTGGCCAGGGACTTCCAGTTATAGCCAATCGAACACAGCACAACATCAACTCCCTATACCGGGAGAGACGAATCCCCTCCTATCGCTCATTGCCTCCATGTGATTCGGGACTGTACCCAAAAGCCACCGTTTTGCACGCCCTCTTGGACGTGGTAAGGTGGAAATCAAAGCACAGTGGGAATCACACAAGACTCTATGACGATCTCGGGTCTACAGACTACCCTGTACCTGTGTCACCGGAGAACTGCCATCTGACGTGTGGTATATCACCATCTGGGAGTTCTCGGCGAGTCCGTCCAGTGTACCCAGTCTCTACTGAGCACCCGTACACCATCTCTGATGTCTAACACCGATGGATATGGGATCATCCATCGCCCATCATATGGGTCAAGATGCGTATACGCTAGTCTACTCTGGTGTATCGATGCCCTGTCTCGATATACCCTCGACTAGGAACAGTTATAGGATGTACTCATCGACTACCGCGGCCCCACTAGTATGATCTCATCATAGTCCCAGTAGTCGAGTACAAGTCCTAAGGGCTTTATCAACATGTGAGAGTAAAACAGTAAACCAATACAAGTCAACATGTTAAGATAAAGTGAAACCAAATAGCATACTATCATGACGAGCAAGAAAGTCTTCTCTATATATAACCAAGCATCCATTATAATATACATCATATGTACAACAATGGCCTCTAGGGCATATACATAACTAACAATCTCCCACTTGCACTAAGGCCAGCTGCTGTAGTATCTCATACCTAGCATCCCGAATAATCTCTCAAACTGTATCTGGGGAATAGCCTTCGTGAATGGATCCGCAGTGTTGTCCTTCGTATCTACTCTCCTGACCTCGATCTCCCGGCGATCAACTATCTCCCTGATCAGGTGATACCGCCTCAGAATATGTCTGGACTTCTGATGGGACCTGGGTTCCTTGGCCAAAGCCACAGCTCCATTGTTATCGCAATACAGAGGTATTGGATGCTCAATGGATGGAACCACACCAAGTTCACTAATGAACTTCTTGATCCAGACAGCCTCTTTGGCAGCATCGTTGGCAGCGATGTATTCAGCCTCCATCGTTGAGTCTGCAACGGTATCCTGTTTGGAACTCTTCCAACATACCGCCCCTCCATTGAGGGTAAAGACAAAACCCGAATGCGACTTAGAGTCGTCCTTATCACTTTGGAAGCTGGAATCGGTAAAGGACTCCACCTGGAGTTCTCCGTTACCATACACCAAGAACATCTCCTTAGTCCTTCGTAAGTACTTGAGAATGTTCTTCACTGCTGTCCAATGACTCTCTCCAGGATCTGCTTGATACCGACTCACTACACTTAGTGAGTATGCTACATCGGGTCTGGTACATAGCATCGCATACATGATAGAGCCTACTGCCGAAGCATAGGGTATCCCTTGCATGCGAGCTCTCTCCAAATCAGTCTTGGGAGACATCTCTTTGGAGAGAGTGAGTCCAGAGATCGTGGGTTGGTTCCCACGCTTGGATTCTTCCATACTAAACCTCTTTAGTATGGTGTCAATGTACCTGGATTGGGACAATCCCAGTATCCTTTTAGATCTATCTCTATAGATCATGATTCCCAATATGCAGGAGGCATCACCTAGATCTTTCATTGAGAATCTCTGTGATAAGAAGAGCTTGACTGATTGCAGCATAGGAATATCATTTCCTATCAAGAGTATGTCATCCACGTACAATACGAGGAAGACTACCTTATCCTCTGCCACCTTCTTATAGATACAAGGTTCATCTATATTTTTGATGAAGTCAAACTCTTTGACTACAACATCAAAACAGATGTTCCAACTCCGCGATGCTTGCTTTAACCCATAAATGGATTTAAGCAGCTTGCACACCTTTCCGCTGCTCCCACTATCTACGAAGCCCTCTGGCTGAGTCATGTACACGCACTCTTCTAAATCACCGTTTAGAAAGGCGGTCTTAACATCCATTTGCCAGATTTCGTAGTCATGGTATGCAGCAATGGCAAGTAAGATCCGGATGGACTTAAGCATAGCCACTGGAGAAAAGGTTTCGTCATAATCCACACCTGGACGTTGACGAAAACCCTTTGCTACAAGTCTAGCTTTGAAAGTCTCAACTTTTCCATCTACACCAAATTTCTTTTTAAAAATCCACTTGCTCCCAATGGGTTTTACCCCTTCAGGAGCATTTTCTAAAATCCATACTTTATTGGTGTACATGGATTCCATCTCAGATCGCATTGCATCCAGCCATTTCACAGAGTCACCACTCGTGATGGCCTGCTCGAAACTAGTCGGTTCATCATCATCCATGATGCAATCCTCGCTTCCACCATCAATGAGAAAACCGTAGTATCTCTCAGGTGGACGAGAAACCCTACTAGATCTTCGGAGAGGCTGGGGTTCGTCGGGTACTATTGAATCTTCTGGTTCCATCAAATCATCAGTTGCAGTTTGTGGTGCTGGAACCTCTTCCAGTTCTACCTCTCTGCCACTAATTTCTTTTGCAAGAAATTCCCTTTCCAAAAAGGTGGCATGTTGAGCAACAAACACTTTTTGTTCCTCAGTGTGGTAGAAAAAATATCCTTGAGAATTCTTTGGATATCCCACAAATTTGCAAAGGACTGATCGTGCCTCGAGTTTGTCCGGATTTTGTCTTTTGACATAGGCCGGACAACCCCATATCTTAACTCGTTTAAAATATGGTCTCTTCCCACTCCATATCTCATATGGTGTGGTAGGTACAGATTTTGATGGAACTAGATTCAATATGTATATGGCTGTCTCAAGCGCATACCCCCAGAAGGAAATAGGTAACTCAGCATCGCTCATCATAGATCGTACCATATCTAATAGGGTCCGATTCCTTCGTTCCGATACACCGTTGTGCTGTGGTGTATAAGGAGGAGTAAGCTGAGAGAGAATCCCATTCTCTTTTAGATAATCTAGGAACTCATTACTTAAGTATTCACCTCCTCGATCAGATCGAAGAATCTTAATACTTTTGCCCGTTTGATTCTCTACTTCGTGCTTATATTCTCTGAATTTCTCAAAAGCTTCAGACTTGTGTTTCATCAGGAACACATATCCGAATCTTGAGAGATCGTCAGTGAATGTAATGAAGTAGGAAGAACCGTTCCTGGCATGCGTAGACATGGGACCGCAAACATCACTATGTACCAGTCCTAAGAGTTCGGCAACTCTTTCTCCGTGTCCACTAAACGGAGCTTTGGTCATTTTTCCTCTGAGACATGAATGGCAAGTATCATAAGATGATAATTCGAACGGATTCAAATAACCATCTTTATGTAACTTAGCTAGTCGTGTCGCATTGATATGACCAAGTCTACAATGCCACAAGTAGGATTCGTTCACATCTGAACTTTTCCTCTTGTGTGTGTTTTGTATATTCAGGACTGTATTCTGATTTAGAATGAATATGCCGTTATGTAACGAGCCTGATGCAATCAACTTTTGATCTAGGAATATGTTCATAACATTATCCTGTACTACAAAATTATATCCCTCTTTACTCAATAAAGAAACTGATATAACGTTGCACATCATGTTCGGTATATAATAGCACTCATTTAGAATCAGTGTATTACGACTCGGCAATACAAGGTGATATTCGCAAACTGCTTTGGCTGCAACATTTGCACCGTTCCCTACTAGAACGGAATGA
Source organism: Agapanthus africanus (assembly GCA_030015575.1). Taxonomy (NCBI): domain Eukaryota; kingdom Viridiplantae; phylum Streptophyta; class Magnoliopsida; order Asparagales; family Amaryllidaceae; genus Agapanthus; species Agapanthus africanus. The sequence continues at coordinate 193,622,360 of JASDDO010000010.1, read as the reverse complement.
TCATCTTTTCCCAGTTCTCTACCTTTACGTAGCCCATGTAACTGTTTACATATATGGGATCCTGATCCGGTATCTAATACCCAGGACGTAGGGTGAACTGAGAAACAGTTCTCAATAACTAACACACCTGAAGAAGATGCATCAACATGCATGTTCTTTTGGGCGGCGTGAGAATCTAGATATTCTCCTGTTTCCTGTTCAGTCTTATAACTCTTATAAGAAAGAACGGGTCCAACGTTCCCTTGCTCAGTATAATAATCAGGTTTAGTCAATACATCCATATTATTATCTTGATTATGGCCTGAAATGGTCGCTACCTGGAGAGAGAGAGAAGAAAACACTTTAGCGTATGCTCTTGCAAGATTAGATTGGTTATTATCTTATCTAATCAGGATGTCTCCCACTGTTTTTATCAAATCTACCTTCAAACCATAAAAGGTAAGATTAACCGGGATTAATTACACCCTACAATTTCGTCAATCTTTCAGCCAGATCAGTGTCGGTACTTTGAGGGAGGTTCCCCGTGCTTTCGCACGGACCTAATTAGTAAACCTCGTTTTCCCAGAGGCGTAACCTCGTTAACACTTTTCTAGACACCTACTTGAATGACTATTTGTCCTGTGTAAAACTCTCCCAGGAGTAACTCTTACTCGCAGTGGGTATCAGGATCCAACTATCTCATAGGAGGTATGCAATCTCATTGCAAATTTCAACACTTGAAATTCCCGATAATATTTTGCCCCTAGCGATCTATGACCTTGACTAAGTCAACAAACCATAAATCGCAAGTCAAGTTCAACCCGTACATTTCTTGATTGAATTAAACCCACCCGTACGACCCTTGACTGAGTCAACAAGGCCGTGCGAATACCCTAATCCAATCACATCTCATGTTTTAGCAGATAAGTACTACTTAGCTACCGTACACTACGCCTTGACTAAGTCAACAAACATAGCACGAATACTAAATAATATCTATCTGAAATGACGGAGGGCTACGCAGGTTTTTCTGAAAACCCTGAGCGTAATGAACTTGATATCGTCGTAGAATCGAGTGTTTTTGAAAAGGAGTGTTTTGAGGCCTTTCTTAGTTTCGCTAAAGGGGTCACTCCCGGTGAAGGGATCGTCGGCCCTTTCCTCATCGAATAAGGTGCAGGATATATCATATATACCGCTGTGCAAAGCAAAACACTAAAAGCAATCAAAAGACAAACCGCGTTTTGTAGCATCTGCCAGTTTTGCTAAAGGAGTCACTCCCGGTGAAGGGATCTCGGTCCTTTCCTCATCGAATAAGGTGCAGGATATATCGTATATATCACTGTGCAAAGCAAAACTATAGCTACCCCTTTTATAAAGTTTTTGATTCTACAACATCTTTAGGTTTCTTTTCTTTTATTAATCTCATTAATAAAAATCCCATCAGCTTATGCTTCCTAAGCATCACAGAAGAAACGAAAGCAGTAATATTTATATATCAACATATATATATAGTATAAGCATTCGTCTCAGGCAGTAATATGATCTCATCACAGAACATTGCAGCAGAAGAACATATATGAAATATTGGATATACTAGGACGTCCGTGTTTTCAATACGAGCCTGTATAAAACACGGATTCCACGGTCGCGACGAATAGCCAAACCCACATCCCAAGACCCCTACGAGAGCGGCAAGTAACTCTGCCAATTCTAGGGTTAGGAGACCCGGTCTCGACTCCTCGAGATGGCCTCCCACTGGACCCTAGAACCCGGTTACTTGTGCTCCCCTCCTTGGGTCTACCTAATGCGGAAAAGTAAATAATATACACTGGTGACAGCAACCGCAACCAGGAAGTGCCCCAAATAAAAGAATATTACTTTACATAAGAATTTTACATGAATGAAAATAAAAACCCTCATCTCACATAAAACCCCCGGCTATTCTGATCGCGACGATCCAATATAACATATCACAGCAACACATAATAACTCATATCATCAACGTAAGCAAGTATGCGTATCCCGATTGTCGTTGATGTATAGCAACGAAGCCGGCGATACACCACATACTACGCTTACGGTCACAGAAAAGAAAGTGTAAAACTACAATATTTGGAATCCACAATCACTTTAGACATCGTAAATCCGAAATATCACATATTCCGCATTTCATGCCTAACTCTATGAATTCCACATATTGTATCACATTCCAGATAAATATACGGTATTAAACTATTTGAACAGATAATCAAACACCCAAAATTTCCCGAAGTGCTCAACTCTTGAGCAGAGTTCAAATAATCCCAGAATATGTCACAGTACCAGTGATCCAGCCGTAGAAGGGCCAAGCCAACGCCTCACATGTGGCACGCCGTACTGCCCCAAACCCGAAGGTTCAAAAGGCAGTTCAAGACGGTCACATAATCGAGTTAAGGTTTGTTGTCTTCTAGAGGGTCCACCAGTTAACTTGTACAATTTTCCGAAAGATTTAAACCCAATAAAAATTCAACGCTTGAAAGTTTGCCGTGCCGGGAAAAAGTCGGTTAATGATATCCGTTCAACTAGTTTAACAATTTCTAAATATCCGGAAAGAAATACGAATTTAAAATTTCCGATCGACTCTACTATTACAAAACAAACCCCAGAATTTTAAACACCTGGAACAGAACAAAAATATCCAGAGTACTCAGCAAGTAACTACGGGAATTACCATGAAGCCACGTGTCCTGATTTCACTGTTCCGCCGCGGAAGCGCCGCGCAAGCCATGCTTGCGCCGCGCTTCCGCCGCCGTTTGGTCGAATTAGGGGCTCGGGTTTTATGGTAATTCTTATATTTTCCTGCTGATTTTTTTACATATTTTTAATTCAGAAAAATCCCAATTTTTAAAAAATTTCCAGAGAGTGGGTTTTTTCCGTCGTTTCGCGTTCGATCGGAGTTTTAACTTCGTAAACACATCGCCTAATGCTCTAGCTAGGCTCTGATACCACTGTAGGGATCCTAGGCACTCTTGTGAAGGTTCATGAGGCATCAAACATGCCCGGATTAAATTTTAGACGTGCCGAACAACCCAAAGCCGGGATCTTTGCTAGATTATTAGGGTTTAACATGCAAATAGATAACATTTATCTAAGTGTGAGGGATTACAACCTTTGTAGTCCGCTCCTTCACTTCACAAGCTCCGAGTAGAAGTCCCTTTGCCGCGATCCACGATCTCCCGGACTCATGAGAGGCTCCACGACTCGAACGATCCATTCTAGCTCGTCGTAATCCAAAATCTCCGATGATCTACGTCGAGGTTTCGAAGAACTCAAGCTATCTCACTCTAAAGAGAAGAACACCCTAATCCCAAGGGCTAGATGAGATGAGGATGAGAGAGTAGTGATTTTGCTTTCTTTCTATATCATTTTCTCATATTTTATCATCACTTAAGAAAATCAAGAGAGCTTCTTCAAGAGAGAAGAAGAAGAAGATGATAATCGAAAAAGAATAATGATTAACCTTTTTCTTTTGTGATGAATAGAAATATAAACATATTATTTAATTATTAACCATGGTCAAGGATGATAGGATGAGAAGAAGTAGAGAAACAACTAGGGTTAGGGTTTGGTTGAGTTAAAAAGGTGTCATCACAAAATATCTTTACAAATGACAAAAGAAAATAGCTTCTAGAAAGAACTTGAAGCAACTAAACCCAATCAAACCCTAACCTCAATTAATCATCCTTAAACATGTTTAACAATTAATCATATCATGTCACAATAATATATATCACATATATATATTATATATTTGCAACAAAAGAAAATAATACAATTAACATATATCGCATATATATCAATGTATCATCCACTGAGAAAATGAAATAATAAAGTAAGCCAATATTAGTTAATATAATAATATATCATATATATTATTATATATTAAATCATCGAATCAACACTTGATCCGACGATCCGGCTATATCGAATATAACCGACTAATATATCATGTACCGATTCATCGAATCAACACTTGATCCGATGACCCGGTTCATATCCATATATCGCGAGAATCTAATACGGTATCCCATATCGCATTATTCTCGCTCCTGCGCATATCTCATATGTGCCACTACTCTGTTTCGCCTGAGCCAAGAAACCTCTGTGTAGGACTCTAAAGAATCGTCAATACGCCAGTAGCAGGTGATGATCATATCAAACACCCACAAGCTGCAAGCGGTCAGCTAAACGTAACAGCCACCCAGGTATTGAGCGATCAGAAGATCAACAAGCTAGCCTGTGCGTTCTCCTGTGAATCCGATCAGTGACACTCCCGTACAGTCCGGTCTGTTCGTCTGATATGTCGCATATCAAGTCTAGGGGTGGTATACGTCAGACCCCAGTAACCGATAAGTCGTGTCGATGTATGGCTCATAACGGGTCGAGAAACTACTAGTAACACTTACCAGTAAATCTCTATATCAGCCCTGGCCAGGGACTTCCAGTTATAGCCAATCGAACACAGCACAACATCAACTCCCTATACCGGGAGAGACGAATCCCCTCCTATCGCTCATTGCCTCCATGTGATTCGGGACTGTACCCAAAAGCCACCGTTTTGCACGCCCTCTTGGACGTGGTAAGGTGGAAATCAAAGCACAGTGGGAATCACACAAGACTCTATGACGATCTCGGGTCTACAGACTACCCTGTACCTGTGTCACCGGAGAACTGCCATCTGACGTGTGGTATATCACCATCTGGGAGTTCTCGGCGAGTCCGTCCAGTGTACCCAGTCTCTACTGAGCACCCGTACACCATCTCTGATGTCTAACACCGATGGATATGGGATCATCCATCGCCCATCATATGGGTCAAGATGCGTATACGCTAGTCTACTCTGGTGTATCGATGCCCTGTCTCGATATACCCTCGACTAGGAACAGTTATAGGATGTACTCATCGACTACCGCGGCCCCACTAGTATGATCTCATCATAGTCCCAGTAGTCGAGTACAAGTCCTAAGGGCTTTATCAACATGTGAGAGTAAAACAGTAAACCAATACAAGTCAACATGTTAAGATAAAGTGAAACCAAATAGCATACTATCATGACGAGCAAGAAAGTCTTCTCTATATATAACCAAGCATCCATTATAATATACATCATATGTACAACAATGGCCTCTAGGGCATATACATAACTAACACGTACATAGCAAATGCAATCTAATAACACATATATAGGGTGAGCAGGGTATGCAATAATCGTACATAGCAAATGCAATCTAATAACTCCTATATAGGGTGAGCAGGGTTTGCAATAATCGTGCATAGCATGTGTACTCTATCAGGTACAACAGGTACAGGATGAGATGTATAATACTGAATGCTGAGCATGGGAATAAATAACATCTACACGGAATGTCAACGTGGAAAATAATCGGTGTCCATCAATACACCCAAGTCCCAGTAAAACTAACTCAGGCGTCGTCATCCTCATCGACCCTGAAATCCTGTAAATCTCATAGAATCCTGAGTGCCCAACATCGACACCCGAAATATCATAAAAACGTCGTGTCTAGAATCGACTCGCAAATCCTCAAGTATCGGGCTCCGTCCGTCGGATGGCCCACGGGCTTCGTCTGCGGAATCGGCCCTCGGCCCCGACAGTACGCGTCGTCCTATATCCATCTATCGACTCTGGTCGGTATCGTCTGGATAATCGCCAGGTCTAACCAATCACCGGCAGGTAGTAGTCCCTCCGCCGGGCTTACCGTCTAACAATACGAGTCTTCTTGCCCCGGGGTACCATACCGGGTCTACCATATACCCGCAATCGGTGCCTACCGCTCCTCGAATCGGATATACTCTCACAAGCTCTCTGGAACCGAGAAAACTCATGGTGGACGCACTGAAATATCATATCAAGAGAAATCGGGTTTTTAAAACAGTGCGTCTTTTCTTAAAATAATACCACGGTTCTCAAATCTAGAAATCCCATAAATCCAAACTCAATGCGTAAATTCATGCAATGTGTCATATGACATTAAAAGTAAAAAAGGAAAACCGCCCTTTTTTAAAAGAATCCAGTTTTGAAAATATCTCATGCGGTCCCTATTATTCATGAAATCAACCGATATCATCCAAGTATGTAGCATATGTAGGTAAGGATGTGCAAAAGGATATATACGCGATTATGAGTGTAGCACTACTATAAAATACATGGTACATGTACGCACGTATGAAGATATCAATATATGTGTGCACTAGTATGAATATACTTTGTGCAAGTGCGCAATTATTAAGATATCAATATATGTGTGCACTGGTATGAATATACAGTTGGCACATGCGCAGGTATGAAGATATCGATATATGTGTGCACTGGTATGAGTATACAGTGTGCATGTGCGCAGGTATGAAGATATCAATATATGTGTGCACTGGTATGACTATACAGTGTGCATGTGTGCAGGTATGAAGATATCAATATATGTGTGCACTGGTATGAGTATACAGTGTGAATGTGCGCAGGTATGAAGATATCAATATATGTATGAACTGGTATGAATATACAGTGTGCATGTGCGCAGGTAAGAAGATATCAATATATGTGTGTACTGTTATGAGTATAAAGTGTGCATGTGCGCAGGTATGAAGATATCAATATATGTGTGCACTAGTATGAATATACAGTGTGCATGCGCACGGGTATGTAGATATCAATATATGTGTGCACTGGTATGAATATATAGTGTGCATGTGCGCGGGTATGAAGATATCAATATATGTGTGCACTGGTATGAATATATAGTGTGCATATGCGCATGTATAAAGATATCAATATATGTGTGCACTGGTATGAATATACTGTTAGTTGTATGTATGCACTAGAGGCCAGTATTGTACAGATGATGTATATTATATTGGATGCTTGGACATATATAGAGATGACTTTCTTGCTCGATATGATAGTATGCTATCTGGTTACTCTTTATCTTAACATGTACACTAGTCTCTTTAAACTGTCTTATGGTAACTTGTTGGTAAAGCCCTTAGGATGTGTACTTGACTACCTGGACTATGATGCAGATCATACTAGTGGGGACATGGTAGTCCATAAGTACATCATTCAAGGTCCCTAGTCGTGGGTGTATCGAGACGTGGCATCGATATACCAGAGTAGACTAGCGTATACGCTTCTCGACCCATGAGATAAGCGATGGATGATCCCATATCCATTAGTGTTTGACATCAGAGATGGTATACGGGTGCTCAGTGGAGACTGGGTACACTGGACGGACTCGCCGAGAACTCCCAGATGGTATTATACCTCACGTCAGATGGCAGTTCTCAGGTAACACCTGTGCCGGTTAGTCTGTAGACCCGAGATCGTCATAGAGTCTTGTGTGATTCCCACTGTGCTTTGATCTCCACCTTACCACGTCCATGAGGGCGTGCAAAACGGTGGTCTTTGGGTACAGTCCCGAGTCACATGGAGGCAATGAGCGATAGGAGGGGTTTCGTCTCTCCCGGTATTGGGGGTTGATGTTGCGCTGTACTCGATTGGCCGTAACAGGGAAGTCCCTGGCCAGGGCTGATCAGAGATTTGCTGGTAAGTGTTACCAGTAGTTTCTCGACCCGTTATGAGCCTCACATCGGCACGACTTATCGGTTATTGGGGTCTGACGTTTACCACCCCTAGACTTGATATGCGACGTATCAGACGAACAGACCGGACTATACGGTAAGTGTTACTGGTTGGATTCACAGGAGTATGAGCGGGCTAGCTCGTCGATCTTCTGATCGCTCAATACCCGGATGGCAGTTACGTTTAGCAGACCGCTTGCGGCTTGTGGGTGCTTGATATGATCATCATCTGCTACCGGCGTATTGACGAGTCTTTAGAGTCCTACACAGAGGTTTCCTGGCTCAAGCGAAACGAAATAGGAGCGCATATGAGATATGTGCGGGACCGAGAATAATGCGTGTATGTGATACCACATTTCATTCTCGCGATAAATGTTTCGATTGGTTATATTCGATATGACTTAGTTATCGAATCATTGATTCGATAAGCCGATACATTGGATACTAGTCGGTTATATGCGATATGACCGGATCGTTAAATCAAGTGTTGATTTAATAATTTAATGTATAATTATATATTTGATATACTACATTGCATTAACTAGTATTGGTTCACTTTATATGGATTTTTTCACTTGATGTGCAAGAAGTATATGTGATATACTTTTGTGCACATATTTGTATCATGTTTGATGATACTTGATCTTGTTGTTAAGTATAAAGAATTAAACCATGGTTAAGTGTTGATTAGGGTTTTGCATTTTCATTTATTTATTTATTTATTTATTTATTTAAAAAGGATTATGATGAGAATGGTGGCTTTCTTTGTTTTAAGTTGAAGCTTCATGAAGCTTTGACTTTTGTAACCATTCTTGTCATCATGCTTAACCCTAACCCATCCAAGTGACCATGGTTTATTCTCTACACTTAACCTAGGTTAGAACATGATAAGTATTTGATTTTATTATTCTTTTTTTAAAAAGACTTATCATATTCTATCCACTTCTTCTTCTTCATCTTCAAGAGAGAAAGCTTGATTCCATCAATGGCATCTTGAGTTCCAAAGTGAGAAATCCAATTCTAAAGTGAACCCACCTCCTATTTCTTCACCCTCTACCTCTTGCCAAGTTTTTTTGGGTGTTTTCTTCACAAGTTTCACCACTTGGTGAAGTTGGAGCTTGAACTTGTGCAACCTCGACGTAGATCATCTTCGGCACGAAGCCGACGACCTTGCCCGCTCGTCTTTCCGATGAAGCCGACGATTGAGTCTAGGACTCGAGAAGGACAGCGAGAGGACGACTACGTGGAGCTAAGGAAGTGGATATCCGGATCTACAAAGGTTGTAACTTCCGATCTTTAGTTAAAGTGTTAACTAGATTTGTTTTTCGCCTAGGATTCTAGCCGACGATCCGTATTAGGGTTTCTCGGCACCATAATTTTTGTAAATTGGCATGTTTGATGCCTTGTGAGACCACTATAGGGTGCCTAGGAACCTTTCACTGGTATCAGAGCCTAGCTAGAGCCTTAGGCGAAGTCTAGACGACGTTTGAAACCCGAACAAACCCGAAACCCTAAAACCCAAGTGCTCTCTGGACTTTTTCTAAATTCTGGGATTTTTCAATATTAAAAATGCTTAAAAAATTCAGCAGAGAATTCTAAGAATTATGGTGCAATTTTTTTTCAATGAACAGTGAAGTGTGCGGCGGAACCGCGGCAGAAGCATGGCTTCTGCGGCGGTTCCGCGGCCTAGTGATGACGTCAGCCCTCATATGTTGCACAGTAATTCATCATTTATGCATCTAAGTTTTATGGGTATTTTTAATATTTATTAAAGAGTTTAATTTTCTGGGGTGTTTTAGAGCTTCGATGTTTCGATCGGATTATCAAATTTCGTCTTTGTGTTTTTCCGGATAAGTTTTAGAATATGTTAAAAAGTTCGACCGGATATAAATACCCAATTTTTCCCCTGTCGGGAAATTTCCAAGTGTTGGATTTTCCCGTAGTTTAACGACGTTCTAAGTAGTGCAAGTAACGCGATGGACCCTCTAGAAGACAACAAACCTTAACTCGATTATGTGACCGTCTTGAACTGCCCTTTGAACCTTCGGGTTTGGGGCAGTACGGCGTGCCACATGTGAGGCGTTGGCTTGACCCTTCTACGGATGGACCGTTGGTACTGAGGCACGAACTGAATATTGTTAGACTTATTTCATGTGTTGAGCTGTATCGAGAAAACTTGGGTATTCGACTGTTCGATCGGAAAGTTTAACATTTTCTGTTTATCTGGAATGTGATACAATAATTGGAATTCACAAACAGTTATGAGATAACTGAATGAATGTTATAAATCTAGCGGTTTAGTTTCACTTGATATTGAAAAGAGTTTTCGATAATGAGACTAAAATGCGGGGTTTATAACTGTTAGGCATCTGATGTCTAAGTATTTCATTTGATTAGGCATGTGATGTCTAAAGAGGTTGCGGATTCCAACTGTTGTAGTTTTACACTTTCTTTTCTGTGACCGTAAGTGTAATATGTGATATCGCCGGTTTCGTTGCTATATGTCAACGACAATTGGGATGGACATATTTACTTACGTTGATGACATGCGATGTTATGTGTTGCTGGATATGTTATATTGGATCGTCGTGTTTGAATAGCCGGGGGTTTTTATGTGAGATGAGTGTTTTTCATTTTCATTCATGTAAAAACTTGTATGTAATATTCTTTTATTGGGACACTTCCAGGTAGCGGAAGTTGTCGCCTTTTGTATATTATTTACTTTTCCGCATTAGGATAGACCCAAGGAGGGGAGCATAAGTAACCGGGTTCTGGGGTCCAGTGGGAGACCAACTCGAGGAGTCGAGTCCGGGTCTCCTAACCCTAGAATTGGCAGGGTTGCTTGCCGCTCTCGTAGGGGTCTAGGGGTGTGGGATTGGCTATTCATCACGACCGTGGAATCCGTGTTTTATACTGGCTCGTATTGAAAACACGGACGTCCTAGTATATCCAATGTTTCATATGTTTCTTCTGCTGCGATATCTGTGATGTGATCATGCGATGTTCTGTGATAGATACAGTATATAGTATATATGATATATTATATAGACGTTACTTATGTTTTGCACCCGCACTAGCCCTGCCCTGCTCTGTCGTTAGTTACCTAACCTAACGGTACACGAGGGGACATCGAGGCGAATGCGGATGGCATAAGTGTACGTCGTATTTATCTGTGATGTTTAGGTATTTAAATGATGGGACTTCATTAATGTGATTAATGAAAGAAAAGAAACCTAAGATGTTGTAGAATCAAATTTTAAAACAAAACAGGTAGCTACAGTTCTTGCTTTGCATAGCGGTATATGTGATATATCCTGCACCTTATTCGATGAGGAAAGGACCGAGATCCCTTCACCGGGAGTGACTCATTTAGCAATAACTGGCAGATGCTACACACTCGGTTTGGTTATTGATTGCTTTTAAGAGTTTTTTCTTTGCACAGTGATATATATGATATATCCCGCACCTCATTCGACGAGGAAAGGGCCGACGATCCCTTCACCCGGAGTGACCCCTTTAGCAAAACTAGAAAAGCCTCAAAATCACTCCATTTTTAAAACTTCATTTGATTCTACAACGATATCAAGTTCATTACGCAATAGGTTTTCAGAAAAAACTGTCGTAGCCCTCCGTCATTTCAGATAAGTCCTGTTTAGTATTCGTGCTGCGTTTGTTGACCTTGTCAAGGCGCAGTGTGCGGTAGCTAACCAGTATTTATCTGCTTATGCATATGATACAGATTGGGTTAGGGTAGTCGTACGGCCTTGTTGACCTTGTCAAGGGTCGTGCGGGTGGGTTTGATTCAATCAAGAAATGACGGGTTGAACTTGACTTGCGGTCTATGGTTTGTTGACCTTGTCAAGGTCATAGATCGTTCGAGGCAAAATATTGTAAGTCTACGCTAGCGCCCCGGCAGTCTACAGACGCCAAATGCGGAACAAAAACTTTTAAACTGGCGCTATCATATACTTTAACCCGGATCTGCCATTATTGCTAAACTAACAAACTGTAAAGAGTGTAGGAATGTTATACCGAACGATCCGAGTCCTTCGTTCTTCAACCATCATCCCACGCTCCGTTGCGGCTGCTCCGATCTCGTCGATCTCCGATCTCCTCGTCGAGGTGGCACCACATGATCGGTTCTTTAAACGGGCTCCCGCCTCTGACTCGAGGCAACTCGATCGTCAAGTTTGCTAAAAGAGACGACCAAGATTGATGTAGAGAATGAGTAGATGACTTTGTCTCACTTCGTCCAAATCCGTGGACGATCGGTTAATGAAGTTTCCGTGGAAATCGGGTGATGGAATGAAATGAACTGTATAATTCCATACACCCCGAATGCTATCATAATCTTTTCTAACCGAAATGAAACATCAAGTGAGAGTGAGAATGAGGAGAGAGAGAGGGCAAGCCATATATAGCAAGAGGGAGGTGACCGTAGGAGAAGGGGGTGACCACAAGAAAGCTTCTCACATAAAAGATCAAAAAGAAAAGATCTTAAGGAAAACAAAAAGCATTAAGGTTAAAGCATGACTCACAAACCTAGTCATCATGCATTAATGAACCCTTAAATGCAACCAATGAAAACTCAACACCAATAATCCTAGTCACCTCATCTAGAATCTTCTAGAAGAATCCACACTCATCTCAAGAAAAGATAAACCCGTCTTTAACCAAATGTTAAAAGACGGCCGATAGAAAACTGGAAACTGGCAACTTCCAAAAGTGATCCTGAAACGAATTTCAGGACAACCCCGAAACTGTATAAATATACCCGCATTTGTATTACGACCGAATACAAATGCAACTGAGACAAAAATATTATACCTACTCAATATAATACTCGGATCCGGCTTAAACCAAAGCCGACCAGTATCATTTGTCCGAAAATCGACACGTGCGTAAACGCACGTGCATTTTCCGAACCCACCCTGCCATAAAACCATACGGCCTCTACAACGTTTCGCCCGAACTTGGGAAACTGCCTGTGGGGGACTCTAATGACTCGTCAGCACCCTGGCAGTGGGTTTAACCATAAACCGACAGCGGCACTAGCAATGCGTAACGGCTGCCCATGGACTGACCTCAAGGGATGCCGATGAGCGCACTCATCCGGAAAACCCTACTGAGCCTAACAGTGACAATGTATATATAGTCCGGTCCGTTCGTCTATGAGTATCGCAAATCTGCCTAGGGGGCTAGTAACGTCAGGCCCCCAATAGCAGTATAAGTCGTGTCGGAGTGTAGCCCAGAACGCCCTGAGATACTACTGGAATACCTACCAGTAAATCTCCTGCCTCGGCCGAGGGCTTTGCGTAATGGCTCTCCTAGACACAGCACGATCTCGCCCCCAATACCGGGAGAGACGAATCCCCTGCCGATCCGCTCACGTGCCTCCATATGGCTCGGGACTGTACCTAAAAGCTACCTGTTTGCACGACTCCTTTGAGCCGTGGTAGGGTAGAAATCAAAGCACAGTGGGAACTCACACGAGACAAATGACGACCTCAGGTCGATGAACTAACCTGTACACATGTCACCAGGGAACTGCTATCTGACGATAGGTATAGTACTAACTAGCAGATTCCCGGCGAGTCCTGTCCGGTGTACTCATAACCCAATGAGCACCTGTATACATCTTAGGTGATCCAACTGACACCAGTGGCTTGTGAGACCGGCCACCGCCCCTCGTCGGGGTCTCGACTGTACACACTAGTCTACTCCGGAGTATCGATGCCCTGTCTCGAAACTCCCACGACTAGGGACCACAATTAAGGATATGCATATAAACTACCCAACTCTCACGTATATGATCGCCATCATACTGTTGGTAGTAAAGCAAGATCCTAAGGGCTCTATCAAAGTGTAACATGCAATCAGTCACCTGAACATGAACACGACTGATAAAGGCAAACCAGATAGCATACTATCATTTCAAGTAAGACTGTCCTACCGGGATAGGTCCTCCGTAATCATTGCAATCACGTACCTGCGATCCAATAATTGACTATGAGGGCACTATCTCTAACAATCTCCCACTTGCACTCAAGGCTAATATTGCGATGTCGACTACTCACAGCCCGTGTGAAACCGAACATCCAACTCCTCTACTAATCAGTTTCACAAAGCCCGTTTGTAAAACTATTGTGTTCGAGAAATAGCCTCGGTGAGTGGATCCGCCTAGAAGTTTCTTTCTGTATCTCTCTTAATCTCAAGTTCGCGGAGAAAGCCATCTCCCGAATTGAGTAGTACCTGTCTTAGAATATGTCTGGATATCTAATGGGACCTTAGTTCATAAATGAACTCCATATCCAAACTTCTTAGACTGTATGGATCACTGAACCTAATCAGTATCCGGCACCATGCCACCCACAGTATCCTCTGGAACCACCTGTCCATAATACTGTCCCTCGTCAGAGGGAAAACTAAAACTCTGACAAACACTCTGTCATCCATGTCACCTTTGAAGCCTGGAATGATAACCGTCTCCCGAAAGAGGCTGCCGTTATCAAATCCGCAGAACATGTACCAATGTTCTAAAACTGCTTCCTTATGTTTCTCCAGGATTGGATTAATACAAACTTATTGCATCTAGTGCAAAACCAACATTTGGTGTGGTACTTGACATCACATGATTGACTCAATTGCCTAAGCAAGTGATCTGCCAATCATGCACATCCCTCTCCCCTTTAGTCTATACGACACCTTTAGAGAGGGTGACTCCATCACCTGCAGGTACACTACCATGCTAGGAGTCGACTATTCTAAAAACCATTAGAATATCTGTCAAAGTACCCATATTGGGAAACTACCCAAATCCAGATCTAAAACCATAGATCTAGAAACCAGAATGTCAAATATTATATCCATATCCTGTCTGGAGAAACAACTGTGCGACGACCACAGTCCAACCGATCGTAGTATAGGAATTTTACTTCCTACTCTGTGTATGTCATCCAGATACCATGACATCACACCCTACTACCTTCTTAACTGATCCATCCCCTATTCTGATTGAAGTCAAACCCATGACTGTCACATCAAAATTAGATGATCTATCTCCGCTATAACTGCTCAAGTCTATAAATAGACATAAGCTACTTGCCCACCATGCTTCCGTTGCTCCCACTGACTACGACAACCCTCCTACCGGGTCTCATATCCTGGAACAACAGTAGTGTCAAGTCTGGGTAGATAAGAACCTCCCTGTCACCGTCCTTGAGGCTACCGAAGTACCTCTCGGGTGTCTGAGGTTACCTACCATACCTGCGGAATGGCTATTGGAATGTCAAACCTGATTGAATGTATAGGTCCTAAAATTTTTTTTCCCGTAATCGTTTGCGGTTCTGGAATCACTTCCAGTTCTACCATACTCCCACTACTGTTTTCTGAAAAAAAGATCCATTTTTACTAAAACTGTGGCGAGTCAAGAACAATATCACTATTGATCTTCTAAATGGTAGAATATCAACCCTCGTCATAGCCAGGGTCAACCCACAAACAGCCATTACAGAAACGTGCCCTGAGTTATCCAGTATCTGGTTTTAATCATAAGCTGGACAACTCCCCGTACCTTAATTTCTTTTAAGGTACGAACTATTCTATATCCAATATAGAAACTTTGGCACTAATTTAATTTGGAACCATATTCAAATCCATGCATCTGTCTCCAGTGCATATCAACTTAATGGAAAGAGGCTAATCAGCATTACTCAACTTAGGAATCCATCCAATTATGAGTAACCTGTAAGAGAAATACGTTTCTCAAAACCATCACTATCATCTGAATACCATTCACAAGAATCTACATCTTCGATCTCTTTGAAGAATCCCGATACTTGTGATACCTGGTTCTCTACTTTATTCTTATACCCATAACTTCTCAAAACTTAGACCTTGTATTTTAACGAAACACTTGTCTAAATACTAGAGAAGTTATAAGTAAACAGAACATAGTACGAGGACCTACCCCTTTGTCCTGATGGACACTTGGACAACATACAATACTCTGTATAAGTCCGCTGAGTTAAACAACTCAAAACCTGTGCGTCGTAGGTAGAAAACTGTACCCTGGCGATTTCCTCAAATATCACCAATTGCAACGAATTCCGATATAATGAGGATGATCACCTAATTCCCAATATCTTATTCCCATCATCTGTAAAACCATACAGATATGAGAATGAAACCTGGTAAATACATACCCTTGGAGTAAGTGTCTAATCGGGAAAACAGTTTTTCTTTAACAATGCACTGAAACATGAAAATGTTTCGTAGGGGTATCCTGGTATTCATAGCAATGCCTCTTCCATAATCCAATTCATGACTTCAACCGTATATTTTATTGCCATCTCTTCAAATCCCCTTTATTTGTCTTTAGTCGTTACCTTCTGTACACCATCGTTAGGCTAACTGGTTTTCTTCATTCCCTATCTTTCGGCACCAGCCTATGGTTTGGAATAAGACTATCCAATAGGCGTAATAGGTGTACTCTCCTAAACCAAGGAGCTCTCGCAACCTGAGAGAAGGTGATAATAAAAGACAACTGAATAAACCAATTCTATTTCTCCTGAACCTGGATCCATCCCCGAAGAAGTCCCTTCGAGTTCGTATATAACCATACGATGGATCTATCCAATGGAAGTGGATATCCGTAGTAATATGGGTGTTCTGAGAAATGCAAAGGGTAAAAGAAGGAGTGGCAATGACTTATGCAACTCAGACAATCCAAAAGCCAGTATTTTAAGAAGGTTCGGTCAACCTGGTCACTGAGTCATAGTCTAGGGTCGGTCAAAGGTCGCTGCCAAAGAGAGAGAGAGAAAAGAAACACTCAGCGTGCACTCTAACCTAGATCAGAATGGTCATCACTTTATCTAATCCGGAAACCTCCCACTGTCCTGTCAAATTCTCCTCCAAACCTAAAGAAGAATCAATCGGGATCACCCGAAGAGTAAACCAACTCATCAGTGGGAATCAGGATCCAACTCTCATCGCATGATAACGTGATGGAATGCATCCACGTTACTCATACTCCAGAAGGTATGCGCATACTCGGCAAGTTTCAGTTTCTTTAGAAACTCCTGATATGATTTTTGCCCCATGCTCTTATAACCTTGGCTTTGGTCAAAGTGTCATAAGTCACTTGCCAAGTTCTACCCGTCACTATCTTGTCAATTTGAACCCACCCGCACATGCCCCTGACTTTGGCCAATCGGCAGAACGACTGTCCCAAACTAACTCATCTATCTATGCAACAATTGAATACCCAGCAGCTACCAAACACTATGCCTTAACTTTGGCTAAAATGCATAGCTTGAATACTACTAAATACCCAAAAGAAGTGACGGAGGGCACGACTGGTTTTTGGCGAAAAACCTTTAGCGTAGTGAACTTGATATCGCTGAAGGAACCTGATAGCTTTTTTAAAATATAGTGGCGAAAACCTTTTGCTAAAGAGGTCACTCCCGGTAAAGGGATCTCGGCTCTTTCCTCGTGGAATGAGGTGCAGGATATTCCACTGAATACCGCTATGCAAAGCAACTTGTAATCGACTATAGTGAAGTTATTACTCTGACGCAAACTTCTGTCCAAGGGGTCAGTCCCGGTGAAGGGATATCGGCCCTTGCCCCGTCGAATGAGGTGCAGGATATTCCACTGAATACCGCTATGCATAACAAAAGGAAACGTCTTTGTAACAACACTTTTTAAATTGTTCTAACAACTGTATACAGGTTTGTTTTTACTTTGCGTTGATCAGAATCAACGCAATCCCATCATTTAATCACACCAGAAAAGAACGAAAATAAAATGTACGTATATACCATCCGCATTCGTCACTGGGTCCCGTCATCACCCGTTAGGTTACTTAACTAACGACAGAGCGGGGACTGGACTAGCGCGGGTGTAAAACATATACAACATCTAATAGTATATAAACCAATATACAATAATCGCTCTAGGCGTGATAGTATGCAACATTACAGAAAAGTAATAAGCATCACAGAACAATACAGATAATCTGGGATCCCCGAGTTTCACAGAGCCGCTGCTGAAACTCGACATTCCCCTGTCGTGTGGATAGCCTGTTGCGCGGCCAATACAATAGGGTTGGCCGCGCTTCCGCGCCTCCATGGAGAGATCATTAGCCCAACTTTTGTCGTGATTCTTAGAAAAGCCTGCACGGATTTTTAAGATATTCAGAAATCAATTTTGAGACCGTTTAAAATTAACAGAAACTGTCGGCTTGGATTTTTGCCGTTTTCGTTTTTCGGTTCGATCGATGTTTTGAACGCGTTAGCACAAGTTAGTATAGCAAAATGGTTAGGCTCTGATACCACTGTAAGTCTACGCTAGCGCCCCGGCAGTCTACAGACGCCAAATGCGGAACAAAAACTTTTAAACTGGCGCTATCGTATACTTTAACCCGGATCTGCCATTATTGCTAAACTAACAAACTGTAAAGAGTGTAGGAATGTTATACCGAACGATCCGAGTCCTTCGTTCTTCAACCATCATCCCACGCTCCGTTGCGGCTGCTCCGATCTCGTCGATCTCCAATCTCCTCGTCGAGGTGGCACCACATGATCGGTTCTTTAAACGGGCTCCCGCCTCTGACTCGAGGCAACTCGATCGTCAAGTTTGCTAAAAGAGACGACCAAGATTGATGTAGAGAATGAGTAGATGACTTTGTCTCACTTCGTCCAAATCCGTGGACGATTGGTTAATGAAGTTGCCGTGGAAATCGGGTGATGGAATGAAATGAACTGTATAATTCCATACACCCCGAATGCTATCATAATCTTTTCTAACCGAAATGAAACATCAAGTGAGAGTGAGAATGAGGAGAGAGAGAGGGCAAGCCATATATAGCAAGAGGGAGGTGACCGTAGGAGAAGGGGGTGACCACAAGAAAGCTTCTCACTTAAAAGATCAAGAAGAAAAGATCTTAAGGAAAACAAAAAGCATTAAGGTTAAAGCATGACTCACAAACCTAGTCATCATGCATTAATGAACCCTTAAATGCAACCAATGAAAACTCAACACCAATAATCCTAGTCACCTCATCTAGAATCTTCTAGAAGAATCCACACTCATCTCAAGAAAAGATAAACCCGTCTTTAACCAAATGTTAAAAGACGGCCGATAGAAAACTGGAAACTGGCAACTTCCAAAAGTGATCCTGAAACGAATTTCAGGACAACCCCGAAACTGTATAAATATACCCGCATTTGTATTACGACCGAATACAAATGCAACTGAGACAAAAATATTATACCTACTCAATATAATACTCGGATCCGGCTTAAACCAAAGCCGACCAGTATCATTTGTCCGAAAATCGACACGTGCGTAAACGCACGTGCATTTTCCGAACCCTGCCATAAAACCATACGGCCTCTACAACGTTTCGCCCGAACTTGGGAAACTGCCTGTGGGGGACTCTAATGACTCGTCAGCACCCTGGCAGTGGGTTTAACCACAAACCGTCAGCGGCACTAGCAATGCGTAACGGCTGCCCATGGACTGACCTCAAGGGATGCCGATGAGCGCACTCATCCGGAAAACCCTACTGAGCCTAACAGTGACAATGTATATACAGTCCGGTCCGTTCGTCTATGAGTATCGCAAATCTGCCTAGGGGGCTAGTAACGTCAGACCCCCAATAGCAGTATAAGTCGTGTCGGAGTGTAGCCTAGAACGCCCTGAGAAACTACTGGAATACCTACCAGTAAATCTCCTGCCTCGGCCGAGGGCTTTGCGTAATGGCTCTCCTAGACACAGCACGATCTCGCCCCCAATACCGGGAGAGACGAATCCCCTGCCGATCCGCTCACGTGCCTCCATATGGCTCGGGACTGTACCCAAAAGCTACCTGTTTGCACGACTCCTTTGAGCCGTGGTAGGGTAGAAATCAAAGCACAGTGGGAACTCACACGAGACAAATGACGACCTCAGGTCGATGAACTAACCTGTACACATGTCACCAGGGAACTGCTATCTGACGATAGGTATAGTACTAACTAGCAGATTCCCGGCAAGTCCTGTCCGGTGTACTCATAACCCAATGAGCACCTGTATACATCTTAGGTGATCCAACTGACACCAGTGGCTTGTGAGACCGGCCACCGCCCTTCGTCGGGGTCTCGACTGTACACACTAGTCTACTCCGGAGTATTGATGCCCTGTCTCGAAACTCCCACGACTAGGGACCACAATTAAGGATATGCATATAAACTACCCAACTCTCACGTATATGATCGCCATCATACTGTTGGTAGTAAAGCAAGATCCTAAGGGCTCTATCAAAGTGTAACATGCAATCAGTCACCTGAACATGAACACGACTGATAAAGGCAAACCAGATAGCATACTATCATTTCAAGTAAGACTGTCCTACCGGGATAGGTCCTCCGCAATCATTGCAATCACGTACCTGCGATCCAATAATTGACTATGAGGGCACTATCTCCAACAAATATTATCGGGAATTTCAAGTGTTGAAATTTGCAATGAGATTGCATACCTTCTATGAGATAGTTGGATCCCGATACCCACTGCGAGTAAGAGTTTCTCCTGGGAGAGTTTTACACATTGCAATTAGCTGATCAAGCAGGTGTCTAGAAAGGTTTCAACGGGGTTACGCCTCTGGGAAAACGAGGTTTACATTAATTAGGTTCGTGCGAAAGCACGGGGGACCTCCCTCAAAGTACCGACACTGGCCTGGCTGAAAGATTGGCGAACTTGTAGTATGTAATTAATCCCGGCTAGTCTTTCCTTTTAGGGTATGAAGGAAGATTTGATAAAAACCAGTGGGAGCCATCCTGATTAGATAAGATAATAACCAATCTGATCTTGCACGAGCATACGCTAAAGTGTTTTCTTCTCTCTCTCTCCAGGTAGCGACCATTTCATGCCCTAATGAAGATAATAATATGGATGTATTGACCGAACCCGCATGTTATACTGTGCTAGGGAACGTTGGTTTCGTTCTTTCTTATAAGAGTTATAGGAATGAACAGGATATAGGGGAATACCAGGATTCCCATGCCACCCGAATGAAGAAAGTACATGATGATGCATTTTCTTCGGGTGTGTTCGTTACAGAGAACTGTTTCTCCATTTGCTCTACGTCCTGGGTATTAGATACCGGGTCAGGATCCCATATATGTAATCAGTTACATGGGCTTAGGAAAGGTAGAGAACTTGGAGAAGGTGATAAAGACATTAGAGTTGGAAATGGTGCAATTGTTGCAGCTAAGACTGTCGGGGAATATCACCTTGTATTACCAACTAGTAATACATTGGTTCTGAACGAATGCGATTACATGCCGAACCTGATATGCAACATTATATCGGTTTCTTTATTAAGTAAAGAGGGATATAAATTTGTATTACAGGACAATGTTATGAACATTTTCCGTAACCAAAAGTTGGTTGGATCAGGCACGTTGTGCAATGGCATTTATGTTCTAATCAATCAACAGTTCTGAGCATAACAAACACACATAAGAGGAAGAGTTCAGAACTGAACGAATCCTTCTTGTGGCATTGTAGACTGGGTCACATCAATGCGACACGACTAGCTAAGTTGCATAAAGATGGATATTTAAATCCGTTTGAATTTTCATCTTATGACACTTGCCAGTCATGTCTCAAAGGCAAGATGACCAAAACTCCGTTTACGGGACACGGAGAAAGAGTTACCGAACTCTTGGGGCTGATACATAGTGATGTATGCGGTCCCATGTCTACACATGCCAGAGATGGTTCTTCATACTTCATTACATTCACTGACGATCTCTCTAGGTTCGGGTATGTGTTCCTGATGAAACACAAATCAGAAGCTTTTGAGAAATTTAGGGAATATAAACAAGAAGTTGAGAACCAAACCGGAAAAAGTATTAAAATCCTACGATCTGATCGAGGAGGTGAATACTTAAGCAATGAATTCCTGGACTTCCTAAAAGAGAATGGGATTCTCTCTCAGCTGACTCCTCCATATACACCACAGCACAACGGTGTATCAGAACGGAGGAACCGCACCCTATTAGATATGGTGCGCTCTATGATGAGCACATCTGAGTTACCTATTTCCTTTTGTGGTTATGCGCTGGAAACAGCAACATACCTATTGAATTGTAAGTCCACGTTGCCACCCCCGGTTCTTACGGGGAGGCGGAAACGGTATAAAAATCAAATTTTTAGTGCAAGAAGCAACATGGACTATGCAAGGTCGGGATCGATACCTAAACTAAAACTAGCAACCTAGCTAAAGAAGTTTAGCTACTCGGATGAAGATGGTTATACCTAGACTTGAACTCCTTCGTCTTCAAACTTTGTAGAGGTTGATGGTTCTCCTTTGTCGCCTTCTCCCGTCGAAGATGGATCCACCTCGAAGGCTCGACCTTTGGGCTCTTTCTCGTACTTGGAGTGAACTAGAATCGCCGGCTTGCTAGACCCTTGATCCTAGAGTGAGTAGAGAGTGTTTAGGGTTTGCTTTTGTTTTTCAAGAGAAGGATTCTCAACTCATGAGAAGGTTTCTCTTGACTAGAGGAAGAAGAAGATGAAGTGAAGAGAGAGAGTGAGAATGATAAAAAAAGTGAGCTCTTTCTTTTCCTTTTGCAACCATAACAAAAGAAAAAGAAAAATCAAATAATAACAATAATCAAAATGAAAAAGGTTTGATGGTTAGTTTAGAATGACTAATATCATTACATGCATTAAATGAATAAAGCAAGAATGAAAAAGCATCTTGCATTTGTAATGATGGTAGTCAAATGTTCAACCATGGTCAACAAGTCAACCATGGTCAACAAGTCAACAAAAACTAACCATGACACAATTTCATTTTATTATATATTATTAAATGATATAATACAAATCCATTAGGGTTTGGAAAAAGACGACTGTCAACTGTGCATACGCACCCGTTCCGAAACCCTAATGGAAATCATCTTCCTCCTTCTCAAATAACTGTGCATACACACCTGCATTCTTGTTCCGAGGAACATGAATACTGAGAGATAAAAGCAACCCCAAATACTATACCAGTATCCGGCTCAAACCAGAGCCCGCTGGTAATATCTGTCCGGACTCCAAACGTGCACAAGTGCGCGGATGAGAACGAACCCTGTCGCAAAACCATGCGACCTCTACTCTGTTTTGCCCATAGGCGAATACCCTCTGTGTGGGACTCTAAAGACTCGACACTACGCTGGCAGTGGGTTTAACCACAGACCGCAAGCGGCACTAGCTGTGCGTAACGGTCCCCAGGTAGATGTCGACAAGAAGGCTGACGAGGTGAAACCCCATCTGTGCTCCTACTGAGTCTGAATGTGACAGTCTCCGTACAGTCCGGTCTGTTCGTCTGATACATCGCATGGCGGGCCTAGGGGGCGGTAAACGTCAGTCCCCCAATAGCGGTACAAGTCGTGCCGGAGCGAAGCCCAAAACACCCTGAGATAACACTGGAAACCTACCAGTATATCTCGTTTGCCCTGGCCAGGGACTACTTGTGTAATGGCTCTCCTAGACACAGCGCGATGTCAACCCCCAATACCGGGAGAGACGAATCCTGTCTAACCGTCACTGCCTCCAAGTGCTTCGGGACTGCACCCAACCACCACCTGTTTGCACGACTCCTTTGAGCCGTGGTAGGGTAGTGATCAAAGTGCAGTGGGAACACACTCGAGGCGAAGTGCCAGTGTCAAGTCAGCGGACTAAGCTGTACTCATGTCACCTGGGAACTGATGACTGACGATAGGTATAATACCAACCTGTCAGTTCCCGACGAGTCCTGTCCAGTGTACTCGTAACCCAACGAGCACCCGTATACTATCTCCAGTACGACGTACTGATGGCTGTGGGACAGACCATCTCCCACACTGGGATGAGAAGCGCATACGCTAGTCTACTCCGGAGTATCGATGCCCTGTCTCGATAGTCCTGCGACTAGGGACCTGTATAAGGATGTGCTTATAGATTACCCAGCCCCCACTAGTGTGACTGCCATCACAACGCTGGTAATCAAGCAAAGATCCTAAGGGCTCCACTAATGCGTATAAGTGATATAGTAAAATAAACACAAGTACACATTGAAGTAGAGACAAACCAAGTAGCATACTACTATTTTGAGCAAGATTGTATATACAAGGTGAATATCCCAAGCATCCATTAAGTAATATACAAACTAGTATGATACAGTAATGGCCTCTAGGGCATATACACTAACAATCTCCCACTTGCACTAAGGCCATGTACTGGCGTATCGAAGACCTATCATCTCGATCAGCCGCTCGAACTGAGTCTGGGGCAGGGCCTTGGTGAATGGATCTGCAGTGTTGTCTTTTGAAGCAACTCTCCGAACCTCGATCTCCTTGCGATCCACGATCTCCCTGATCAGGTGATACCGCCTCAAGATGTGCCTGGATCTCTGATGGGACCTGGGTTCCTTCGCTAAAGCTATAGCCCCATTGTTGTCGCAATACAGAGGTATTGGGTCAACAATGGACGGAACCACCTGAAGTTCTTTCAAGAACTTCCTCATCCAGACAGCTTCTTTTGCGGCATCAGATGCAGCGATGTATTCCGCTTCCATCGTCGAGTCTGCAACGGTTTCCTGTTTGGAACTCTTCCAACACACCGCCCCTCCATTGAGGGTAAAGACAAAGCCCGACATGGACTTGGAATCATCCTTGTCACTCTGGAAGCTGGAGTCAGCAAAGGCCTCGATCTGGAGGTCTTTTCCGCCATACACCAAGAACATCTCCTTAGTCCTTCTCAGGTACTTGAGAATGTTCTTTACCGCTATCCAGTGTTTCTCCCCAGGGTTTGACTGATACTGGCTTACCACACTCAGTGCATAAGCTACATCCGGTCTGGTACACAACATCGCATACATTATAGAGCCTACCGCAGAAGCGTAGGGTATAATCGACATGCGATCCCTCTCCAAATCAGTCTTGGGAGACATCTCTTTAGAGAGGGTGATCCCGTGACAAGCCGGTAGGTTACCGCGCTTGGAATCTTCCATACTGAATCTCTTCACTATGGTGTCGATGTACCTGGACTGAGAAAGTCCCAATATCCTCTTGGATCTATCACGATGGATCCGGATCCCCAGGATGTATGAGGCATCACCCAGGTCTTTCATGGAGAACCTGTGTGACAAGAACCCCTTGACAGATTGTAGCATAGGAATGTCATTTCCTACTAAGAGAATGTCATCCACGTATAAAACGAGGAATACTACAGTTCTTGCTACAAATCTACTATAGATGCATGGTTCATCTGGATTTTTGATAAAGCCAAATTCTTTGACCGTCTCATCAAAACAGATGTTCCAACTCCGCGATGCCTGCTTTAGTCCATAGATGGACTTAAGCAACTTGCACACCTTTCCGCTGCTCCCACTCTGAATGAAGCCCTCTGGCTGGTCCATATAGACACACTCCTCTAAATTTCCATTTAGAAAAGCTGTCTTTACGTCCATTTGCCAGATCTCATAATCGTGGAAGGCAGCGATGGCAAGAAGGATCCGAATGGATTTCAGCATGGCTACTGGAGAAAAGGTTTCGTCATAGTCCAAGCCAGGTCTTTGACGGAAACCCTTTGCTACCAGCCTAGCTTTATAGGTCTCAACCTGTCCATCTACACCAATCTTCCTTTTGAAGATCCACTTGCATCCTACGGGTTTTACCCCGTCTGGAGCAATGTCCAACGTCCATACCTTGTTGGTGTACATGGACTCCATTTCGGTCCGCATTGCATCCAGCCATTTCACTGAGTCAACACTCTGAACGGCCTGCTGGAAGCTAGTAGGCTCATCATAATCTATGATGCAATCCTCTCTATCCCCGTCTATGAGAAAACCGCAGTATCTCTCGGGCGGATGAGACTGCCTACTACTCCTGCGGAGCGGCGTAGGAATGTCCTGTTCTTTCGAACCCTCTGGTTCCTCTAAGCTTTCAGTAATGTTTTGTGGTTCTGGAATTTCTTCCAGTTCTACTGCGCTCCCACTTATCTGGTTTTCCAAAAACTCAGTTTCCAAGAAGTAGGCATGACGAGAAACAAGGACTTTTTGTTCCTCTTCGTAGTAGAAAAGATACCCCTTGGAGTTCTTTGGGTATCCCACAAACTTGCACTGTACTGAGCGTGCCTCGAGCTTGTCCGCATGCTGCTTTTTCACAAAAGCCGGACATCCCCATGTCTTAAAGGATTTAAGACATGGTTTCTTCCCACTCCACATCTGATATGGTGTGGTAGGCACTGTCTTAGTAGGAACTTGGTTCAAGAGATGTGCAGCTGTTTCCAGTGCATAACCCCAGAAAGATCGCGGTAACTCAGCCTTACTCATCATGGAACGAACCATATCCAATAGGGTTCGATTCCTCCTTTCCGATACACCGTTATGTTGCGGAGTGTATGGCGGAGTACGCTGAGAGAGAATTCCATTCTCTTTTAAATAGTCCAGGAACTCGGCACTCAAGTATTCTCCACCTCGATCCGATCTTAGAATCTTAATACTTTTGCCTGTTTGTTTTTCAACTTCATTCTTGTAATCCTGAAATTTCTCAAAGGCCTCGGATTTGTGCTTCATTAAGAAGACATGTCCATACCTAGAGAAATCGTCTGTGAAAGTAATGAAGTATGAATAACCGCCTCGCGCATGTGTAGACATTGGACCACATACGTCACTGTGTATGAGTCCCAAGAGCTCGCTCGCTCTTTCTCCGTGTCCAGTGAACGGAGTCTTTGTCATCTTTCCCATGAGACAAGATTCACAAGTGGCATAAGACTGATACTCGAACGGATCCAAGTATCCTTCTTTATGTAACTTAGTCAACCGTGTCTCATTGATGTGACCCAGTCTACAATGCCATAAGAAAGCTCGATTAATATCTGGAGACTTTCTTTTGTGTGTATTCTGGACATTAAAAATCTGTGGTTGGTTTAACACGTATATACCATTACTCAATGTACCTGACCCAATCAGAACTTGATTAAGGCGAATGTTTACAACATTACTTACAAACGCAAATTCATAACCTTCTTTAGAAACTAAAGATACAGAAATGATATTACAAGTTGCGTTGGGTACAAAAAAGCAATTACGCAAAACCAAAACATGTCCATCTGACATTCCCAGGTGATAGTCCCCCACGGCTTTAGCATCCATGCTAGCTCCGTTTGCAACTCTGAGGGTCATGTCACCTGCTTTCAAAACACTACGGTTTCTCAACGCCTGCAAAGAATTACAGATATGAGATCCTGATCCGGTATCCAATACCCAGGAAGTAGAGTTTATAGAAAGACAGTTTTCAATAACATACACACCTGAAGCTGAAGCTGCAACCTGCTTCAATTCCTGTGTTCTGGCCTTCCAGGCCCTGCAATCATTCTTCCAGTGTCCTTTCTTATGAAAAAAGAAGCATTCTTCCTTATCCACAAGCTTCCCCGCTATCTTTGTTGCTTTTCCTTTTCCCTTCGTATCCACTTTACTAACACCGCCCCTTGGTTTGGCGGGGGCTTTCTTCTTCTTTCCCTTGGCTTTCGCCTTGGACCTAGAAGAAGATGATCCTCCTACAAACAAAGTGGATGTTTCCCTACCTTTCTGTAGGGTGCCCTCTGCGCTCCTCAGCAGGTTGAGGAGCTCCGAAAGTTCAACCTCCTTTTCTTGTAGGTTGAAATTCATTATGAACTGGGCGTAAGTGGAAGGAAGGGACTGGAGAACTATATCCGTATATAGCTCACTCTCCAATGTGATCCCTAGGTCAGCGAGCTCCTCAATGTAGCCGATCATCTTTAGCACGTGCTCGGCTACTGATGATCCGACGGCCATTCTTGTCGAAAACAACTTTTTCGACGCTTCGTATCTTGCGATACATGATTGCTCTCCATACAGTTCTTTTGTATGAAGCAATATGGACTCCATGTCCATATTCTCATGCCTCCTCTGATGTTCGTTGTCCATCGAGGCAAGCAGGAGGCACTTGGCCTTCGCGCTATCAATCTCCCAAGTCTTGCGGATTTCCTTATCCGCGACGCTGGAAGTTGGACCAGGGACAGGGGGAGCTTTGGTGGTAAGAAGATACCCCAGCTTGTCATAAGTGATTGCTATCTTGACATTCCTGAGCCAATCTTTGTAGTTTGGCCCTGTCAGCTTGTTTTTATCTAGGAGTAACTTAAGTCCAGTCATGTTGATTGGTCGCTGCAATTAGGAGAGAGAAGAAGAAACACTCAGCATGATGCTCTTGCAAGTTTAGAGTGGTTTTTAGTTTGTCTAAACAGGATGGCTCCCACTGTTTCTCGAATCCCTCCTCAAACCATAAAGGAAGAATTAGTCAGGATCAATCCCACCGTACAATACTTGCTTAACCGTTCGGCCAGGCTGGTGTCGGTACTTCGAGGGAGGTTTTCCAACGCTTTCGCGAAGTTCCTTAATTAAAGAACCTCTTTTCCCTGGGGGCGTAGCCCCGCTAACACCTTTCTAGGCACCTACTAGGTTTATAGCATTGATCGTTAAGTGAGAAATTTCCCGAGGAGTAGCATATACTCACAGTAGGATCGGGATCCAAATATCATCGTGTGACGAAACTGAAGGAATCCTACCAGAATCACCACACTCCAAATGGTATGCAAATCTAGCAAGTTTCAGTTCTTATGAAACTCCCGATGTGGATTTTTGCCCCATGCTCTTATGACCTTGACTAAGGCCAACAAATCATAAGTCACATGTCAAGTTCTACCCGTCGTTATCCAGGTTAATTTGAATCCACCCGCATCTACCCTTGACTATGGCCAACAAGGCAATACGACTGTTCCAAACCAACGCATTCTATCTATGCAACATATGAATACCCACCAGCTACCAAACACTGTGCCTTGACTAAGGCCAACAAACACAGCTTGAATACCGTTGAATATTCATATGAAACGACGGAGGGCTACGAATGGTTTTGGCAAAACCGTGAACGTAGTGAACTTGATTTGGTCGATGGAACGAGATAGCTTTTAAATGGAGTGGCTCAAGCTCCGCATTTTAAAAGTTAGTTTTGAAAAGAACCGAGTGGTTTTTCGAAAGTGTTCCAACGACTTTAACTTGGTTTATTATCTTGCATTAGTTCTTTTAATGTGTGATATTCTTGCATTAGTACTTTTAATGCGTCCCATCATTTAAATCCTACCATTGCAGAAAACAACCAAAATATGACGTACGCTTATGCCATTCGCATTCGCCACTGGGCCCCGTCATTACCCGTTAGGTTACTTAACTAACGACAGAGCGGGGGCTGGGCTAGCGCGTCTGTAAAACATAAGCAACGCCTAAATAGAAAGCAATGATAAACATTTCAGATCACAGATAAATACATTGGATATCTAGTAATCTGTAATTTGTACGAGCCTGTAACAAAAAAACAGATAACACGGTCGCGGTGAATAGCCAATACCCCACCCAAGACCCCTACGGGTGCGGCAAACTACCCGCCAAGTACCCGAAGCGTAGCAACCTCCCTCATCTCCATGAGTAGGCCACTCGACACTTCGGCATACCCGGTAGTTTGTGCACCCCTCCATGGGTCTATCCTAGGAGCAAAAACAGTAAAAGAATTATACAATGACGGCTACAACCCCGACCCGGTTGTGCGGCCAAACAAATAATAATTATTACATCAATTTACATTTACAATGAATTGCAAGAAAAGAAAACTCTCGTCTCACAACCCCCGGCTATTCACCCGCGACAATCCAACATATTTATATACACATTCCAGCACATTACAGATCATGTATAACCCCGACTAATCGTCTTATAGCAATTAGTCGACGTTCAATACATGCAAACATCACAGATATAACCATCATAGTCAAAGTGCAGTGAAGTTCGGAAAAATACGGAATTATAGGCCCCCAAAAGTAAATTTTAGTTCTGGAAAATCTGGGCATATAATATATATCCTAAAAATCCTAAAAACAACAAATAAAGACACTGCACGAAAATCGATGCAGAGAGGACATCAAGTCGCGGCGGATCCGCGGCGGCCAAGAAGGCTCACGCGGCGGAAGCGCGGCGGCTTTGACGAATCTCTGTGTCGTTTTTCATGGGTGTTTTTAGAAAACCCTGAGATGAATTTACAGATATAAAGTTTTTCATTTCGAGCCAAAAAAATTTCAACAGAAACTCAGGTTTTTGAAAATACGGTTTTTGGGTTTTTTACGGTTCCGAACTTCGTTACACTTCACTACCTAGCTAGTTTAAGTTTAGTTAGGCTCTGATACCACTGTAAGTCCACGTTGCCACCCCCGGTTCTTACGGGGAGGCGGAAACGGTATAAAAATCAAATTTTTAGTGCAAGAAGCAACATGGACTATGCAAGGTCGGGATCGATACCTAAACTAAAACTAGCAACCTAGCTAAAGAAGTTTAGCTACTCGGATGAAGATGGTTATACCTAGACTTGAACTCCTTCGTCTTCAAACTTTGTAGAGGTTGATGGTTCTCCTTTGTCGCCTTCTCCCGTCGAAGATGGATCCACCTCGAAGGCTCGACCTTTGGGCTCTTTCTCGTACTTGGAGTGAACTAGAATCGCCGGCTTGCTAGACCCTTGATCCTAGAGTGAGTAGAGAGTGTTTAGGGTTTGCTTTTGTTTTTCAAGAGAAGGATTCTCAACTCATGAGAAGGTTTCTCTTGACTAGAGGAAGAAGAAGATGAAGTGAAGAGAGAGAGTGAGAATGATAAAAAAAGTGAGCTCTTTCTTTTCCTTTTGCAACCATAACAAAAGAAAAAGAAAAATCAAATAATAACAATAATCAAAATGAAAAAGGTTTGATGGTTAGTTTAGAATGACTAATATCATTACATGCATTAAATGAATAAAGCAAGAATGAAAAAGCATCTTGCATTTGTAATGATGGTAGTCAAATGTTCAACCATGGTCAACAAGTCAACCATGGTCAACAAGTCAACAAAAACTAACCATGACACAATTTCATTTTATTATATATTATTAAATGATATAATACAAATCCATTAGGGTTTGGAAAAAGACGACTGTCAACTGTGCATACGCACCCGTTCCGAAACCCTAATGGAAATCATCTTCCTCCTTCTCAAATAACTGTGCATACACACCTGCATTCTTGTTCCGAGGAACATGAATACTGAGAGATAAAAGCAACCCCAAATACTATACCAGTATCCGGCTCAAACCAGAGCCCGCTGGTAATATCTGTCAGGACTCCAAACGTGCACAAGTGCGCGGATGAGAACGAACCCTGTCGCAAAACCATGCGACCTCTACTCTGTTTTGCCCATAGGCGAATACCCTCTGTGTGGGACTCTAAAGACTCGACACTACGCTGGCAGTGGGTTTAACCACAGACCGCAAGCGGCACTAGCTGTGCGTAACGGTCCCCAGGTAGATGTCGACAAGAAGGCTGACGAGGTGAAACCCCATCTGTGCTCCTACTGAGTCTGAATGTGACAGTCTCCGTACAGTCCGGTCTGTTCGTCTGATACATCGCATGGCGGGCCTAGGGGGCGGTAAACGTCAGTCCCCCAATAGCGGTACAAGTCGTGCCGGAGCGAAGCCCAAAACACCCTGAGATAACACTGGAAACCTACCAGTATATCTCGTTTGCCCTGGCCAGGGACTACTTGTGTAATGGCTCTCCTAGACACAGCGCGATGTCAACCCCCAATACCGGGAGAGACGAATCCTGTCTAACCGTCACTGCCTCCAAGTGCTTCGGGACTGCACCCAACCACCACCTGTTTGCACGACTCCTTTGAGCCGTGGTAGGGTAGTGATCAAAGTGCAGTGGGAACACACTCGAGGCGAAGTGCCAGTGTCAAGTCAGCGGACTAAGCTGTACTCATGTCACCTGGGAACTGATGACTGACGATAGGTATAATACCAACCTGTCAGTTCCCGACGAGTCCTGTCCAGTGTACTCGTAACCCAACGAGCACCCGTATACTATCTCCAGTACGACGTACTGATGGCTGTGGGACAGACCATCTCCCACACTGGGATGAGAAGCGCATACGCTAGTCTACTCCGGAGTATCGATGCCCTGTCTCGATAGTCCTGCGACTAGGGACCTGTATAAGGATGTGCTTATAGATTACCCAGCCCCCACTAGTGTGACTGCCATCACAACGCTGGTAATCAAGCAAAGATCCTAAGGGCTCCACTAATGCGTATAAGTGATATAGTAAAATAAACACAAGTACACATTGAAGTAGAGACAAACCAAGTAGCATACTACTATTTTGAGCAAGATTGTATATACAAGGTGAATATCCCAAGCATCCATTAAGTAATATACAAACTAGTATGATACAGTAATGGCCTCTAGGGCATATACACTAACATGAATCAAGTTCCATCTAAATCTGTACCTACCACACCATATGAGATATGGAGTGGGAAGAGACCATATTTTAAACGAGTTAAGATATGGGGTTGTCCGGCCTATGTCAAAAGGCAAAATCCGGACAAGCTCGAGGCACGGTCAGTTCTCTGCAAGTTTGTGGGATATCCAAAGAATTCTTATGGGTATTTTTTCTACCACAGTGAGGAACAAAAAGTGTTTGTTGCTCAACATGCCACCTTTTTAGAAAAGGAATTCCTTGAAAAAGAAATTAGTGGCAAAGTGGTAGAGCTGGAAGAGGTTCGAGATACACGAACCGTAACTGAAGATTTAGTGGAACCAGAAGATTCAGTAGCTCCCAATGAACCTCAGCCTCTCCGCTGATCTAGTAGGGTTCCTCGCCAACCTGAGAGATACTACGGTTTTCTCATGGATGGTGGGAGCGAGGATTGCATCATGGAGGATGATGACCCAACTAGCTTCGAGCAGGCCATCACGAGTGGGGACTCAGTGAAATGGCTGGATGCTATGCGGTCCGAGATGGAATCCATGTACACAACAAAGTATGGACTTTGGACGTTGCTCCTGAAGGGGTAAAACCCATTGGGAGAAAGTGGATCTTCAAGAAGAAACTTGGTGTTGATGGGAAAGTGGAGACTTTCAAAGCTAGACTTGTAGCAAAGGGTTTTCGTCAAAGACCAGGTGTGGACTATGACGAGACCTTTTCTCCAGTGGCTATGCTTAAATCCATCCGGATCATGCTTTCCATCACTACATATCATGATTATGAAATCTGGCAAATGGATGTTAAGACCGCCTTTCTAAATGGTGATTTAGAAGAGTGCGTGTACATGACTCAGCCAGAGGGCTTCGTAGATAGTGGGAGCAGCGGGAAGGTGTACAAGCTGCTTAAATCCATTTATGGATTAAAGCAAGCATCGCGGAATTGGAACATCTGCTTTGACGTCGTTATCAAAGAGTTTGATTTCGTCAAAAATCCAGATGAACCTTGTATCTACAAGAAGGTGGCAGAGAGTAAGGTTGTCTTCCTCGTATTGTACGTGGACGACATACTCTTGATAGGAAATGATATTCCTATGCTGCAATCGGTCAAGCTTTTCTTATCACAAAGATTCTCAATGAAAGATCTTGGTGATGCCTCCTGCATATTGGGAATCAGGATCTATAGAGATAGATCCAAAAGGATATTGGGATTGTCCCAATCCATGTACATTGACACCATACTAAAGAGGTTTAGTATGGAAGAGTCCAAGCGTGGGAATTTGCCCACGATCTCTGGAGTCACTCTCTCCAAAGAGATGTCTCCCAAGACTGATTTGGAGAGAGCTCGCATGCAAAGGATACCCTATGCTTCGGCAGTAGGCTCTATCATGTATGCGATGCTATGTACCAGACCCGATGTAGCATACTCACTACGTGTAGTGAGCAGGTATCAAGCTGATCCTGGAGAGAGTCACTGGACAGCTGTGAAGAGCATTCTCAAGTACTTACGAAGGACTAGAGATATGTTCTTGGTGTATGGTAACGGAGAGCTCCAAGTGGAGTCCTTTACCGATTCGAGCTTCCAGAGTGATAAGGACGAATCTAAGTCGCAGTCGGGCTTTGTCTTTACCCTTTACGGAGGGGCGGTTAGCTGGAAGAGTTCCAAGCAGGAAACCGTGGCAGACTCGACGATGGAGGCTGAATACATCGCTGCCAACGATGCTGCCAAAGAGGCTGTCTGGATCAAGAAGTTCATTACTAAACTTGGAGTGGTTCCATCCATTGAGCATCCAATACCTTTGTATTGCGATAACAATGGAGCGGTGGTTTTGGCCAAGGAACCCAGGTCCCATCAGCGATCCAGGCATATTCTGAGGCGGTATCACCTGATCCGGGAGATAGTTGATCGCCGGGAGATCGAGGTCAGGAGGGTTGACAGGAAGAACAACACGGCGGATCCACTCACGAAGGCCATTCCCCAGATACAGTTTGAGAGACTCTTCGGGATGCTCGGTATGCGATACTACAGCAGCTGGCCCTAGTGCAAGTGGGAGATTTTAGTTGTATGTATGCCCTAGAGGCCAGTATTGTACTGATGATGTATATTATATTGGATGCTTGGACATATATAGAGATGTCTTTCTTGCTCGATATGATAGTATGCTATCTGGTTACTCTTTATCTTAACATGTATACTAGTCTCTTTATACTGTCTTATAGTTACATGTTGGTAAAGCCCTTAGGATGTGTACTTGACTACCTGGACTATGATGCAGATCATACTAATGGGGACATGGTAGTCTATAGGTACATCCTTCAAGGTCCCTAGTCGTAGGTGTATCGAGACGGGGCATCGATATACCAGAGTAGACTAGCGTATACGCTTCTCGACCCATGAGATGGGCGATGGATGATCCCATATCCATTGGTGTTTGACATCAGAGATGGTATACGGGTGCTCAGTGGAGACTGGATACACTGGACGGACTCGCCGAGAACTCCCAGATGGTATTATACCTCACGTCAGATGGCAGTTCTCAGGTAACACTTGTGCAGGTTAGTCTGTAGACCCGAGATCGTCATAGAGTCTTGTGTGATTCCCACTGTGCTTTGATCTCCACCTTACCACGTCCATGAGGGTGTGCAAAACGGTGGTCTTTGGGTACAGTCCCGAGTCACATGGAGGCAATGAGCGATAGGAGGGGTTTCGTCTCTCCCGGTATTGGGGGTTGATGTTACGCTGTGCTCGATTGGCCGTAACAGGGAAGTCCCTGGCCAGGGCTGATCAGAGATTTGCTGGTAAGTGTTACCAGTAGTTTCTCGACCCGTTATGAGCCTCACATCGGAACGACTTATCGGTTATTGGGGTCTGACGTTTACCACCCCTAGACTTGATATGCGACGTATCAGACGAACAGACCGGACTGTACGGTAAGTGTTACTGGTTAGATTCACAGGAGTATGAGCGGGCTAGCTCGTCGATCTTCTGATCGCTCAATACCCGGATGGCCGTTACGTTTAGCAGACCGCTTGCGGCTAGTGGGTGCTTGATATGATCATCATCTGCTACCGGCGTATTGACGAGTCTTTAGAGTCCTACACAGAGGTTTCCTGGCTCAAACGAAACGAAATAGGAGCGCATATTAGATATGTCCGGGACCGAGAATAATGCGTGTATGTGATACCACATTTCATTCTCGCGATAAATGTTTCGATTGGTTATATTCGATATGACCTAGTTATCGAATCATTGATTCGATAAGCCGATACATTGGATACTAGTCGGTTATATGCGATATGACCGGATCGTTAAATCAAGTGTTGATTTAATGATTTAATGTATAATTATATATTTGATATACTACATTGCATTAACTAGTATTGGTTCACTTTCTATGGATTTTCTCACTTGATGTGCAAGAAGTATATGTGATATACTTTTGTGCACATATTTGTATCATGTTTGATGATACTTGATCTTGTTGTTAAGTATAAAGAATTAAACCATGGTTAAGTGTTGATTAGGGTTTTGCATTTTCATTTATTTATTTATTTATTTATTTAAAAAGGATTATGATGAGAATGGTGGCTTTCTTTGTTTTAAGTTGAAGCTTCATGAAGCTTTGACTTTTGTAACCATTCTTGTCATCATGCTTAACCCTAACCCATCCAAGTGACCATGGTTTATTCTCTACACTTAACATAGGTTAGAACATGATAAGTATTTGATTTTATTATTCTTTTTTAAAAAGACTTATCATATTCTATCTACTTCTTCTTCTTCATCTTCAAGAGAGAAAGCTTGATGCCGTCAATGGCATCTTGAGTTCCAAAGTGAGAAATCCAATTCTAAAGTGAACCCACCTCCTATTTCTTCACCCTCTACCTCTTGCCAAGTTGTTTGGGTGTTTTCTTCACAAGTTTCACCACTTGGTGAAGTTGGAGCTTGAACTTGTGCAACCTCGACGTAGATCATCTTCGGCACGAAGCCGACGACCTTGCCCGCTCGTCTTTCCGATGAAGCCGACGATTGAGTCTAGGACTCGAGAAGGACAGCGAGAGGACGACTACGTGGAGCTAAGGAAGTGGATATCCGGATCTACAAAGGTTGTAACTTCCGATCTTTAGTTAAAGTGTTAACTAGATTTGTTTTTCGCCTAGGATTCTTGCCGACGATCCTTATTAGGGTTTCTCGGCACCATAATTTTTGTAAATTGGCATGTTTGATGCCTTGTGAGACCACTATAGGGTGCCTAGGAATCTTTCATATACAGTGTGCATGTGCGCTGGTATGAAGATATCAATATATGTGTGCACCGGTATGAATATAAAGTATGCATGTGCGCGGGTATGAAGATATCAATATATGTGTGCACTGGTATGAATATACAGTGTGCATGTGCGCAGGTATGAAGATATCAATGTATGTGTGCACCGGTATGAGTATACAGTGTGCATGTGCGTAGGTATGAAGATATCAATATATGTGTGTACGCGACAAGTCATGACAATCATCAATGATGCAGCAATCAAAATGATATGTAATTCATAGCAATCCTATAGTGTAAGTGTCATTGCAATCACTAACGGTGTGAGTGTAATATACAAATTATGCTCGTGCAGTTTTAACCGTTAGTGACAGTACAGTGTTATATACTACCAATTCTATATGCAACAGGATGGTATGCTACAATAGTACATATGAACATCTACGACTAAATATCCTCTCACGCCCTGACGCTTAACGCCATACGAGCGATTTCCCCGTAGATGTTAAATCTACTCACTTGCTCGCGTACTAGGTGTAGCCGGCCACTTGCTTCCCCTTCTTTGCTGCGTCTGACGTACCCTCCTGCGAACCTGGAATTTCCGTAAGTAATCCATATAAGCAAAATATCTCGCAAAACAAGATATCGAAATCAAACGAGAAACTCGCGTCGCGAAATAAACGCGCGTGTGTCCGATACGCTGAAACGTGTGAATACGCGTCTAAAACTACCTAGACACGTCGTGTTACGCTGAAACACAGAACCCACTCACGTATCGTGCGTATCGCACAAACAAAACGTACTAGAAAAACGATATATGGTCCTAGATTCTTACTCAGGTGAAAACTTACAAAATTACACATGCCAAAACACTGGAATATGCAGCAGACTCCTACCCACCCAACCCTAACAACTAACTCCCTCATCTGGCCTCAATTTGCGGCCCGAAAGAATAAATCGACGGCCTGGGTGTGGGGTTAGGGGTTCATGCTTGGTGTGTGTAGTCTAGACCTAGTATACATGCTCCAGTTTGCTTAGATTTTCTCTGAAGGAGCCGGGTCACAAGCAGATCACAGAAAGGCCAAGTTTTGCTTAGAAACGTTATATTTTGCACAAAATGAAACCGTAGAGTATTTTAGTGAAATCTGGGGTTTATCTAGGTTTAAGTTGCCTTAATAACACTTAACTGAGCTAGGCTAACCAATAAAATCATCACTTGGCCACAACTTCACACAAAACACCATTTCGTGCATTACTTCTCACATTTAGCACTAAACGAAGCTACTAAACACATAAGTTTAGAAAAGAAAAGAATGAGTTCAGAGATTATACCCCCCTAGGAATCCTACGTGCAAGGATAAGGAGAAGAAGAGGAGGAAAAGAGCTGTTACTGCTGCTGCTGCCTGCTATGTTGTTGCTGTCTGGAGCTGCTGTTGCTGTGCTAATGCTGGAGTTGTTGCTGATGCTGGAGCTGCTGCTGATGCTGGAGGTGCAGCTGATGGTGCTGTTGGTGTTGCTGCTACTCCTTCTGCTGCTGCTGTGGTGTTGTTTGTGTGTGAGTGAGATAGTAAGAGGAGTTGTGAGAATGAAATGAGTGTAGTAACAAATGAAATGGGTGTTAAGCTAGTCAACCCCCCCTCTCTCTTCATTTAATTCAAGCATGGCACTTGACATGATGCCCACTATCTCTCTCTCTCTCCCCCCCAAGTCAACGAAAATTCAAATGTTTTTTCCATAAAAAAAACAACCCTTAATTAAAACCAAATAAACTTAACAAGGAAGGGTTAGTCTACCATGGTTGATAAACATGGTTTAACCCTAATTTAACACTAGTTTACAAGCACAAGTGTGTGCAAGCCTAGGAAAATTCCAATAAAATATACATTAAATTTGATAAAATATTTAAAAATCAATTTGGTAAACTTTTTATTAAAAACCATGTATTAAAATATAATTATCAATTAATCACATCCTAAGGTGTTACACCCGGGCTTTGACGAGGTTTAACTTTCTACCATCAGGAAGATCAATAGTGATATTGTTCTTGACTCGTCATTGTTTTAGTAAAATGGATTTTTTTCAGAAAACAAAAGTGGGTGTATTGTAGAACTGTAAGTGATTCCAGAACCACAAACGATCACTGAAGATTTAATAGAACCTGAGGATTCAATTGGATTTGACATTCAATTAGCCACTCCGCAGATTTAGTGGGTAATCTCAGGCGCCCGAGAGGTACTTCGGTCTTCTCAGAAATGGTGACAAGGAGGTTCTTGTTTACCCAGACTTGTCATTGCTGTTGTTCTAGACTGTGAGACCCGGCAGGAGGATGAGTATAGCGTCGTTCTAAACTAGCTTTAGAAGTGCACGTGTATATGACTCTGGGAGAGGGTTGTTGTAGTCAGTGGGAGAAGCGGACATAGAAGGCAAGTAGCTTATGTCTATTTCTAGAATAAAGCAGGTATAGCGGAAATAGATCATCTATTTTTGATGTGACAGTCATAGGCTTTGACTTCATCAGAATAGGAGATGGATCTAGTAAGAAAGTGGTAGGATATAATGTTCGGGTATTTAGGATGACATGCACTTTATATGAAGTAAATTTCCTATACTACGATCAGTTATATTGTGGTTGTCACACAGTTGTTTCTCCACATAGGACAAGGATATAATATCAGGGTTTCTGGTTACAAGATCTATGGTTTTAGTTCAAGATTTGGGAAGTGTCCCAATTTGGGTACTTGACACTATTCTAAAGTGTTTTAGAATGGACAACTCCTGGCATGGTGGTGTACCTGCAGATGATGGAGTCACCCTCTCTAAAGGTGTCTTACAGAATAAAGGGGAGAGGGATCTGCATGATTAGCATATCACTTGCTTAGGCGATTGAGTTAATCATGAAATGTCAAGTACCACACCAGATGTTGTTTTTGCTCTAGCTGCAATAAACATATATTAATTCAATCCTGGAGAAATGTAGGGAAGAAGTTTATGAACATAAATGAATGTTCTAGGGATATAGTAACGACAGCCTCCTTCAGGAGACGGTTATCATTTCAGGCTTCCATGGTGACCTGGATGACAGAATGGCTGTCTGAGTTATAGTTTTTCCCTCTTTTGAGGGACAGTATGTTGGACAGGTAGTCCAAGCGGATACTGAGGAAGGCATGGCGCAGTATACTGATTAATTTCAGTGGGCGATACAGTCTAAGAAGTTTTCTAGATTTGGAGTTCATTTGTGAACTGGGTCACATCAGATATCCAGACATATTCTAAGACAGGTATTGCTCATTTCGGGAGAACGCTTTCTCCGTGAAGTTGAGATATAAAGAGATACAAAAAGAAACACTGGAGCGGATCCACTCACTGAGGCTATTTCTCGAACGCAATAGTTTCGCAAACGTGCTTTGTGAAACTGATTAGTAGAGAAGTTGGGTGTTCGGTATCACACGAGCTGTGAGTATGCGACACCGCAATAATTGGCCTAAAGTTCAAGTGGGAGAATGTTCGCTATAGTGCCCTCAAGGAAATTATTATAGTCGCAGGCAGGTGATTATGATGATTGACGGAGGACCTATACCGGTAGAATAGTCTTACTCGAGATGATAGTATGCTATCTGGTTTGTCTTTATCATCATATACATGCTTAAGGTGGTATTAAAGATCACTATTACATGTTGATAGGGCCTATAGGATTCTTGCTTGACTACCGTTATTATGATGGCGATCATATACGTGGGAGCTGGGTGGTCTATATGTTGGGTTACGGCAGCGCCCCAGCCATCAAACCATGGCCAAATCGGAACAAAAATTTACTGAACTGGCGCTACCATTACCTGATGCCCGGATCTACCTTAAACCCTAAACTAGAAAGCTATATATAAGAAGTTAGATGGTTATACCGAGTTGATCCGTGTCCTTCGGTCTTCAACCATCATCCCCAAGCTCCTAGTGGTTTCTTGATCGAATTTGGTTGTCGTTCTTCCTCCATCTACGATGATCCACCTGAGAGAAACGGCGCAAGCTTCTGCCTCGTCAAGCGAGGCAACCGACGCTCCAATGTTGCTAGCAATGGAGAGTGGAGGTGTAGGAATGTGTCACTATAATTTTCTCTCATCACATATGGTCAATGAACAAGCATAGAAGATGAAGAAGGAGGTGAGGAAACATGTGGCATGAGCAACTCAAGAAAGTGCAAAGTGTTTTTGTGAGAATGAGAGTGTAATGAACCATGAAGCAAGTGAAGAAATATATTGGAGGAAACAAATGAGCAAGCCCATCATGAAGTGGCTGCCCCTCACTTCTCATGCTCAAAAAAATGCTCTCACAAAATATCTCATCTCAATTTCTAAATAAATAATTGCATGCCATACCTCTCTACATGCCACAACCCATGCTCATGCCACCTCACTCCCCCATCTCATTTGTGAAACAAATGAATTTCTAAAATAGGAAAATCATACAAATGAGGTGTCCACTTCTAGAAGCTATTCCGTATAAATACGGAATACAACCCGGTATATGTATAGAAATACATATACACGTATTCGTACAAAAATATGAATAGCGAAGAGAGAAAATGAATAGTGAACAATAATACTACAATATATATAGATAAATACATATATAAATTATTAAATCAAAACCTGATTTAATAATCCGGCTCAGTCCTAAGCCGCTAGTATTATCAATCGTCCGATTAAAGTCAGTGCAGCATGAGCACATATTTAATTGGACACCTGTATGTACCAACATACGTCATCTACACCATATCGCCTGAACCGTGAAAACCCTTTGTATGGGACTCTAAAGCCTCGTCAATACGCTGGTAGTGGGTTTAACCACAAGCACGTCAACGGCACTAGCTGTACGTAACGGCTACCCAGGTATTGAGCGAAAGGGAGGCCGATGAGAAAACTCATCTTGAACCCCTACTGAGCCTGACAGTAACAATATCCGTACAGTCCGGTCTGTTTTTCTAAGAGTATCGCATATCGAGTCTAGGGGGTGGATAAAGTCAGACCCCTAACAACGCGATATTTAGTGTCAGTATGAAACCCATCACCACCATAGGATCTATTGATCCTGGATCGGTAATTCTGGTCCACCGTGGCCACAGATTTCTGGTGATGGCCTCCCGTGCACAACGCGACATCAACCCTAATACCGGGAGAGACGAATCTCTGACAATCCGATCACTGCCTCCATGTGGCTCGGGACTGTACCAAACTAAAACCTATTTGCACGACTCCTTTGAGCCGTTGTAGGGTAGTAATCAAAGCACAGTGGGAACTCACACGAGATAAATGACGATCTCAGGTCTACAAACTAACCTGTACACATGTCACCTTGGAACTGCGATCTGACAATAGGTATAATACCAACTAGCAGGTTCCTGGCGAGTTCGTCCAGTGTACTCATAACCCAATGAGCACCTATATACTATCTTAGGTGAACAAACTAACACTAGTAGCTTGTGAGACCTGGCCACTGCCCCTCGTCGGGATCTCGATCAGTATACCCTAGTCTACACTGGAGTATCGATGCCCAGTCTCGATACTCTCACGACTAGGGTCATTTAAGGATGTGCTTATAGACCCCCATCTCCTACGTGTATGATCGCCATCATAATGCTGCCAGTCAGGCAAGAATCCTATGGGCTCTATCAACATGTACTTTATGATAAAGACAAACCAGATAGCATGATATCATCTCGAGTAAGACTGTTTTACCGGTATAGGTCCTCCCACAGTCATCATAATCACCTGCCTGCGATTACGATAATTGCCTTGAGGGCACTATAGCCAACAATCTTCCACTTGCACTTTAGGCTAATTATTACGATGTCGCGTACTCACATCCCGTGTGATACCGAATACCCAACTTCTTAACTAATCTATCTCACAAACCTCATTTGTGAGACTATTGTGTTCGAGAAATAGCCTCAGTGAGTAGATCTGCTCCTCTCTATATCTTCACTTCGCGGAGAAAAGTATCTCTTGAAATGAGCAATACCTGTCTTAGAATTTGTCTGGATTGTTAGTGTATATGCCCTAGAGGCCAATACAGTATCAT
The DNA here is from genome assembly GCA_030015575.1 of Agapanthus africanus. Taxonomy (NCBI): domain Eukaryota; kingdom Viridiplantae; phylum Streptophyta; class Magnoliopsida; order Asparagales; family Amaryllidaceae; genus Agapanthus; species Agapanthus africanus. The sequence continues at coordinate 193,580,031 of JASDDO010000010.1, read as the reverse complement.
ACTAGCTTGTATATTACTTAATGGAAGCTTGGGATATTCACAGTTGTATAGACAATCTTGCTCAAAATGGTAGTATGCTACTTGGTTTGTCTCTACTTCAATATGTGCATGTGTTTCTCTTAGCATATCGCTTATATACATATTAGTAGAGCCCTTAGGATCTTTGCTTGATTACCAGCGATGTGATGGCAGTCATACTCGTGGGGGCTGGGTAATCCATAAGCACATTCTTATACAGGTCCCTAGTCGTAGGACTATCGAGACAGGGCATCGATACTCCGGAGTAGACTAGCGTATGCGCATCTCATCCCAGCGGGGGAGACGGTCTGTCCTACAGCCGTCAGTACGTCGTACTTGAGTTAGTATGCGGGTGCTCGTTAGGTTACGAGTACACTGGACAGGACTCGTCGGGAACTGTTGGTTGGTATTATACCTATCGTCAGTTATCAGTTCCCAGGTGACATGAGTACAGCTTAGTCCGCCGACTTGACACTGTCACTGTAAGTCGATGTACTACACCCCAATACTTGTGGGGAGGCGGAATTTTCAAAAACGAACTTGTTTAGTGAACGAACATCGACTAACCGCTTAAATCGAAGCTAAACGATAACTAACCAAACACATAGTTGTTCTAAACTACTATGCTTAGGGATTATACCTTTCGAACCAAGTCCTTCGGCTTTACGATCTCCTCGTCCTCCTCGGCCTTCTCGATGTAATAGATGATCCACCCGAGAAAAAAACTCCAAGCTTAGCCTCTAAACTTGAGGCAACTAACCTTCTTGGATTGCTAATCAAAGAAGATAGAGTGAGATAGAGTGAGGGTTATGGATTGTTTAGTCTAACTAATCCTTGTTCTCAACATATGAGGGGTGAGGATTAGGGTTTGAAGAGAAAGAGCTTGAGGAGAGAGAATGTGAATATAATTATCAAGAGAGAATAGTAAGTTATCATAATATATATGAAACTTTAAAATTCATCAATAAAAGAAAACAAATGATGAATAATCAAGTTTCACAAATATCTAATGGTGATTCATAACCATGACTCATTAAGCATTTATCATGCATTAATAATATGTATGAATCACCCTCATGACTCACTAAACCCATTTAATGCATATGACACCTAAACCTCCTTAGTCACCATCTTCTAGAAGCTTCTCGCGTAATTACGAGAACGCCCCTCCGATCCGCAAAAATACGGAAAAACTTTAGACTGTATAAATCTAATAACTGGATACCAGTAACTAGCTTAAACCAAAGCCGACTGGTAAAAACTGTCCGAAAGTCGTACGCGCGTAAACGCACGTATGCGTCCGAACCCTTGTCGTAAAACCATACGACCTCTATATCGTTTCGCCTGGAGTAGGAAACTCTCTGTGTGGGACTCTAGAGACTCTACTACTACGCTGGCAGTGGGTTTAACCACTGACCGCAAGCGGCACTAGCTGTACGTAACGGTCCCCAGGTAGTTGTCGATAAGAAGGTCGATGAGGAAACCCATCCGAACTCCTACTGAGCCTGCTGTGACAATCTCCATACAGTCCGGTCCGTTCGTCCAAGACTATCGCATATCGGGCCTAGCGGGTGGCAAGTGTCAGTCCCCTAATAGCGGTATAAGTCGTGTCGGAGGGAAGCCCATTACACCCTGAGAAACTACTGGAACCTACCAGCAAATCTCGCTTGCCCTGGCCAGGGACTTTGCGTAATGGCTCTCTGACACAGCGCGATATCTACTCCCAATACCGGGAGGGACGATTCCTGTCTAACCGCTACTACCTCCAAGTGCTCGGGACTGCACCCAACTGCTACCTGTTTGCACGACTCCTTTAAGCCGTGGTAGGGTAGCGATCTAAGAACAGTGGGACACACTCGAGGCGAAGTAGCAGTGTCAAGTCTGCGGACTATGCTGTACTCATGTCACCTGGGAACTGTTCACTGACGACTGGTATAAAACCAACCAACAGTTCCCTGTGAGTCCTGTCCGGTGTACCCGTAACCCAACGAGCACCTGTATACTATCTCCAGTACGACGTACTGACGGCTGTGGGACAGACCATCTCCCCAACTGGGATGAGAAGCGTACACACTAGTCTACTCCGGAGTATCGATGCTCTGTCTCGATAATCCAACGACTAGGGACCTGAATAAGGATGTGCTTGTAGACTACCCAGCCCCCACTAGTATGACTGCCATCACAACGCTGGTAGTCAAGCAAGATCCTAAGAGCTCTATCAATACGTACACTCACATATTAAGATAGAAAAACCAAGTAGCATACTACCATTTTTAGCAAGACTATTATATACATGTGAATATCCCAAGCTTCCATTAAGTAATATACAAACTAGTATGATACAGTAATGGCCTTCTAGGGCATAAACACTAACAATCTCCCACTTGCACTAGGGCCATGTACTGGCATATCGAAGACCAATGATCTCGAGTAGCCTCTCGAACTGAATCTGAGGTAGGGCCTTCGTGAATGGATTAGCAATGCTCTCTTCTGAAGCAACTCTCCAAACCTCGATCTCCTGACGATCAATGATCTCCCTGATCAGGTGATACCGCCTCAAGATGTGTCTGGACTTCTGATGGGACCTTGGTTCCTTCGCTAAAGCTATAGCTCCGTTGTTGTCGCAATACAGAGGTATTGGATCAACTATGGTAGGAACCACCTGAAGTTCTGTTAGGAACTTCTTCATCCAGACTGCTTCTTTTGCGGCATCGCAAGCAGCTATATACTCCGCTTCCATCGTCGAGTCAGCAACGGTGTCCTGCTTGGAGCTCTTCCAGCACACCGCCCCTCCATTGAGGGTAAAGACATAACCTGACATGGACTTGGAATCGTCCTTATCACTCTGGAAGCCGGAATCAGCAAAGGCCTCCAACCTGAGGTCTTTTCCGCCGTAAACCAAGAACATCTCCTTAGTCCTCCTCAGGTACTTGAGAATGTTCTTTACTGCTATCCAGTGCTTCTCCCCTAGGTCTGACTGATACCGGCTTACCACGCTTATTGCGTAAGCTACATCTGGTCTGGTACACAACATCGCATACATTATAGAGCCTACCGCAGAAGCGTAGGGTATAATAGACATGCGTTCCCTTTCCAAATCAGTCTTGGGAGACATCTCTTTGGACAGGGTGATTCCGTGACAAGCCGGTAGATTACCGCGCTTAGAATCTTTCATACTGAATCTTTTCAGTACAGTGTCGATATACCTGGACTGCGAAAGTCCCAACATCCTCTTGGATCTATCACGATAGATCCGGATCCCCAGAATGTAAGAGGCATCACCCAGGTCTTTCATGGAGAACCTGTGTGACAAGAATCCTTTGACAGATTGTAGCATAGGAATGTCATTTCCTATCAATAGAATGTCATCCACGTACAAGACGAGGAATACGACACTTCTGGCTACAACTTTACTATATATGCACGGTTCATCTGGATTTTTGATAAAGTCATATTCTTTGACTGTCTCATCAAAACAGATGTTCCAACTCCGTGCCTGCTTTAGTCCATAAATGGACTTAAGCAGCTTGCATACTTTCCCGCTGCTCCCACTCTGATTGAAACCCTCTGGCTGATCCATATAGACGCACTCTTCTAAATTTCCATTCAGAAAAGCCGTCTTTACGTCCATCTGCCAGATTTCATAATCATGTAAGGCAGCAATAGTAAGAAGGACCCGAATGGATTTGAGCATAGCCACTGGAGAAAAAGTTTCGTCATAGTCCAAACCAAGTCTTTGACGAAAACCTTTTGCAACAAGTCTAGCCTTATAGGTTTCCACCTGTCCATCTACACCAATCTTTTTCTTGAAGATCCATTTGCATCCTATGGGTTTTACCCCATCTGGAGAAAAGTCCAAAGTCCATACTTTGTTGGTGTACATGGACTCCATTTCGGTCCGCATTGCATCTAGCCATCGTACCGAGTCGCCGCTCTGGATGGCCTGCTGGAAGTCAGTAGGTTCATCATCATCTATGATGCAATCCTCTCTATCCCCATCTATGAGAAAACCGTAGTATCTCTCAGGCGGATGAGACGGCCTACTACTCCTGCGGAGGGGTGCGGGAATGTCCTGTTCTTCTTGAACTTCAGGTTCTACCAAACTTTCAGTATTAGTTTGTGGTTCTGGAATTTCTTCCAGTTCTATTTCGCTCCCACTTGATTCCTTTTCTAAAAACTGATGTTCTAGAAAATGGGCATTACGAGAAACAAATACCTTTTGTTCCTCTGCGTAATAGAATAGATATCCCCTGGAGTTCTTTGGATATCCCACAAACTTACACTTTACTGATCGTGCCTCGAGCTTGTCCACATGCTGCTTTTTAACAAAAGCTGGACATCCCCAAATCTTTATATACTGTAAATGGGGTTTCTTCCTGCTCCACATTTGATATGGAGTGGTAGGCACAGTCTTGGTAAGTACCATGTTCAAAAGATATGCCGCTGATTCTAGCGCATAACCCCAGAAAGATCGCGGTAACTCGGCATTACTCATCATGGATCGTACCATATCCAATAGGGTTCGATTCCGTCTCTCCGATACACCGTTATGCTGTGGAGTGTATGGAGGAGTAAGCTGAGAGAGAATTCTTTTCTCTTTTAGGTAACCTAGGAACTCGGCACTCAAGTATTCACCACCTCGATCAGATCTTAGTGTCTTGATACTTTTGCCGGTTTGGTTTTCTACTTCATTCTTATACTCTTGGAATTTTACAAAAGCCTCGGATTTATGTTTCATCAGATAAATGAATCCGTATCTTGAGTAATCATCCGTGAAAGTAATGAAATAGGAATAACCACCTCTTGCATGTGTAGACATTGGACCACATACATCGCTGTGTATGAGTCCTAAGAGCTCGCTCGCTCTTACTCCTTGTCCAGTAAATGGAGTCTTTGTCATCTTTCCTTTGAGACAAGATTGACAAGTGTCATAAGTTTGATATTCGAACGAGTCCAAATATCCTTCTCTATGCAACTTAGTCAACCTTCTCTCATTGATGTGACCCAGTCTACAATGCCATAAGAAAGCTTTATTTAAATCTGGAGACTTTCTTTTTAGTGTGTTCTGGACATTGAAAATTTGGAGTTGGTTTAAAACATATATACCGCTATTTAGTGTACCGGACCCAATCAAACCATGATTAAGGTGGATGTTGACAACATCTCTTACAAACGTGAAATCATAATCTTTATTTGATAACAAGGAAACTGATATGATATTACACGTTAAGCTTGGTACAAAATAACAGTTATGTAAAACCAAAATGTGTCCACTCGTCAATCCTTGGTGATAATCCCCGACGGACGCAGCTCCTACGCTAGCTCCGTTAGCAACCTTTAGGGTCATATCACCTTCCTTCAGCACTCTACGGTTTCTCAGTGCCTGCAATGAATTGCAAATATGAGATCCTGATCCGGTATCCAATACCCAGGAAGTAGAGTTGATCGACAGACAATTCTCAATTACAAACACACCTGAAGTCGAAGCCACAGCTTTCTTCGGTTCCTGGTTCTTGGCGTTCCACGCCTTGCAATCCTTCTTCCAGTGCCTTTTCCTGTGACAATGGAAGCACTCATCCTGGCCAACTACCGGTACTGCAAACTTTTTCTTTCCCTTCCCTCCTACCTTTCTAACACCTCCTCTAGGTCTGGGTGCGGCCTTCTTCTTCCTTCCTTTGGCCCTAGCCTTAGACCCGGAAGAAGATGAACCGCCAACAAACATAGCGGGTGTTTCCCTTGTATTCTTCAAGGTGCCCTCTGCACTCCTTAACATGTTCAGGAGTTCTGGAAGTTCAACTTCTTTTCATTGAATGTTGAAGTTCAGGATAAACTGGGCGTAGGTGTGAGGAAGGGACTGGAGAATAAGGTCTGTATAGAGCTCATTATCCAAAGTCGTCCCAAGGTCTGCGAGATCTTCTATATAGAAGATCATCTTTAGGACATGTTCTCCTACCGATGACCCGGCAGCCAACCTCGCTCGAAACAAGTTCTTAGAGGTCTCGTATCTTGCTATACGAGATTGCTCTCCATAAAGTTCCTTTGTATGGAGAAATATGCCATCAAGGTCCATATCCTCGTGCCTCCTCTGATGTTCATTGTTCATCGAGGCAAGCACGATGCACTTGGCTTTCGCGCAATCTAAATCCCAGGTTTTGCGGATTTCCTTATCCGCATTGCTGGATTTGGGACCAGGGACAGCAGGTGCCGTAGCGGTGAGGACGTACCCCGGTTTGTCATAGGTCAAAGCCATTTTGACATTCCGCAGCCAATCTTTATAGTTTGGCCCCGTCAGTATATTTTTCTCTAAAAGTAACTTAAGTCCAGTCATTTTCAGGGTCGCTGCAATTAGGAGAGAGAGAAGACAACTCTTTAGCATGATGCTCTTGCAAGTTTAGAGTGGTTTTTAGTTTATCTAAACTGGATGGCTCCCACTGTTTCTCGAATCCTTCCTCAAACCATAAAAGAAGAATTAGCCAGGACTATTCTCACCGTACAATACTTGCTTAACCGTTCAGCCATGCCAGTGTCGATACTTCGAGGGAGGTTTTCCAACGCTTTCGCGAAGTTCCTTAATTAAATAACCTCTTTTCTCTGGGGGCGTAACCCCGCTGACACCTTTCTGGACACCTACTAGGTTTATAGCATTGATCGTTAAGTGACGAATATCCTGAGAAGTACCATATACTCACAGTAGGATCGGGATCCAAATATCATCTTCTGATAATGTTGTAGGAATGCTACCAACATTCATCAAACTCAAAATGGTATGCATCTCTTTCCAAATTTCAGTTTCTTTAGAAATTCCCGATATAAGTTTTTGCCCCATGCTCTTATGACCTTGGCGTTAGGTCAAATTGCCATAAGTCACATGTCAAGTTCTACCCATCATTATCTTGTCAATTTGAACCCATCCGTATATATCCTTGACGTTCGGCCAAAATGATAATACGACTGTCCCAAACTAACTCATCTATCTATGCAACAAATGAATATCCAGTAGCTACCAAACACTATGCCTTGGCGTTAGGTCAAAATACATAGCTTGAATACTACTGAATACCCAGATGAAATGACGGAGGGCTACGAATGGTTTTGGCGAAACCGTGAACGTAGTGAACTTGATATAACCGAAGGAACCTGATAGCTTTTAAAAGGAGTGGTTAAAGCTCTGCATTTAAAAATATCTGTTTTTAAAATTAACCGAGTGGTTTCTTTTCAATTGTTCCAACGATTAAAACTTTGGTTTATTTTCTTTGCATTATAGATAATGCGTCCCATCATTAACCTATCATTGCAGAAAACAACGAAAATACAACGTCCTCTTATGCCATTCGCATTCGCTACGGGGTCCCGTCATTACCCGTTAGGTTACTTAACTAACGACAGAGCGGGGGCTGGGCTAGCGGGGGTATAAAACATAAGTGACGTCTAAATAGCTATCATATATAGATATTTTACATTCGTCTGACGCAATGATATTCATTCCAGATCACAGATGAACTTAATTGGATTTGCAAGCAATCCGTGTTTGTTTTGATCCTGCAACAAAATACGGATTACACAGTTGTTATGAATAGCCATTACCCCTCCCACGACCCCTACGGGTGCGGCAAACTACCCGCCCGGCAGTTTGTGCATCCCACCTTGGGTCTGTCCTAGGAGCAAAAACAGTAAAATGAAATAATACAACGGTGGCTACAACCGCAACCTGGATGTGCCCCGCAAAATAATATTACAACAAATTACATTTACATCAAATGAATTAAAAGATAACCCCGGCTATACATCACAACAGTCCAACACAGTTCATATGCACAAACAGATAAAATCCATTTCAGAAATATGCAACCCCCTGCCAACTGACATACTAGCAGTTAGGGGAGGTTTACGAACACATTATACAATCACAGATATAATCCAACAAGCAAATACTGTATAATTTCGATCGATTAAACACATTTAATATTGCTCCAATACTTCTCTGTAAACTTGAAACCTGAGCAAAATTAAAAAATACCAGAAAATCCCAAATATCACAGAGAACCAACACAAGAAAAATGGGTCCCTGGATCGTCTAATCGGCGGCGGAAGCACGGCGGATAGGTGCTATCCGCCGCGGATCCGCGGCGCCGTAGGCGATTCAGGGGACCAAATTTTGTGTGTGTTCTACTGGTGTCATTTCAAGCTTTCTGAACATCCCTGAAAAATTTTTGGACTTCATTTATAAATCGACAGAAACTGATATTTTCGGGGTTTTCCGGTTTCGTTTTTTTTGTTCGAAATTCATACAAATTTGCAAGTAAATTATTTATTGTTTAGCGAGGCTCTGATACCACTATAAGTCGATGTACTACACCCCAATACTTGTGGGGAGGCGGAATTTTCAAAAACGAACTTGTTTAGTGAACGGACATCGACTAACCGCTTAAATCGAAGCTAAACGATAACTAACCAAACACATAGTTGTTCTAAACTACTATGCTTAGGGATTATACCTTTCGAACCAAGTCCTTCGGCTTTACGATCTCCTCGTCCTCCTCGGCCTTCTCGATGTAATAGATGATCCACCCGAGAGCAAAACTCCAAGCTTAGCCTCTAAACTTGAGGCAACTAACCTTCTTGGATTGCTAATCAAAGAAGATAGAGTGAGATAGAGTGAGGGTTATGGATTGTTTAGTCTAACTAATCCTTGTTCTCAACACATGAGGTGTGAGGATTAGGGTTTGAAGAGAGAGAGCTTGAGGAGAGAGAATGTGAATATAATTATCAAGTGAGAATAGTAAGTTATCATAATATATATGAAACTTTAAAATTCATCAATAAAAGAAAACAAATGATGAATAATCAAGTTTAACAAATATCTAATGGTGATTCATAACCATGACTCATTAAGCATTTATCATGCATTAATGATATGTATGAATCACCCTCATGACTCACTAAACACATTTAATGCATATGACACCTAAACCTCCTTAGTCACCATCTTTTAGAAGCTTCTCACGTAATTACGAGAACGCCCCTCCGATCCGCAAAAATACGGAAAAACTTTAGACTGTATAAATCTAATAACCGGATACCAGTAACTGGCTTAAACCAAAGCCGACTGGTAAAAACTGTCCGAAAGTCGTACGCGCGTAAACGCACGTATGCGTCCGAACCCTTGTCGTAAAACCATACGACCTCTATATCGTTTCGCCTGGAGTAGGAAACTCTCTGTATGGGACTCTAGAGACTCTACTACTACGCTGGCAGTGGGTTTAACCACAGACCGCAAGCGGCACTAGCTGTACGTAACGGTCCCCAGGTAGTTGTCGATAAGAAGGACGATGAGGAAACCCATCCGAACTCCTACTGAGCCTGCTATGACAATCTCCATACAGTCCGGTCCGTTCGTCCAAGACTATCGCATATCGGGCCTAGGGGGCGGAAAGCGTCAGTCCCCTAATAGCGGTATAAGTCGTGTCGGAGGGAAGCCCATTACACCCTGAGAAACTACTGGAACCTACCAGCAAATCTCGCTTGCCCTGGCCAGGGACTTTGCGTAATGGCTCTCTGACACAGCGCGATATCTACTCCCAATACCGAGAGGGACGAATCCTGTCTAACCGCTACTACCTCCAAGTGCTCGGGACTGCACCCAACTGCTACCTGTTTGCACGACTCCTTTGAGCCGTGGTAGGGTAGCGATCTAAGAACAGTGGGACACACTCGAGGCGAAGTAGCAGTGTCAAGTCTGCGGACTATGCTGTACTCATGTCACCTGGGAACTGTTCACTGACGACTGGTATAAAACCAACCAACAGTTCTCTGTGAGTCCTGTCCGGTGTACCCGTAACCCAACGAGCACCTGTATACTATCTCCAGTACGACGTACTGACGGCTGTGGGACAGACCATCTTCCCAACTGGGATGAGAAGCGTACACACTAGTCTACTACGGAGTATCGATGCTCTGTCTCGATAATCCAACGACTAGGGACCTGAATAAGGATGTGCTTGTAGACTACCCAGCCCCCACTAGTGTGACTGCCATCACAATGCTGATAGTTAAGCAAGATCCTAAGAGCTCTATCAATACGTACACTCACATATTAAGATAGATAAACCATGTAGCATACTACCATTTTTAGCAAGACTGTTATATACATGTGAATATCCCAAGCTTCCATTAAGTAATATACAAACTAGTATGATACAGTAATGGCCTTCTAGGGCATAAACACTAACTGTCACTTCGCCTCGAGTGTGTTCCCACTGTACTTAGATTACTACCCTAACACGGCTCAAAGGAGTCGTGCAAACAGGCAGTAGTTGGGTGCAGTCCCGAAGCACTTGGAGGCAGTGACGGTTAGACAGGATTCGTCTCTCCCGGTATTGGGGGTTGACATCGCGCTGTGTCTAGGAGAGCCATTACACAAGTAGTCCCTGGCCAGGGCAAGCGAGATATACCGGTAGGTTTCCAGTGTTATCTCAGGGTGTTCTGGGCTACACTCCGACACGACTTGTACCGCTATTAGGGGATTGACGTTCACCACCCCCCTAGGCCCGCCATGCGATATATCAGACGAACAGATAGGACTGTACGGAGATTGTCACAGACAGGCTCAGTAGGAGTTCGGATGGGTTTACCTCATCGGCCTTCTTATCGACATCTACCTGTGGACCGTTACGTACAGCTTGTGCCGCTTGCGGTCTGTGGTTAAACCAACTGCCAGCGTAGTGTCGAGTCTTTAGAGTCCCACACAGAGAGTTTCCCTGCACTGAGCGAAACGTGTAGAGGCCGTATGGTTTTACGGTGGGGCTACGATCACTTACGTGCACTTGTGTGCGTATGCTGTTCGGGCAGGCAATACTAGTGGGCTTTGGTTTAAGCCAGATCCTAGTATTCCACAGATGGATTTGATTTTGTCTTCTGTGCATTCGCATTCTACGGAATACGGATGCGGGTGTGTATGCACAGTTTTGAGGAGCGATAAAGGAGAAGGTACCCCATTAGGGTTTTGGCAGTTGGTTCGGCCAAAACCGTAATGTGGCAAACTCATTAGGGTTTTGACAATTCGTTTGGTCAAAACCATTATGAGCCAGAGACATTATTTACTAATCCTTTTAGTGATAGATTAGTGAAGGCTAATTGCGTTGACCCGTTGACCGTGTTAACCATTGACCTTCAAGAGAGATCTACACTCTTCTTTGATTTTCTTTTTAATTCTTGAGTTATGAAAATGGTCAATTCAATGTAGCATCAACTTTATCATGATAGGATTAGTAATGATGGTTTTAGTGTATTATTGCAACCATGGTGCATTTTCCTTGAGTTAATCTTTTCATTATTCTCTTCTCATTCTCTCTCTTGAAGTGAGAAGAAAAGAAAAGCTCCATGGTTTCTAGAGTTTCTCCTTCATCTTCCTCCTCTTGAAAATTCTTTTGATCTCATGTGTTGAGAGAAAAAGAATCCACATAGACAAACATTTCCATCTTTCTCTTCTACACAACCTTGGGTATCTAGATTAGCGATCTCGTTGCCCTAGTTGCCTCGGCTTGAGGTGGAGCTCGGTGTACAACTCTCGGGTGGATCGTCTTCGACTCAAGAAGGCCGCGGAGGTGACCTAGATCCGGAACGACCCTCGGAGCGTGGATGGACGAGCCGGACAGCGGAGAGAAGACACGAAGGACCGGTTTCATGAGGTATATTTTCTACAGCATAGTAGTTAAAGCCTCTACTTGTTTGCTAGTTCTAGTTTAGCCAAGATCCTTGCTTTTGAGTCCATGTTGCCTTGCGCCAAGATTATTGTTTTTCGCCGTTTCTGCCTCCCCGTAAGAACCGTGGTGAGCAACGTGGACTTACAGTCGTATCAGAGCCTAGCTAAACATAAACTAGAAAGTTAGCAAAGTGTTAAGAATATCGATCGGAAAAAATCACAAAACAAGTCCGGGAAAAACCATGTTTCTGTAGAATTTTTATACTGCTGTAAAAATAATTTAACATACATGAAAATTCGTCTCAGGGTTTTCTAAAACCACAGCAGAAAACCAGTCCACTGATCCGATCAAACCGCCGCAGTTCCACGGCAAGAACATGCTTCTTGCCACGGTTCCGCGGCCGATTTGACTCGGTTGTGGACCGGGTTTTTTGCAGTGTTTTTATTTGACTGTTTTGGGATTTTTAGTACATGTTTTTTCTACCCAGATTTTCCAGAGAGCAAATTGACTTTTGGGTGGTTAAAAATTCGTATTTTGATCGATATTCCGTACACTTTGTCTAATGAATATATTCTGTGATGTGATATATGTATTGAACGTCCGCTAATCGCTATACGTCGATTAGTGGGGGTTATACATATCTGTGATCTGTAATGTTGTTGGTTTGTGTATATGAACTCGTTGGATTGTCGCGGATGAATAGCCGGGAATTGGTGTGAGATGAGAGTTTCTTTTTTCTTTCATTCATTGTAAAACTTGTAAATTTGATGTAATATTATTTGTTTGGCCGCACAACCGGGTCGGGGTTGTAGCCGTCATTGTATAATTTCTTTTTACTATTTTTGCTCCTAGGATAGACCCAAGGAGGGGTGCACAAACTACCGGGTATCTCGAAGTGCCGATTGGCCTACTCACGGTGTTGAGGGAGGTTGCTTCGCATCGGGTACTTGGCGGGTAGTTTGCCGCACCCGTAGGGGTCTAGGGTGAGGTTTGGCTATTCATCGCGACCGTGTAATCCGTTTTTCGTTGCAGGCTTTAACGAATCGCGGATTCCTTGTATATCCAAAGTGTTCATCTGTGATCTGTAATGGCTATCATTGCTATATATCTATATATGATATCTATTTAGGTGTTGCTTATGTTTTGCATCCGCGCTAGTCCAACCCCCGCTCTGTCGTTAGTTAAGTAACCTAATGGGTGATGACAGGGCCCCGTGGCGAATGCAGATGGCATAAGCGTGCACCATATTTTGGTTGTTTTTTGCAATGGTAGGATTAAATGATGGGACGAATTGGAATTAAAGCATGAAAATAAACCAAGTAAAAGTCGTTGGAACACTTTGAAAACCACTCGGTTCTTTTCAAAAACCAGCATTTTAAACGCGGAGCTTGAACCACTCCTTTTAAAAGCTATCTCGTTGCATCGATTATATCAAGTTCACTACGTTCACGGTTTTGCCAAAACCATTCGTAGCCCTCCGTCATTTCGTATGGATATTCAATAGTATTCAAGCTATGTTTGTTGACCTTCGTCAAGGCATAGTGATTGGTAGCTATTGGGTGTTCATATGTAGCATAGATAGATGCGTTGGTTTGGGACAGTCGTATTACCTTGTTGACCTTCGTCAAGGGTATGTACGGGTGGGTTCAAATTAACCTGGATAATGACAGGTAGAACTTGACATGTGGCTTATGATTTGTTGACCTTCGTCAAGGTCATAAGAGCATGGGGCAAAAATCCACATCGTGAGTTTCAAAAGTACTGAAACTTGCTAGCGCTGCATACCAATTGGAGTGTGATAATTCTGGTAGGATTCCTTCAGTTTTGTCACGCAATGATATTTGGATCCCGATCCTACTGTGACTATATGCTACTCCTCGGGAACTTTCTCACTTAACGATCAATGCTATAAACCTAGTAGGTGTCTAGAAAGGTGTTAGCGGGGCTACGCCCACAGGGAAAAGAGGTTACTGAATTAAGGAACTTCGCGAAAGCGTTGGAAAACCTCCCTTGAAGTACCGACACCAGCCTGGTTGAACGGTTAAGCAAGTATTGTACGGTGAGATTGATCCCGACTAATTTTTCCTTTAAGGTTTTAGGAGGGATTCGAGAGACAGTGGGAGCCATCCTGTTTAGATAAATTAAAAACCAATCTAAACTTGCAAGAGCATCATGCTAAGTGTTTTCTTTTCTCTCTCTTAATTGCAGCGACCCAGTGACCGCACCTAGGTTATATCTAGATAATAAAATGACTGAATCTGACTGTTATGACTGGAAAAGGTCTGTCCAGATGTCCATTTCCCATAAAAAGCTGGGACACCTCTTGACTGATCCAACCCCTGCCGTCTCAGGTCCAGTTTCCCCTATCACGGATATTGATATCCATAGGACATCGGAAAAAGACTGTGCGAAAGCCAAGTGCCTCCTGTTAGCCTCAGTTGATGGTGCATACCAGAGGCTGCACGAGAAGATGGACTCAATTTCTATCTTCCTCCATAACAAAGATTTATATGGAGAGCAATCTCGTATCGCAAGATATGAGACCTCGAACGAATTGCTTCCAGCGAGGTTGGCTATCGGGTCATCTGTAGGGGGCAACGTCCTTACAGAAACCAGCTCTTTTGAGCTCTTGGACCTGAAGACCACGTTGAAGAACGGGTCAGATGCTGACTTAGTTCAACAGTCTCTACCTACTACCCTGAAGGAAACCAGGGAAGTAGAAAGAAAGGGAAGGGCAGAAGTTTCGGGAACAGATATAGTAAAAGAGGGATGTTCCTATTGTTACGGGAATGAACATGGACAGAAGGATTGCAGGGCTTGCAAAGCCAGTAGCCAGAATTCGAAGCATGTTGTGGCTTCGGTTTCGGGTGTGTTTGTAATAGAGAATTGTATGTCAGTTAACCCTACTTCCTGGGTATTGGATACCGGATCAGGATCTCATATCTGTAATTCGCTGAGAAACCGTAGGGTTATCAGGAAAGGTGATATGACTCTCAGGGTTGCTAACGGAATGAGCATGTATGCTGAATCCGTAGGGGAATATCATCTAGTACTGACAACTGGGCATATATTGATTCTGCGTAACTGTTTTTATGTACCAGGTGCGACTTGTAATATCATATCTGTATCCTTAATTTCCAAGAAAGGATATGATTTTACTTTTGTAAGCGATGTAGTCAACATCCACCTAAATCAAGTTCTGATTGGGTCAGGTACATTACAAAACGGAATATATGTATTGAATCAAGCTCAGATATTCAGTGTCCAGAACACACTTAAAAGAAAGTCTCCGGAAACAAATCGGTCTTTCTTATGGCATTGTAGACTGGGTCACATTAATGAGACACGGTTAACAAAGTTACATAAAGAGGGATACTTGAATCCGTTTGAGTATCAGCCTTATGCCACTTGTGAATCTTGTCTCATAGGAAAGATGACAAAGACTCCGTTCACTGGACACGGAGAAAGAGCGAGCGAGCTCTTGGGACTCATACACAGTGATGTGTGTGGTTCAATGTCTACACATGCGCGAAGTGGTTATTCATACTTCATTACTTTCACAGATGATTTCTCTGGGTATGGGCATGTATTCTTGATGAAGCACAAATCCGAGGCCTTTGAGAAATTTCAAGAATACAAGAATGAAGTTGAAAAACAAACATGCAAAAGTATCAAGGCACTGAGATCTGATCGAGGTGGTGAATACTTGAGTGCCGAGTTTCTGGGCTACTTAAAAGAGAATGGAATTCTCTCTCTGTAGGGTTCCTAGGCACACTTATGAAGGTTCATAAAGCATCAAACATGCCCGAATAAAATTTTACATGTGCCGAACAACCCAAAGACGGGATCTTTGCTAGATTATTAGGGTTTAGCATGCAAGATAACATCTTTAAAGCTAAGTGTGAGGGATTACAACCTTTGTAGTCCGCTCCTTCGCTTCACAAGCTCCGAGTAGAAGTCCCTTCGCCGCGATCCACGATCTCCCGGATTCAAGAGAGGCTCCACGACTCAAACGATCCATGCTAGCTTGAAGTGTTCCGATTCTCCGATGATCTACGTCGAAGTTGCTATAACCCAAGCTTTCTCACTCTAAAGAGACGAACACCCTAATCTATTGGGCTAGATTAGATGAAGATGATGGAGTAGTATTTATGCTTTCTTTTTAATTCACTTTCTCACAAGAAATCATCACAAAAGTAAATTCTAGTGAGCTCTTTCTCAAACTCAAGAGAGAAGAAGATGAAGAAAAAATGAAGAAAATAATCCTTTTGTGATGAATAGTAGATAAATGTATATGATTGATTATGGAACCATGGTCAAGGATGAGAGTCTAAAAGTTTGTAGAGAATAAACTAGAGTTAGGGTTTGGTTAGGTTAAGGATAAGTATCAACCATAATATCTTAACCAAGACAAAATAGAATCCTTCTAGAATGAACAAGAAGGAGCTAACCCTAATCAAACCCTAATCCCTTTTTATCATCCTTAATCATGTTTCATAATAAATCATATCATGTCACAATAATATATATCACATATATATTATATATTTGCAACAAAAGAAAATAATACAATTAACATATATCACATATATATCAATGTATTAATTCGGTGAGAAAATAAAATAATAAATTGAGCCAATATTAGAAAATGTAATATAATATATCATATATATATCATTATACATTAAATCATCAAATCAACACTTGATCTAACGATCCGGCTATATCGAATATAACCGACTAATATATCATGTACCGATTCATCGAATCAACACTTGATCCGATGTCCCGGTTCATATCTAAATATCGCGAGAAGATAATATGGTATCTCATATCGCATTACCCTCGGTCCTGCACATATCACATATGTGCCTCTACTCCATTTTGCCTGAGCCAAGAAACCTCTATGTAGGACTCTAAAGAATCGTCAATACACCGGTAGCAGGTGATGATCATATCAAACACCCACAAGCTGCAAACGGTCAGCTAAACGTAACAGCCACCCTGGTATTGAGCGATCAGAAGATCAACAAGCTAGCCTGTCCGTTCTCCTGTGAATCCAATCAGTAACACTCCCGTACAGTCCGGTCTGTTCGTCTGATATGTCGCATATCAAGTCTAGGGGTGGTATACGTCAGACCCCAGTAACCGATAAGTCATGTCGAAGTGAGGCTCATAACTGATCGAGAAACTATTGGTAACACTTACCAGTATATCTCTATATCAGCCCTGGCCAGGGACTTCCAGTTATAGCCAATCGAACACAGCACGACATCAACTCCCTATACCGGGAGAGACGAATCCCCTCCTATCGCTCATTGCCTCCATGTGATTCGGGACTGTACCCAAAAGCCACCATTTTGCACGCCTTCTTGGACGTGGTAAGGTGGAAATCAACGCACAGTAGGAATCACACAAGACTCTATGACGATCTCGGGTCTACAGACTACCATGTACCAGTGTCACCGGAGAACTGCCATCTAACGTGTGGTATATCACCAACTGGGAGTTCTCGGCGAGTCCGTCCAGTGTACCCAGTCTCCACTGAGCCCCGTACACCATCCTTGATGTCAAAGACCGATGGATATGGGATCATCCATCGCCCATCAAATAGGTCAAGATGCGTATACGCTAGTCTACTCTGGTGTATCGATTCCCTGTCTCGATATACCCTCGACTAGGAACATTTATAGGATGTACTCATCGACTACCGTGGCCCCACTAGTATGATCTCATCATAATCCCAGTAGTCGAGTACAGATCGTAAGGGCTTTATCAACATGTGAGAGAAAAACAGTAAACCAATACAAGTCAACATGTTAAGATAAAGTGAAACCAAATAGCATACTATCATGACGAGCAAGAAAGTCCTCTCTGTATATATCCAAGCATCCATCATAATATACATCATATGTACAACAATGGCCTCTAGGGCATATACATAACTAACAATCTCCCACTTGCACTAAGGCCAGCTGCTGTAGTATCTCATACCTAGCATCCCGAATAATCTCTCAAACTGTATCTGGGGAATGGCCTTCATGAGTGGATCCGCAGTGTTATCCTTCGTATCTACTCTCCTTACCTCGATCTCCCGGCGAGCAACTATCTCCCTGATCAAGTGATACCGCCTCAGAATATGTCTGGATTTCTGATGGGATCTGGATTCCTTGGCCAAAGCCACAGCTCCATTGTTATCGCAATACAGAGGTATTGGATGTTCAATGGATGGAACCACACCAAGTTCAGTGATGAACTTCTTCATCCAGACAGCCTCTTTGGCAGCATCGTTGGCAGCGATGTATTCAGCCTCCATCGTCGACTCTGCAATGGTATCCTGTTTAGAAATCTTCCAACATACCGCCCCTCCATTGCGGGTAAAGACAAATTCCGAGTGCGACTTAAAGTCGTCCTTATCACTTTGGAAGCTGGAATCGGTAGAGGACTCCACCCGGAGTTCTCCGTTACCATACACCAAGAACATGTCTCTAGTCCTCCGCAAGTACTTTAGAATGTTCTTCACAGCTGTCCAGTGACTCTCTCCAGGATCTGCTTGATACCGACTCACTACACTTAGTGAGTATGCTACATCGGGTCTGGTACATAGCATCGCATACATGATAGAGCCTACTGCCGAAGCATAGGGTATCCCTTGCATGCGAGCTCTCTCCAAATCAGTCTTGGGAGACATCTCTTTGGAGAGAGTGAGTCCAGAGATCATGGGTTGGTTACCACGCTTGGATTCTTTCATACTAAACCTCTTTAGTATGGTGTCAATGTACCTGGATTGGGACAATCCCAGTATCCTTTTGGATCTATCTCTATAGATCCTAATCCCCAATATGCAGGAGGCATCACCTAGATCTTTCATTGAGAATCTTTGTGATAAGAAGAGCTTGACTGATTGCAGCATAGGAATATCATTTCCTATCAAGAGTATGTCATCCACGTACAATCCGAGGAAGACAACCTTACTCTCTGCTACCTTCTTATAGATACAAGGTTCATCTATGTTTTTGATGAAGTCAAACTCTTTGACTACTATATCAAAATAGATGTTCCAACTCCGCGATGCTTGCTTTAACCCATAGATGGATTTAAGAAGTTTGCACACCTTTCCGCTGCTCCTACTATTTACGAAGCCCTCTGGCTGAGTTATGTACACGCACTCTTCTAAATCACCATATAGAAAAGCGGTCTTAACATCCATTTGCCATATTTTGTAGTCATGGTATGCAGTAATGGCAAGTAAGATCCGGATGGTCTTAATCATAGCCACTGGAGAAAAGGTTTCGTCATAATCCACACCTGGTCGTTGACGAAAACACTTTGCTACAAGTCTAGCTTTGAAAGTCTCAACTTTTCCATCAACACCAAATTTCTTTTTTAAAATCCACTTGCTCCCAATGGGTTTTACCCTTTCAGGAGCATTTTCCAAAATCCATACTTTATTGGTGTACATGGATTCCATCTCAGATCGCACTGCATCCAGCCATTTCACAGAGTCACCACTCGTGATGGCCTGCTCGAAACTAGTCGGGTCATCATCTTCCATGATGCAATCCTCGCTTCCACCATCAATGAGAAAACCGTAGTATCTCTCAGGTGCATGAAAAACCCTGCTAGATCGACGGAGAGGCTGGGGTTCGTCGGGTACTACTAAATCTTCTGGTTCCACTAAATCTTCAGTTTTAGTTTGTGTTGCTGGAACCTCTTCCAGCTCTACCTTATCGCCACTAATTTCTTTTGTAAGAAATTCCTTTTCTAAAATGGTGGCATGTTGAGCAACAAACACCTTTTGTTGTTCACTGTGGTAGAATAGATATCCATACGAATTGCTTGGATATCCTACAAACTTACAGAGAACTGATCGTGCCTCGAGTTTGTCCGGAATTTGATTTTTAACATAAGCCGGACAACCCTATATCTTAACTCTTTTAAGAAATGGTCTCTTCCCATTCCATATCTCATATGGAGTGGTAGGCACCGATTTAGTTGGAACTCTATTCAACAGGTATATGGCTGTCTCCAGCGCATACCCCCAGAAGGAAATAGGTAACTCAGCTGTACTCATCATAGAGCGCACCATATCTAATAGGGTGTGATTCCTCCGCTCCGATACACCGTTGTGCTGTGGTGTATAAGGAGGAGTAAGCTGAGAGAGAATCCCATTCTCTTTTAGATAATCTAGGAACTCATTGCTTAAGTATTCACCTCCTCGATCAGATCGAAGAATCTTAATACTTTTGCCCGTTTGATTCTCTACTTCGTGTTTATATTCTCTGAATTTCTCAAAAGCTTCAGACCTGTGTTTCAACAGGAACACATGCCCGTATCTACAGAGATCGTCAGTGAATGTAATGAAGTAGGAAGAACCGTTCCTGGCATGCGTAGACATGGGACCGCATACATCACTATGTACCAGTCCTAAGAGTTCGGTAACTCTTTCTCCGTGTCTACTAAACGGAGCTTTGGTCATTTTTTCGTTTGAGACATGAATGGCAAGTATCATAAGATGATAATTCGAACGGATTCAAATAACCATCCTTATGTAACTTAGCCAGTCGTGTCGCATTGATATGACCAAGTCTAGAATGCCATAAGAAGGATTCGTTCATTTCTGAACTTTTCCTCTTGTGTGTGTTTTGTATATTGAGGACTGTATTCTGATTTAGAATGAATATGCCATTATGTAACGAGCCTGATGCAATCAACTTTTGATCTAGGAATATGTTCATAACATTATCCTTTACTACAAAATTATATCCTTCTTTACTTAATAAAGAGACTGATATAATATTGCACATCATGTTCGGTATATAATAGCACTCATTTAGAATCAGTGTATTACGACTTAGCAATACAAGGTGATACTCGCCAACTGCTTTGGCTGCAATACTTGCATCGTTCCCTACTTGAACGGAATGATCACCTTTTCCCAGTTCTCTACCTTTACGTAGCCCATGTAACTGTTTACATATGTGGGATCCTAATCCGGTATCTAATACCCAGGACGTAGGGTGAACTGAGAAACAGTTTTCAATAACTAACACACCTGAAGAAGATGCATCAACATGCATGTTCTTTTGGGCGGCTTGAGAATCCAGATATTCTCCTATTCCCTGTTCAGTCTTATAACTCTTATAAGAAAGAACGGGTCCAACGTTCCCCTACTCAGTATAATAAGCGGGTTCAATCAATACATCCATATTATTATCTTGATTATGGCCTGACATGGTCGCTACCTGGAGAGAGAGAGAAGAAAACACTTTAGCGTATGCTCTTGCAAGATTAGATTGGTTATTATCTTATCTAATCAGGATGTCTCCCACTGTTTTTATCAAATCTACCTTCAAACCCTAAAAGGTAAGTTTAGCCGGGATTAATTACACCCTACAATTTCATCAATCTTTCAGCCAGATCAGTGTCGGTACTTGAGGGAGGTTCCCCGTGCTTTCGCACGGACCTAATTAAAGTAAACCTCGTTTTCCCAGAGGCGTAACCCCGTTAACACTTTTCTAGACACCTACTTGATCGACTAATTTTCCTGTGTAAAACTCTCCCAGGAGTAACTCTTACTCGCAGTGGGTATCGGGATCCAACTATCTCATAGGAGGTATGCAATCTCATTGCAAATTTCAACACTTGAAATTCCCGATAATATTTTGCCCCTAGCAACATATGACCTTGGCTAAGGTCAACAAATTATAAGCGCTAGTCAAGTTCAACCCGTCATTTCCTGATTGAATTAAACCCACCCGTACGACCCTTGGCTAAGGTCAACAAAGTCGCACAACTACCCTAACTCAATCACATCTCATGTTTTAGCGGATAAATACTAATTAGCTACCGTACACCACGCCTTGGCTAAGGTCAACAAACGCAGCACGAATACTAACTAGTCTCTATCTGAAATGACGGAGGGCTATGCAGGTTTTTCAGAAAACCATGAGCGTAATGAACTTGATATCGTCGTAGAATCATGTGAAATTTTGAAATGGAGTGTTTTTTAGGCTTTCATTAGTTTTGCTAAAGAGATCACTCCCGATGAAGGGATCTCGGCACTTTCCTCATCGAATAAGGTGCAGGGTATATCATATATACCACTATGCAAAGCAAAACTCTAAAAGCTATCAAAAGACAAACCGAGTTTTGTAGCATCTGCCAGTTTCGCTAAAGAGGTCACTCCCGGTGAAGGGATCTCAGCTCTTTCCTCATCGAATAAGGTGCAGGGTATATCATATATACCGCTATGCAAAGAAAAACTGTAGCTACCCTTTTTATAAAGTTTTGATTCTACAACATCTTTTCGGTTTCTTTTCTTTTTATTAATCTCATTAATAAAAAAAATCCCATCAGCTTATGCTTCCTACGCATCACAGATAAATATGACGTACACTTATGCCATCCGCATTCGCCTCGATGTCCCCTCGTTCACCGTTAGGTTAGGTAACTAACGACAGAGCAGGGCAGGGCTAGTGCGGGTGTAAAACATAAGTAACGTCTATATAATATATCATATAACTATATACTGTATCCATCACAACATATCAAATGATCACATCACATATATCGCAGCAGAAACATAGATATAATGTGGGATATACTAGGACGTCTGTATTTAGTATTTAGCCAACAATAGAAAATACGGATTCCACTGTTGCGATGAATAGTCAAGCCCACACCCTGGACCCCTACGAGAGCGGCAAGCGACCCTGCCAATTCTGGAGTTTAGGAGACTCGGTCTCGACTCCTCGAGATGGCCTCCCACTGAACCCCAGAACCCGGTCACCTGTGCTCCCCTCCTTGGGTCCATCCTAATGCGGAAAAGTAAATAATATACAACACTGGTGGCATCAACCTCAACCTGGAAGTGCCCCAAATAAAAGAATATTACATTACATTTGAATTTACATGAATGAAAATATAAAACTCTCATCTCACATAAAACCCCCGGCTATTCAATCGCGACAATCCTGCACATCATATCTCAGCAACACATAATATCTCATATCATCAACGTAAGTAATTATGCATACATCGATCGTCGTCGATGTATAGCAACGAAAACCGGCAATACAACTACATACTACACTTACGGTCACAGAAAAGAAATTGTAAAACTATAATATTTGGAATCCACAATCACTTTAGACATCGTAAATCTGAAATATCACATACTTCGCATTTCATGCCTAACACAATGAATTCCACATATTGTATCACATTCCAGATAAATAGACAGTATTAAACTTTTCGAACAGATAATCAAATACCCAAAATTTCCTAAAGTGCTCAACACATGAGCGGAGTTCAAACAATCCCAGAATATGTCACAATACCATTGATCCAGTCGTAGAAGGGTCAAGCCAACGCCTCACATGTGGCACGCCGTACTGCCCCAAACCCGAAGGTTCAAAAGACAGTTCAAGATGGTCACATAATCGAGTTAAGGTTTGTTGTCTTTTAGAGGGTCCACCGTGTTACTTGCATATTTTTCCGAAAGATTTAAACTCGAGAAAAGATTCAACACTTGAAAAAAAATTTTGTCGGGAAAAAGTGAGTTAATGATATCCGTTCGAACTTTTTAACAGTTTCTAAATATCCGGAAAAACAATAACGAATTTAAAAATTCTGATCGAATCTACGATTACAAAACAAACCCCAGAACACTCAACACTTGAGTCACTTTAAAAATACCCAGAAGCATCAACAAGCACCTACGGATATTACCATGAATCCACGTGTCACAATCCCAAAGTTCGGCCGCGGAACCGCCGCTGGAACCAGGTTCCCGCCGCGGTTCCGCGGTGACTTAAATGAATTGTGATCTCGTATTTCATGGTAATTCTTAGAATTTCCTGCTGATTTTTTTAGGTATTTTTAATTCAGAAAAAATCGCATTTTTGAAAAATATCCAGAGAGGGGTTCATTTTCGTCGGTTCGGGTTCGATCGGAGTTTTAACTTCGTTAACACATCTCCTAATGCTCTAGCTAGGCTCTGATACCACTGTAGGGTTCCTAGGTACACTTGTGAAGGTTCATAAAGCATCAAACATGCCCGAATAAAATTTTACATGTGCCGAACAACCCAAAGACGGGATCTTTGCTAGATTATTAGGGTTTAGCATGCAAGATAACATCTTTAAAGCTATGTGTGAGGGATTACAACCTTTGTAGTCCGCTCCTTCACTTCACAAGCTCCGAGTAGAAGTCCCTTCGCCGCGATCCACGATCTCCCGGACTCAAGAGAGGCTCCACGACTCGAACGATCCATGCTAGCATGAAGTGTTCCGATTCTCCGATGATCTACGTCGAAGTTGCTATAACCCAAGCTTTCTCACACTAAAGAGATGAACACCCTAATCTAATGGGCTAGATTAGATGAGGATGATGGAGTAGTATTTATGCTTTCTTTTTAATTCACTTTCTCACAAGAAATCATCACAAAAGGAAATTCTAGTGACCTCTTTCTCAAACTCAAGAGAGAAGAAGATGAAGAAAAATGAAGAGAATAATCCTTTTGTGATGAATAGTAGATAAATGTATATGATTGATTATGGAACCATGGTCAAGGATGAGAGGCTAAAAGTTTGTAGAGAATAAACTAGAGTTAGGGTTTTGTTAGGTTAAGGATAAGTATCAACCATAATATCTTAACCAAGACAAAATAGAATCCTTCTAGAATGAACAAGAAGGAGCTAACTCTAATCAAACCCTTATCCTTTTTTATCATCCTTAATCATGTTTCATAATAAATCATATCTTGTCACAATAATATATATCACATATATATTATATATTTGCAACAATAGAAAATAATACAATTAACATATATAGCATATATATCAATGTATTAATCCGGTGAGAAAATGAAATAATAAAGTGAGCCAATATTAGATAATTTAATACAATATATCATATATATATCATTATACATTAAATCATCAAATCAACACTTGATCTAATGATCCGGCTATATCGAATATAACCGACTAATATATCATGTACCGATTCATCGAATCAACACTTGATCCGTTGTCCCGGTTCATAACTAAATATCGTGAGAATATAATACGGTATCTCATATCGCATTACCCTCGGTCCTGCACATATCACATATTTGCCTCTACTCCGTTTTGCCAGAGCCAAGAAACCTCTGTGTAGGACTCTAAAGAATCGTCAATACGCCGGTAGCAGGTGATGATCATATCAAACACCCACAAGCTGCAAGCGGTCAGCTAAACGTAACAGCCACCCAGGTATTGAGCGATCAGAAGATTAACAAGCTACCCTGTCCGTTCTCCAATGAATCCAATCAGTAACACTCCCGTACAGTCCGGTCTGTTCGTCTGATATGTCGCATAACAAGTCTAGGGGTGGTATACGTCAGACCCCAGTAACCGATAAGTCATGTCGATGTGAGGCTTATAACAGGTCGAGAAACTATTGGTAACACTTACCAGTATATCTCTATATCATCCCTGGCCAGGGGCTTCCAGTTATAGCCAATCGAACATAGCACGACATCAACTCCCTATACTGGGAGAGACGAATCCCCTCCTATCGCTCATTGCCTCCATGTGATTCGGGACTGTACCCAAAAGCCACCGTTTTGCACGCCCTGTTGGACGTGGTAAGGTGGAAATCAAAGCACAGTGGGAATCACACAAGACTCTATGACGATCTCGGGTCGACAGACTACCATGTACCAGTGTCACCGGAGAACCGCCATCTGACGTGTGGTATATCACCAACTGGGAGTTCTCGGCGAGTCCGTCCAGTGTACCCAGTCTCCACTGAGCACCCGTACACCATCCTTGATGTCAAACACTGATGGATATGGGATCATCCATCGCCCATTATATGGGTCAAGATGCGTATACGCTAGTCTACTCTGGTGTATCGATGCCCTGTCTCGATATACCCTCGACTAGGAACATTTATAGGATGTACTCATCGACTACCGTGGCCCCACTAGTATGATCTCATCATAATCCCAGTAGTCGAGTACAGATCCTAAGGGCTTTATCAATATGTGAGAGAAAAACAGTAAACCAATACAAGTCAACATGTTAAGATAAAGTGAAACCAAATAGCATACTATCATGACGAGCAAGAAAGTCCTCTCTGTATATATCCAAGCATCCATCATAATATACATCATATGTACAACAATGGCCTTTAGGGCATATACATAACTAACACTCTCAGCTTACTCCTCCATACACACCACAACATAACGGTGTATCGGAAAAGCGGAATCGAACCCTATTGGATATGGTTCGTTCCATGATGAGTAAGGCTAAGTTGCCGCGATCTTTCTGGGGTTATGCGCTAGAAACAGCTGCATATCTCTTGAACAAGGCTCCAACCAAGACTGTGCCTACCACCCCATATCAGATGCGGAGTGGGAAGAAACCCTGTCTCATGTACCTTAAGACATGGGGGTGTCCAGCTTTTGTAAAAAAGCAGCATGCGGACAAGCTCGAGGCACGCTCGGTACTATGTAAGTTTGTGGGATACCCAAAGAACTCCAGGGGGTATCTTTTCTATTCCGCAGAGGAAAAAAATGTTTTTGTTTCTTAGCATGCCCACTTCTTGGAAACTGAATTTTTAGAAAATCAGATAAGTGGGAGCGCAATAGAACTGGATGAAATTCCAGAACACACGCTATTACTGAAAGCTTGAAGGAACCAGAAGTTTCAAGAGAACCGGACATCCCAGCGCCACTCCGCAGGAGTAGTCGGCAGTCTCATCCGCCCGAGAGATACTACGGTTTTCTCATAGCCGGGGATAGAGAGGATTGCACTATGGATTATGGTGAGCCTACTAGCTTCCAGCAAGCCATTCAGAGCGGTGACACGGTACAATGGCTGGATGCAATGCGGACCGAGATAGAGTCCATGTACACCAACAAAGTTTGGACTTTGGACATTGCTCCAGAAGGGGTAAAACCCATAGGATGCAAATGGATCTTCAGAAAGAAGATTGGTGTAGATGGGCAGGTTGAGACCTATAAAGATAGACTCGTTGCAAAGGGTTTTCATCAAAGACCTGGTTTGGACTATGACGAAACCTTTTCTCCAGTAGCTATGCTGAAATCCATTCGGATCCTTCTTGCCATTGCTGTCTTCAATGATTATGAAATCTGGAAGATGGACGTAAAGAAGACTTTTCTAAATGGAAATTTGGAAGAGTGCGTCTATATGGATCAGCCGGAGGGATTCATTCAGAGTCGGAGCAGCGGTAAAGTGTGCAAGTTGCTAAAGTCCATCTATGGACTTAAGCAGGCATCGCGGAGTTGGAACATCTGCTTTGATGAAACTGTCAAAGAATTCGACTTTATCAAAAACCCAGATGAACCATGCATTTACAGTAAGATTGTAGGGAGAACTGTAGTATTCCTCGTCTTGTAAGTGGATGACATTCTCCTAATAGGAAATGATATTCCTATGCTACAGTCAGTCAAAGGATTCTTGTCGCAGAGGTTCTCCATGATGGACCTGGGTGATGCCAACTACATTCTGGGGATCCAGATCTATCGTGATAGATCAAAAAGGATGTTTGGACTTTCCCAGTCAAGGTACATTGACACCATACTGATAAGATTAAGTATGGAAGATTCCAAGAGCGGTAATTTACCGGCTTGTCATGGGATCACCCTCTCCAAAGAGATGACTCCCAAGGCTGATTTGGAAAGGGATCGCATGTCTATTATACCATACGCTTCTGCGGTAGGCTCTATTATGTATGCGATGTTATGTACCAGACCAGATGTAGCATACGCATTGAGCGTTGTAAGCCGGTATCAGTCGAACCCAGGGAAGAAACACTGGATAGCGGTAAAGAACATTCTCAAGTACCTGAGAAGGACTAAGGAGATGTTCTTGGTGTATGGAGGAAAAGACCTCCAGCTCGAGGCCTTTCCTGACTCCAGCTTCCAGAGTGACAAGGATGACTCCAAGTCCATTTCGGGTTATGTCTTTATCCTCAATGGAGGGGCGGTTTGCTGGAAGAGTTCCAAGCAGGAGACCGTTGCAGACTCAACTATGGAAGCGGAGTACATAGCCGCAAAGGAAGCTTTCTGGATGAAGAAGTTCCTCACCGAGCTTCAGGTGGTTCCTACCATTGTTGATCTAATACCGCTGTATTGCGACAACAACGGCGCTATAGCTTTAGCGAAGGAACCCAGGTCCCATCAGAAGTCCAGGCACATTTTGAGGCGGTACCACCTGATCAAGGAGAACGTAGATCGCCGGGAGATCGAGGTGAAGAGAGAAAATACGGAGAACAACACTGCAGATCCACTCACGAAGGCCCTACCCCAGACTCAGTTCGAGCGACTGATCGAGATGATAGGTCTTCGATACGCCAGTTCATGGCCTTAGTGCAAGTAGGAGATTGTTAGTGTATATGCCCTAGAGGCCATTACTGTATCATACTAGCTTGTATATTACTTAATGGAAGCTTGGGATATTCACAGTTGTATAGACAATCTTGCTCAAAATGGTAGTATGCTACTTGGTTTGTCTCTACTTCAATATATGCATGTGTTTCTTTTAGCATATCGCTTATATACATGTTAGTAGATCCTTTAGGATCTTTGCTTGATTACCAGCATTGTGATGGCAGTCATACTCGTAGGGGCTGGGTAATCTATAAGCACATCCTTATACAGGTCCCTAGTCGTAGGACTATCGAGATAGGGTATCGATACTCCGGAGTAGACTAGCATATGCGCTTCTCAACCCAGCGGGGGAGACGGTCTGTCCTACAGCCGTCAGTACGTCGTACTTGAGATAGTATGCGGGTGCTCGTTAGGTTACGAGTACACTGGACAGGACTCTTCAGGAACTGTTGGTTGGTATTATACCTATCGTCAGTTATCAGTTCCCAGGTGACATGAGTACAGCTTAGTCCGCCGACTTGACACTGTCACTTCGCCTCGAGTGTGTTCCCACTGTACTTAGATTACTACCCTACCACGGCTCAAAGGAGTCGTGCAAACAGGCAGTAGTTGGGTGCAGTCGCGAAGCACTTGGAGGCAGTGACGGTTAGACAGGATTCGTCTCTCCTGGTATTGGGGGTTGACATCACGCTGTGTCTATGAGAGCCATTACACAAGTAGTCCCTGGCCAGGGCAAGCGAGATATACTGGTAGGTTTCCAGTGTTATCTCAGGGTGTTCTGGGCTACACTCCGACACGACTTGTACCGCTATTAGGGGACTGACGTTCACCACCCCCCTAGGCCCGCCATGCGATGTATCAGACGAACAGACCGGACTGTACGGAGATTGTCACATATAGGCTCAGTAGGAGTTCGGATGGGTTTACCTCAGCGGCCTTCTTATCGACATCTACCTGGGGACCGTTACGTACAGCTAGTGCCGCTTGAGGTCTGTGGTTAAACCCACTGCCAGCGTAGTGTCGAGTTTTTAGAGTCCCACACAGAGAGTTTCCCTGCACTGAGCGAAACGTGTAGAGGCCGTATGGTTTTACGGCAGGGCTACGATCACTTACGTGCACTTGTGTGCGTATGCTTTTCGGGCAGGCAATACTAGTGGGCTTTGGTTTAAGCCAGATCCTAGTATTGCACAGATGGATTTGTTTTTGTCTTCTGTGCATCCGCTTTCTACGGAATGCAGATGCGGGTGTGTATGCACAGTTTTGAGGAGCGATAAAGGAGGAGGTGCCCCATTAGGGTTTTGGCAGTTGGTTCGGCCAAAACCGTAATGTGGCAAACTCATTAGGGTTTTGACAATTCGTTTGGTCAAAACCATTATGACCCGGAGACATTGTTTACTAATCCTTTTAGTGATAGATTAGTGATGGCTAATTGCGTTGACCCGTTGACAGTGTTGACCATTGACCTTCAAGAGAGGTCGACACTCTTCTTTGATTTTCTTTTTAATTCTTGAGTTATGAGAATGGTCAATTCAATGTAGCATCAACTTTATCATGATAGGATTAGTAATGATGGTTTTAGTGTATTATTGCAACCATGGTTCATTTTCCTTGAGTTAATCTTTTCATTATTCTCTTCTCATTCTCTCTCTTGAAGTGAGAAGAAAAGAAAAACTCCATGGTTTCTAGAGTTTCTCCTTCATCTTCCTCCTCTTGAAAATTCTTTTGATCTCATGTGTTGAGAGAAAAAGAATCCACATAGACAAACACTTCCATCTTTCTCTTCTACACAACCTAGGGTATCTAGATTAGCGATCTTGTTGCCCTAGTTGCCTCGGCTTGAGGTGGAGCTCGGTGTACAACTCTCGGGTAGATCGTCTTCGACTCAAGATGGCCACGGAGGTGACCTAGATCCGGAACGACCCTCGGAGCATGGATGGACGAGCCGGACAGTGGAGAGAAGACCCGAAGGACCGGTTTCGTGAGGTATATTTTCTACAGCATAGTAGTTAAAGCCTCTACTTGTTTTCTAGTTTCTAGTTTAGCCAAGATCCTTGCTTTTGAGTCCATGTTGCCTTGCGCCAAGATTATTGTTTTTCGCCGTTTCCGCCTTCCCGTAAGAACCGGGGTGAGCAACGTGGACTTACATGGATATCTGATGAGACACAGTTCACAAATGAACTCCAAATCCAGTAAACTTCTTAGACTGTATCATCCACTGAATTTAATTAGTATCCTGCACTATGCCTTCCACAGTATCCGCTTGGACCATCTCTCCAACATACAGTCCCTCAGAAGACGGATAAACTATAACTCAGACAGCCACTCTGTCATCCAGGTCACCTTGGAAGCCTGAAATGATAATTGTCTCCTAAAGGAGGCTGCCGTTACCATATCCCTAGAACATCCATTTATGTTCATAAACTTCTTCCCAACGTTTCTCCAGGATTAGATTAATATATCTGCTTATTGCAGCTAGTGCAAAAAAAACATCTGCTGTGGTATTTGACATTTCATGATTAACTCAATTGCCTAAGCAAGTGATATGCTAATCATGCAGAACCCTCACCCCTTTAATCTGTAAGACACCTTTAGAGAGAGTGACTCCATCACTCTGTAGGTAGACCACCATGCCAGGAGTCGTTCATTCTAAAATACCTTTAGAATAATGTCAAAGTACCCAGATTAGGATACTTCCAAAATCTGGATCTAAAACCATAGGTCTAGTAACCAGAAACCCTGATATTATATCCATATCCTATGTGGAGAAACAACTTTGTGATAACCACAGTATAACCGATCGTAGTATAGGAATATCTCTTCCTATCAAGTGCATGTCATCCTAATACCTGGATATCACTCTCTACAACCTTCTTAGCAGATCCATCTCCTATTCTGATGAAATCAAAGCCTGTGACTGTCATATCAAAAATAGATGATTTTTTTCCGCCATACCTGCTTAAGTCTATAAATAGACATAAGCTACTTGCCCATTATGCTTTCGCTGCTCCCACTGACTACAACAACCCTCTTGCAGAGTCATATACACGTGCACTTCTAAAATTAGTTTAGAACGACATTATACTCATTCTCCAGCCGGGTCTTATAGTCTAGAACAGCAGCAATGGCAAGTCTGGGTAAACAAGAACCTCCCTGTCACCATCTCTGAGACGACTGAAGTACCTCTCGGGTGCCTGAGGTTACCCACCAAATCTGCGGAGTGCCTAATCGAATGACGAAACTAATTGAATCCTTAGGTTCTATTAAATCTTCAGTGATCATTAGTGGTTCTGGAATAACTTCCAGTTCTACCATACTCCCACTTATGTTTGCTGAAAAAATCCATTTTACTAAAACTGTGGCGAGTTTAGAGCAATATAAATATCAATCTTCCTGATGGTAGAAAGTTAACCCTCGTCAAAACTCGGGATAACCCACAAATAGCCATTACTAAAACGTGCCTTGAGTTTATCCGGATTCTGGTTTTAAGTATCAGCCGGAAAACTCCCTATACCTTTACATCGTCAAGATATAAATTGATTGTATATATATCCAATATAGAAACAAAAGCACTAATTTATTTGGAACCAGATTCAAAATCATGGAGCTCTTTCCAGTGCATATCAACCAAATGGATAAAGGCCAATCAGCATAACTCATCTAGGAGTGCATCCATATATGAGTAACCTGAAAAAGAAGCAAGTTCTCAAAACCATTAGTATCAACGGAATACCATACACAAGTATCTACATCTTCGACTTCCACGAAGAATCCCGATACTTCCAACAGATGGTTCTCTTCTTTATTCTTATACCTATAACTTCTCAAAATCTGAACATTGTATTTCAACGAAATACTGATACATTAACATTGTCTAAACTAACTAGGTAAAGATTTAAAGGCTGGCTCTGATGCCATGTTGGGTTACGGCAGTGCCCCGGCCATCAAACCGTGGCCAAATGCGGAACAAAAATTTACTGAACTGGCGCTACCATTACCCGATGCCCGGATCTACCTTAAAACCTAAACTAGCAAGCTATATATAAGAAGTTAGTTGGTTATACCGAGTTGAATTGTGTCCTTCGGTCTTCAACCATCACCCCCAAGCTCCTACTGGTTCCTTGATCGAATTTGGTTGCCTGTCTTCCTACATCTACGATGATCTACCTATGGGAAACGACGCAAGCTTCAGCCTCGTCGAGCGAGGAAACCGACGCTCCAAGGATGCTAGCAATGGAGAGTGGAGGTGTAGGAATGTGTCACTATAATTTTCTCTCATCACATATGCTCAATGAGCAAGCATAGAAGTTGAAGGAGGAGGTGAGGAAACATGTGGCATGAGCAACTCAAGAAAGTGCTAAGTGTTTTTGTGAGAATGAGAGTGTAATGAACCATGAAGCAACTGATGAAATCTAGTGGAGAAAACAAATGAGCAAGCCCATCATGAAGTGTCTGCCCCTCACTCTCATGCTCAGAAAAATGCACTCACAAAATATCTCATCTCAATTTCCAAATAAACAATTGCATGCCATACCTCTCTACATGCCACAACCAACACTCATGCCGCCTTACACCTCCACCTCATATATGAAATAAATGAATTTCCAAAAAAGGAAAATCATACAAATGAGGTGTCCACTTCTAGAAGCTATTCCGTATAAATACGAAATACAACCCAGAACATGTATCGAAATACATATAACGTATTCGTACAAAAATACGACTAGCCAAGAGAGAAAATGAATAGTGAACAATAATACAAGATTACATATATATAAATACATATATAAATTATTAAATCGAAACCTGATCTAATAATCCTGCTCAGTCCTAAGCCGCTAGTATTATCAACTGTCCGATTAATGTCTGTGCAGCATGTGCAAATATTTAATCGGACACCTGTATGTACCAACATACGTTATCTACACCATATCGCCTGAACTGTGAAAACCCTTTGTGTGGGACTCTAAAGACTCGTCAATATGCTGGTTGTGGGTTTAACCACAAACACGTCAGCGGCACTAGACGTACATAACGGCTACCCAGGTATTGAGCGAAAGGGAGGCCGACGAGCAAACTCATCCTGAACCTCTGCTGAGCCTGACAGTGACAATATCCGTACATTCCGGTCTGTTTGTCTAAGAGTATCGCATATCGAGTCTACGGGGTGGATAAAGTCAGACCCCTAACAACGCGACATTTAGTGTCGGCATGAAACCCATCACCAACTTAGAAACTATCGATCCTGGATCGGTAATTCTGGTCCACCGTGGCTACGGGTTTCTGGTGATGGCCACCCGTGCACAACGCGACATCAACCCCAATACCGGGAGAGACGAATCCCCGACGATCCGATCACTGCCTCCATGTGGCTCGGGACTGTACCCAACTAAAACCTGTTTGCACGACTCCTTTGAGCCGTGGTAGGGTAGTAATCAAAGCATAGTGGGAACTCATACGAGACAATTGACGATCTCAGGTCGACAGACTAAAATGTACACATGTCATCTTGGAACTGCTATATGACATTAGGTATAATACCAACTAGCCGGTTCCTGGCGAGTCCTCAAGTGTACTCATATCCCAATGAGTACCTGTATACTATCTTAGGTGAACAAACTAACACCAGTGACATGTGAGACCTCGACACCGCCCCTCATCGGGGTCTCGATCAGTATACACTAGTCTACACTTGTCACGACCCAAAATGGCACATGACTGGCACTTGAATCATATGAAGTCTATAGGACCACATCTAAGAAAACCCAATATCATCAAGAAAACCATAATAATACAAGCGTGACTCTAAGGTCGAAAGAATAAACACTGGTCTTCTAAGTCTAAACAATATACAAGTCTGGTTGATGGAGTTTTACTAGATACAACTGTATAAATAAAATACAATGGTGGTCACGATGCAAGTGAACCCACCTACCAAAGCAATCACCTGGAAGGAAGCAGTGTGCCAGTAAAGCCGCCAAGGAAAACCTGTATGGCAAAACCTGCAAGAAACTGTGGCACAACGGGGGTGAGTTGCCAACTCGTGAGTAAAAAACATCACAGAGCAGAAATCGCAAGTATGACTCAATCCTGGGTCATACGATAATATATATCCTCAATATATAAACCTGTACCATCTACACATAAGTGTAATATCAAGTGCTCGTGTCAGTGCCTCAGGTAGCAACATAATACATATATGATGTATGAATGCATTAAAATGAATACATAATACATTATGGAAGAGAAACTGTTTTCTTTATTTAGTGAGATTTTTGTATATAAAAATCAAAACATCATCAATGAAATCTTCAGAGAATCAGTGTCATGCATCGATACAAAATATATATCCCAATATCTCAATATCTCACGCTCCGGCAATCCGGACTGTCCCGTATAATCAAATCTCAAATATCTAGGGCTCCGGCAATCCGGACTGGCCCATATCCTCTAATCTCAAGAACACGCCGGTATCCTCCGGATATCCGGTGCGTCATAATAATCGGTCGGATGTGCTCCCCTACAGAGCTCAACGCCATCATCTGCGACCATCTTGCCCCGGGGTGCCGCACCGGGTCCACCATGCACCCACAGACGGTTCCTCCTCCTCCTCGAATCGGGTGTATGATATCGCTCCAGAGCCGAGAAAACTCATGGTGGACATATCTCAAATCATATCATGAGAAAACCGCAATTTTATCTTTAGAAATTATAATCAGTTTATAAAATCCTTGCGGTTTCTCTAAATCCATAAATCTCATGGAAATCCGAAATCTCAAAATCACGATGTCAATAGACAGTGAATACTAGCATAAAGCCCCATAATATTTCATGACAAACGAATGTATAAATGCATGAAGTATCTTAGTAATAAATGCAATATCTAATCTAGCACAGTAAATATATATCAGAACTATCAGCTAGCAAGTGATATCAATGAATTAATATTCTCTAAAGTGTACGTGACATGGCAATTACCGATGGTAATGTGTGTGAGCCGGCAAGTAAGTCTTCGTAGACATACGCATCATCGGTAATGGTGCTGGTGTCCTGATAACATGGGTTCAATATAACAATAAAAACACATTTAAACATGCAATGCGATGCGAATAGCAAGAATATGCGGAAAATGAATAATAAACGCAACAATAAAGAATCTACATTAATATAAACGAGTCATACCGTTTGGCATTGAATTAGCACGAATCGTGGTGTTTAGAAAGTAGGGCTACAGTGTTTTAAAGAAAAGGTACGTCCTTTGAAATATCTGTAGTATCCCTTGGACTATCTTTAAAATACCCATGATTCGTTAATTTTGGAAATAGGTATGACTCGAGCCCAGTCTAACATCTACTAAGTAAACTACAGGACTAAACTAACAGACTAATCGAAAGGGTAAGGAAAACCACCTAAGTCTGAGTCGATATTTTTATCCAGTAGTCGGTGATCCCGCCTCAATATTATCACGTACGATACAATATATATAATATGACATCCGCGAGTCAAGAGTGTGGATCTATAATCATAATTATATCCCGTACGGTAAATCCATCGTACGGCATCCCAAATCTGGGTACGGGTCAAATATCACATTTATCTCATTTTCATCTGGTATCATCATATCCTGAATTAAGGTACTGATCTAAAGTCTAGTACATTCCGATACCATCAACATATATATATGCGTGTGTATGAAAACACATCGCCTAATGACCCGCTATAATATCATGCAGTATCTCATAATATGAACCAAATCATATAACCGATCTCGTGGCATCAAGCCCAATCACATCGACTCATTTCCAAGTACCATATACTATCATCAACATCCATTTATATGTATACACACACACACACATATATATATATACACATATTCACATACATATATGTATATATCCCCATATACGCATAAGTAAAACAAATATATGCGTGTGTGTGCGCGTGTGTGCAAATCATTACTCTAGGGTTTCGCGACTAAGAAGCTAATCTAAGTTACTTCCAATTACACTAAAACTAACCCATGAACACATAACTGTAACGTTTCAGAAAAATATAAAATATTATTTTTGGGAATTTTTATAATTAAAATAATAAAATATTTAATATTTTAATAAGGCGGTATAATTAAATACTGATAAATTAGGAAAAAATTTGGAAAATTATAGAAATTACTGAAATGAGGGTGTTTTATGTGATTTAGGCGAATTATGAATTTCAATGATTATTTATATTCACTTTTAGTGCTAATCGCGATTAAAAAACGCTAATCGTGTATTAAACCGGATTTATGCACATGACATGCACCATGTCATTTTTACACTTGTTACATTTTATCATGGCTTTTCTTCTTGTTTTATATCATGGTTGTTGACTTTAGAAAAGAAAAGAAAAGGAAAAAGAAAGGAAATGATGAGAAAGAGACACAATGACTGCAAGGGGATGCGCATGAGAGAGTGAGGGTGAGGGGTCAAACCATAGACATGGCTCATTCTTTCTCTCTTCATCTCTTCACCATTTCTTCTCCCTCTTCACCCATGGCAAAACCCTCTCTCCCTCCACCTCCAAACCCTAAAAACACCCCCAAAACAAACCCAAAACCCCATCTCTTTTTCATTAAAACTGTTCACAAGCTCAAAGGGACCACATTGGACCAACAAAAATCGAATTTTGAGGACTTTGGGCAACTCAAGAAAATTCTTGTGTTGCAAAATGAGGTATTTCCTTCACCCTAACTATAGTTTTCTATTCACTTTAGCACTATGTTTGCTTGAAACCGATATATCGATGTTTAGTGAACTTAGAAATTTCTATTCAGGGTTAGGATTTGAATTGCGTTGTAAAGTGAAATTGAGGCTAGTAGTGACCTTAAACCCCTGTTAGTGATATCATATTGGGCTAAAACCTGAAACTTAACCCAGGAATACGAATTTAGAAACACGATATGGGAAAAAACTGTGAAATTTTGATGGTATTCGGAAATCTGCTAACACTCGGGGACCTGAAAAATTAATTAGCAAAGACAGTGATGCATGCAGGCACCTATGAAGCTACCATGAAAACCCTAGCCCCTACCTCCCTAACATGGCCGTATATTTAACCCAGATGGCCGCAAATTGCGGCCTGGGTCCTACCATTTTGGTTCGTGCTTGTTCTGTAGGTCCATCTCCAGTAAACTAGACCCTTGGCATATGCAAAATTGTCTAATTTGACCTAGGGTACAATCTGGGACCATTTTCAATAGTTGCTGTTTTGATTCGGGGTTTCGTTTCTCGTATTTTGAATTCTGGATTTTTGGAATTTGGTTTTAACTCGATGATCTGACGTCTGTATGACGATATCGAGGGTCAATTGATGATTCTGAAGGCGTGGTCCATAGGTTCTAACCTATAAGCCTTAGCGTGTCGTTTTGATTTTCCGATGTGATTTTGATACGCATTTGAGATTGTGTTATATATGTAGGTACCCCATGTGATGTCGAGACGTTGAAGATGAAGATGGCAACATCGACATTGGCACACAAGAAGCAAGGTGAGTAGATTTATATCTACGGGGAGAAGTCGGGTGTATGGCGTATAGCACCCCCGCAAAGTCTTAAGAAATGATATAATATGTTATAGATATGCTTTAATATGATATGGGGAGATTGAACACTTAGCAAAGGGAGTTTTAGATGATCATGGGTTTAGTGTTAGCGAGAATTTGAAGAAGGACTCTTGTCGATACTCCTAGTCCCGAAACCCTAGAGTAAGGGTTTGCATACACGCACATACACATAATAGCTTACATTGATATCCTTGTGCGTATTGGGACATATTTATACTTGTATATTCATATGCTTGGGTGATGTATACTTCTATATGATGATATGTGTTGATGACATCGGATTGTATGAGGTGGTAGATCAGTAGTCAGATCATGATTATATTGATGATATTAGTTTTGTACTAGACCTAAATCAGTACCCCTGTTCACGATTGGTGATGATGATGATACCTGATGAATAATGACATAAAATGTGATAATTGACTCGTACCCAGATTTGGGATACCGTACGATAGATTTCCCGTACGAGATATATTTATGATGTTAGATCCGCCCACTTGACTCGATGATGTCATATGATATATATTGTATCGTACATGATACTATTGAGGCGAGATCACCGATAATCAGATATATACAGATCGACATAGATTTATATGGATTTCCTTACCTTTTGACTGGGCTCGAGTCGTACTTGTTTTCAAAATTGGAGAATTGTGAGTACTTTAAATACCTGATTTGTATGAATCGTATATTAGGTAGGTATGTTTCAGTGTTGCTGTTACCACATCACTTTCTGTACATTTCATGATGTTTCATCGCATCGCATGCTTGTGCA
Source organism: Agapanthus africanus (assembly GCA_030015575.1). NCBI lineage: Eukaryota > Viridiplantae > Streptophyta > Magnoliopsida > Asparagales > Amaryllidaceae > Agapanthus > Agapanthus africanus. The sequence continues at coordinate 193,541,519 of JASDDO010000010.1, read as the reverse complement.
TATGTTATCAGTAATTATCATGAAACCCTGCTATCAGGACACCAGCACCATTACCGATGACGCGTATACTCTACATACACTTCTTGCCGGCTCACACACATCTTCATCGGTAATTGCCATGTCACGTACACTTTAGAAAATACTAATTCTTGACATAACTCGCTAAGTTAATAGTTGCAATATGTTATAGCTTTCAGATGCTAGTTTAACTGTTGCATTCATTGCATGATGTGTTCATTGATTAGGCAGTTTTATGGAGTGTACGCCGATATTCACTGTTTACTTGCTATTGATGATTGGATTTCGGATTTTCATGAGATTTCCTGGATTTGGGAGAAAACCGCAAGAATATACATAAAAACATCTCTCTCCCCCTCTCTCTCTTTTTAAAATGAAAACTGCGGTTTTCTCGTGATGTATGAGTCGTCCACCATGATGTTTTCTCGGTTATGAGATGGATTTCGAGACCCGATTCGAGGAGTTGGATGAACCGTCTGTGGGTACATGGTGGACCCGGTAAGGTACCCCGGGGCAAGAATATCGAGGTGTAGACAATGAGCCTGGCAGGGGCAGACTGTCTACCGGTGATTTTACCTGGCGCGGCGGATATCCGGAGGATACCGTCGTGGTCATATGATTGATGATATGGGCCATTCCGGATTGACGGAGCTCGAGATATTGAGATTTGAGATACAGAGATATTGAGATTTGAGATACAGAGATAATGAGATACTGAGATTTATGCTTTGTGTCGATACTTGACACTGATTTCTCTGTTGATTTCATTGGTGATGGCCGATTGATATACATTTAGAAATCTCATTAAATAAAGAAAAACAGTCCTTTGATTCTTGATGTACCTTGTTCTCATTATATGCATCTGCATATCATTTTAGTGACATATTGCTACCTGACATTTTTGTACATCAAATTAGTGACATGTTGTTACCTGAGGCACTGACACGAGTTCTTGGTACCACACTGTATGGATAGATGTTTACCCTTACCATTATATTATGCTTCCGGCCATATTTATTTGAGGATGTTACCTGATGTGACCTAGGATTGCGTTATGCATGCGATTTCTACTCGTAGATGTTTTGTACTCACGAGTTGGCAAAGCACCCCTGTTGTGCCACAGTTCCTTGCAGGTTTTGCCGTACAGGTTTCGTTGCGGCTTTGCTGGCACACTGTTCCTTCCGGTGGTTGCTTTGGTAGGTGGGTTCTTTTGCATCAGGACCACCATTGTATATTATTATTCACTTGTATCTAGTAAAACTCCATCAACCAGATTGTATATTTGAGACAGATAGAAAACCAGACTAGTATATTTGTTTGACTTAGAAGACCAGTGTATTATTTCGACCTTAGAGTCGCGTTTGTTTTATTATGGGTTTTCTTGATGTTGAGTTTCCTTTTGAGTTTCGATCCTCGCCTTGGCGTTCTATATTATATTGTATTGTGTGGTTTTGTCCGTCGATTGACGAAGAGCTAGCTCCCGCTTGGGGATGCCTTTATTCATTATATATGCTTATCAGTGTTGTACCCCTTTCGGGGCCAGTTTTTACAAAGGAAACTCTGCCGAAATTTTCAGAAACGTTTCGGGGCCAGTTTTTCCTTCACTATACTACTTAAATGGTTTGATTTCTGTTTTTTCTTACTTAGATTACGTACGCCTCGAAACGTTTCGTAATTTAAGTGTCGGTCATGTTCCGTACCTTTCGGCTCGTGACAAAGTTGGTATCAGAGCGTTAGGTTTTACCTTCGGAGTGTAGGATGACCCTTGGTTGATGGAGTAGGTAGCTTGAGTAGAGTGACGTACCGTACGTATGTTCCGCGGCATATTTACGATACGCTACTCCGCTTAAGAAACCATAGGATATACATTTCTTTCCTTAGTATTATATTCCTTCCTATGATCTAGCCTCATCAGTACCAGTTATGGTTTTGTTACCACGGTTGTACGGGCACAGAGAGCTACGGCTAGAGTGGCGATTAGCACGAGCTCGTCACGGACGAGGACTGACCAGGGCATGATTCCAGGGACATGCGATTTGCATAGATGTGTCGTTTATTGTGTTTTCGCGCCATGAGCGTTTGATGGGTCACTTTTACGAGATTTCTCGGACGTGCAGATCAGCAGCAGAGGATTGGGCTACTGATAGAGGCCAGCCAAAATGTGATGACCATTGGTGTATAGCTTATTCATGATGATTGAGGAACTATTTAGCGTGCATACGAATTAGCCAGTTGTTGCTGCGAACGACGAGATATTGCCCCAGATGTTGGAGCTATTGATGTACGAGTTGTACGTAGAGATATGATAGAAGGTTGCTAGTCACCCGAGTATGAATGACCAGGACATGTGGTTCGTTCTCTTATCCCGATGCAAGGTCATCAGATCGATTGATTCCAGCTAGAGACGACTTCACGCGGATACGTTGAGAGTCGACAGAGGCGATCGAATGTCAGAAACCCATATTCCAAGTTTAAAGTATTCGGAAAGACATGCAGGCAATTCAATAGACCCTCTAGAAGAATGAAACCCTAACTCGACATAATGACCGTATGAAAGCCTTTGAACCTTAGGGTTTGCGGCAGTTCCGCAGTGCCATTAGTGAGGCTTGGGTTTGCCTTTCTACGGCTGGACCACCGATACTATGGTATGTACTTGATACTATTAAACTGTACCCAAGATGTTGAGCTCTAGGGGGATTACGAGGTTTTGGAGAATCGATCGAATGGTTCGACATCTTTCGGATGCTATGTGGTGGGATGCATTGCTTGGGAGACTCCAGATACGAGTATAGTCGTTGGAGCACAGTCCATGCAGCCACGAGGAGACGAGTCCGAAGCAGTCGACATTAGAAAAAGGGAGGAGTAAGAGGTCGTACAAGATCTTGATTAGATGACGTTCTACTCCGCCGACATCAGAGATGTGATACGCATCCAGAGGCGTTGTATATTGATATATCTTCCAAAAGTAGCCGCGATGAGTATGCAGCCGTTCCGGAACAAGAAACAGATTTAGTGAAGGGTGATAACTTCCGGATAGTTCGGCAAAGAAGAGATTTGGGAAATACCTCGAAAAGACCTTTCTGGAATACTATACGAGAAGACTTGGACCCAGGAGCAGTCATATTGTGCACACCTAGTAGGCCAGAGTTCGGAATTGTCGACAAGATAGTTAGCCAGAGATCTGTAGAGGATGTGCCAGAGCGGGACTGTTTCCGTCGTCATTCCATATTGGGGAGCTATATGTCTAGCAATGCACAGGAGAGGAAAGAGACTAGAAGCACCAGGCGCCAGACCATTAACAGGAGGCAGGTAGATATCTTGCTCTGCTAGTATTAGATGCACCGACACCTTCTCGACTTTGAAAGAGGAAATATCGACGACGATATTTATGATTTGTGATTTGGTGATTCGATTATCACGTATCCGTCACCTTGGATTTCGGTATTTTGGGCGATCTATTCGCATGATTGAGTTTGGATGACCACGTTTCATGATATTTGTTTTCGTGCACCATGGTTGCACCTACTGGGTATTTATATTTTGTGCATAGTTATTACACTTGAGTTATGCTTTATACACCGTTGTGTGGATTTATGATTTGTGCACAGTTATTGCACTTAATATCGTTTTGTGCCTTGGTCGTACATGTTTATGATTTCATAGATTTCATACAGTTGGGTTGATTTTGTGCACTTGGTATGCACACGATTTGTTTTTTGCACTCGGTATAGCTTATATGTGCTTATAGTGCATTGATATCTGTTTGGTGGACGCAGTTGCACACGTTTATGAATTTACACCATGGTACACTCGGTGTTGCTATTTACGCATTTGAGTTATTGTTTTGTATTTTGTGCACAGGATGCACTAGTTTGGTATTTTGTGCACTAGATGCACTGGACTTGTATTTTGTGCACAGGATGCACTGTATTTGTACTTCTTGCACAGGATGCACCGGATTTGTGTTCCGGGAAGTTGTTGCACTAGATTTATATTTCGTGCATTTGTTGCACCGGATTTATACTTCGTGAGTTTGTCGCACCACATTTATATTTCGTGCATTTGTTGCACCGGATTTATATTTCGTGTGTTTGTTGCACTGGGTTTACATTGTGTGCACCACGGTTGCACCTGACTTCGGTTTGATGTCATTCGATATGTTGATTTTGATTTCATGCCTATGTTAAGCATGTGATTTGACTTTTGCTTTCGGCATAGTTTTCATGCACTTTTTGTGTTTTGATTTGATTTGTGCACGCTGATGCACATGGTTGTGAGATTATATACCGCGGTATGCCTGATTTGGATTGAGCTTTATTGTATACCGTTGATTTCGATTATGATATTGATGTTGATTTCGTGCGCTCTGTGCATTTGATTTGGATTTTTGCGCATATTTGGCGCGCTTGGGATGGATTTTGTGCATGTTCAGCGCTTGATATTGGATTTCGTGATTTTGTGCATATTGGATGTACATGATTTAGATTTTATTCGTGCATGATGGATGCACCTGATTTGGATTTTCGCGCATTTTGGGCACATGATATGAGATGCGATTTTGGTGCACACCAGATGCACTAAATCGAGATTCTTGTGCATATCAGATGCACCTGATATTGCTGTCAGGCGCACCGTTTCCCTTGACAGATGTTTCATGCATACCCGTTGCACTTAGATGTTATTTCTATGCACATGTATGGCACATTCAAGGATTTTGACTTTTCCGTGCGCACCAGACGCACGCGACATTCTTATGCACATCTTGGGGTTGATTTCATATGGAGCAGTACGTTTTTATGATATTTACTATATGTTTTCGTACTGAGCAGGACTAGTCAGAGGACAGTACCTGAATATGTTTTGCATGCATTGATAGGTATCGAAGGTATTTCCAAAAAGAGAGCTATAGTCTCAGTATTTACCTACGTGTCTGAGAGGACACGAAACGTTTAAAACAAGGAAACCCTTCTAAATTGTTTTCAAAACAGCGGTACGTGCATGTAAACAAAGGATATATATAGAGAGTTATTTTCTTACTAGAGACGTCCTCCCCTGTGTAGTGTTATGCACATCGCACAGCGATTTCAAACGGTATGGCATGCATTTCCTTCAGGTGTTATTATGTACAGTGTTGATGTATATCATATTGGTTTTCGTATTGGATTTAGGCATTGATGTCTTCCCCATGACTCCGATTATTGCGGGATGCTTGACGGAGTTTTGTTTTTGAGTTATCGGCTCACTGTTCATGCGCATGCATTGCGCTATGATGCGTTTTATGTATTAATGATTTCGGAGCCCCGTCGGCTTGGACTTTGTACTGAAATGTTTTAGTATTTGATGGGTTTAAATTTAAATACGGGGACCGAATTTCTTTAAGGGGGAAGATTGTAACATTTCAGAAAAAAATAAAATATTATTTTAGTGATTTTTTATAATTAAAATAATAAAATATTGAATATTTTAACAAGGCGGTATAATTAAATATCGATAAATTGGGGAAAAATTTGGAAAATTAGAGAAATTATTGAAATGAGGGTGTTCTATATGATTTAGGCGAATTATAAATTTCTTTGATTATTTATATTCACTTTTAGTGCTAATCGCGATTAAAAATCGCTAATCGTGTATTAAACTGGATTTGTGCACATGACATGAACCATGTCATTTTTACACTTGTTACATTTTATCATGGCTTTTCTTTTTGTTTTATATCATGGTTGTTTACTTTAGAAAAGAAAAGGAAAAAGAAAGGAAATGATGAGAAAGAGACACAATGATTGCAAGGGGGATGGGTATGAGAGAGAGGGTGAGGGGTCAAACCATCGGCATGGCTCATTCTTTCTCTCTTCATCTCTTCACCATTTCTTCTCCCTCTTCACCTATGGAAAAACCCTCTCTCCCTCCACCTCCAAACCCTAAAATCACCCCCAAAACAAACCCAAAACCCGGTCTCCTTTTCATTAAAAATGTTCACTAGCTCAAGGGAAGCACATTAGACCAAGAAAAATCGAATTTTGAGGACTTTGGGCAACTCAAGAAAATTCTTGAGTTGCTAAATGAGGTATTTCTTTCACCCATACCGTAGTTTTCCATTCACTTTAGCACCTATGTTTGTTTGAAACCGATATATCGATGTTTAGTGAACTTAGAAATTTCTAGTTAGGGTTAGGATTTGAATTGAGTTGTAAAGTGAAATTGAGGCTAGTAGTGACCTTAAACCCCTGTTAGTGATATCATATTAGGCTAAAACCTGAAACTTAAGCCCGGAATAAGAATTTAGTAACCAGATATCGGAAAAAACTGAATTTTTTTTGAAGTTATTTGGAAATCTGCTAAAACTCGGGGACCTGAAAAATTAATTAGCAACGACAGTGATGCATGCAGGCAACTAGGAAGCTACCATGAAAACCCTTGCCCCTACCTCCCCAACTTGGCCGCAGATTTAACCCAGATGGCCGCAAATTGCAGCCTGGGTCCTACCATTTTGGTTCTTGTTTGTTCTGTAGGTCCATCTCCATTAAACTAGACCCTTGGCATATGCAACATTGTCTAATTTTACCTAGGGTAAAATCTGGGACCATTTTCAATAGTTGTTGTTTTGATTCGGGGTTTCGTTTCTCATATTTTGAATTCTAGATTTTTGGAATTTTGTTTTAACTCGATGATCTAACGTATGTACGACGATATCGAGGGTCAATTGATGATTTTGAAGGCATGGTCCATAGGTTCTAACCTATTGGCCTTAGCGTGTCGTTTTGGTTTTCCGATGTGATTTTGATACACATTTGCGATTGTGTTATATATATAGGCACCCCACATGATGTCGAGACATTGAAGATGAAGATGGCGACATCGACATCGGCACACAAGAAGCATGGTGAGTGGATTTATATCTATGGGGAGAAGTCGGGTGGATGGCGTATAGCACCCCCGCAAAGTCTTAAGAAATGATATGATATATTATAGATATTCTTTAATATGATATGGGGAGATTGAACACTTAGCAAAGGGAGTTTTAGGTGATCATGGGTTTAGTGTTAGCGAGAATTTGAAGAAGGACTCTTGTCGATACTCTTAGTCCCGTAACCCTAGAGTAAAGGTTTGCATACACGTACATACACATACTAGCTTACATTGATATCCTTGTGCGTATTGGGATATATTTATACTGGTATATTCATATGCTTGGATGAAGAGAATGTTATTTGATACTTGGGATTGAGTTGATATGATCGGATATGTTGCCGTGGGATATTTAATATGAGACCGAGATAGGTCATGATGTTATAGCGGATCGTTGGATGACAATACTACGTGGATGATGATATATTTATGATAGTTGACATATGATCGAGATATGAGATGCGATATGTTAAGCTATTTATAATAGATCGCATTGGGCGATGTATACTTCTATATGATGATATGTGTTGTTGACATCGGATTGTATGAGGCGGTAGATCAAAAGTCAGATCATGATTATATTGATGCTATTAGTATTGTACTAGACCTTGAACAGTACCCATGTTCACGATTGGTGATGATGATGTGTAACTCCTTGAAAAGTCGTTTTGGTGTTTTCCCGAAAATCGGTAAATATTTGGTATTTTTCCGTAAGTTGTCATTATTATTATTTTGCAGTATAGGCCTAATTATACCTAATTTGGATAGGTAATTGCTAATTTTTAGTAGCTAATGAGACACTTATAAATTTCTGGTCATTTAAAAAAAATTCCTTAATTTACTATTTTTAATATTATTTTAATCTGTTAAAAATACATTAAATTAGCGATAAATACAAATTTGAATGGGCTAATTACATGCTTTAGAACCATGACAACTAAAATCTAGTGAGTAATATAAATTTTTAGTATGTTATTTCCAAGTTCTAATTTGTTATAGTCAAGGGAAAATTAAAATTAAATAAAATAAGCTCAAACTTGTAATTTTTAACTTGTGGGGGGTCTTTTTGTATGGAATTTTATTTGCAAACTTTTTCAAATCCTCACCTCTCCAACTTGGCCGCCCCCACCTAGGCAGCAGCCCACTTTTCCCCCCTCCTTTTGGCTTCAACTCATGTGAAGAAATTTGACTGAAAAGGGTTAAAAATATATTAATTTGTGTATAGTATACTTGGGAATGGTTGGCTTTGACTTTGGACAAATTCTACATCCCACTCACTCCTCTCCCCATTCCTCCCCTCCCTGCTCGAAAATTTTGCAGCAGCCCCCATTCTTTTTTCCCCCAAATTCTCCTTCTCATTTTGCTTCTAAATTCCATCAAAATCCATTAAAAAATCCATAAAATCCTTCACAAATTCAACACTAATCCCTATTCTACCTCTTCTCAAACCCAATTTAGTTCAAAACTTGGAGAAAGGAGGCTTCTTTGGAGGCTAAGTGCAACCTAGGGTTCCAAACTGTTGGATATATGTATGCCCTAGAGGCCATTATATGATAGTGGATGTATTTATACATGTAAATATATATATATTCAGTGTACATTCTTGCTCGACATGATAGTATGCTATCTTGTTCTTCTTTATCTGACATGTTGATTTGATCATGCTTTTATTCATTCACACATGTTGATAAAGCCCTGAGGATATAGGCTTGACTACTGTGATTATGATAGAGATCATAATAGTGGGACATCTGTACTTTATAAGCATACCCTGGAGTGTCCCTAGTCGTAGGTGTATCGAGACGGTGCATCGATATACCAGAGTAGACTAGCGTATATGATACTAGACCCATATGATGGGCGATGGATGTTCCCACATTCATCGATGTTTGACATCGAGATCGTATACGGGTGCTCAGTGGTGACTGGGTACACTGGACGGACTCACCGAGAACTCCTATATGGAATTATATCTATCGTCGGATAGCAGTTCTCAGGTGACACTGGTGCAGGTTAGTCTGTAGACCCGAGATCGTCATAGTGTCTTGTGTGTTCTCCCACTGTACTTTGATTACCACCCTACCACGGCTCTACTGAGTCGTGCAAACCGGTGGCCGTTGGGTACAGTCCCGAGACACACGAAGGCGATGAGCGATATGGAGGGGTTTCGTCTCTCCCGGTATTGGGAGTTTATGCTGTGCTGTGCTCGATTGGCTATATCAGTAAGTCCCTGGCTAGGGCTGTTGAGATTTACTGATAAGTGTTATCGGTAGTTTCTCGATCTGTTATAGACCATTCATCAGCACGACTTATTGAGTTATTGGGGTCGACGTTTCCATCCCTAGACTCGATATGCAGCATATCTGACAAAGAGACCGGACTGTACGTTAGTGTTTCCGTTTGGCTCGACGGGAGTTGTGACAGGTTCACTTGTTTTCTTCTGATCGCTCAATACACGGGTGGCCGTTACGTTTAGCTAACCGCTTGCGGCTTGGGAGTGCTTGATATGATCATCATCCACTGACGGCGTATTGACGAGTCTTAGAGTCCCACAATGGAGTTTCCTGGTCCAGGCGAAACGATGTGGTGTGCATATGAGATATGCGCGTGGACCCGGTTAAAATGCACGTATGTGATACCGTATATTAATCGGGTGGTTTACTTTTGGTCGGGTCTTATGCGATATGACCGGTTTGCTAAATCAAGTGTTGATTTATCATTGACCATTAGTTTCTCACTTTAAACCCTTTCTTGTCTTTTTGGTTGTATGCATGCATGTATGCATTTATTCTCATTCATGGACATAGGATGTGCATGCACACATACAAGCATACATAATCTATCATGGTTGTTGATATAGTGGATGGTGGCAATATAAGACTCACACCATATATAAATATATAGATATTATTTATTGGAAAAGAAAAATGGAAATGGAAATTGTTATCATGGTTTAATATTTTATTATTTCACTAACCCTTTGGTTTAACCATGATTCATTTTCTATGGCCATTTTTGTTCCAAACTAAAATATCTAGATATTATATAACTATGGTTAAGAATGAGAAAGTGAAAATATATATATTTTCATTTCTCATTTTTATTCATAAGTTCATCATTATCTTGAGCTCTTTACAAGCCATCATCTTCTTCCTCTATTCTGTCTTGCTCTCTATTTTTCTCAAGTGAGCAAAAGAGTCACCAAGTAAAGATTTTGAAGTGAGAAAACAAACCAAATCACCATTCTACACTTGTCTTGCCCATTAGTGTAGAGTGTTAGCTTCCATTTCTTCTCTTGATCTAGTGGAGCTTCAAGCTTGGATAAAGAGGACTCCGGGTGGATCGTCGAGGACCTAGAGGATCTCAAGCGAACCTTTTTCCAACCCTCAAGTAGCCAAGGAGTCTAGCGTAGGGAGCTACAAAGGTTGTACTCTAAAAACCCTTGCTTTTACTACCTGTGTTTGTGTTGCCCTAAATTTTCTAGCATGATCCTTAAGAAAGTTTCTTTAGCACCATAAAAAATTTAAATATGGCATGTGTGTTGCCTCCAAACCCTTGTAGTGGTGCTGTAGGAAACCCTTCATGGTATCAGAGCCAGGTTAGAACTTTAGGCGACGTTTAGGCGAAGTTAAAACTCCGATCGAACCACGAAATACGGATTTTGACCCTTCTCTGGACATTTTTTAAAACTGTTTTTTTTTCTAAATTAAAAATACTTAAAAAATTCAGCAGGTAAATATAAGCAATACTGTAAAAAACGACACCATGATCCGTACATATAGCCGCGGAACCGCGGCCGTACCTCGCTTGGGCCACGGATCCACGGCCGTACAGAAGCCTTATGGCATCGATTTTGTACAGTAATGTCATTAGATGCTTGTATATATTTTTGGGTATTTTTAATCTGACTCAAGTGTTGAGTGTTCTGGGGATTATCTTGGATTCGTTGATTCGATCGGAAAAATTAATTTCGTGCTATTTTCGGGTAATTTAGAAAGTATTAAAAAGTTCGAACGGATATCATTAACTCACTTTTTCCCGGCACGAAAAACTTTCAAGTATTGAATTTTTCTCGAGTTTAAATCTTTCGGAAATACATACAAGTAATTTGGTGGACCCTCTAGAAGAACACAAACCTTAACTCGATTATGTGACCGTCTGAACTGCCTCTAAACCTTAGGGTTTGGGGCAGTACGGCGTGCCACAAGTGAGGCGTTGGCTTGACCCTTCTACGGCTGGACCACTGCTACTGTGACATGTTCCGGGATTTTTGAACTCCGCTCAAGTGTTGAGCTATTTTGGAAATCTTGGGTATTTGATTATTCGATCGGAAAGTTTGATACAGTCTATTTATCTGGAATGTGATACAATATGTGGAATTCAAATGGTTAGGCATGAAATGCGAAGTATGTGATATTTCGGATTTACGATGTCTAAAGTGATTGTGGATTCCAAATGTTGTAGTTTTACACTTTCTTTTCTGTGACCGTAAGCGTAGTATGTCGCATATCGCCGGTTTCGTTGCTATACATCAACGACAATCGGGGTACGCATACTTACTTACGTTGATGATATATGATATTATGTGTTGCTGAAATATGATGTGCAGGATTGTCGCGATTGAATAGCCGGGTTTTTTTTATATGAAATGAGTGTTTTCTTTTCATTCATGTAAAATTCAAATGTAATGTAATATTCTTTTATTTGGGGCACTTCCGGGTTGAGGTTGATGTCACCAGTGTTGTATATTATTTACTTTTCCGCATTAGGATAGACCCAAGGAGGGGAGCACAAGTGACCGGGTTCTGTGGTTCAGAAGGTTGCCATCTCGAGGAGTCGAGACCGGGTCTCCTAAACTCCAGAATTGGTAGGGTCGCTTGCCGCTCTCGTAGGGGTTTAGGGGTGTGGGCTTGGCTATTCATTGCGACTGTGGAATCCGTATTTTCTATTGTTAGCTAAATACTAAATACGGACGTCCTAGTATATCCTATATTATCATATGTGTGTTTCTGCTGCCTGTATTCTGTGATGTGATATCTGAGACGAATGATATATTATATATAAGATATATAGTAGACGTTGCTTATGTTTTACACCCGCGCTAGTCCCTTCCCGGTATGCCGTTAGTTAAGTAACCTAACGGTGCATAACGGAACATTGCGGCGAATGCAAAGGGCATAAGCGTACGTTGTATTTTCGTTTCTTTTCTGTGATTGGCTTAAGGACTTAAATGATGGGGCTACATTAATATGATTAATGTAAAGAAAATAAACCTAAAAAGATGTTGAAGAATCGGATTTAAAAACCAGTCGGCACTTTATGAAAAAGCTACTTTTCAAAACTGCGGAGCTCAAGCCACTCCTTTTGAAAACCATTTGATTCTACGATGATATCAAGTTCAAAGCGTTAAAGATTTTCTTAAAAATCATCTGCAACCCTCTATCATTTTAGTAAGTAGAGTACTTAGTATTCGTGCTACGTTTGTTGAGTATAGTTAAGGCGTAGTGTACGGTAGATAAGTGATGTCTTCCTACACTGCATATGATGCAGATTAATTAGGACATTCATGCGACTTTGTTGACCATAGTTAAGGGTCATGTGAGTGGGTCTAATTAATCAAGAAATGATGGGTAGAACTTGACTCGTACTTATGATTTGTAGACCATAATTAAGATCATAGGTACTAGGGGTAAAAACCACATCTGGAATTTCAATAGTTGAAATTTGCAATGAGATTGCATACCTTCCATATGATGGTTGGATCCCGATCCCACTGTGGGCAATAGTTACTCCCAGGAGTGTTTTGCAGTTTACAATTAGCTAACCCATTAGATGTCTAGAAAGGTTTTAACGGGGCTACGCCTCTGGGAAGACGAGGTTCACTTTAATTAGGTCCGTGCGAAAGCACGGGGAACCTCCCTCAAGTACCAACACTGGCCTGGCTGAACGGTTGGCGAAGTTGTAGACTGTAATTAATCCTGGCTAGTTTTCTTTTTAAGGTTTGAAAGAAAAACTTGATTAAAGAAGTGGGAGACATCGATTAGACAAGATAATAACCAATCTGATCTTTGCAAGAGCTTTCGCTGAGTGTATTCTTTTCTCTCTCTTAATGTCATATACCAATGACAGGACTCAAGCTTCTACTAGATAAAAATAAACTGAATGGGACCAATTATAAAGACTGGCTGAGGAATCTGAACATTGCCTTGACTTATGATAAGGTATCATATGTCCTCACGGCTCCAGCCCCGCCCGTCCCCTGTCCAAAATCCTCAGTTGTGGATATTGAAGTCCGCCAAACATGGGACTCTGATTGTGCCATGGCCAAATGCCTCGCGCTTGCATCGATGGATAACACACATCAAAAGCAACACGAGAATATGGACATTCACGCCATATTCCTCCATACAAAGGAGTTGTATGGAGAGCAATCCCGTGTATTACGATACGAAGCATCAAAGAAATTGTTTCAGATACGAATGGCCCCTGGCACACCAGTAGGAGACCATGTTCTGAAGATGATATCTCTCATAGAAGAGCTTGAGGACCTTGGATGGACGATGGACAATGAACAATACACAGATATTATTCTGCAGTCCCTCCCCTCCACCTTTGCTCAATTTATAGTTAACTTCAACATGCACAACATGGAGAAGGAACTACCTGAACTCTTTAATATGCTAAGAAGTGCGGAGAGGACACTGAAATCAGTGAAAACTCCCGTTTTGAGTGTTGGGCAATCTTCCTCTTCTCGCCCAAAGGCTAAGGCTAAGGGAAAGATAAAGAAGAAGCCCACCAAGCCTAGGGGTGGAGTTAAAAAGGTAAAGGGGAAGGAGAAGTCCAAAGCTGGAGAATCGGGGAAAGGGGAATGTTATCACTACCACAAAACAGGACATTGGAAGCGCAACTGCACGGAGTACTTAAATCTCAAGAAGAAGCATGGGGATGCTTCTGCTTCAGGTGTGTTTGTGATAGAAAACTGTTTTTCAATAAACTTTTCTTAATGGGTATTAGATACCGGTTCAGGTTCTCACATTTGCAATTCTATGCAGGGGCTGAGAAATAGCAAGGTTTTGAAGACAGGTGACCAAACTCTCCGCGTTGGAAATGGTTCCAATGTACATACAGTTGCAGTGGGAGAGTATCATTTGGGGTTGCCGTCTGGGTAATTATTGGTTTTGAACCCATGTTATTTTGTACCTAGTATGCTTTGTAATATAATATCCGTTTCTTTGTTAGACAATGAAGGATATAATTTTGTATTGCAGAACAATGTTATGAACATTCACCTGAATCAAATGTTGGTTGGGTATGGTACGCTTAATAACGGGATATACGTCCTAAATCCACACACAGTTTTCAGCATACAACACACTAATAAAAGAAAACTTTCGGAAATAAATGAAGCTTTTCTTTGGCACTATAGACTCGGTCATATTAACGAAACAAGACTAAACAAGTTACACAAAGATGGATATTTAAACTCTTTTGAATATAAATCTTATACGACTTGCCAGTCTTGTATCAAGGGTAAAATGACCAAAACTCCGTCTACCGGACACGGAGAAAAAGCTACTGAGCTCCTAGGCCTCATACATAGTGATGTATGTGGGCCAATATCTACACAGGCTAGAGGCTATTTTTCATACTTCATTACTTTCACTGACGATTTCTCGAGATTCGGTCATGTATTTTTATTAAATCACAAATCCGAAGATTTCGAGAAATTCACTGAATATAAACTCGAAGTAGAAAAACAAACCGGCTTGAGTATCAAAATGCTTCGATCGGATCGAGGTGGGGAGTACCTCAGTACAGAGTTTGCAAACTTCCAAAAAGAGAATGGGATTCTCTCTCAGCTTACTCCTCCTTACACACAACAGCACAACGGTGTGTCTGAAGGACGGAATCGGACCCTATTAGATATGGTCCGATCCATGATGAGTGATGCTGAGTTACCCGTCTCTTTTTGGGGGCATGCATTGGAGACTGCAGCATTTCTACTGAACAGGGTCCCAACCAAAATTGTGTCTACCACACCATATGAGATATGGCATGGGAAGAGACCATCTCTTAAGAGAATTAAGATTTGGGGTTGCCCGGCCTATGTTAAAAAGCAGAATCCGGAAAAACTCGAGACACGGTCGGTCATGTGAAATTTTGTGGGGTATCCAAAGAATTCTTATAGATATCTTTTCTACCGCAAGGAGGAACAAAAGGTGTTTGTTTCTTAGTATTCCATATTCTTGAAAAAGAGTTTTTCACAGATAAAGCTGATGGCAATGTGGTGGATCTAGAAGAGGTTCTAGAGACACAAACTACAAATGACGACTTGGTTGAACCTGCTGTTGCAATAGAAACCGAGGAACCTCGACCACTCCGTAGGTCTGGTAGGACTTCTCGCCCACCGGAGAGGTACTACGGTTTCCTCATTGATGGTGACAGAGAAGACTACATCATGGAGGATGATGATCCTACCAGCTTTTAGCAAGCTATCACAAGTGGAGACTCTGTGAAGTGGTCGGATGCCATGAGATCCGAAATGGAGTCTATGTACACCAACAAAGTATGGAGTATGGATGTTGTACCCCCTGGGGTAAAACCTGTGGGGTGAAAATGGATCTTTAAAAGAAAGATTGGTGTAGATAGGCAGGTAGAGACCTATAAGGCAAGACTTGTGGCGAAAGGTTTTCGTCAAAGACCAGGTTTGGACTTTGACGAGAATTTTTCTCCCGTAGCCATGCTTAAATCCATTCGGATCCTACTTGTTATTGCTGCTCACTACGACTATGAAATCTGGCAGATGGACGTTAAAACGGCATTTCTAAATGGAGATTTAGAAGAATGCGTTTATATGGATCAGCCAGAGGGCTTCATTGACAGTGGGAGCAGCGGGAAAGCATGTAGATGGCTTAAATCCATATATGGGTTAAAGCAGGCATCACGGAGCTGGAACATCTGTTTTGATGCTGTTATCAAAGAGTTTGATTTCATCAAAAATCCAGATGAACCTTATGTTTATAAGAAGGCTGTAGGGAGAGCTGTCACATTCCTCGTATAATACGTGGATGACATTCTTCTGATAGGAAATGATATTGCTATGCTACAGTCGGTCAGATCTTTCTTATCACTAAGGTTCTCCATGAAGGACCTGGGTGATACCACATATATTCTGGGCATTAGGATCTATAGGGATAGATCCAAGAGGTTATTGGGATTGTCCTAAACCAGGTACATCAACACCATCCTAAAAAGGTTCAGTATGGAAGACTCCAAGCGGGGTGCCTTACCCGCTTTCCATGGGGTCACTCTCTCCAAGGACTCTTGCCCAGAGACCGATGAAGAGAGAGCTCGCATGAGAATTATACCCTATGCTTCGGCAGTAGGATCTATAATGTTTGCGATGTTATGTACACGCCCAGATGTAGCTTATGCACTTAGTGTTGTAAGCAGGTATCAATCCAACCCAGGGGAGAATCACTAGATAGCTATGAAGAATATTCTTAAGTACTTGGGAAAGTCTAAAGAATTATTCTTGGTGTATGGTAATGGAGATCTCCAAATGGAGGCCTTTACCGATTCGAGCTTCCAGAGCGATAAGGACGACAGCAAATCTATCTCTGGGTTTTTATTTACCCTCAATGGAGGGTCGGTAAGTTGTAAGAGTTCCAAACAGGATACCGTTGCAGACCCTACGATGGAGATTGAGTACATTGCTGCTAATGATGCCGCCAAGGAAGCCGTCTGGATGAAGAAGTTCGTCTCGGAGCTAGGACTAGTTCCAACCATTATTGATCCAATACCATTGTATTGTGATAATAATATGGCTATGGCGTTAGCCAAGGAGCCCAGGTCCCATCAGCGGTCCAGACACATTCTGAGGCGCTTTTATTTGATCCGGGAGATTGTAGATCGCCGCGAGATCAAGATTAGGAGAGTAGACACAAAGAATAATATCGCGGATCCACTCGCCAAGGCCCTCCCTCAGCCGCAGCATGAGCGACTTTTTGAGATGTTGGGTATGAGATATGCCAATAACTGACCTTAGTGCAAGTAGGAGATTGTTGGATATATGTATGCCCTAGAGGCCATTATTTGATAGTGGATGTATTTATGCACGTAAATATATATATTCAGTGTGCATTCTTGCTCGACATGATAGTATGCTATCTGGTTCTTCTTTTTCTGACATTTTGATTTGATCATGCTTTTATTCATTCACACATGTTGATAAAGCCCTGAGGATATAGGCTTGACTACTGTGATTATGATAGAGATCATACTAGTGGGACATCTGTAGTTTATAAGCATATCCTGGAATGTCCCTAGTCGTAGGTGTATCGAGACGGGGCATCGATATACCAGAGTAGACTAGCGTATATGATACTAGACCCATATGATGGGCGTTGGATGTTCCCACATTCATCGATGTTTGACATCGAGATCGTATACGGGTGCTCAGTCATGACTGGGTACACTGGACGGACTCACCGAGAACTTCTATATGGAATTATATCTATCGTTGAATAGCAGTTCTCAGGTTAGTCTGTAGACATGAGATCGTCATAGAATCTTGTGTGTTCTCCCACTGTACTTTGATTACCACCCTACCATTGCTCTACTGAGTCGTGCAAACAAGTGGCCGTTGGGTACAGTCTCGAGACACACGAAGCCGATGAGCGATAAGGAGGGGTTTCGTCTCTACCGTTATTGGGAGTTGATGCTGTGCTGTGCTCGATTGGCTATATCAGTAAGTCCCTGGCCAGGGCTGTTGAGATTTACTGATAAGTGTTATCAGTAGTTTCTCGATCTGCTATAGACCATTCATCGGCACGACTTATTGAGTTATTGGGGTCGACGTTACCATCCCTAGACTCGATATACAGCATATCTGACGAAGAGACCGGACTGTACGGTAGTGTTGCCGGTTGGTTCGACGGGAGTTGTGACAGGTTCGCTTTTTTCTTTTGATCGCTTAATACCCGGGTGGCCATTATGTTTAGCTGGCCGCTTGCAGCTTGGGGGTGCTTGATATAATCATCACCCACTGACGGCGTATTGCCGAGTCTTAGAGTCCCACAATGGAGTTGCCTAGTCCAGGCGAAACGATGTGGTGCGCATATGAGATATGTGCGTGGATCCGGTTAAAATGCACGTATGTGATACCGTTTATTAATCGGGCAGTTTGCTTTTGGTCGGGTCGTATGCGATATGACCGGTTTGCTAAATCAAGTGTTGATTTATCATTGACCATTAGTTTCTCACTTTAAACCCTTTCTTGTCTTTTTTGTTGTATGCATGCATGTATGCATTTATTCTCATCCATGCACATAGGATGTGCATGCACACATACATGCATACATAATCTATCATGGTTGTTGATACAGTGGATGGTGGCAATATAAGACTCACACCATATATAAATATACAGAAATTATTTATTGGAAAAGAAAAATGGAAATGGAAATTGTTATCATGGTTTAATATTTTATTATTTAACTAACCCTTTGGTTTAACCATGATTCATTTTCTATGGCCATTTTTGTTCCAAAATAAAATATCTAGATATTTTATAACTATGGTTAAGAATGAGAAAGATAAAATATATATATTTTCATTTCTCATTTTTATTCATAAGTTCATCATTATCATGAGCACTTTACAAGCCATCATCTTCTTCCTCCTTTCTCTCTTGCTCTCTAGTTTTCTCAAGTGAGCAAAAGAGTCACCAAGTTAGGATTTTGAAGTGAGAAAACATACCACATCACCATTCTACACTAGTCTTGCCCATTAGTGTAGAGTGTTAGCTTCCATTTCTTCTCTTGATCTACTGGAGCTTCAAGCTTGGACAAAGAGGACTCCGGGTGGATTGTCGTGGACCTAGAGGATCTCAAGCGAACCTTTTTCCACCACTCAAGTAGCCAAGGAGTCTAGCGTAGGGAGCTACAAAGGTTGTACTCTCAAAACCCTAGCTTTTACTACTTGTGTTTTTGTTGCCCTAAATTTTCTAGCACGATCCTTAAGAAAGTTTCTTTAGCACCATAAAAAGTTTAAATATGGCATGTATGTTGCCTCCAGACCCCTGTAGTGGTGCTGTAGGAAACCCTTCACAAACTTGTGAGGTATAATTTCAATCTATGGTTAATTGGTAATTTAAATATGCTAAATTAGAACTTTGAAGTGTTATTTTGTTGTTAATTTCTAATCTAGGTTTTTAAAGAGAGTAGTTTGATTTAATCTAGGGTTTTATAAAACCATTACTAAGGTAATTAATTCTATTTTGCTATCTAGTTGTTATACTAACCTAATCTAAGAGGTTAACTTGCTAATTGGGCTTTAAATTAGTGTTAATCTAGGTTTTTCAAGTATGGATTTTGATTGGAAGTGCTAGTTTATAAAATCAAGAAAAGGTTTGTGCATGGAAAATAGGTTTTGAAGCATGGTTAATGTGTTTAAATTTAGTGTAGTGGCTATCTAATGGTTTAACTTGGGTGATTATGCTTGATAGTTGTCTTTTTGTCGCAATGCGACGATGTTTGCACCGAATTTGGAATGCTAATGCTTACTAGTTTTTTTTTATAAAATTATGTGATGAATTAATTGTGATATCTTGATGATATTATTGGCATCTCCAACGACTTTTAGGAGGCGTGAATGCGGAATTTGGGTTAATCGGGTTTTAGTTTTGCCGGGCGCTCCAAAACGACGATTCTAGTTACGGTTTTTGTGATTTTCGTGTGTGTTCCGCGCACCTAGTGCACGTTGTGCCTAGCTTGTGAAAGTTGATCTTTTTGTATGGTGATTTGCATCGTTTCATGATATGTAAGCTTATGTTCTGTGTTGTGCAAATTCCAGGACCGGTCGCGGAGACTTCGGACGCGGCATGAAAAGGGAAAGCGGTGATTGGATCAAGGTTGCTGGGGATTTTTGGTGAGTAGATATATACATCTACGGGGAGAATCGTTTGGATGGCGTGAGGCGCCCGAAGATTTAGAATTTCTAGTAATACCAGCTTGTTGCATGTAGTTCCTAGTTACCTATTTTATGTGTTAAATTCATCATATAAAAACCATTGAAACCATTAAATGTGATATGCGACATAGTAAATATTTGGCTTGCTTAATTCATTATATATAATTGTGCAACTTCATCTCATAGGACACTTGCGCCATTACCAGGGCTGTATGCTGCACAAGAAATATTCATGCGAACGCACATGCCTTGGTAATTGCTATGCCACAAACACTAGATAACTTGTTTAAACCGGAATTTAGAATAATCTCACCATATATGACGTATGAATCTGTACTAATGTATTAAATTCCGCAAGATGAACATGTAGAAATGCTAGTTATATGCATGTATCTCATTACATCATTCGATCATACATAATCTTTTAGTCGTATATTGCAGTCTGCATTGTTGATATCATTGGCATTCATCATCATTGACATCTGCACTTGTGGTACTTTCTTTCTTGAGGATTTAAGCATTTGAGATTTATGTGATTTTGGAGAAACCGCAAGGATTTAATAAAACTGATATTATTTTAAACATTGAAAGTTGCGGTTTTTCTCATGATATGATACATGTGTCGTCCACCATGAGTTTTCTTTTGGTTTTCGAGACCCGCTTCGAGAAGTTCGATGAACCGTCTCGGGTATATGGTGGGCCCGGTAAGGTACCCCGTGTAAGACCTTAGGTCGTGTTTAGGGGTTAATTATATTTTGATATATAGTTTTAATAAAAAAAGTTTACCAAATTAAGTTCAAAATATTTTATCCTAATTAATGAATATTTTATTAGAATTCTAGTAGGCACACACACACTTGTGCATGTAAACTAGGGTTAAGAGATGGGGTTAGACCATGATTAGCAAGCATGATGGATTAATAGATTCTCTTTAAGTTAATTAATTCTTATTAGGTGTATTTGGGTTTTTATTATGTGTGTTGATTTTCTTTTTTTTTAATTATTTTTTTGAAATGTTTTCTTTGTTGACATAGTGAGAGAGAGGGAGTATGGGCAAATGGCATGAGCCATGCTCATTAAATGAAGAGAGAGGGAAAGAGGGGGGTGTTTGACTTGTGTTCTCTCACTTCTCACTCCTCTCACTCTCAACACACACACTCACACCCACACAACAAGCAGCAGAAGCAGAAGAAACACCAGCAGTAGCAACTAGCAGCAGCTGCAGAAGCATCAGCAGCTATAGCATCAGTAGCAGCACAGCAGGCAGCAGCAGCAACAACAGCTCACCTCTTCTCCTCCTCCTCCTTCTTCCTGCTTCATAGAGTCTAGTAAGGTATAATCTTGAGCCTAACTCTCTAGTTGCTTAACTCGTGTAGGATTAGCTTCGGTTTGTATAAAAAGTGAGATTTCGTGCTTGAAATGGTGATTTGTGTAGAATTATGGTTAAGTGCTGTTAATATTGGTTAACCATGCCTAATTAGGTGTTATTGAGGCCATGTAAACCTAATTAGACCCCAGATTACACCAAATTACCATAGGGTTTCAAATTTGCAAAATTTAGTGTTTTAAGGTGAAATTTTGGCTCTCTGTGATCTGCTATAGTCCCGAGAACTTCAGGTCAAAACTGAGGAAACTGGAGCACACTAGATATACCCTGACCACACCACCAGAGCCCGAGACCCCCACTCCAAAGTTATGCCGCCGGTTTATTCTTTCTGGCCGCAATTTGCTGCCAGATGAGGGAATTTTTGGGTGTACTTTGTGTGGATAGGAGTCTGCTACATTTCTAGGGCCATTGGTATGTATAATTTTGTAAGTTGTTAACCTGGTTAGAATTTGGGACGTTATATCGTATTTCTAGTACGATTGGTTCGCGCGATAGACGTGATACGCGAGAGGGTTCTGTGATTCAGCATATCGCGGCGTGTCGGGATGAGTTTTAGACGCGTACACACGTTTAGTGTATCGTACACACGCACGTTTAGTTCGCGACGCGAGCGTATCGTTTGGCTTAGATATCGCATCTTGCGAGGTGGTTGCTTATATGGACTCTTGTGTAAATTCCAGGTTCGCAGGCGAGTACGTCGGACGAAGCTAAGAAAGGGAAGCAGATGGTCGGCTACGAGTAGCGTACGACCAGGTGAGTAGATTTAACATCTACGGGGAAATCGCCCGTATGGCGTTAAGCATCAGGGCGTGTTAGAATATTTAGTATAGATGTTCATATGGACTGTAGTAGCATACCTTTTTGTTGCATATAGTAATGATAGCATAGGACACTGCACTTTCACTAACGGTTCAAGCTGCACGAGCACGATTGATATGCTACACTCACACCGTTAGTGATTGCCATGACACTCACATTATAGGATTGATATAAATCATATATCATACTGATTCTGCTTTATTGAAGTTGTCATGATTTGCCATATACATCACATACCCATACTTGTACCACATATATCATGTATCCATATTTCGGCACATATACATCACATACTCCTACCAGTGCACACATATATTGATATCTTCATACTTGCGTACATGAACACTGTATACTCATACCAGTGCACACATATATTGATATCTTCATACCTGCGCACATGCATACTGTATACTCATACCAGTGCACACATATATTGATATCTTCATACCTGCGTACAAGCACACTGTATACTCATACCAGTGCACACATACATTGATATCTTCATACTTGCTTAGATTACGCATTGAGATATGTTGTTTCCATGTTAATTCTGGATTTGGGGAACCGTGGATATTTCAAAAGAGAATAGTTAATTATTTATAAACCTGGTTTCCCTTGATATGATATTTCGGTGCGTCCACCATGTGTTTTCTCGGTGCTAGAGTGATATATGTGAACCCGAATCGAGGAGTTGCATGAGGCCGATTACGGGTACATGGTGGACCCGGTATGGTACCCCGGGGCGAGAACGGTTTCGCTGTGTAGTAGACGGTGAGCCTGGCAGAGGGACTACTTCCTACCGGTGATTGGTTGGACTTAGCGGTTATCCGAAGGATACTGACCAGAGTCGATGGATGGATACGGGACGACTCGTACTGCCGGGGCTGAGGGCCGATACCGCAGACAAAGCCCGTGGGCTGACCCGGACTGACGGGTGCCCGATATGTGAAGATTTGCGTGTCGATGCTAGACACGAGTATTTGTTGATATTTTGGGTGCCGCTGTTGGGCACTCACGATGTTATGAGATTTACAGGATTTGAGGACCGATGAGGATGACGGCGCCTGGGTAGTATTAGGATTTGGGTGCATTGATGGGTACCGATTCTACTTTCCACGATGACATTCCGTGTAGATGTTATATTTCCCATGCTTAGTATTTAGCAATTGATATCTCATCCTGTATCTGTTGTACCTGATATAGTACACATGCTTGCACGATTATTTCATACCCTGTTCATTCTATATAGGGTTGTTAGATTGCATTGTTATACCTGATTATCACATGTCTTGCTCATCACATGGAGATGTTATTAGATCGCACTTGTTGCATGATTCGAGCATCCAGTTCATCATATAGATGTTATCTGTTGGCATAGGTTAGAGTATCGCAGCACGTGCATACTCGTGATTACCTTTATATATTATCTTCTATTCACGAGTTGGTAACTCACCCCCGTTGTGCCACAGTGTTTGCAGGTTGCCCTTCGGAGTAGTCGCGGCAGGCTGCGTTCTTGCATCTTTTGACACAGATACCCCTACAGTTGGTGTACTAGCTCTTTTGCTGATAAGTGGGTTTTGTGCGGTATCTGGTTATCTTTCAGTTATGTACATTGTTGTATCTAGTACTCTCCATCTACCACTTATGTATTGACTTAGAGACCAGTTGTGAGGACGATGTATATTATTTGTATTCCGGTGTCGAGCTCGTTTTGAGCCGACTTTACTTATGCAGTTTAATCAATCTGTGATATTTCCCACTTATTGCTCATTTTCTTCGCTACGGTGTCGTATATTGTTATCGTGGTGACTGGTTACTAGAGGTTTTCTTAACATTTTAGTAAATGCTTCTATTCAATGCTCAAAACACTCTATACTTTTACTGGTTTGATTTCTAGGTCTTCGGCTTACTTAGTCGCGTTACGCCTGTAGACGTTACGTGGTTAAGTGCCGGTCACGGGCCAAACTTTGGGTCGTGACAAAGTTGGTATCAGAGCGTAGGTTTTACCTTCGGAGTGTAGGATGACCCTGGTATGATGGAGTAGGTAGCTGCAACAGTGTGGCATAGCGTGCGTATGTTCTGCGGCATACTCACGACACGGTACTCCGCCTAAGCGACCTTAGGGCTTATTGATTGAATTCCCTCATAATCATATACATCCTTGTGATTCGAGTTTCGTATCCTCATCGAATCCTAATTTCTTATCAGCCATTATGCTGCCAAGGACTACGAGGGTGCAGAGAGCGGCCGTGAGAGCCGAGGTTCGAGTTGATTCATCTGAGACGAGGACTAATCCGAATAGTACCCCTATTGTACCCGGACAGATTATTCCCCCTACGACAGATCAGATCGTTAGACTAGTGGCAGAGATGCAGGGCTTGCGCCAGACGATGAGCTCATTGGTGGAGGTCGTTCGAGCGCAGCGACAGGTGGTTGTCACCCCTATTACCCAGTTGTTCCTTGCGATCATCATGCAGTATTACGTCCCCTACATTGCACCGGTGGAGGCAGCCCCAGTTTACGAGACACGTCTTCCAGAGACCGCGAGAGTTCCGGAACAGTTGAGGAATCGTACTGGTGTACCAGCCCAGAGCAGAAGCTTAGGATGAGGACATTCGTTTGGCTCTCATCCCCAGGCAGGACAGCAGTCAGCGCGTAGATGTTTACGATGTGGAAGCCTTCAACACCTCATCAGGCAGTGTTCCTTCACACTACGTCAGGGTCGTATTCTGAGACGTCGTGGACGCGGAGGGTTCGCGCAGAGGGGTCAGGCTAGTAGAGGAGGAGTTCGATCAGTCGCAGATGAAGGACAGGCACAAGTTTTCGCTTCGACTCATCGGGACGCGAGGGCGTCCAATGCGGAGCCTTCAGATACTCTTCCAGTATGTCATTTTCATATTGTTTGATCCGGTTTCATGCACTCGTACGTTTCCACACTTCGTGCCGAGTTTAGGACGAGAGTCGTGCTAGGTAGATCAGCCGTTTGTTGTGTTAACTTCTGTCAGCGATTCTTTTGTTGCGCGACACTTCATTCGGTTGTGTGCCAATGGGATAGGAGATAGAGATTCGTCTATTGTTTTGGTCCTCCTAGAGATGTGGGTTTTGGCGTTCTCCTGGGCACGGAATGGTTAGTTATGTGCTGGGCGTTGTGGACTACCGTGAGGAACATTTAGTTTTTGTTTTCCCGGGCGAGTCAGTCTTGTGGTGCTGGTGGATAGTGGTATCGCCTCTTATAGCTTGAATTCGGCCTTGTTCGCTAGTCGGATTTTGAGGAGATGTCGTGGATTCTTGGCGTTATTCGCAAAACCGTAGCCACAGTTGGTGTGTTGGTCCGGTTTTCTTTAGTGTGAGAGTTTTTCGACGTTGTTCCAGATGAGCCGTCGAGGCATATGGAGCTTAAGGATCTGCTGCAAAGTTGTTGTTGAGGGAGTTTGTGCGTCTGAATGTTTCACATTTAGGAAGCTCCTATTTCTGTTCGTCAAGGAGAAAGATGACAGATTGTGGTTGTGTATTGATGCATCGTCACTTGAATCGGCTTACGGTGCGGATAAGTATCCTGTTCCTCGCATTAACGATTTCTTCGATCAGCACCAGAGTGCGAGACTTTGTCTAAGTTGGTTATGGATCAGGTCATCATTGTTGCGGGTTTGGAGTGATGACATTCCAAAGACTGTCTTGTGCGTGCTACGGGCTTTGTGTGTTTTGGGTGTGTCACTGGACTGACCAATGCTCTAGCAGAATTCGTAGGTGTGATGAACAGGTTTTCTTCGATCCGGTCCTCCACCAGTTATTGTGTGTCTTGAGGGATAGGAATAGCACTCGAGGATATGTTTTATGGATACTGGGAGAGCCCCAGCGGTTTGCTAGATTCTCGGAGTGTCCCTTCAAGCTTGTTTGTGTTGACTCCTAGGTCTTATAGTTACGGAGACGATTTTGTATGGTTCCGAGGAAGATCGTGGCCGTACAGTTTAGGCCCAAACTTGTGAGCAGGACGGAGGTCCGCAGATTTTTGAGCTTAGCAGGTTTTTACCACCGTTTTTTGCAGGATTGCTAGTGTAATGCTGCACCGTTGACTAAATTGACCGGAATGGAGGTTTCTTTTCTTTGGACTGAGGCTTATGTACGGAGTTTCCACAGTTTAAGACTTGGTTAACAAATGCATCAGTTCCTTCTTTGCTTTTTGGTTCGGGCGACTTTGTGGTTTAACTGTGATGTTTCGTGAGTAGGGGTTCAATGTGTACTGAGGTGACACAATGGAGTTATCGCTTTTGCTTCCCTACATTTGGATGAAATATGAGAAGTATATCCCACTTATGATTTGGAGATGGCCGAGGTGGTTTTGCGTTGGTGATTTAGAGACACCACTCGTTTGAGAGTCGTGTCAGATTTTCACGGACCACCAGAGTTAAAATGCATATCTTCCTGCAGCGGGTTTGATTGTTGTGATAGTCCTCCGCAGATTCACAGTACTTGTGCGATCGTTGAGTATAGATTAAGTTCATCTCTACTGAGGAGACAGCTTGCTCATGTCCGTGCCCGACCACTTTTCTTAAATCGCTTTCACGAGACACTTCCCGCCGCCGCTCGTTCTTCAGAGATATTGGAGCCTACTCGGCTGGGTAATGATTTGGAATCCTTAACTTGTGGCAAGGGTGTGCTAGGTTAGAGACACGCTTGTGTACCTAATATTTTGGGATAGAGACGTGGAATCCTAGGGTAGGCACATCGGTCAACTCTCTGTACTCATTCAAGCCCCACCAACTGTTAACGTGACTTGTGAGGTAGTTATGGGTGGGCAGGGATAGAAAGAGAAGCCTCGGGATTCGTTTCAAGGTGTTTGTCATGTTGTGTGCTTGGGTTGAGCAACTGAGACCGGCTGGAGAGTTGCAACCTTTAACCGTTCCGAAGAGGGAACGAGAACAGTGTTAGTTTATATGCCCGAGGTGCCATTATTGTATCATACTAGTTTGTATATTACTTAATGGAAGCTTGGGACATTCACATGTATATAACAGTCTTGCTAAACATGGTAGTATGCTACTTGGTTTTTTCTATCTTAATATGTGAGTATACTTATTGATAGAGCTCTTAAGATCTTGCTTGACTACCAGCGTTGGGATGGCAGTCACACTAGTGGGGGCAGGGTAGTCTACAAGCACATCCTTATTCAGGTCCCTAGTCGTAGGATTATCGAGACAGGGCATCGATACTCCGGAGTAGACTAGTGTGTACGCTTCTCATCCCAGTTGGGGAGATGGTCTGTCCCACAGCCGTCAGTACGTGGTACTGGAGATAGTATGTAGGTGCTCGTTAGGTTACGGGTACACCGGACAGGACTCACAGGGAACTGTTGGTTGGTTTTATACCAGTCGTCAGTTAACAGTTCCCAGGTGATATGAGTACAGCATAGTCCGCAGACTTGACACTGCTAATTCGCCTCGAGTGTGTCCCACTGTTCTTAGATTGCTACCCTACCACGGCTCAAAGGAGTCGTGCAAACAGGTAGCAGTTGGGTGCAGTCCCGAGCACTTGGAGGCAGTGGCGGTTAGACAGGATTCGTCTCTCCCGGTATTGTGAGTTGATATCGCGCTGTGTCAGAGAGCCATTACGCAAAGTCCCTGGCCAGGGCAAGCGAGATTTGCTGGTAGGTTCCAGTAGTTTCTTAGGGTATAATGGGCTTCACTCCGACACGACTTATACCGCTATTAGGGGACTGACACTTGCCGCCCCCTAGGCCCGATATGTGATAGTCTTAGAAGAACATACCGGACTGTACGGAGATTGTCACATCAGACTCGGTAGGAGTTCAGATGGGTTTCCTCATCGGCCTTCTTATCGACATCTACCTGGGGACCGTTACGTACAGCTAGTGCCGCTTGCGGTCTGTGGTTAAACCCACTGCCAGCGTAGTTGTCGAGTTTCTAGAGTCCCACACAGAGAGTTTCCCTACTCCAGGCGAAACGATATAGAGGTCGTATGGTTTTACGACAAGGGTTCGGACGCATACGTGTGTTTACGCACGTACGACATCCGGACAGTTTTTACTAGTCGACATTGGTTTAAGCCAGTTTCTAGTATCTGGTTATTGGATTTATACAGTCTAAAGTTTTTCCGTGTTTTCACGGATAGGAGGGGTGTTCTCGTAATTACGCGAGAAGCTTCTAGAAGGTTGGTGACTTAGGGGTTATGGTGGCATATGCATTAAATGAGATTAGTCAGTCATTTGAGTGATTCATCCATATCATTAATGCATCATAAATGCTTAATGACTCATGGAGATGAATCACCCATTTATATTTATGGAGAAAGGTTGTTAAATCATTTATTTGATTTGTCTTGATATTGTTTATGCTTCATATATATTATGATAGATCATTATCTCATCTTATTCTCTTGCTCACCTTCTCTCTCCTCAAGCTCTCTCTCTTCAAACCCTAATCCTCCCCTCTCATGTGTTGAGACCAAGGATTAGAATAGACAACTTAATCCTTAACCATTCTCTATATCACCTAGGTTACTTAGATTAGCGATTTAAGAAACCTAGTTACCTCAAGTTATAGGTGAAGCTTGTAGTAAAGCTCTCGGGTGGATCATCTACTACATAGAGAAGGCCGGAGAGGACATGGAGAACGGAAAGTCGAAGGACACGGTTCATCAGGTATAATCACTTTTTATAGTAGTTGTTAACTTCTATGATTCTTGTTAGTTATAGTTTAGCAAAGATTCTCGGTTAGTCGATGTTTACGCCTGAAACTAGATCGTTATTCATTATTCCGCCTCCCCGCAAGTAGTGGGGTGTTGTACATCGACTTACAGTGGTATCAGAGCCTCGCTAAACAATAATTAACTCATTAGCAAAGTTGTATGAATTTCGAACGCAAAACGAACCAGAAAACGATATCGATATCACAAGTTTCTGTCGAATTTAAAACAGGCTCTAAAATTTTTATCGGGAGCTGCAGTATAACCCACAGAGAATTCTAAGAACACTGGTGAAAAATGGGTTCCTGAATCGGCCATACAGCCGCGGATCCGTGGCCCAGTTGTGGCCGATTCAACCCAGTTTCCTCCAGTTATTCTTCTTTGATATTTTTGTGTTTTCTGGTGTGTTTATTTTTTGCTCAAGTCTCAGGTGCACAGAGAAGTTTTGGGAGTAGAATCTGATATGTTTGCTCGATCGAAATTATACGATGTTTGCTAATTTGATTATATCTGTGATTGTATAATGTGTTCGTAAACCTCCCCTAACTGCTAGTATGTCGGTTGGCAGGGGGTTGCATATTTCTGTAATGGTTTTTACAGTTTGTGGTTGTGAACTGTATTGGACTGTTGTGATGATTAGCCGGGGTTTGAGATGGGTTGTTATATTCATTCATTCAATGTAATTGTAATATGTTGTAATATTATTTTGCGGGGCACATCCAGGTTGCGGTTGTTGCCACCGTTGTATTATTTCTTTTTACTGTTTTTGCTCTTAGGATAGACCCAAGGTGGGGTGCACAAACTACCGGGTACTTTGAAGTATTTAGTGGCCTACTCACTTTGTTGAGGGAGACCGCTTCACTTCAGGTATTTGGCGGGTAGTTTGACGTATCCGTAGGGGTCTAGGGTGGGGTAATGGCTATTCATCACAACTGTGTAATCCGTCTTTTGTTGCAGGCTCTAAACAAACGCGGATTGCTTGCAAATCCAATAAAGTTCATATGAGATCTGGAATGCCTATTATTGCGTCAGACGAATGTACAATATCTATATATGATAGCTATTTAGACGTCACTTATTTTTTACACCCGCGCTAGCCCAGCCCCCGCTCTGCCGTTAGTTAAGTAACCAAACGGGTGATGACGGGACCCAGTGGCGAATGCGGATGGCATAAGAGGACGTGGCATTTTCGTTGTTTTCTGTAATGATAGGTTAATGATGGGACGCATTATTTATAATGCAAAAAAATAAACCAAAAGATGAATCGTTGGAACAATTTAAAAGAAACCACTCGGTTATTTTAAAACAGTTGATATTTTTAATTGCGGAGCTTTAACCACTCCTTTTAAAAGTTATCAAGTTCCTTCGGTCATATCAAGTTCACTACGTTCACGGTTTCGCCAAAACCATTCGTATCCCTCCGTCATTTCATTTGGTTATTCAGTAGTATTCAAGCTATGTATTTTGACTAACGCCAAGGCATAGTATTTGGTAGCTTCTGGGTATTCATTTGTTGCATAGATAGATGAGTTAGTTTGGGGCAGTCGTATTATCATTTTGGCCAACGTCAAGAATATGTACGGATGGATTCAAATTAACAAGATAATGATGGGTAGAACTTGACATGTGACTTATGACATTTTGACCAACGCCAAGGTCATAAGAGCATGGGGAAAAAATATATATCGGGAATTTCTAAAGAATCTGAAATTTGCAAAGAGATGTATACCATTTGGAGTTTGATGAATGTTGGTAGGATTCCTTCAACATTATCATACGATGATATTTGGATCCCGATCCTACTATGAGTATATGCTACTCATCAGGATATTCGTCACTTAACGATCAATGCTATAAACCAAGTAGGTGTTAAGAAAGGTGTCAGCGGGGTTACGCCCACAGAGAAAAGAGGTTATTTAATTAAGGAACTTCGCAAAAGCGTTGGAAAACCTCCCTCGAAATACCGACACCACCCTGGCTGAACGGTTAAGCAAGTATTGTACAGTGAGAATAGTCCTGGCTAATTCTTCTTCTATGGTTTGAGGAAGGATTCGAGGAACAATGGGAGCCATCCAGTTTAGATAAATTAAAAACCACTCTAAACTTGCAAGAGCATCATGCTAAAGAGTTTTCTTCTCTCTCTCCTAATTGCAGCGACCCTGAAAATGACTGGACTTAAGTTACTTTCAGAGAAAATTATACTGACAGGGCCAAACTATAAAGATTGGCTGCGGAATGTCAAAATGGCTTTGACCTATGAAAAATTGGGGTACGTCCTCACCGATAAGGCACCTGCAGTCCCAAGTCCCAAATCTAGTATTGCGGATAAGGAAATCCGCAAAACCTGGTAGTATGATTGCGCGAAAGCCAAGTGCATCGTGCTTGCCTCGATGAACAATGAACATCAGAGGAAGCACGAGGATATGGAACTAGATGCCATATTTCTCCATACAAAGGAACTTTATGGAGAGCAATCTTGTATAGCAAGATACGAGACCTCTATGAACTTGTTTCGAGCGAGGTTGGCTGTCAGATCATCGGTAGGAGAACATGTCCTAAAGATGATTGGCTACATAGAAGAGCTCGCAGACCTCGGGACGACTTTGGATAATGAGCTCTATACAGACCTTATTCTCCAGTCCCTTCCTTCCACCTACGCCCAGTTTATTCTCAACTTCAACATTCAAAGAAAAGAAGTTGAACTTCCGGAACTCCTGAACATGTTAAGGAGTGCAGAGAGCACCTTGCAGAAGGCAAGGGAAACACCCGCTATGTTTGTTAGCGGTGCTTCTTCTTCCGGGTCCAAGGCTAGGGCCAAAGGACGGAAAAAGAAGGCCGCCACCAAACCTAGAGGAGGTGTAAGTAAGGTGGGAGGGAAGGGAAAGAAAAAGTTTGCGGTACCAGTAGTGGCCCAGGATGAGTGCTTCCATTGTCACAGGAAAGGGCAATGGAAAAAGGATTGTAAGGCGTGGAACGCCAAGAACCAGGAACCGAAGCAAGCTGTGGCTTCGACTTCAGGTGTGTTTGTAATTGAGAATTGTCTGTCAATCAACTCTGCTTCCTAGGTATTGGATACCGGATCAGGATCTCATATTTGCAATTCATTGCAGGTACTGAGAAACCGTAGAGTGCTGAAGGATGATGATATGACCCTGATGGTTGCTAACGGAGCTAGCGTGGGAGCTGTGTCCGTAGGAGATTATCACCTGGGATTGATGAGTGGACACATTTTGGTTTTACATAACTGTTTTTGTGTACCCAGCTTAACATGTAATATCAAATATGTTTCCTTGTTATCAAATAATGGTTATGATTTCACGTTTGTAAGTGATGTTGTTAACATCCATCTTAATCATAGTTTGATTGGGTTCGGTACACTGGATAACGGTATATATATGTTAAACCAACTCCAAATTTTCAACGTCCAGAACACACTAAAAAGAAAGTCTCCAGATTTAAATAAAGCTTTCTTATGACATTGTAGACTGGGTCACATCAATGAGAGAAGGTTGACTAAGTTACATAGAGAAGGATATTTTGACTTGTTCGAATATCAAACTTATGCCACTTGTCAATCTTGTCTCAAAGGAAATATGACAAAGACTCCATTTACTGGACATGGAGTAAGAGCGAGCGAGCTCTTAAGACTCATACACAGCGATGTATGTGGTCCAATGTCTATACATGCAAGAGGTGGTTTTTCCTATTTCATTACTTTCACGGATGATTACTCAAGGTACGGATTCATTTATCTAATGAAACATAAATCCGACGCTTTTGAGAAATTCCATGAGTTTAAGAATGAAGTAGAAAACCAAACTGGCAAAAGTATCAAGACACTAAGATCTGATCGAGGTGGTGAATACTTGAGTGCCGAGTTCCTAGGTTACCTAAAAGAGAAAGGAATTCTCTCTCAGCTTACTCCTCCATACACTCCACAGTATAACGGTATATCGGAGAGAAGGAATCGAACCCTATTGGATATGGTACGTTCCATGATGAGTAATACTGAGTTACCGCAATCTTTTTGGGGTTATGCGCTAGAATCAGCGGCATATCTTTTGAACATGGTACCTACCAAGACTGTGCCTACCACGCCATATCAGATGTGGAGTGGCAAGAAACCCTATCTTCAGTATCTGAAGATATGGGGATGTCCAGCTTTGGTTAAAAAGCAGCATGTGGACAAGCTCGAGGCACGATCAGTAAAGTGAAAGTTTGTGGGATATCCAAAGAACTCCAAGGGGTATCTATTCTATTACGCAGAGGAACAAAAGGTGTTTGTTTCTCGTAATGCCCATTTTGTAGAATATCAGTTTTTATAAAAGGAAATAAATGGGAGCGAAATAGAACTGGAAGAAATTCCATAACCGCAAACTACTACTGAAAGTTTGGTATAACCGGTAGTTCAAGAAGAACAGGACATTCCCGCACCCCTCCGCAGGAGTAGTAGGCCGTCTCATCCGCCTGAGAGATACTACGGTTTTCTCATAGATGGTGATAGAGAGGATTGTTAGTGTATATG
This sequence comes from Agapanthus africanus, assembly GCA_030015575.1. Classification (NCBI taxonomy): domain Eukaryota; kingdom Viridiplantae; phylum Streptophyta; class Magnoliopsida; order Asparagales; family Amaryllidaceae; genus Agapanthus; species Agapanthus africanus. The sequence continues at coordinate 193,508,190 of JASDDO010000010.1, read as the reverse complement.
CCCTAGAGGACATTACTGTATCATACTAGTTTGTATATTACTTAATAGAAGCTTGGGATATTCACCATGTATAAACAATCTTGCTCAATATAGTAGTATGCTACTTGGTTTGTTTCTACTTCAATGTGTACATGTGTTTATTTTTGTATATCACCTATACACATTAGTGGAGCCCTTAGGATCTTTGCTTGATTACCAGCGTTGTGATGGCAGTCACACTAGTGGGGGCTGGGTAATCTATAAGCACATCCTTATACAGGTCCCTAGTCGCAGGACTATTGAGACAGGGCATCGATACTCCGAAGTAGACTAGCGTATGCGCTTCTCATCCTAGTGTGGGAGATGGTCTGTCCCACAGCCATCAGTACGTCGTACTGGAGATAGTATACGGGTGCTCGTTAGGTTACGAGTACACTGGACAGGACTCGTCGGGAACTGACCGGTTGGTATTATACCTATCTTCATTTATCAGTTCCCAGGTGACTTGAGTACAGCTTAGTCCGCTGACTTGACACTGTCACTTCGCCTCGAGTGTGTTCCCACTGTACTTTGATTACTACCCTACCACGGCTCAAAGGAGTCGTGCAAACAGGTAGTAGTTGGGTACAGTCCCGAAGCACTTGGAGGCAGTGACGGTTAGACAGGATTCGTCTCTCCCGGTATTGGGGGTTGACATCGCGCTGTGTCTAGGAGAGCCATTACACGAGTAGTCCCTGGCCAGGGCAATCGAGATATACTGGTAGGCTTCCAGTGTTATCTCAGGGTGTTTTGGGCTTCAATCTGACATGACTTGTACCGCTATTAGGGGACTGACGTTTACCGCCCCCTAGTCCCGCCATGCGATGTATCAGACGAACAGACCGGACTGTACGGAGATTGTCACATTCAGGCTCAGTAGGACTTCAGATGGGTTTCACCTCGTCAGTCTTCTTGTCGGCATCTACCTGGGGACCGTTACGCACAGCTAGTGCCGCTTGCGGTCTGTGGTTAAACCCACTGCCAGCGTAGTGTCGAGTCTTTAGAGTCCCACACAGAGAGCTATTCGCCTTTAGGCAAAAGAGTAGAGGTCGCATGGTTTTGCGACAGGTAGCATGGTTTTGCGACAGGGTTCGGTCACATCCGTGCACTTATGCACGTACAGTGTCCGGACAGTTAACACTAGCGGGCTTTGGTTTAAGCCAGATCCTAGTGTACGTATTGGGATTGGATTTATCCAGTATGTATTCATGTTCCTCGGAACGCGGATGCGGGTGTGTATGCACAGTTGACGGAGAGACAGAGACAGAGGATTCTCATTAGGGTTGTTGACTGTTGACTATTGACTTTTTGCTCAGCCCTAATGAGAATATGATATATGATTAACAATAATATTAATTAAGTATTGTGGTGACATGGTTGATGAGGGGTTGACTTTGTTGACTTGTTGACTTTATTGACCGGTTGACTAGGTTGGACTAGTTGACCATCATGATGACAATGGCCATCATTTCATGGCAAAGACTTTTTACTTGCTTGTTTCTCTTGTGAGAAATGAGTGCATGAAATGATATGCCTATTGTAGCTTAAACCATTTACACAATACTTGATTACTATTTTGTGATGATGGTTATGGATTATGAGAGCCAAGAGAGAAAAGTCTTCTATCATTCTATCATTCTCATTCTCTCTCTTGTTCTTGAGCTCTCATCTCCTTCCTCTTGCTCTCCCTCTCTTTAGTCTATGGTTCACTTGTCTTATGTGTTGAGAACCAAGAACCATAGAGAAAATCCCTACTAGTTTCTTCAAAGACCGAAGAAGAAGCCAAAGGTAGAAGCTTTCGAGGTGGATCCATCTTCGACGCAAGGAGACGACGGAGTGAAGCCGATCCGGACAACCATCGAGAGTCAAAGAAGAAGGAGTTCAAGAAAGAAAGGTATAACCCCCTAACCGAGTAGTTAACAACTCCTAGTTAGGTTGTTAGTTAGATGTTTAACAAAGATCCGGATTTAAGTCCATGTTACCAACTCTAGAAAAATTGTTTTTCACCAAATTCCGCATGCCCGAAAGTACCGGGAGAGGTAACATGGACTTACAGTGGTATCAGAGCCAGGTTAAACTCTATCTAACATGTTAGCAAAGTAGCTAGAAGATCGATCAAAGAAAAGTCACAAAACGAACCCAAAACTGTCAAGTTTCTGCCGAAATTTTTTCTGTTCAAAAATTGATAAATTTTATCTTAAAAATCGGCTCAGGCTTTTGTGTGAACACCCAAGAAATTTCGTCCCCTGAATCGTTCAATGTGCCGCGGAAACGCGGCGGGAGCATGCTCCCGCCGCGGTTCCGCGGCCGAGTTAACTCGGTCGGGGAAAAATCTTCTTGCAGAGTGCTTATAGGGTTGTTTTGGGATTTTTGGAATATGTATTTTCTGCCCAGATTTTCCAGAACGAAAATTTTGTATTGGGGGCCTATAAATCCGTATTTTTTTATCGAACTTCTAAAAGACTTAAGCTGACGGGTTTTTCTGTGATGTGATATTTGTATTGAACGTCTACTAATCGCTATATGTCGATTAGTGGGGGTTATACAAATCTGTGATCTGTAATGTCATTGGAATGTGTATATGAATTCATTGGATTGTCGCGGGTGAATAGCCGGGGGTTGTGAGACGATAGTTTTCTTTTCTTTCAATTCATGTAAATTTGTAAATTGATGTAATAATTATTTGTATGGCCGCACAACCGGGTCGAGGTTGTAGCCGTCATTGTATAATTTCTTTTTACTGTTTTTTCTCCTAGGATAGACCCATGGAGGGGGTGCACAAACTACCGGGTATGCCGAAGTGCCGAGTGGCCTACTCACGGGGATGAGGGAGGTTGCTTCGCTTCGGGTACTTGGCGGGTAGTTTTCCGCACCCGTAGGGGTCTTGGGTGGGGTTTTGGCTATTCACCGCGACCGTGTAATCTGCTTTTTGTTACAGGCTCGTACGAATTGCGGGTTCCTAGTATATCCAATGTGTTCATCTGTGATCGGAAATGTCTATCATTGCAATAAATCTATATATGATATTATTTAGTCGTTGCTTATGTTTTACAGCCGCGCTAGCCCAGTCCCCGCTCTGTCGTTAGTTAAGTAACCTAACGGGTAATGACGGGCCCCGTGGCGAATGCGAATGGCATAAGCGTACGTCAAATTTTGGTTGTTTTCTACAATGGTAGGATTAAATGATCGGACGCATTAAAAGAACTAGTGCAAGAATATCACGCATTAAAAGAACTAATGCAAGAAAATAAACCAAGTAAAAGTCGTTGGAACACTTTCGATAAAACACTCGGTTCTTTTCAAAACAAACTTTTAAAATGCGGAGTTTGAGCCACTCCTTTTAAAAGCTATCTCGTTCCATCGATTATATCATGTTCTCTACATTCACGGTTTCGCCAAAACCATTCGTAGCCCTCCGTCATTTCACATGAATAGTTAATAGTATTCAAGCTGTGTTTGTTGGCCAAAGTCAAGGCATAGTGATTGGTAGCTATTGGGTATTCATGTGCAGCATAGATAGATGCGTTGGTTTGGAACAGTCATACTGCCTTGTTGGCCAAAGTCAAGGGTAGGTATGGGTGGATTCAAATTAACCTGGAGAACGACGGGTAGAACTTGACATGTGACTTATGATTTGTTGGCCAAAGTCAAGGTCATAAGAGCATGGGGCAGAAATCCACATCGGGAGTTTTAAAAGAACTGAAACTTGCTAGTGTTGCATACCATTTGGAGTGTGATGATTCTGATAGGATTCCTTCAGTTTCGTCACGCGATGATATTTGGATCCCGATCCTACTGTGAGTATATGCTACTCCTCGGGAAATTTCTCACTTAACGATCAATGCTATAAACCTAGTAGGTGTCTAGAAAGGTGTTAGCGGGGCTACGCCTCTAGGGAAAAGAGGTTCTTAAATTAAGGAACTTCGCGAAAGCGTTGTAAAACCTCCCTCGAAGTACCGACACCAGCCTGGCCGAACGGTTAAGCAAGTATTGTACGGTGAGATTGATCCTGACTAATTCTTCCTTTTTGGTTTGAGGAGGGATTCGAGAAACAGTGGGAGCCATCCTGTTTAGACAAACTAAAAACCACTCTAAACTTGCAAGAGCATCATGCTGAGTGTTTCTTCTTCTCTCCTAATTGCAGCGACCAATCGACATGACTGGACTTAAGTTACTTCTAGATAAAAACATACTGACAGGGCCAAACTACAAAGATTGGCTCAGGAATGTCAAAATGGCAATCACTTACGACAAGCTGGGGTATCTTCTTACCACCAAAGCTCCCCCTGTCCCAAGTCCCACCTCCAGCGTTGCGGATAAGGAAATCCGTAAGACCTAGGAGATAGATAGCGCGAAGGCCATGTGCCTCGTACTTGCTTCGATGGACAACGAACATCAGAGGAGGCACGAGAATATGGACCTTGAATCCATATTTCTCCATACAAAAGAACTGTATGGAGAGCAATCTCGTATCACAAGATACGAAGTGTCGAAGAAGTTATTTTCGGCAAGGTTGGCCATCGGATCATCGGTAGCGGAACACGTGCTTAAGATGATTGGCTTCATTGAGGAGCTCGCGGAACTTGGAACCACGTTGGAGAATGAGCTCTATACTGACTTGATTCTCCAGTCCCTTCCTTCCACTTACGCCCAGTTTATACTGAACTTCAACTTACAAGAAAAAGAAGTTGAACTTTCAGAACTCCTCAACATGCTGAGGAGTGCAGAGGGCACCCTACAGAAAGGTAGGGAAACATCCACTTTGTTTGTAGGAGGATCTTCCTCTTCTAGGTCCAAGGCGAAAACCAAGGGAAAGAAGAAGAAAGCATTCGCCAAACCAAGGAGCGGTTTTAGTAAAGTGGATATGAAGGGAAAAGCAAAGGCAACAAAGAAAGCGGGGCTGCTTGTGGATAAAGAAGAATGCTTCTATTGTCATAAGAAAGGACACTTGAAGAATGATTGCAGGGCTTGGAAAGCCAGGACACAGGAATTGAAGCAGGTTGCGGCTTCAGCTTCTGGTGTGTATGTTATTGAAAACTGTCTTTCAATAAACTTTACTTCCTGGGTATTGGATACCGGATCAGGATCTCATATCTGTAATTCTTTGCAGGCGTTGAGAAACCGTAGGGTTTTGAAGGCAGGTGACATGACCCTCAGAGTTGCAAACGGAGCTAGCATGGATGCTAAGGCCGTGGGGGACTATCACCTGGGAATGTCAGATGGACATGTTTTGCTTTTGCGTAATTGTTTTTTTGTACCCAACGCAACTTGTAATATCATTTCTGTATCTTTAGTTTCTAAAGAAGGTTATGAATTTGCGTTTGTAAGTAATGTTGTAAACATTCACCTTAATCAAGTTTTGATTGGGTCAGGTACACTGAGCAATGGTATATACGTATTAAACCAGCCACAGATTTTCAATGTCCAGAATTACACAAGAGAAAGTCTCAGGAAATAAATCAGACTTTCTTATGGCATTGCAGACTAGGTCACATCAATGAGAGAAGGTTGACGAAGTTACATACAGAAGGATATTTGAATCCGTTCGAATATCAATCGTATGCCACTTGTCAATCCTGCCTCAAAGGAAAGATGACAAAGACTCCGTTCACTGGACACGGAGTAAGAGCGATCGAGCTCTTGGGACTCGTACACAGCGACGTGTGCGGTCCAATGTCTACACTTGCGCGAAGCGGTTATTCTTACTTCATTACTTTTACGGATGACTTTTCAAGGTACGGTTATGTCTTCTTAATGAAACATAAGTCCGAAGCCTTTGGAAAGTTCCAGGAATATAAGAATGAAGTAGAAAAATAAACCGGCAAAAGTACCAAGATTCTAAGATCGGATCGAGGTGGAGAATACTTAAGTGCCGAGTTCCTGGATTATTTAAAAGAGAACGAAATTCTCTCTCAGCTTACTCCTCCATACACTCCGCAACATAACGGTGTATCGGAAAGACGGAACCGAACCCTATTGGATATGGTACGGTCCATGATGAGTAACGCTGAGTTACCGCGATCATTCTGGGGGTATGCGCTAGAATCAGCTGCATACCTTTTGAACCGAGTTCTAACTAAGACTGTGCCTACTACACCATATGAGATGTGGTGTGGGAAGAGACCCTATCTTAAGCACATTAAGACATGGGGATGTCCAGCTTTTGTTAAAAAGCAGCATGCGGACAAGCTCGAGGCACACTCAGTACAGTGTAAGTTCGTGGGATATCCAAAGAACTCCAAGGGATATTTTTTCTACTGCGAAGAGGAACAAAAAGTTCTTGTTTCGGAAACTGAGTTTTCGGAAACCCAGATAAGTGGGAGCACAGTAGAACTGGAAGAAATTCCAGAACCACGAGCTATTACTGAAAGCTTAGTGGAACCAGAGGGTTCAAAAGAACAGGACATTCCTACGCCGCTCCGCAGAAGTAGTAGGCAGTCTCATCCGCCCGAGAGATACTACGGTTTTCTCATAGACGGGGATAGAGAGGATTGCATCATAGATTATGATGAGCCTACTAGCTTCCAGCAAGCCGTTCAGAGCGTCGACTCGGTAAAATGGCCGGATGCAATGCGGACCGAAATGGAGTCCATGTACACCAACAAAGTATGGACGTTGGACGTTGCTCTAGACGGGGTAAAACCCGTAAGATGCAAGTGGATCTTCAAAAGGAAGATTGGTGTAGATGGACAGGTTGAGACCTATAAAGCTAGACTGGTTGCAAAGGGTTTTCGTCAAAGACCTGGTTTGGACTGTGACGAGACCTTTTCTCCAGTAGCTATGCTGAAATCCATTCGGATCCTTCTTGCCATTGCTGCCTTCCACGATTATGAGATTTGGCAGATGGACGTAAAGACAGCTTTTCTAAATGGAAATTTAGAGGGGTGTATCTATATGGACCAGCCAGAGGGTTTCATTCAGAGTGGGAGCATCGGAAAGGTGTGCAAGTTGCTTAAGTCCATTTACGGACTAAAGCAACCATCGCGGAGTTGGAACATCTGTTTTGATGAGACGGTCAAGGAATTTGGCTTTATGAACCATGCATCTATAGTAGATTTGTAGCGAGAACTGTAGTATTCCTCGTTTTATACGTGGATGACATTCTCTTAATAGGAAATGACATTCCTATGCTACAATCTGTCAAGGGATTCTTGTCACACAGGTTCTCCATGAAAGACCTGGGTGATGCCTCATAAATCCTGGGGATCCGGATCGATCGTGATAGATTCAAGAGGATATTAGGACTTTCACAGTCCAGGTACATCGACACCATACTGAAAAGATTCAGTATGGAAGATTCCAAGCGCGGTAACCTACCGGCTTGTCACGGGATCACCCTCTCTAAAGAGATGTCTCCCAAGACTGATTTGTAGAGGGATCACATGTCTATTATATCCTACGCTTCTGCGGTAGGCTCTATAATGTATGCGATGTTGTGTACCAGACCGGATGTAGCTTATGCACTGAGTGTAGTAAGCCGGTATCAGTCAAACCCTAGGGAGAAACACTGGATAGCGGTAAAGAACATTCTGAAGTACCTGAGAAGGACTAAGGACATGTTCTTGGTGTATGGCGGAAAAGACCTCCAGATCGAGGCCTTTGCTGACTCCAGCTTCCAGAGTGACAAGGTTGATTCCAAGTCCATGTCGGGTTTTGTCTTTACCCTCAATGGAGGGGCGGTGTGTTGGAAGAGTTCCAAACAGGAAACCGTTGCAGACTCGACGATGGAAGCGGAATACATCGCTGCATCTGATGCCGCAAAAGAAGCTGTCTGGATAAGGAAGTTCTTGAAAGAACTTCAGGTGGTTCCGTCCATTGTTGATCCAATACCTCTGTATTGCGACAACAACGGGGCTATAGCTTTAGCGAAGGAACCCAGGTCCCATCAGAGATCCAGACACATCTTGAGGCGGTATCACCTGATCAGGGAGATTGTGGATCGCCAGGAGATCGAGGTTCGGAGGGTCGCTTTAGAAGATAACACTGCAGATCCATTCACCAAGGACTTGCCCCAGACTCAGTTCGAGCGGCTGATCGAGATGATAGGTCTTCGATACGCCAGTGCATGGCCTTAGTGCAAGTGGGAGATTGTTAGTGTATATGCCCTAGAGGCCATTTCTGTATCATACTAGTTTGTATATTACTTAATGGAAGCTTAGGATATTCACCTTGTATAAACAATCTTGCTCAATATAGTAGTATGCTACTTGGTTTGTTTCTACTTCAATGTGTACATGTGTTTATTTTTGTATATCACCTATACACATCAGTGGAGCCCTTAGGATCTTTGCTTGATTACCAGCGTTGTGATGGCAGTCACACTAGTGGGGGCTAGGTAATCTATAAGCACATCCTTATAAAGGTCCCTAGTCGCAGGACTATCGAGACAGAGCATCGATACTCCGGAGTAGACTAGCGTATGCGCTTCTCATCCTAGTGTGGGAGATGGTCTGTCCCACAGCCATCAGTACGTCATACTGGAGATAGTATACGGCTGCTCGTTAGGTTACGAGTACACTGGACAGGACTTGTCGGGAACTGACCGGTTAGTATTATACCTAACGTCAGTTATCCGTTCCCAGGTGACATGAGTACAGCTTAGTCCGCTGACTTGACACTGTCACTTCGCCTCGAGTGTGTTCCCACTGTACTTTGATTACTACCCTACCACGGCTCAAAGGAGTCGTGCAAACAGGTAGTAGTTGGGTACAGTCCCGTAGCACTTGGAGGCAGTGACGGTTAGACAGGATTCGTCTCTCCCGGTATTGGGGGTTGACATCGCGCTGTGTCTAGGAGAGCCATTACACGAGTAGTCCCTGGCCAGGGCAATCGAGATATGCTGGTAGGCTTCCAGTGTTATCTCAGGGTGTTTTGGGCTTCACTCCGACATGACTTGTACCGCTATTAGGGGACTGACGTTTACCGCCCCCTAGGCCCGCCATGCGATGTATCAGACGAACAGACCGGACTGTACGGAGATTGTCACATTCAGGCTCAGTAGGAGTTCAGATGGGTTTCACCTCGTCGGTCTTCTTGTCGGCATCTACCTGGGGACCGTTACGCACAGCTAGTGCCGCTTGCGGTCTGTGGTTAAACCCACTGCCAGCGTAGTGTCGAGTCTTTAGAGTTCCACACAGAGAGCTATTCGCCTTTAGGCAAAAGAGTAGAGGTCGCATGGTTTTGCGACAGGTCGCATGGTTTTGCGACAGGGTTCGGTCACATCCGTGCACTTATGCACGTACAGTGTCCGGACAGTTAACACTAGCGGGCTTTGGTTTAAGCCAGATCCTAGTGTACATATTGGGATTGGATTTATCCAGTATGTATTCGTGTTCCTCGGAACGCGGATGCGGGTGTGTATGCACAGTTGACGGAGAGACAGAGGCAGAGGATTCTCATTAGGGTTGTTGACCGTTGACTGTTGACTATTGACTTTGTGCTCAACCCTAATGAGAATATGATATACGATTAACAATAATATTAATTAAGTATTGTGGTGACATAGTTGATGAGGGGTTGACTTTGTTGACTTGTTGACTTTGTTGACCGGTTGACTAGGTTGGACTAGTTGACCATCATGATGACAATGGCCATCATTTCATGGCAAAGACTTTTTACTTTCTTGTTTCTCTTGTGAGAAATGAGTGCATGAAATGATATGGCTATTTGTAGCTTAAACCATTTACACAATACTTGATTACTATTTTGTGATGATGGTTATGGATTATGAGAGCCAAGAGAGAAAAGTCTTCTATCATTCTATCATTCTCATTCTCTCTCTTGTTCTTGAGCTCTCATCTCCTTTCTCTTGCTCTCCCTCTCTTTAGTCTATGGTTCACTTGTCTCATGTGTTGAAAACCAAGAACCATAGAGAAAATCCCTACACACTCTTCTCTACTCACTCTAGTTCACAAGGTTTGGCAAACCAAGTGAACTAGTTTCTTCAAAGACCGAAGAAGAAGCCAAAGGTAGAAGCTTTCGAGGTGGATCCATCTTCGATGCAAGGAGACGACGGAGTGAAGCCGATCCGGACAACCATCGAGAGTCAAAGAAGGAGGAGTTCAAGAAAGAATGGTATAACCCCCTAACCGAGTAGTTAACAACTCCTAGTTAGGTTGTTAGTTAGATGTTTAACAAAGATCCGGTTTTAAGTCCATGTTACCAACTCTAGAAAAATTGTTTTTCACCAAATTCCGCATGCCCGAAAGTACCGGGAGAGGTAGCATGGACTTACAGTGGTATCAGAGCCAGGTTAAACTCTATCTAACATGTTAGCAAAGTAGCTAGAAGATCGATCAAAGAAAAGTCGCAAAACGAACCAAAAACTGTCAAGTTTCTGCCGAAATTTTTTCTGTTCAAAAATTGATAAATTTTATCTTAAAAATCGGCTCGGGTTTTTGTGTGAACACCCAAGAAATTTCGTCCCCTGAATCGTTCATTGTGCCGCAGAAACGCGGCGGGAGCATGCTCCCGGCGCGGTTCCGCGGCCGAGTTAACTCGGTCGGGGAAAAATCTTCTTGCAGAGTGCTTATAGGGTTGTTTTGGGATTTTTGGAATATGTATTTTCTTTTCAGATTTTCCGGAACGAAAATTTTGTATTGGGGGCCTATAAATCCGTATTTTTGATCGAACTTCTAAAAGACTTAAGCTGACGGGTTTTTCTGTGATGTGATATTTGTATTGAACGTCTACTAATCTCTATATGTCGATTAGTGGGGGTTATACAAATCTGTAATCTGTAATGTCATTGGAATGTGTATATGAATTCATTGGATTGTCACGGGTGAATAGCCGGGGGTTGTGAGACGAGAGTTTTCTTTTCTTTCAATTCATGTAAATTTGTAAATTGATGTAATAATTATTTGTATGGCTGCACAACCGGGTCGGGGTTGTAGCCGTCATTGTATAATTTCTTTTTACTGTTTTTGCTCCTAGGATAGACCCATGGAGGGGGTGCACAAACTACCGGGTATGCTGAAGTGCCGAGTGGCCTACTCACGGGGATGAGGTAGGCTGCTTCGCTTCGGGTACTTGGCGGGTAGTTTGCCGCACCCGTAGGGGTCTTGGGTTGGGTTTTGGCTATTCACCGCGACCGTGTAATCTGCTTTTCGTTACAGGCTCGTACGAATTGCGGGTTCCTAGTATATCCAATGTGTTCATCTGTGATCTGAAATGTCTAACATTGCAATATATCTATATGAGATATTATTTAGGCGTTGCTTATGTTTTACAGCCGCGCTGGCCCAGCCCCCGCTCTGTCGTTAGTTAAGTAACCTAACGGGTAATGACGGGGCCCCGTGGCGAATGCGAATGGCATAAGCGTACGTCATATTTTGGTTGTTTTCTGCAATGGTAGGATTAAATGATGGGACACATTTAAAGAACTAATGCAAGAATATCACGCATTAAAAGTACTAATGCAAGAAAATAAACCAAGTAAAAGTCGTTGGAACACTTTCGAAAAACCACTCGGTTCTTTTCAAAACAAACTTTTAAAATGCGGAGTTTGAGCCACTCCTTTTAAAATCTATCTCGTTCCATCGATTATATCAAGTTCTCTACGTTCACGGTTTCGCCAAAACCATTCGTAGCCCTCCGTCGTTTCACATGAATAGTCAATAGTATTCAAGCTGTGTTTGTTGGCCAAAGTCAAGGCATAGTGATTGGTAGCTATTGGGTATTCATGTGCAGCATAGATAGATGCGTTGGTTTGGAACAGTCGTACTGCCTTGTTGGCCAAAGTCAAGGGTAGGTACGGGTGGATTCAAATTAACCTGGAGAACGACGGGTAGAACTTGACATGTGACTTATGATTTGTTGTCCAAAGTCAAGGTCATAAAAGCATGGGGCAGAAATCCACATCGGGAGTTTTAAAAGAACTGAAACTTGCTGGTGTTGCATACCATTTGGAGTGTGATGATTCTGGTAGGATTCCTTCAGTTTCGTCACGCGATGATATTTGGATCCCGATCCTACTGTGAGTATATGCTACTCCTCGGGAAATTTCTCACTTAACGATCAATGCTATAAACCTAGTAGGTGTCTAGAAAGGTGTTAGCGGGGCTACGCCCCCAGGGAAAAGAGGTTCTTAAATTAAGGAACTTCGCGAAAGCGTTGGAAAACCTCCCTCGAAGTACCGACACCAGCCTTGCCGAACGGTTAAGCAAGTATTGTACGGTGAGATTGATCCTGACTAATTCTTCCTTTTTGGTTTGAGGAGGGATTCGAGAAACAGTGGGAGCCATCCTGTTTAGAAAAACTAAAAATCACTCTAAACTTGCAAGAGCATCATGCTGAGTGTTTCTTCTTCTCTCCTAATTGCAGCGACCAATCGACATGACTGGACTTAAGTTACTTCTAGATAAAAACATACTGACAGGGCCAAACTACAAAGTTTGGCTCAGGAATGTCAAAATGGCAATCACTTACGACAAGCTGGGGTATCTTCTTACCACCAAAGCTCCCTCTGTCCCAAGTCCCACCTCCAGCGTCATGGATAAGGAAATCCGTAAGACCTGGGAGATAGATAGCGCGAAGGCCAAGTGCATCGTACTTGCCTCGATGGACAATGAACATCAGAGGAGGCATGAGAATATGGACCTTGAATCCATATTTCTCCATACAAAAGAACTGTATGGAGAGCAATCTCGTATCGCAAGATACGAAGTGTCGAAGAAGTTATTTTCGGCAAGGTTGGCCATCGGATCATCGGTAGCGGAACACGTGCTTAAGATGATTGGCTTCATTGAGGAGCTCGCGGAACTTGGAACCACGTTGGAGAATGAGCTCTATACTGACTTGATTCTCCAGTCCCTTCCTTCCACTTACGCCCAGTTTATACTGAACTTCAACTTACAAGAAAAAGAAGTTGAACTTTCAGAACTCCTCAACATGCTGAGGAGTGCAGAGGGCACCCTACAGAAAGGTAGGGAAACATACACTTTGTTTGTAGGATGATCTTCCTCTTCTAGGTCCAAGGCGAAAGCCAAGGGAAAGAAGAAGAAAGCCTTCGCCAAACGAAGGGGCGGTGTTAGTAAAGTGGATACGAAAGGAAAAGCAAAGGCAACAAAGAAAGCGAGGCAGCTTGTGGATAAAGAAGAATGCTTCTATTGTCATAAGAAAGGACACTGGAAGAATGATTGCAGGGCTTGGAAAGCCAGGACACAGGAATTGAAGCAGGTTGCGGCTTCAGCTTCAGTTGTGTATGGTATTGAAAACTGTCTTTCAATAAACTCTACTTCCTGGGTATTGGATACCGGATCAGGATCTCATATCTGTAATTCTTTGTAGGCGTTGAGAAACCGTAGGGTTTTGAAGGCAGGTGACATGACCCTCAGAGTTGCAAACGGAGCTAGCATGGATGCTAAGGCCGTGGGGGACTATCGCCTGGGAATGTCCGATGGACATGTTTTGGTTTTGCGTAATTGCTTTTTTGTACCCAACGCAACTTGTAATATCATTTCTGTATCTTTAGTTTCTAAAGAAGGTTATGAATTTGCATTTGTAAGTAATGTTGTAAACATTCACCTTAATCAAGTTTTGATTGGGTCAGGTACACTGAGCAATGGTATATACGTATTAAACCAGCCACAAATTTTCAATGTCCAGAATACACACAAGAGAAAGTCTCCGGAAATAAATCAGACTTTCTTATGGCATTGTAGACTAGGTCACATCAATGAGAGAAGGTTGACGAAGTTACATACAGAAGGATATTTGAATCCGTTCGAATATCAATCGTATGCCACTTGTCAATCCTGTCTCAAAGGAAAGATGACAAAGACTCCGTTCACTGGACACGGAGTAAGAGTGAGCGAGCTCTTGGGACTCGTACACAGCGACGTGTGCGGTCCAATGTCTACACATGCGCGAAGCGGTTATTCTTACTTCATTACTTTTACGGATGACTTTTCAAGGTACGGTTATGTCTTCTTAATGAAACATAAGTCTGAAGCCATTGGAATGTTCCAGGAATATAAGAATGAACTAGAAAAACAAACCGGCAAAAGTATCAAGATTCTAAGATCGGATCGAGGTGGAGAATACTTGAGTGCCGAGTTCCTGGATTATTTAAAAGAGAACGGAATTCTCTCTCAGCTTACTCCTCCATACACTCCGCAACATAACGGTGTATCGGAGAGACGGAACCGAACCCTATTGGATATGGTACGGTCCATGATGAGTAACGCTGAGTTACCGCGATCATTCTGGGGGTATGTGCTAGAATCAGCTGCATACCTTTTGAACCGAGTTCCAACTAAGACTGTGCCTACTACACCATATGAGATGTGGTGTGGGAAGAGACCCTATCTTAAGCACATTAAGACATGGGGATGTCCGGCTTTTGTTAAAAAGCAGCATGCGGACAAGCTCGAGGCACGCTCAGTACAGTGTAAGTTCGTGGGATATCCAAAGAACTCCAAGGGATATTTTTTCTACTGCGAAGAGGAACAAAAAGTTCTTGTTTCTCGTCATGCCTACTTCATGGAAACTAAGTTTTTGGAAACCCAGATAACTGGGAGCACAGTAGAACTGGAAGAAATTCCAGAACCACGAGCTATTACTGAAAGCTTAGTGGAACCAGAGGGTTCAAAAGAACAGGACATTCCTATGCCTCTCCGCAGAAGTAGTAGGCAGTCTCATCCGCCCGAGAGATATTACGATTTCTCATAGACGGGGATAGAGAGGATTGCATCATATATTATGATGAGCCTACTAGCTTCCAGCAAGCCGTTCAGAGCGTCGACTCGGTAAAATGGCTAGATGCAATGCAGACCGAAATGGAGTCCATGTATACCAACAAAGTATGGACGTTGGACGTTGCTCCAGACGGGGTAAAACCTGTAGGATGCAAGTGGATCTTCAAAAGGAAGATTGGTGTAGATGGACAGGTTGAGACCTATAAAGCTAGACTGGTTGCAAAGGGTTTTCGTCAAAGACCTGGTTTGGACTATGACGAGACCTTTTCTCCAGTAGCTATGCTGAAATCCATTCGGATCCTTCTTGCCATTGCTGCCTTCCACGATTATGAGATTTGGCAGATGGACGTAAAGACAGCTTTTCTAAATGGAAATTTAGAGGAGTGTGTCTATATGGACCAGCCAGAGGGTTTCATTCAGAGTGGGGGAAGCGGAAAGGTGTGCAAGTTGCTTAAGTCCATTTACGGACTAAAGCAGGCATCGCGGAGTTGGAACATCTGTTTTGATGAGACAGTCAAGGAATTTGGCTTTATCAAAAATCCAGATGAACCATGCATCTATAGTAGATTTGTAGCGAGAACTGTATTATTGCTCGTTTTATACGTGGATGACATTCTCTTAATAGGAAATGACATTCCTATGCTACAATCTGTCAAGGGGTTCTTGTCACACAGGTTCTCCATGAAAGACCTGGGTGATGCCTCATACATCCTGGGGATCCGGATCGATCGTGATAGATCCAAGAGGATATTAGGACTTTCACAGTCCAGGTACATCGACACCATACTGAAAAGATTCAGTATGGAAGATTCCAAGCGCGGTAACCTACCGGCTTGTCACGGGATCACCCTTTCTAAAGAGATGTCTCCCAAGACTGATTTGGAGAGGGATCGCATGTCTATTATACCCTACGCTTCTGCGGTAGGCTCTATAATTTATGCGATGTTGTGTACCAGACCGGATGTAGCTTATGCACTGAGTGTAGTATGCCGGTATCAGTCAAACCCTGAGGAGAAACACTGGATAGCGGTAAAGAACATTCTCAAGTACCTGAGAAGGACTAAGGAGATGTTCTTGCTGTATGGCGGAAAAGACCTCCAGATCGAGGCCTTTGCTGACTCCAGCTTCCAGAGGGACAAGGATGATTCCAAGTCCATGTCGGGTTTTGTCTTTACCCTCAATGGAGGGGCGGTGTGTTGGAAGAGTTCCAAACAGGAAACCGTTGCAGACTCGACGATGGAAGCGGAATACATCGATGCATCTGATGCCGCAAAAGAAGCTGTCTGGATAAGGAAGTTCTTGAAAGAACTTCAGGTGGTTCCGTCCATTGTTGATCCAATACCTCTGTATTGCGACAACAACGGGGCTATAGCTTTAGCGAAGGAACCCAGGTCCCATCAGAGATCCAGACACATCTTGAGGCGGTATCACCTGATCAGGGAGATCGTGGATTGCCAGGAGATCGAGGTTCGGAGGGTCGCTTCAGAAGATAACAATGCAGATCCATTCACCAAGGCCTTGCCCCAGACTCAGTTCGAGCGGCTGATCGAGATGATAGGTCTTCGATACGCCAGTGCATGGCCTTAGTGCAAGTGGGAGATTGTTAGTGTATATGCCCTAGAGGCCATTACTGTATCATACTAGTTTGTATATTACTTAATGGAAGCTTAGGATATTCACCTTGTATAAACAATCTTGCTCAATATAGTAGTATGCTACTTGGTTTGTTTCTACTTCAATGTGTACTTGTGTTTATTTTTGTATATCACCTATACACATTAGTGGAGCCCTTAGGATCTTTGCTTGATTACCAGCGTTGTGATGGCAGTCACACTAGTGGGGGTTGTTTAATCTATAAGCACATCCTTATACAGGTCCCTAGTCGCAGGACTATCGAGACAGGGCATCGATACTACGGAGTAGACTAGCGTATGCGCTTCTCATCCCAGTGTGGGAGATGGTCTGTCCCACAGCCATCAGTACGTCGTACTGGAGATTGTATACGGGTGCTCGTTAGGTTACGAGTACACTGGACAGGATTCGTCGGGAACTGACCGGTTGGTATTATACCTATCGTCAGTTATCAGTTCCCAGGTGACATGAGTACAGCTTAGTCCGCTGACTTGACACTGTCACTTCACCTCGAGTGTGTTCCCACTGTACTTTGATTACTACCCTACCACGGCTCAAAGGAGTCGTGCAAACAGGTAGTAGTTGGGTACAGTCCCGAACCACTTGGAGGCAGTGACGGTTAGACAGGATTCGTCTCTCCCGGTATTGGGGGTTGACATCGCGCTGTGTCTAGGAGAGCCATTACACGAGTAGTCCCTGGCCAGGGCAATCGAGATATGCTGGTAGGCTTCCAGTGTTATCTCAGGGTGTTTTGGGCTTCACTCCGACATGACTTGTACCGCTATTAGGGGACTGACGTTTACCGCCCCCTAGGCCAGCCATGCGATGCATCAGACGAACAGACCGGACAGTACGGAGATTGTCACATTCAGGCTCAGTAGGAGTTCAGATGGGTTTCACCTCGTCAGTCTTCTTGTCGGCATCTACCTGGGGACCGTTACGCACAGCTAGTGCCGCTTGCGGTCTGTGGTTAAACCCACTGCCAGCATAGTGTCGAGTCTTTAGTGTCCCACACAGAGAGCTATTCGCCTTTAGGCAAAAGAGTAGAGGTCGCATGGTTTTGCGACAGGTCGCATGGTTTTGCGACAGGGTTCAGTCACATCCGTGCACTTATGCACGTACAGTGTCCGGACAGTTAACACTAGCGGGCTTTGGTTTAAGCCAGATCCTAGTGTACGTATTGGGATTGGATTTATCCATTATGTATTCGTGTTCCTCGGAATGCGGATGCGGGTGTGTATGCACAGTTGACGGAGAGACAGAGGCAGAGGATTCTCATTAGGGTTGTTGACCGTTAACTGTTGACTATTGACTTTTTGCTCAACCCTAATGAGAATATGATATATGATTAACAATAATATTAATTAAGTATTGTGGTGACATGGTTGATGAGGGGTTGACTCCGTTGACTTGTTGACTTTGTTGACCGGTTGGCTTGGTTGGACTAGTTGACCATCATGATGACAATGGCCATCATTTCATGGCAAAGACTTTTTACTTGCTTGTTTCTCTTGTGAGAAATGAGTGCATGAAATGATATGGCTATTGTAGCTTAAACCATTTACACAATACTTGATTACTATTTTGTGATGATGGTTATGGATTATGAGAGCCAAGAGAGAAAAGTCCTCTATCATTCTATCATTCTCATTCTCTCTCTTGTTCTTGAGCTCTCATCTCCTTCCTCTTGCTCTCCCTCTCTTTAGTCTATGGTTCACTTGTCTCATGTGTTGAGAACCAAGAACCATAGAGAAAATCCCTACACAATCTTCTCTACTCACTCTAGTTCACAAGGTTTGGCAAACCAAGTGAACTAGTTTCTTCAAAGACCGAAGAAGAAGCCAAAGGTAGAAGCTTTCGAGGTGGATCCATCTTCGACGCAAGGAGACGACGGAGTGAAGCCGATCCGGACAACCATCGAGAGTCAAAGAAGGAGGAGTTCAAGAAAGAAAGGTATAACCCCCTAACCGAGTAGTTAACAACTCCTAGTTAGGTTGTTAGTTAGATGTTTAACAAAGATCCGGTTTTATGTCCATGTTACCAACTCTAGAAAAATTGTTTTTCACCAAATTCCGCATGCCCGAAAGTACCGGGAGAGGTAGCATGGACTTACAAGGATTGCATCATAGATGATGATGAACCTACTAGCTTCCAACAGGCCATCCAGAGCGGCGACTCGGTACGATGGCTAGATGCAATGCGGACCGAAATGGAGTCCATGTACACCAACAAAGTATGGACTTTGGACTTTGCTCCAGATGGGGTAAAACCCATAGGATGCAAATGGATCTTCAAGAAAAAGATTTGTATAGATGGACAAGTGGAAACCTATAAGGCTAGACTTGTTGCAAAGAGTATTCCTCAAAGACCTGGTTTGGATTATTACGAAACTTTTTCTCCAGTGGCTATGCTCAAATCCATTCGGGTCCTTCTTGCTATTGCTGCCTTCCATGATTATGAAATCTGGCAGATGGACTTAAAGACGGCTTTTCTGAATGGAAATTTAGAAGAGAGCGTCTATATGGATCAGCTAGAGGGTTTAAATCAGAGTGGGAGCAGCGGGAAAGTATGTAAGTTGCTTAAGTCCATTTATGGACTGAAGCAGGCATCGCGGAGTTGGAACATCTGTTTTGATGAAACGGTCAAAGAATATGACTTTATCAAAAATCCAGATGAACCATGTATATATAGTAAAGTTGTAGCAAGAACTGTCGTATTCCTCGTCTTGTATTTGGATGACATTCTATTGATAGGAAATGACATTCCTATGCTACAATCTGTCAAAGGATTCTTGTCACACAGGTTCTCCAAGAAAGGCCTGGGTGATGCCTCTTACATTCTGGGGATCCAGATCTATCGTGATAGATCCAAGAGGATGTTGGGACTTTCACAGTCCAGGTATATCGACACTGTACTGAAAAAATTCAGTATGGAAGATTCTAAGCGCGGTAATCTACCGGCTTGTCACGGAATCACCCTATCCAAAGAGATGTCTCCCAAGACTGATTTGGAAAGGGAACGCATGTCTATTATACCCTACGCTTCTGTGGTAGGCTCTATAATGTATGCGATGTTGTGCACCAGACCAGATGTAGTTTACGCACTGAGCGTAGTAAGCCGGTATCAGTCAGACCCAGGGGAGAAGCACTGGATAGCAGTAAAGAACATTCTCAAGTACCTGAGAAGGACTAAGGAGATGTTATTGGTTTACGATGGAAAAAGTTGGAGATAGTGCCCTCAGAGTCAATTATTGGATCACAGGCACGTGATTGCAATGGTTGAGGGAGGACCTATTCCGGTAGGACAGTCTTACTCAAGATGATAGTATGCTATCTGGTTTACCTTTATCATCGTGTACTGCTTTAGGTGACCTTACAGGTCACTATTGCACGTTGATAGAGCCCCTAGGATTCTTGCTTGACTGCCAGCAGTATGAGGGCGATCATATACGTGGGAGCTGGTAGTCTATAAGCACATCCTTAAATGGTCCCTAGTCGTGGGAGTTTCGAGACAGGGTATCGACACTCCAGAGTATACTAGTGTATACAGTCGAGACCCCGACGAGGGGCGGTGGCCGGTCTCACAAGCCACTGGTGTGAGTTGGTTCACCTAAGATGTATACAGGTGCTCATTGGGTTATGAGTACACCGGACAGGACTCGCCGGGAACATGCTAGTTGGTCTTATACCTGACGTCCGATAGCAGTTCCCTGGTAACTTGTGTACAGGTTAGTTCATCGACCTGAGGATCGTCATTTGTCTCATGTGAGTTCCTATTGTACTTTGATTACTACCCTACCACGCTCAAAGGAGACATGCAAACAGGTTTTAGTTAGGTACAGTCCCGAGCCACATGGAGGCAGTGAGCGGATCTTCAGGGGTTCGTCTCTCCCGGTATTGGGGGTGAGGTCGCGCTTTGTCTAGGAGAGCCATTACACGAAGTCCTTGGCCAAGGCAGGAGATTTACTGGTAGGTATTCCAGTAGTATCTCAGGGTGTTCTGGGCTACACTCCAACACGACTTGTACCGCTTTTGGGGTCTGACTTTTACCAACCCCCTAGGCCCGCCATGTGATGCTCATAGACGAACGGACCGGACTGTACGGATATTGTCACTGACAGGCTCAGTAGGGTGTCTGGATGAGTTCGCTCATCGACGTCCCTTTTGGTTAATTGCTGGTGGCCCGTCACGTATAGCTAATACCTCTGACGTGCTAGTGGTTAAATCCACAGCCATAGTATTGACGAGTCTTTCGAGTCCACCACACAAAACAGTTACTCAAGTTTCGGGCGAAACGCTGTGGAGGCCGTATGGAGATATGGCAGGGTTCGATCATATACGTAAGGTATTGCACGGATCAGGATCGGACGGATAATACTAGCAAGCTTTGGTTTAAGCCGGATGCTAGTATTGTACAGTGTTGATTTTGTCTCATTGCATTTGTATTTCGGTCGGAATACAAATGCGGGTATGTATATACAGTAGCGGGTTTTTCCTGTAATTTATTACGGGATCAGTTTTTTGGATTTGCCAGTTTGTTTTCCGTTTCAGCCATATTTCTTTGTATCTTTCATTGGCTGAAGATTGGTGGAGGAGGGCTTATTTGCATTGGTGCAAATAAGCAATGTGGAGGGTGTTATTTGCATTTTGTTGTGTCATGATGGTTTAGCCTCTATTGACTTCTTGACTTCATCATGGTTTACTTTTGGAGTCATCATGCTTGATGAGTGATGGTTGAGTGTGGGTTTTAGTTTGTGATCATTGTTTGTTATCATCACCCTTTCTCTCTTTTGCTTGATTGGTTGGCTCACTCATTCTTTTGATACATACTCACTCCCTCTCTCATATACTCTCTCCATTCTCTCATTCCTCTTGCAATGGCCGGCCAAGAAGAGAAAGGGGCTGCCCATATTTTGTGTGGGGATTTTTGGTTCTCTCATGCTTGCAAAAATACCCAAGTTCATCACAAAATTCCACAAGTACATTTCCTCCACCAAAGGCAACTTCCAATACCCCAAAATGAGACATAGCTTACTACACTATATTCTACAGCAAATCTTGGGCATGTCGACTCGCCAGCTTCGTGCCCGAGTTGCCTCGGTCCAGAGGTGGGAGCCTGTAAAAGAAGCCGGCGACGTGGTGCCCTTCCGGCGACGAGGTGGAGACCGGAGATTCCGCGGGGAGATCGGGACGACGACGAGAAGACCGAAGGACACGGATCGCTCGGTATATCTCTCTACCCCTTCTCTTGATAGCTAGGACTAGATTAATGGCACAATCCGGGTTTATAGTGCGCGGTGGTGCCGGTTTAAAAAGTTAAAGAAAAGCATCGCTTCCGCATTCCGGCGTTGGATTGACGGCCGGTGCGCCGCCGTGCACTTACAGTGGTATCAGAGCCTTGCCATTAACCTAGTCTAGCTTTGTCTAGTATGTTTAAAGCTTCGATCGAACAAATGTTCCAAAACCGCGTTTTTCATTCCATCAGTTTTCTGTCTTTTTTTTCTGGCTCGAAAATTTTTTCAGTGTATTGCAGAAGTATGTGCAGGGACTTTTAAGCTTACTGTAAAAATTCGACACCATGATTCATTAGGAAGACCGCGGAACCGCGGTCAAAACCCCCTTCGGGCCGCGGTTCCGCGGCAGTAATATGTTATCATCGTGCCAATTTTTTCCAGTGGGCTTTTGGGTTGGAAATGGGGGTTTTGGAATATTCATTTTGGGCCCAGAATTTCTTTATGTGCTACAGTAATTCTTGGGGCCCACTTTGGTAAATTTGATCGATCGAAACTTTTAACATGTTGGTTCATAGTATTTACATTATATCTGTGACCGTGAATGTCGCTTGATCGGTAAATCCTGTCTAACTGCTATAGCCCGGTTAGACGGATTTGCGAACGTGACATTCACGTTGATGTTCTGTGATTGTGCTGTGATGTTGCGGATTGGTCTTGGGGGATAGCCTGGATGCAATGCTAGTACAGATTTGGTTGTATTATGTACATTTGATATTGCGGGGCGAGCGTCCGACATGTGGACTGCCGTCACTGCCTTGATTGTATATTATTCTTTTGGGGCACGACCAGGTTGAGGTCGATGTACCCGTTGTATGTATATTTTACTTTCTGTACTAGGATTACCCCAAGGTGGGATGCACGGATAGCCGGATTCTAGAAGGCAACAAGCCCGCATCTCATGGCATTGGGACAGAGGGGGATTTACTCTAGAATTGGTGGGCTATTCACCGCACTCGTAGGTGGTACAGGTTGACCCAGGAGGGGTGCCCAAGTTACCGGATTCCGTGAAGTGCTGGGTGGTCCATTCATGTTGCTGAAGGGGGCTGCCTCGCTTCAGGTTTTGGCGGGTAACTTGCCGCGCCCGTAGGGATCTAGGATTTCATTGCACAGGCTATCCACACGACCAGGGGAACGTCGGGTTTCAGTAGTGGCTCTGTGAAACCCGGGGATCCCAGATATCTGTATTGTTCTGTGATGCTGTACATTTCTGTGATGTTGCATTTTATCACGCCTTGAGCGAAATATTATATATTGATATATATACTAGTAGATGTTGTATATGTTTTGCATCCGCGCTAGTCCAGTCCCCGCTCTGTCGTTAGTTAAGTAACCTAACGGGTAATGACGGGACCCAGTGGCGAATGCGGATGGCATATACGTACATCATTATTTTCGTTCTTTATTGGTGTGATCAATTGATGGGACTGTGTTGATTCGGATCAATGCAAGTTAAACAAACCTATTCTGATGTTGTTGGAACACTTTTCAAAAAGCTGTTATTGCAAGGACGTTCTCTTTTGTTTTGTATCGTGGTATTCAGTTGGAATATCCTGCTCCTCAGACGACGAGGCAAGGGTCGAGATCCCTTCACCGGGAGTGACCCCTTGCACAAAAAGTTTGCGGCAGGGCAATAACTTCACTATAGCCGATTACTTTTGCTTTGCATCGTGGTATTCAGTTGGAATATCCTGCACCTCATTCTACAGGGAAAGAGCCGAGATCCCTTCACCGGGAGTAACCTCTTTAGCAAAGGTTTTCATCACTATAATTTTAAAAGCTATCTGGTTCCTTCAACGATATCAAGTTCATTACGTTAAAGGTTTTCGCCAGAAACCATTCGTATCCCTCCATCATTTCAGTTAAATATTCGGTAGTATTCAAGCTATTTATTTTGACCTCACGCCAAGGCATAGTGATTGGTAGCTGCCGGATATTTATCTGTTGCATAGATAGATGCGTTGGTTTGGGACAGTCGTACTACTATTTTGGCCTACGTCAAGGGTATGTACGGGTGGGTTCAAATTAACCTGGATAATGATGGGTAGAACTTGACATGTGACTTATGATATTTTGACCTCACGCCAAGGTCATAAGAGCATGGGGAAAAAATCACATCGGGAGTTTCTAAAGAAACTGAAACTTGCCAGATATGCGCATACCTTCTGGAGTGTGATGACGTGAGTGGATTCCGTCACGTTATCATGCGATGATAGTTGGATCCCGATTCCCACTGATGAGTTTGTTTACTCCTCGGGTGATCCCGACTAATTCTTCTTTTAGGTTTAGAGGAGAATTTGACGGTACAGTGGGAGGTTTCCAAATTAGATAAATTGATAACCATTCTGATCTAGGTTAGAGTGCACGCTGAGTGTTTCTTTTCTCTCTCTCTTTGGCAGCGACCATTGACCTGACCCTAAGACTATGACTCAGAGACCAAAATTAACCGAACCTTCTTAAACACTGGCTTTTGGATTATCAGAGTTGCAAACCTCATTGCCACTCCTACTTTTACCCTTTTCTCCAGGACACCCCGTATTACTACGAACGTCCACATCCATTGGACAAAACTATCGTATGGTTATATACGAACTCGAAGGAATTTATTCGAGGATGGTTTCCGGTTCTGGAGAAAACGAATAGGACTATTCAGTTGTCTTTTCATTTTACCTTCTCTCAGGTTGCGAGTACTCCTTGGTTTAGGAGATAGTACACCTATTACGCAAATTGGATAGTCTTCATCCAAACCTTAGGCTGGTGCCGAACGGTGGGGAATGAAGAAAACCAATTAGCATAACGATGGTGTACAGAAGGTATTAAGTAAAGACATAAGAAGGGATTAGTAAGAGGGCAAAGTAAATTGTGACTGCTATTCACGACCAAACCAAGTATTTATTTGCTAATCCTAAATCACCTCTGTATTTCTCCAGAACACTCCATATCACTACGAAGATCCATGGTTTATTGGATACTCCATCGTATGGTTATATACGAACTCGAAAGGAACTTGTTCCAGTTTGGGAATCGATTCTGGTTCAAGAGAAATAGGAATAAGGTTTATTCGGTTGTCTTTTATCTTCACCTTCTCTCGAAATGCGAGTGTTCCTAGGATTAGGTCAGTACACCCATTATGCTTATTGGATAGTCTTCTTCCAAACCATAGGCAGGTGCCGAACGGGAGGGAAGGAAGAAAACCATTTGGCCTAAAGGGGTGTACAGAATGTAATGACTAAAGACATATAAAGGGATTTGGAAAGATGGCAAAGAATTACACGGTTACAGTTGTGAATTTGGATAATGGAAGAGGCATTACTAGGAATACCTGGATACCCCATCGAAACAGTTCAATGTTTCAGTTTCACTGTGTACTATTAAAGGAAAACTGATTTCCCGATTAGATACTTACTCCAGGGTTTGTATTTACCAGGTATGATTCTCACATCTGTATGGTTTTACAGATGATGAGTGGGAGTAAGTTATTGGGAATTAGGTGATCATCCTCATTATATCAGGATTCGTTGTAATCGGTGATATTTGAGGAAGTCACCTGGGCGGTTTGCCGGACGGCAAATATTTGGTTTTGAATATCCGCTGTTATGCACCAATTTCAAATTGATATATCTGTACGTATATTTTCATAGAGTGAGATATAACTTTTTGAAATTATGTCTACGACATTTACCTATATCAGTGGATGGTTAGGTAAGGAGCATTAAACAGCGGTGTAATTCTTCTTAACCATAAGTACAGTTTTCAACCTACAACACACAGCGAATGAGTTATTAGACTCAAAGGACTTGTACAGAGTAATGTATGTTGTCCATCGTCCATTAGGACAGAGGGGATGGTTCTCGTACTATATTCGGGTTACTTATGACTTCTCTAGTTTTTGGACAGGTGTTTCGTGGAAACACAGGGTCCGAATTTTGAGAAGTTATAGGTATTTGAATAAAGTAGAGAACCAGATATTGCAAGTATCGGGATTCTTCAAAGTGATCGGAGATGTAGATACTTATGTACGGTATTCAGTTGATAGTAATGTTTAAGAGAACTTGCTTCTCTTTCAGATTACTCATAATTGGAAGCACTCCTAAGTTGAGTAATGCTGATCGGCCTCTTTCCATTTAGATGACATGCACTGGAGACAGCTGCATGATTTGAATCTGGTTCAATTAAATTAGTGCCTCTGGTTCTATATTGGATATAGAACAGTTCATATCTTAACGATGTTAAGGTACGGGGAGTTGTCCGGCTTATGCTTAAAACCAGACTCTGGATAACTCAAGGCACGTTTCTGTAATTGCCGTTTGTGGGTTGACCCAGGCTATAACGAGGGTTGACATTCTACCATCTGGAAGATCAATAGAGATATTGTTTTAGACTCGCCACCATTTTAATAAAAATGGAATTTTTTTTCATAAAACAGTAGTGGGAGTATGGTAGAACTGGAATTGATTCCAGAACCACAAACGATTACTGAAGATTTGATAGGAACCTAAAGATTCAATCTGGTTTGACATTCCATTGGCCACTCCGCAGATAAGGTGGGTAACTTTAGGCACCCGAGAGGTACTCCGGTAGCCTCAAGGACGGTGACAGGGAAGTTCTTGTTTACCCAGACTTGCCATTACTGTTGTTCCAGGCTGCGAGACCCGGCAGGAGGATGAGTATAGCATCGTTCTAAACTAGCTTTAGAAGTGTATGTGTATATGACTCTGCCAGAGGGTTATCGTAGTCAGTGGGAGCAGCGGAAGCATTGGTTGACAAGTGTCTTGTGTCTATTTATAGTCTAAAGCAGATATAGCGGAGATAGATCATCTATTTCTGATGTGACAGTCATAGGTTTGACTTCATCAGAATAGGGGATGGATCTGTTAAGAAGGTATTATGGTGTGATGTCCTGGTATTTGGATGACATACACAGAGTAGGAAGTGATATTCCTATACCACGCTCGGTTATACTTTGGTTGTCATACAGTGGTTTCTCCACATGGGACTTGGACATTATATCAGACATACTGGTTACTAGATCTATGGTTTTAGATTTAGATTTGGGTGGTTTCCCAATAAGGGTACTTAGACAGCATTCTACAGGTATTTTAGAATGGACGACTCCTGGCACGGTAGTGTACCTGCAGGTGATGGAGTCACCCTCTCTAAAGGTGTCTTACAGACTAAAGGGGAGAAGGATGTGCATGATTGACAGATCACTTGCTTAGGCAATTGAGTCAATCATGAGATGTCAAGTACCACACCAGATGTTGTTTTTGCACTAGATGCAGTAAGTTGACATTGATCCACTCCTGGAGAAACAGTCGGAAGCAGTCTTAGAACATAAGTAGATGTTCTAGGGATATGACAACAACAGCCCCATTCGGGAGACAGTTATCATTCCAGGCTTCCAAGGTAACATGGACGACAGGGAGGTTGTCAGAGTTATAGTTTTTCCTTCTGACGAGGGGCAGTATTTTGGACAGGTGGTCCAAGGCAATACTGAGGGAGGCATGGCGCAGGATACTGATTAAGTTCAGTTGACGATACAGTCTAAGAAGTTTGGATTTGGAGTTCATTTGTGAGCTAGGTCCCATCAGACATCCAGACACATTCTAAGACAGGTATTGCTCATTTCGGGAGATGGCTTTCTCCGCGAACTTGAGATATAGAGAGACATAGAAAGAAACATCAAAGCGGATCCACTCACTGAGGCTATTCCTCGAACGCAATAGTTTCGCAAACGAGCTTTGTGAGACTGACTAGTAGAGGAGTTGGGTGTTCGGTATCACACGGGCTGTGAGTATGCGACATCGCAATAATTAGCCTTGAGTGCAAGTAGGAGATTGTTGGAGATAGTGCCCTCAGAGTCAATTATTGGATCACAGGCACGTGATTGCAATGGTTGAGGTAGGACCTATTCCGGTAGGACTGTCTTACTCGAGATGATAGTATGCTATTTGGTTTACCATTATCATGGTGTACTTCTTTAGGTTACCTTACAGGTCACTACTGTACGTTGATAGAGCCCCTAGGATTCTTGCTTGACTGCCAGCAGTATGAGGGCGATCATATACGTGGGAGCTGGTAGTCTATAAGCACATCCTTAAATGGTCCCTAGTCGTGGGAGTTTCGAGACAGGGCATCGACACTCCAGAGTAGACTAGTGTATACAGTCGAGACCCCGACAAGGGGCGGTGGCCGGTCTCACAATCCACTGGTGTCAGTTGGTTCACCTAAGATGTATACAGGTGCTCATTGGGTTATGAGTACACCGGACAGGACTCGCCGGGAACATGCTAGTTGGTCTTATACCTGACGTCAGATAGCAGTTCCCTGGTGACATGTGTACAGGTTAGTTCATCGACCTGAGGATCGTCATTTGTCTCATGTGAGTTCCTACTGTACTTTGATTACTACCCTACCACGCTCAAAGGAGACGTGCAAACAGGTTTTAGTTGGGTACAGTCCCGAGCCATATGAAGGCAGTGAGCGGATCTTCAGGGGTTCGTCTCTACCGGAATTGGGGGTGAGGTCGCGCTGTGTCTAGGAGAGCCATTACACGAAGTCCTTGGCCAAGGCAGGAGATTTACTGGTAGGTATTCCAGTAGTATCTCAGGGTGTTCTGGGTTACACTCCGACATGACTTGTACCGCTTTTGGAGGTCTGGCTTTTACCAACCCCCTAGGCCCGCCATGCAATTTCATAGACGAACGGACCGGACTGTACGGATATTGTCACTTACAGGCTCAATAGGGTGTCAGGATGAGTTCGCTCATCGACGTCCCTTTTGGTCAATTGCTGGTGGCCCGTCACGTATGGCTAATACCTTTGACGTGCTAGTGGTTAAATCCACAGCCATAGTATTGACGAGTCTTTAGAGTCCACCACACAAAACAGTTACTCAAGTTTCGGGCGAAACGCTATAGAGGCCATATGGAGATATGGCAGGGTTCGATCAGATACGTGCGGTATTGCACGGATCAGGATTGGACGGATAATACTAGCAGGCTTTGGTTTAAGCCGGATGCTAGTATTGTACAGTGTAGATTTTTTCTCATTGCATTTGTATTTCGGTCGAAATACAAATGCGGGTATGTATATACAGTAGTGGGGTTTTCCTGTAATTTATTACGGGATCAGCTTTTTAGAGTTGCCAGTTTGTTTTCCGTTTCAGCCATATTTCTTTATATCTTTCATTGGCTGAATATTGGTGGAGGATGGCTTATTTGCATTTGTGCAAATAAGCAATGTGGAGGGTGTTATTTGCATTTTGTTGTGTCATGATGGTTTAGCCTCCATTGACTTCATCATGGTTGAGTGTGGGTTTTAGTTTGTGATCATCACCCTTTCTCTCTCTTGCTTGATTGGTTGGCTCACTCATTCTTTTGATACATACTCACTCCCTCTCTCCATTCTCTCATTCCTCTTGCCATGGCCGGCCAAGAAGAGAAAGGGGGCTGCCCATATTTTGTGTGGGGATTTTTGGTTCTCTCATGCTTGTAAAAATCCCCAAGTTCATCACAAAATTCCACAAGTACATTTCCTCCACCAAAGGCAACTTCCAATACCGCAAAATGAGACATAGCTTACTATACTATATTCTACAGCAAATCTTGGGCACGTCGACTCGCCAGCTTCGTGCCCGAGTTGCCTCGGTCCATGGGTGGGAGCCCGTAAAAGAAGCCGGCGACGTGGTGCCCTTCCGGCGGCGAGGTGGAGACCGGAGATTCCGCGGGGAGATCGGGACGACGACGAGAAGACCGAAGGACACGGATCGCTCGGTATATCTCTCTACCCCTTCTCTTGATAGCTAGGACTAGATTAATGGCACGATCCGGGTTTATAGTGCGTGGTGGTGTCAATTTAAAAAGTTAAAGAAAAGCATCGCTTCCGCATTCCGGCGTCGGATTGACGGCCGGGGCTCCGCCGTGCACTTACAGAAAAGACCTCAGGATGGAGGCCTTTGCTGATTCCGGCTTCCAGAGTGATAAGGACGATTCCAAGTCCATGTCAGGTTATGTCTTTACCCTCAATGGAGGGGCGGTGTGCTGGAAGAATTCCAGGCAGGACACCGTTGCTGGCTCGACGATGGAAGCGGAGTATATTGCTGCTTGCGATGCCGCAAAAGAAGCTGTCTGGATGAAAAAGTTCCTAACAGAACTTCAGGTGGTTCTTTCCATTATTGATCCAATACCTCTGTATTGCGACAACAACGGAGCTATAGCTTTAGCGAAGGATCCAAGGTCCCATCAGAAGTCCAGACACATCTTAAGGCGGTATCACCTGATCAGGGAGATCATTGATCGTCGGGAGATCAAGGTTCGGAAAGTTCCTACCGAAGAGAACATTGCTGATCCATTCACGAAGGACTTACCTTAGATTCAGTTCGAGAGGCTACTAGAGATCATCGGTCTTCGGTATGCCAGTACATGGCCCTAGTGCAAGTGGGAGATTGTTAGTGTATATGCCCTAGGGGCCATTATTGTATCATACTAGTTTGTATATTACTTAATGGAATCTTGGGATATTCACATGTATATAACAGTCTTGCTAAACATGGTAATATGGTACTTGGTTTTTTCTATCTTAATATGTGAGTATACGTATTGATAGAGCTCTTAGGATCTTGCTTGACTACCAGCGTTGTGATGGCAGTCACACTAGTGGGGGCTGGGTAGTCTACAAGCACATCCTTATTCAGGTCCCTAGTTGTAGGATTATCGAGACAGGGCATCGATACTCCGGAGTAGACTAGTGTGTACGTTTCTCATCCCAGTTGGGGAGATGGTCCGCCCACAGCCGTCAGTACGTGGTACTGGAGATAGTATGCAGGTGCTCGTTAGGTTACGGGTATACCGGACATGACTCACACGGAACTGTTGGTTGGTTTTATACCAGTCGTCAGTTAACAGTTCACAGGTGACATGAGTACAGCATAGTCCGCAGACTTGACACTGCTGCTTCGCCTCGAGTGTGTCCCACTGTTCTTAGATTGCTACCCTACCACGTCTCAAAGGAGTCGTGCAAACAGGTAGCAGTTGGGTGTAGTCCCGAGCACTTGTAGGCAGTGGCGGTTAGACAGGATTCGTCTCTCCCGGTATTGGCAGTTGATATCGCGCTGTGTCGGAGAGCCATTACGCAAAGTCCCTTGCCAGGGAAAGCGAGATTTGCTGGTAGGTTCTAGTAGTTTCTCAGGGTGTAATGGGCTTCACTCCGACACGACTTATACCGCTATTAGGGGACTGACGCTTGCCGCCCCCTAGGCCCGATATGCGATAGTCTTAGACGAACAGACCGGAATGTACGGAGATTGTCACATCAGACTCGGTAGGAGTTTGGATGGGTTTCCTCATCGGCCTTCTTATCGACATCTACCTGGGGACCGTTACGTACAGCTAGTGCCGCTTGCGGTCTGTGGTTAAACCCACTGCCTGCGTAGTAGTCGAGTCTCTAGAGTCCTACACAGAGAGTTTCCCTACTACAGGTGAAACGATATAAAGGTCGTATGGTTTTACGACAAGGGTTCGGACTCATACGTGTGTTTCCGGACGTACGACATCCGGACAGTTTTTACTAGCCGGCTTTAGTTTAAGCCAGTTTCTAGTATCCGGTTATTGGATTTATACAGTCTAAAATTTTTCTGTTTTTTCACGGATAGGAGGGGCGTTCTCATAATTACGCGAGAAGCTTCTAGAAGGTTGGTGACTTGGGGCTTAAGGTGGCATATGCATTAAATGAGATTAGTGAGTCATTTGAGTGATTCATCCATGTCATTAATGCATCATAAATGCTTAATGACTCATGTAGATGAATCACCCATTTATATTTATGGAGCATGGTTGTTAAATCATTTATTTGATTTATCTTGATATTTTTTATGCTTCATATATATTATGATAGATCATTATCTCATCTTATTCTCTTGCTCACCTTCTCTCTCCTCAAGCTCTCTCTCTTCAAAGGCCTAACCCTAATCCTCCCCTCTCATGTGTTGAGACCAAGGATTAGAATAGAATACTTAATCCTTAACCATTCTCTATATCACCTGGGTTACTTAGATTAGCGATTTAAGAAACCTAGTTACCTCAAGTTAGAGGTGAAGCTTGTAGTAAAGCACTCGGGTGGATCATAAACTACATAGAGAAGGCCGGAGAGGACTTGGAGAATGGAAAGACGAAGGACATGGTTCATCAGGTATAATAACTTTTCATAATAGTTGTTTAATGATTCTTGTTAGTTATAGTTTAGCAAAGATTCTCGGTTAGTCGATGTTTACGCCTGAAACTAGATCGTTTTTCATTATTCCGCCTCCCCGCAAGTAGTGGGGTGTTGTACATCGACTTACAAACAGATCTCCCCGAAATTCGTTATGGTGTCTACCCAAGTTTAGTCAAGATGTGACTCCATTCGGATGCTTGTCATCCGGTGGTACTCAGTTTGCTCAGTTGTTCTTGTTAAGTTATGCGTATGTAGAAATTGTTGTCAGCTATTGGTGATCGTCATTCGCCATCGTTGGGGTTCTCTTTCGATGACAGTTATCAGGAGACACTCCAATTAGCAACCTTTAGGTTTAGAGGTTAGGTCGTGTCGATTACCATCCTGTTTTTCTGACTTGGCGTTGTAGGATTATTGGACCTCATCTAGTCTAGAGACTTCGGAAATGATCCAGTTGTTTTAGGTCAGGATAAGAATTGTCCATTTCGGATAGAGATCAGATGCTGACCAAGATGGTCGCAGATTCGAGTTCGCAATGGCAGATCATGTATTCCCACGGAAATTTCCGATAATGGCATGTTGAGTTTTGGGAAGCTTTCCAGGATAGTAAGTCTTTTTTTTGGATCTTTAAGGCGAGTTGGTTCGTTGCCTTAATTTGGCACTTCCACCCAGATTATTGAGTATTCACCCCGTATTCCCTAGGTCGATACTTTGCAATTACCTTCATGACCTTTATCAGTGGATTCAACGCCAGACCATTTAGTTCGAGCGTGATCCTTCGTTCACCAAACAGCCAGTCGTAATATTGGACCGGCAGGCGAAAAAACATCGATCGAAGGTCTTGCCATAAGTGAAGGTATTTTGGCGCATCCCAAACGGTGAAGAGATCACTTGGGAGGCTGAGGGCGAGATGAGGAAGAAGTTCCCTCATCTCTCTTAAGGTATGCGTAGCTTTGTATTTTAAAATTCGGGGACGAATTTTCTTTAAGTGGGGAAGATTGTAACACCTTAGGTTGTGTTTAGGGGTTAATTATATTTTGATATATAGTTTTAATAAAAAAAAGTTTACCAAATTAAGTTCCAAATATTTTATCCTAATTAATGAATATTTTATTAGAATTTTACTAGGCACACACACACTTGTGCATGTAAACTAGGGTTAAGAGATGGGGTTAGACCATGATTAGCAAGCATGATGGATTAACCCATTCTCTTTAAGTTAATTAATTCTTATTAGGTGTATTTGGGTTTTTATTATGTGAGTTGATTATGTTTTTTTTAAATGTTTTCTTTTTTGACTTAGTGATGTTAGTTATATGTATGCCCTAGAGGCCATTACTATACATACGATTTATATTGTAATGGATGCTTGGACATATATAGGGAGGACTTTCTTGCTCGACATGACAGTATGCTATCTGGTTGTACTTTATCTTAACATGTACACTGATTGTCTCTATGTTACATGTTGATAAAGCCCTTAGGATATGTACTCGACTACTGGGACTATGATGAGATCATACTAGTGGGGCCAGGTAGTCGATGAGTACATCCTTGTCACGACCCAAATTTGGCCCGTAACCGGCACTTAAACTACGTAACGTCTAAAAGCGTACGCAACTTAAGTAAGCCGAAACCCAGAAATCTAAACCACCCAAAACTGGATCAACGGAGAAAGCATTGTTTTAAACATTCGGAATTTTTCAAGTAAAAAACTTAAAGTTTAGTTTTCGTTCTTAAAAATTTCGGCAGCACCTCCTTTGTAAAAACTAACCCCGAAAACGGGTACAACATAGATAATAATAAAAGCATCCCAAACGGGAGCAAATCACGCCCAACGGCGGAGACAACCACCACAACATATATACGACGCCGAAGCGAAGAAATATAAAAGGAAACTGCATAAAGTAGTAAAACTTTTCAACAAAACCGGCTCCCACGAGCACGGCACCCAAAGTCACCACAAAATAACACTGAATCCTCACAAGTCGTCTCTAAGTCATATACAACATAGTGGTAGATGGAGAATACTAGATCCAACAAAAAAATATACAAAGTACAAACAGATAACCGCAACCCACCTAAAAGCAAGGCTTCACAGCCAACCGTAGCGGTATCCGCAAAAGTAGAGATGATAAGATGCCCTGCCGCGACTACTCAGAGGGTAAGTCCTGCACAACACTGTGGCACAACGGGGGTGAGTTGCCAACTCGTGAATAGTAAATAACATCATACAGTAATAGCAAGTATGCACGAACAGCGATCTATCTATCACAAGTAATCCGATAGCATAAGTATGATAGGTGAATATGCAACAATCATGTAAAGGTACATCATCAGGGTACTACAACTACATGAAACGATGCACATCAACATAATCCTGAGTGTGGGATGATATAATATAGAATCTCATGCAAAAATCATCAGCATGGAAAAACACCAGTGTCCCTCACTGACACATCAAATCCCAAATCCTCAGGCACCGCATCCTCAGATCGGCCCTCAAATCCTGTATGTCTCACAAAAACCTGAGTGTCCAACACCGACACTCGAAACATCATGAAACCCGTGTCTAGCATCGACACGTAAATCCTCATAACTCAGGTGCTGTCACCATGACTAGCCCTGACGATATGGCATACCTCACTCCGGTCGGTATCTCCATGATAACCGCCGAGTCCAAATACAATCACCGGTAGGTAGTGGTCCCACCGTCAGGTTTATCGTCTACACCACGAAATCACCACTCTCCCCGGGGTACCATACCGGTTCCACCATGTACCCGCAGACGGTGCATCCAGCTCCTCGAATCGGGTATCACAAGCCAAATCTCAGAACCGAGAAATCACATGGTGGACGCATCAAATATCATATCAAGAAAAACCGGGTTTTCAAACAATACAAAGTTTTCTTGAAAATATCCCCCACGGTTCTCAAATCCATAAATCATATGAAATCCATATCTCAATGCGTAAAATCCATATAAAACTGATATATGCAACATAAAACATCAATATGAGCATATAAAGGGAAAACCGCTCTTTAAATTGAATCTAGCTTTAAAAAACATATCATGCGGTTCCCAATTCCTTCGAAAATAAATGCAGTATCATATGAAGTGTACATGTAAGTGTAGCAGGGTTTAAGTATCTACATGTAATCAAGTACGAGGGTGTACATGTCAATATGTATGCATGATGTATAAGTAATTATAGCAAGATATAAGTGAAGTGGAATAAGGTTCACTACCTTAACTATTCCTGCCCAATGCAATATCACGTATGTATGTGCCCATAGTATTTCATATGCACAATAGAATAAGAGTTACTACTCCAATCATTCCTATCCACTATCATATCACATATGTAGGTGTTTGTGCGTGTTATGGCAATTACAAACGGTGTGGGTGTAGCATACAATTTAGTGCTCGTGCAACATGAACCGTCAGTAATGTGTTATATATAAAGGTACGAGTCAAGTACAACAGATAATGCTATGCAATGACATTCATATGAAAGTAACTAATATGCAAATACATGCAGTTATCATATCATATTCGCCCCGACGCATAACGCCATACGGGCGATTTCCCCGTAGATGTTAAATCTACTCACCGATGGTCTCGAGCTAAGAAAATCCGACCACCTGCTTCCCCTTGTCCGCAGCACCTGAAATCCCTGCTTGCGAACCTAAAATTTCATAAATACAACACATAAGCTAAATATCCTAAAATGACGAAAAGACAAAGAAACGCGACGAAAACGCCCGGAAAATTACACTGCGCGCTTAGCGCATCTATCGCGCACGATACCGGCCAAAACCCTAATTGGGGTCGCTAAACTACAAAACACCAAGTCTGGACCCCGATCGTCCCGATCGCGCAACACAACACAAAAATTACGAGGAATACACTGGATATAACCTCGCAACTACCAAACGAACCCTACGTCGGAAAACCCCGAAATCTAGTAAGCAACCTATCGCAATATATCGCACTAGATTCAAGATAACACAAATCTAACAATTACAAATACCTTAAAATAGCTTAACTAATCTATCTAAACCAATCCTATATTTTAACACTCGCTAATTATGTTTTAGCAAAAATCTAGTAAGCAATTTTGCTTAATTAAACAAAATGCTTATTAGCAAATTTTAACACTTTCTACTAGATTATTCTTTTCCAAAACACAATTTAACACTTGAATTAAACACTAATCACTTAATCAAAATTTAACCCTAACATAAATTTCTTAAACCAAATATAATGAATTAATCATGAATTAAATGCTAAACTAAGCACTTAAATAGTTAACTAAATTAGCTAGTTAAAGATTAAAGCAATTAATTATGGATTAAGGTAAGAAATTATACCTCCTCAAGAACACCAAAAAGAACTTAGATCCATCACTTTAGCCTCCAAAAATCAAGCTTTGATGAAGATCCATGAAGAATTAGTGAAGGAAAAATGGTTTAATATTTATATAGGAATTTTTGGATTTATTTTTGGATTTCTTTTTGTGTTTTTGAAAGAAAATGAGAGAGAAATGAGTTTGGAAATGTTTAGGACAGAAATGGGGTGGTGAGGGTCGGCCAAGGTGAGTGGGGGGGTATTTTTGTGAATTTTGGGTGAAGAAATTGCTAGGAAATGAGTAATAAAAGCTAATTAAAGCAAACATGCCACCATTACACCCTTTTCTTTTAATTTTAAAAAGAAAACATTAGTCACCAAAAAAAATTTAGATATTTAAAAAGAACCTTCTAAAATAATTCTAGTGACAAAAATTAATTTATTCACAAAATAAAATTTTTCCCGATTTACGTGCACAAAACACCGCTTAAAATAATATTTTTTTCGGGAAAAAATCTATCTGAACCAAAACCTCCCAAATATTCCCAAAGTTCGCGCACAAGCTTTATTTTAGCCAAATTAGGTGTCGGTAAGCTTATACGGTCGTTTGATCGAAATCGGGTTAAAACGGGAAAAACCGACAATTTCGTCCAAAAACGGGAAAATTCGCAAAACGATTTCTAAAACGTTACAATCCTATAATTGTTCCTAGTCGAGGGTGTATCGAGACAGGGCATCGATACAAAAGAGTAGACTAGCGTATACGCATCTTGACCCATAGGATGGGCGATGGATGATCCCATATCCATCGGTGTTTGACATCAAGGATGGTGTACGGGTGCTCAGTAGAGACTGGGTACACTGGACGGACTCGCCGAGAACTCCCAGATGGTATTATACCTTACGTCAGATGGCAGTTCTCCAGTGACACTGGTACAGAGTAGTCTGTTGACCCGAAATCGTCATAGAGTCTTGTGTGATTCCCACTGTGCTTTGATTTCCATCATACCACGTCCAAGAGGGCGTGCAAAAGGTGGCTTTTTGGTGCAGTCCCGAATCACATGGAGGCAATGAGCTATAGGAGGGGATTCGTCTCTCCCGGTATAGGGAGTTGATGTTGTGCTGTGTTCGATTGGCTATAACCGGAAATCTCTGGCCAGAGTTGCTGAGATTTACTTGTAAGTGTTATCAGTAGTTTCTCGAACTGTTATAGACCTCAAATCGACACGACTTATCGAGCTGCTGGGGTCTGACGTTTACCACCCCTAGACGAGAAATGCGACATATCAGACGACAAGACCGGACTGTACGGGAGTGTTACTGATTGGACTCACAGGAGAATGCACAGGCTTGCTTGTTGATCTTCTGAGCGCTCAATACCTGGGTAGCTGTTACGTTTAGCTGACCGCTTGCAGCTTGTGGGTGTTTGATATGATCATCACCTACTGCCGGCATATTGACGATTCTTTAGAGTCCTATGCAGAGGTTTCTTGGCTCAGGCAAAACGGAGTAGGGGCACATATGTGATATGTGCAGGACCGAGGATAATGCGATATGAGATACCGTATTCTATTCTCGTGATATTTGATATCAGCCGGGTCATCGGATCAAGTATTGATTCGATGAATCGATACGGATAAATATTAGTCGGTTATATGTGATATAGCCGGATTGTCGGATCAAGTGTTGATTCGATAATTTAATGTATAATAATATATATGATATATTAAATTACATTAACTAATATTAGCTCGCTAAAAGATTCTTTTTCTCACTCTGGTAATACATTGATATATATGCGATATATGTTAAATGTATTATTTTATTTTGTTACAATAAATATTATATATGTGATATATAATATTGTAACATGATATGATAAATAATGAAACATGATTAGTAGAGATTAAACAAGATTAGGGTTTGATTTGGGTTAATGTTTACTAGAAGTTTCTAGAAGTTTTTTAATTTTGTCATGAAAAAGATATTTTTTATGACTCATCTTTAACCTAACCCAAACCCAACACCCTTGGTTAATTCTCTACAAAGGTTTAGCAACCATGGTTGCATTAATCATCATTATCATCTTTGCATTATTCATCACAAAAGGAATTCATTATTATTCATCTTCTTCTTCCTTCTTCTTTCTTTTCATGAAAAAGCTTACTAGCTTTTTTGCAAGTGATGAATGAGAGTGACAATAAGAAAACAAATGAGAGCAAAAATCCTACTTTATCATCCTCATCTATCCTTGCCATTTAGATGAGGGTGTTCACTTCATATTATCAGTGTTAGCTTGTGTTAACGAAACTTCAAGGTAGATCATCTTTGTATCGAAGATCAGAAGCAAGACTGCATCTTTCTCTTCGTGGAACCTCTCGAGAGTCCGGAACACGATGATCGCAGCGAAGGGACTTCAACACGGAGCTTTAGAAATGAAGGACCGGATCTACAAAGGTTGTAATCCCTCTCACTTAGTGTTAAAGTGTTTAGCATGCTTGTTTTCGCCTAAACTCTAGTTTAAAGATCCGGCTACGGGTTGTTCAGCACGGCTAAATTTTTAATCGGGCATGGTTGATGCCTCGTAGACCCTTGTGGCAGTGCCCTGCAACCCCACAGTGGTATCAGAGCCAAGCTAGAGCTTTAGGCGAAGTCTAGACGGAGTTTAAAGTCCGATCGAAACCCGAAACCCCGATGTTTAACCTTCTCTGTACATTTTTCAAAACTGTGGTTTTTTATGAATTAAAAATGCTCAGAAAAATAAGCAGGAAAAACTAAGAATTACTGTGAAGTACGGCCCTCAAATTCGCAAATATGACCGCGGAACCGCGGCCAAACCAAGGGTTTGGCGGCGGTTCCGCTGCCCAAATTGTGACTTAGTCCCTGGAATTTCATGTAATTATTCTTAGGTCCTTTCTTCGAAATTTTTTCTGGGAATATTTTAATTACACTCAAGTGTTGAGTTTTCTAAGGTTGTATTGGGGACTCGATGATTCAATCGGATAATTTAACTTCGTTTAGTTTTGTCCGGATAATTTTTAGAAACTGTTAAAAAGTTCGAACGGATATCAATAACTCACTTTTTCCCCTGTCGGAAATTTTTTCAAAAGTTGGATTTTTCCTCGAGTTTGAAACTTTCTAAGTCGTGCAAGTAACGCGGTGGACCCTCTAGAAGACAACAAATCTTCACTCGATTATGTGACCGTCTTGAACTGCCTCTAAACCTTAGGGTTTGTGGCAGT
This sequence comes from Agapanthus africanus, assembly GCA_030015575.1. NCBI lineage: Eukaryota > Viridiplantae > Streptophyta > Magnoliopsida > Asparagales > Amaryllidaceae > Agapanthus > Agapanthus africanus. The sequence continues at coordinate 193,468,749 of JASDDO010000010.1, read as the reverse complement.
ACGGCGTGCTACATGTGAGGCGTTGGCTTGACCCTTCTACGGCTGGACCATTGGTACTGTGGCATGTGATGGATGTTTTTAAATTGATTTCAAGTGTTGAGATATATTGGGAAATCTTGAGTGTTTGATTATTCGATCGGAAAGTTTAACATTGTCTATTTATCTGGAATGTAATACAATATTTGGAATCCACATCTAGTTATAAGATAACTAATTTGAATGTTATAAATCTAACAGTTCAGTCTCAGATGATCGGATGCCACGGAATTTTGATGTGATCAAAAGTCCGTTGCAATCACGTAGCGTACGCGGATACTCTCCGGATAAACTTAATAGACAGCCACGCCCAATAGCCCCGACCAAGTGACTGTAGGAGAACCCCGTCGCCAAAAGCATCCGTTCGGGTGCTCGCGGCAGCGGTGTTCCGCCTTAGTGCACTTCGTCGACGGCATCCGGGGGTGCGGCCATCTACTAAAGTTTGCGACGAGCATTCGATCAGGTTGTCGGGAATCTTGTTGAATTGCCCGACTAGATATTGAAAAGAGTTTTCGATAATGAGACTAAAATGCGGGGTTTATAATTGTTAGGCATGCGATGTCTAAGGAATTCATTTGGTTAGGCATGCGATGTCTAAAGAGGTTGCGGATTCCAACTGTTGTAGTTTTACACTTTCTTTTCTGTGACCGTAAGCGTAGTATGTGGTGTATCGCCGGCTTCGTTGCTATACATCAACGACGATCGGGATACGCATACTTGCTTACGTTGATGATATGAGATATTATGTGTTGCTGTGATATGTTATCTTGGATCGTCGTGTTCTGAATAGCCGGGGGTTTTATGTGAGATGAGAGTTTTTTCTTTTTCATTCATGTAAAATTCATTTGTATGTAATATTCTTTTATTGGGGCACTTCCGGGCTGAGGATGATGTCACCATTGTATATTATTTACTTTTCCGCATTAGGTAAACCCAAGGCAGGGAGCACAAGTAACCGGGTTCTAGGGTCCAGTGGGAGACCATCTCGAGGAGTCGAGACAGGGTCTCCTAACCCTAGAATTGGCAGTGTTACTTGCCGCTCTCGTAGGGGTCTAGGGATGTGGGTTTGGCTATTCATTGCGACCGTGGAATCCGTGTTTTATACAGGCTCGTATTGAAAACACAGACGTCCTAGTATATCCAATATTTCATATATGTTCTTCTGCTGCAATGTTCTGTGATAAGATCATATTACTGCCTGAGATGAATGTTTATATTATATATATATGAGATATATATTATATTGCAGATTTCGTTTCAAATGTGATGCTTGTGAAGCATATTAAAATGGGACTTCATTAATGAAATTAATGAAAATAGAAGAAACCTAAGATGTTGTAGAAACTTGTTTAAAAAAACTGGTAGCTCTAGTTCTTGCTTTGCATAGCGGTGTTCCTTGTAGAACATCCAGCACCTTATTCGATAAGGAAAGAGCCGACGATCCCTTCACCGGGAGTGACCTCTTTAGTGAAACTAGCAGATGCTACAAACTCGGTTTGTCTTTTGATTGCTTCTATAGTTCTTGCTTTGCACAGCGGTATATATGAAATACCCTGCACCTTATTCGATGAGGAAAGGGCCGACTATCCCTTCACCGGGAGTGACCCCTTTAGCAAAACTAGAAAAGCCTCAAAAACACTCCATTTAAAATCACTCGATTCTACAACGATATCAAGTTCATTACGCAAAAGGTTTTCATAAAAACCTGTCGTAGCCCTCCGTCATTTTAGGAAGTATAGTACTTAGTAGTCGTGCTGCGTATGTCGACTTTAGTTGAGGCATAGTGTACGGTAGCTAAGTGATGTCTTCCTACACAGCATATGATGCGATTAGTTAGGACATTCATGTGATTATGTCGACCATAGTTGAGGGTCATGTAGGGTTGGTCTGATTAATCATGAAATGACGGGTAGAACTTGACTAGTACTTATGATATGTCGACCATACGAGGTTTACTTTAATTAGGTTCGTGCGAAAGCACGGGGGACCTCCCTCAAAGTACCGGCACTGGCCTGGCCGAAAGATTGACGAAATTGTAGCGTGTAATTAATCCCGGCTAGTCTTTCCTTTCAGGGTTTGAAAGAAGATTTGATTAAAATAGTGGGAGACATCCTGATTAGATATATTAGATAACCAATCTAATCTTGCAAGAGCATACGATGAGTGTTTTCTTCTCTCTCTCTCCAGGTAGCGACCATATCACGCCTTAATCAAGATAATAAAACGGATATATTGACCGAACCCGCTTGTTATACTGAGCTGGGGAACGTTGGTCCCGCTCCAACTTATAATTTTTATAAGACAGAGCAGGATATAGGGAATTACCAGAATTCCCGTGCCGCCCAAACGAAGAAAGTGCATGCTGATGCATCATCTTCTGGTGTGTTCATTACATAGAACTGTTTCTCAGTATCCTTTACGTCCTGGGTATTTGATGCCAGATCAGGATCCCGATATGTAATTTATTACATGGGCTATAGATAGGTAGAGAACTGAGAACGGGTGATAAGTTTCATGAGATAGAAACAGTGCAAGTGTTGCAGCCAAGTCTGTTGTTCACTATCACCCTGTATTACCAGAATACATTGATTCTGAACGTATGTTATTAGATATCGAACCTGATATACAACATCATATCAGTCTCTTTATTAGTAAAGAAAGGATATAATTTTGTATTGTTGGATAATGTTTTGAACATTTTCTATATCAAGAGTTGATCGGTTCAGGCACGTTATCTAAAAGCATTGACGTTCTAAATCAAACTACAGTTCTTAGTATGAAGAACACACACAAGAGGAAGAGTTCAGAAATGAACGAATCCTTCTTGAGTCATTGTAGACTAGGTCATATCAATGCGACCCGACTAGCTGAAGTTACATTAAGATGCATATTTAAATTTGTTTGAATTTACATCTTGTGAAACTTGCCGGTCATGTCACAAAGATAAAATGACAATTGCTCTGTTTATTGGAAACAGAGAAAGAGTTAGTGAACTCTTGGGATTGATACATGCTGATGTAAGAAATGTAAGTCCACGTTGCCTACCCCGGTGCTCGCGGGGAGGCGGAAACGGTATAAAAATCGGATTTTTAACGAACTAGGCAACATGGACTATCAAAAGGAGGATCTTTGCTAAACAAAAACTAACTACAAGCTAACTAGTTTTAGCTACATGGAAGAATGGTTATACCTAGGGCTTTATGTCCTTCTCTCCTTGCTCCTTGGAGTGGAAGAAAGTGATCACCTTGTCGCCTTCTCTAGTCGAAGAAGGATCCACCTGAGAGCCTCAACCTTTGGCTTCAACTTCACGCTAGAAGTAACTAAGATGCTAGAAGTGATAATCCTAGAACCTTAGAAGAGAGTAGAGATTATTTTAGAGAGGTTTATCTCAAGCTCATGGGTTTCTCAACTCATGAGAGGGGAGAGCTTGAGAGAGAGGAAGAGGAGGAGAGAGAATCTATATGATAGAATGAATAAGAATAATGAACCATTCTCTCTAATAGGGGTGAATTATGAAATTAGATAATTAGCTAGATAATTGTCATGGTTAATCAAGACTTGACCATTATCATTTCACATTAAATGCAAATTGCAAGGATCAAAGTGCATCTTTCATATGGAATGATGATGGTCAACATGTCAACCCAAGTCAACAAGTCAAGTATGGTCAAATGGTCAACAACCCTAACCATGCACAATTATATTTAACAAATATCAATTATTCATAATACACAGATAAGCATTAGGGTTATGAAAATGACAATGGTCATCAACCCTAATCAAAGTCCTCTCCCTCTGTCTCAGTCAACTGTGCATACTCACCCGTATTCGTGATCCGAGGAACACGAATACAAAGAGATAAAACCAATCCCAAATCATATACTAGGATCTGGCTTAAACCAAAGCCCGCTAGTATAAGCTGTCCGGACAGCAAACGTGCACAAGTGCGCGGATGTGAACGAACCCTGTCGCAAAACCATGCGACCTCTACTCATTTTGCCTAAAGGCGAATAACTCTCTGTGTGGGACTCTAAAGACTCGACACTACGCTGGCAGTGGGTTTAACCACAGACCGCAAGTGGCACTAGCTGTACGTAACGGTCCCCAGGTAGATGCCGATAAGAAGACTGACGAGGTGAATCCATCTGAACTCCTACTGAGCCTGAATGTGACTGTCTCCGTACAGTTCGGTCTGTTCGTCTGATACATCGCATGGCGGGCCTAGGGGGGCGGTAAACGTCAGTCCCCTAATAGCGGTACAAGTCATGTCGGAGTGTAGCCCAGAACACCCTGAGATAATACTGGAAACCTACCAGTATATCTCGCTTTCCCTGGCCAGGGACTACTTGTGTAATGGCTCTCCTAGACACAGCTCGATGTCAACCCCCAATACCGGGAGAGACGAATCCTGTCTAACCGTCACTGCCTCCAAGTGCTTCGGGGCTGCACCCAACTACTACCTGTTTGCACGACTCCTTTGAGCCGTGGTAGGGTAGTAATCAAAGTACAGTGGGAACACACTCGAGGCGAAGTGACAGTGTCAAGTCAGCGGACTAAGCTGAACTCATGTCACCTGGGAACTGATAACTGACGTTAGGTATAATACCAACCAATAGTTCCCGACGAGTCCTGTCCAGTGTACTCGTAATCTAACAAGCACCGTCATACTATCTCAAGTACGACGTACTGACGGCTGTGGGACAGACCGTCTCCCACGCTAGGATGAGAAGCGCATACGCTAGTCTACTCCAGAGAATCGATGCCCTGTCTCGATAGTCCTACGACTAGCGACCTGTATAAGGATGTGCTTATGGATTACCCAGCCCCCACGAGTGTGGGCGCCATCACAACGCTGGTAATCAAGCAAAGATCCTAAGGGCTCCACTAATGCGTATAGGTGATATAATAAAAGATACACATGTACACAATAAAGCAGAGACAAACCAAGTAGCATACTACCATTTCGAGCAAGATTATATATACAACTGTGAATATCCCAAGCTTCCATCAAGTAATATACATACTAGTATGATACAGTAATGGCCTCTAGGGCATATACACTAACAATCTCCCACTTGCACTAAGGCCATATACTGGCGCATCGAAGACCTATCATCTCGAACTGAGTCGGGGGTATGGCCTTCGTGAATGGATCTGCAGTGTTATCTTCTGAAGCAACCCTCCGAACCTCGATCTCCTGGCGATCTACGATCTCCCTGATCAGGTGATACCGCCTCAAGATGTGTCTGGATTTCTGATGGGACCTGGGTTCCTTCGCTAAAGCTATAGCCCCGTTGTTGTCGCAATACAGAGGTATTGGATCAACAATGGACGGAACCACCTGAAGTTCTTTCAAGAACTTCCTCATCCAGATAGCTTCTTTTGCGGCATCAGATGCAGCGATGTATTCCGCTTCCAAGGTCGAGTCAGCAACGGTTTCCTGTTTGGAACTCTTCCAACACACCGCCCTTCCATTGAGGGTAAAGAAAAAACCCGACATGGACTTGGAATCATCCTTGTCACTCTGGAAGCTGGAGTCAGCAAAGGCCTCAATCTGGAGGTCTTCTCCGCCATACACCAAGAACATCTCCTTAGTCCTTCTCAGGTACTTGAGAATGTTCTTTACCGCTATCCAATGTTTCTCCCCAGGGTTTGACTGATACCTGCTTAGCACACTCAGTGCATAACCCACATCTGGTCTGGTACACAACATCGCATACATTATAGAGCTTACCGCAGAAGCGTAGGGTATAATAGACATGCGATCCCTCTCCAAATCAGTCTTCGGAGACATCTCTTTGGAGAGGGTGATCCCGTGACAAGCCGGTAGATTACCGCGCTTGGAATCTTCCATACTGAATATTTTCAGTATGGTGTCGATGTACCTGAACTGTGAAAGTCCTAAAATCCTCTTGGATCTGTCACTGTAGATCCAGATCCCCAGAATGTATGAGGCATCACCCAGGTCTTTCATGGAGAACCTGTGTGACAAGAACCCTTTGACAGATTGTAGCAAAGGAATGTCATTTCCTATTAAGAGAATGTCATCCACGTATAAAACGAGGAATACTACAGTTCTCGCTACAAATATACAAGAGATGCATGGTTAATCTGGATTTTTGATAAAGCCAAATTCCTTGACCGTCTCATCAAAATAGATGTTCCAACTCCGCGATGCCTGCTTTAGTCCATAAATGGACTTAAGCAACTTGCACACCTTTCCGCTGCTCCCACTCTGAATGAAACCCTCTGGCTGGTCCATATAGACACACTCCTCTAAATTTCCATTTAGAAAAGCGGTCTTTACGTTCATCTGCCAAATCTCATAATCGTGGAAGGCAGCAAGGGCAAGAAGGATCCGAATGGATTTCAGCATGGCTACTGGAGAAAAGGTTTCGTCATAGTCCAAACCAGGTCGCTGACGAAAACCCTTTGCAATCAGTCTAGCTTTATAGGTCTCAACCTGTCCATCTATACCAATCTTCCTTTTGAAGATCCACTTGCATCCGACGGGTTTTACCCCGTCTGGAGCAATGTCCAACGTCCATACATTGTTGGTGTACATGGACTCCATTTCGGTCTGCATTGCATCCAGCCATTTTACCGAGTCAACGCTCTGAATGGCTTGCTGGAAGCTAGTAGGCTCATAACAATCTATGATGCAATCCTCTCTATCCCCGTCTATGAGAAAACTGTAGTATCTCTCGGGCGGATGAGACTGCCTACTACTCCTGCGGAGTGGCGTGGGAATGTCCTGATCTTTCGAACCCTCTGGTTCTACTAAGCTTTCAGTAATAGCTCGTGGTTCTGGAATTTCTTCCAGTTCTATTGCGCTTCCACTAATTTCCTTTTCCAAGAACTGGTGTTCTAGAAAGTGGGCATGGCGAGAAACAAAAACCTTTTGTTCCACTTCGCAATAGAAGAAATATCCCTTGAAGTTCTTTGGATATCCCACAAACTTGGACTGTACTGAGCGTGCCTCGAGCTTGTCCGCATGCTGCTTTTTGACAAAAGCTGGACATCCCCATGTCTTAATGTGATTAAGATAGGATCTCTTCCCACACCACATCTGATATGGTGTAGTAGGCACAGTCTTAGTTGGAACTCGGTTCAAAAGGTATGCAGCTGATTCTAGCGCATATCCCCAGAACGATCGCGGCAACTCAGCGTTACTCATCATGGACCGTACCATATCCAATAGGGTTCCGTTCCGTCTCTCCGATACACCGTTATGTTGCGGAGTGTATGGAGGAGTAAGTTGAGAGAGAATTCCATTCTCTTTCAAGTAACCCAAGAACTCAGCACTCAAGTATTCACCACCTCGATCAGATCTTAGTGTCTTGATACTTTTGCCTGTTTGTTTTTCTACTTCATTCTTGTATTCCTGGAATTTTTCAAAAGCCTCGGATTTATGTTTCATTAAGAAGACATATCCGTACCTTGAAAAGTCATCCGTAAAAGTAATGAAGTAAGAATAACCGCTTCGTGCATGCGTAGACATTGGACCGCACACGTCGCTGTGTACGAGTCCCAAGAGCTCGCTCGCTCTTACTCCGTGTCCAGTGAACGGAGTCTTTGTCATCTTTCCTTTAAGACAGGATTGACAAGTTGCATACGATTGATATTCGAACGGATCCAAATATCCTTCTGTATGTAACTTCGTCAACCTTCTCTCATTGATGTGACCCAGTCTACAATGCCATAAGAAAGTTTTATTGATTTCTGGAGACTTTCTTTTGTGTGTATTCTGGACATTGATAATCTGTGGTTGGTTTAATACGTATATACCGTTGTTTAATGTACCCGACCCAATCAAAACTTGATTAAGGTGAGTGTTCACTACATTACTTACAAATGCAAATTCATAACCTTCTTTAGATAATAAAGATACAGAAATGATATTACAGGTTGCATTTGGTACAAAATAACAACTACGCAAAACCAAAAAGTGTCTATCCCAGGTGATAGTCCCCCACGGCCTCAGCATCCATGCTAGCTCCGTTTGCAACTCTGAGGGTCATATCACCTTCCTTCAAAACTCTACGCTTTCTCAACGCCTGCAAAGAATTACAGATATGAGATCCCGATCCGGTATCCAATACCCAGGAAGTAGAGTTTATTGATAGACAGTTATCAATAACATACACACCTGAAGCTGAAGCCGCAACTCGTTTCAGATCCTGGGTTCTGGCCTTCCAAGCCTTGCAATCCTGTTTCCAGTGTCCACTTTTATGACAGTAGAAGCATTCTTCCTTTCCCACCAGCCTTCCCGCTACCTTTGTTGCCTTTCCCTTTCCCTTCGTATCCACTTTACTGACACCGCCCCTTGGTTTGGCGGGGGCTTTCTCCTTCTTTCCCTTGGCTTTCGCCCTGGACCTAGAAGTGGAAGATCCTCCTACAAACAAAGTGGATGTCTCTCTACCTTTCTGTAGGGTGCCCTCAGCACTCCTCAACATGTTCAGAAGTTCGGAAAGTTCTACTTCCTTTCCATGCATGTTGAAGTTTAGGACAAACTGGCGTAAGTGGAAGGAAGGGACTGGAGAATCAAGTCAGTGTAGAGTTCATTCTCCAACGTGGTCCCAAGGTCCGTGAGCTCCTCTATGTAGCCAATCATCTTAAGCACGTGTTCCGCTACCGATGATCCGATGGCCAATCTTGCCGAAAATAGCTTCTTCGACACTTCGTATCTTGCGATACGAGACTGCTCTCCATACAGTTCTTTTGTATGATGAAATATGGATTCTAAGTCCATATTCTCGTGCCTCCTCTGATGTTTGTTGTCCATAGAGGCATTTGGCCTTCACGCAATCAATCTCCCATGTCTTACGGATTTCTACATCCGCGACGCTGGAGGTGGGACCTGGGACGGGGGGAGCTTTGGTGGTAAGGACATACCCCAACTTGTCGTAAGTGATTGCCATCTTGACATTCCTGAGCCAATCTTTGTAGTTTGGCCCTGTCAGTATGTTTTTATCTACTAATAACTTAAGTCCGTTCATGTTGAATGGTTGCTGCAATTAGGAGAGAGAAAAGAAACACTTTAGCATGATGCTCTTGCAAGTTTAGAGTGGTTTTTAGTTTGTCTAAATAGGATGGCTCCCACTGTCTCTCGAATTCCTCCTTAAACCAAAAAGGAAGAATTAGTCGGGATCAATCTCACCGTACAATACTTGCTTAACCGTTCAGCCAAGCCAGTGTCGGTACTTCGAGGGAGGTTTTCCAACGCTTCCGCGAAGTTCCTTAATTAAGTAACCTCTTTTCCCTGTGGTCGTAGCCCCGCTGACACCTTTCTAGACACCTACTAGGTTTATAGCATTGATCTCTAAGTGAGAGATTTCCCGAGGAGTAGCATATACTCACAGTAGGATAGGGATCCAAATATCATCGCGTGATAAAACCGAAGGAATCCTACCAGAATCATCACACTCCAAATGGTATGCAGCGCTAGCAAGTTTCAGTACTTATGAAACTCCCGATGTGGATTTTTGCCCCATGCTCTTATGACCTTGACTTTGGCCAAAATATCATAAGTCACATGTCAAGTTCTACCAGTCATTCTCCTGGTTAATTTGGACCCACCCATACCTACCCTTGACTTTGGCCAAAATGGCAGCACGACTGTCCCAAACCAACGCATCTACCTATGCTGCACATGAATACCCAATAGCAACCAATCACTATGCCTTGACTTTGGCCAACATACATAGCTTGAATACTTTTTGACCATTCATGTGGAATGACGGAGGGCTACGAATGGTTTTGGCGAAACCGTGAACGTAGTGAACTTGATATAATCGATGGAACGAGATAGCTTTTAAAAATAGTGGTTCAAGTTCCGCATTTAAAAGTTTAGTTTTGAAAAGAACCGAGTGGTTTTCAAAGTGTTCCAATCGACTTTTACTTGGTTTATTTTCTTGCATTAATCTTAATGCGTCCCATCTTTTAATCCTACAATTGCACAAAACAACCAAAATATGGTGTACGCTTATGCCATCCGCATTCGCCACGGGGCCCCGTCATCACCCGTTAGGTTACTTAACTAACGACAGAGCGGGGGCTGGACTAGCGCAGATGCAAAACATAAGCAACACCTAAATAGTTATCATATATAAATATATAGCAATGATAGTCAACCCAGATCATAGATGAACACTTTAGATATACTAGGAATCCGCGATTCGTTCGAGCCGGCAAAGAAAAGCGGATTACACGGTCGCGATGAATAGCCAATACCCCACCCAAGACCCCTACGGGTGCGGCAAACTACCCGCCAAGTATCTGAAGCGAAGCAACCTCCCTCAACGACGTGAGTAGGCCACTCGGCACTTCGAGATACCCGGTAGTTTGTGCACCCCACCATGGGTCTATCCTAGGAGCAAAAACAGTAAAAAGAAATTATACAATGACGGCTACAACCCCGACCCGGTTGTGCGGCCAAATAAATAATATTACATCAATTTACATATTACATGAATGAAAGAAAAATTAAACTCTCATCTCACATCCACCCCGGCTATTCATCCGCGACAATCCACCGAGTTCATATACACAAACCAATAAGCATTACAGATCACAGATATGTATAACCCCCACTAATCGACGTATAGCGATTAGCAGACGTTAAATACATATAAACATCACAGATATAACCCAATAGTCAAAGTATAGTGAAGTTCGATAAAAAAAATACGGATTTATAGCCACCCAAATACAAATTTCTATTCTGGAAAATCTGGGCAGAAATAAAATATCTTAAAAATCCCAAAACCATGAAATAAGAACACTGCAAGAAAAACGAGCCGCGGCCGAGTCAACTCGGCCGCGGAACCGCGGTCAGTTGGTCGGTTCGCTGGTTCGTTTTTCTTGTGTGTACTGTAAAAACCCTGAGCTGATTTTTAAGGTGTGATTTATTATTTTTAGAGCAGATTTAAAAATCGGCAGAAACTAGGTTTTTGAAATTTTAGTTTTGTGATTTTTTCCGATCAAACTTCTATACACTTTACTAACTAGCTAGTTTATGTTTAGTTAGGCTCTGATACCACTGTAAGTCCACGTTGCCCACCCCGGTGCTTGCGGGGAGAGTAAACGGTATAAAAATCGGCTTTTTAACGAACTAGGCAACATGGACTATCAAAAGGAGGATCTTTGCTAAACAAAAACTAACTACAAGCTAACTAGTTTTAGCTACATGGAAGAATGGTTATACCTAGGGCTTTATGTCCTTCTCTCCTTGCTCCTTGGAGTGGAAGAAAGTGATCACCTTGTCGCCTTCTCTAGTCGAAGAAGGATCCACCCGAGAGCTTCAACCTTTGGCTTCAACTTCAAGCTAGAAGTAACTAAGATGCTAGAAGTGTTAATCCTAGAACCTTAGAAGAGAGCAGAGATTATTTTAGAGAGGTTTATCTCAAGCTCATGTGTTTCTCAACTCATGAGAGGGGAGAGCTTGAGAGAGAGGAAGAGGAGGAGAGAGAATCTATATGATAGAATGAATAAGAATAATGAACTATTCTCTCTAATATGGGTGAATTATGAAATTAGATAATTAGCTAGATAATTGTCATGGTTAATCAAGACTTGACCATTATCATTTCACATTAAATGCAAATTGCAAGGATCAAAGAGCATCTTTCATATGGAATGATGATGGTCAACATGTCAACCCAAGTCAACAAGTCAAGTACGGTCAAATGGTCAACAACCCTAACCATGCACAATTATATTTAACTAATATCAATTATTCATAATACACACATAAGCATTAGGGTTATGAAAATGACAATGGTCATCAACCCTAATCAAAGTCCTCTCCCCCTGTCTCAGTCAACTGTGCATACTCACCCGTATTCATGATCCGAGGAACACGAATACAAAGAGTTAAAACCAATCCCAAATCATATACTAGGATCTGGCTTAAACCAAACCCTGCTAGTATAAGCTGTCCGGACAGCAAACGTGCACAAGTGCGTGGATGTGAACGAACCCTGTCGCAAAACCATACGACCTCTACTCATTTTGCCTAAAGGTGAATAACTCTCTGTGTGGGACTCTAAAGACTTGCCACTACGCTTGCAGTGGGTTTAACCACAGACCGCAAGCGGCACTAGCTGTACGTAATGGTCCCCAGGTAGATGCCGATAAGAAGACTGACGAGGTGAACCCATCTGAACTCCTACTGAGCCTGAATGTGACAACCTCCGTACATTCCGGTCTTTTCGTCTGATACATCACATGGCGGGCCTAGGGGGGCGGTAAACGCCAATCCCCTAATTACGGTACAAGTCGTGTCGGAGTGTAGCCCAGAACACCCTGAGATAATACTGGAAACCTACCAGTATATCTCGCTTGCCCTGGCCAGGGACTACTTGTGTAATGGCTCTCCTAGACACAACGCGATGTCAACCCCCAATACCGGGAGAGACGAATCATGTCTAACCGTCACTGCCTCCAAGTGTTTCGGGACTGCACCCAACTACTACCTGTTTGCACGACTCCTTTGAGCCGTGGTAGGGTAGTAATCAAAGTACAATAGGAACACACTCGAGGCGAAGTGACAGTGTCAAGTCAGCGAACTAAGCTGTACTCATGTCACCTGGGAACTGATAACTGACGATAGGTATAATACTAACCAACAGTTCCCGACGAGTCCTGTCCAGTGTACTCGTAACCTAACGAGCACCCGCATACTATCTCAAGTACGACGTACTGACGGCTGTGGGACAGTCCGTCTCCCACGCTGGGATGAGAAGCGCATACGCTAGTCTACTCCGGAGTATCGATGCCCGGTCTCGATAGTCCTACGACTAGGGACCTGTATAAGGATGTGCTTATGGATTACCCAGCCCCCACGAGTGTGAGCGCCATCACAACGCTGGTAATCAAGCAAAGATCCTAAGGGCTCCACTATTGCGTATAGGTGATATAATAAAAGAAACACATGTACACATTAAAGCAGAGACAAACCAAGTAGCATACTACTATTTCGAGCAAGATTGTATATACAACTGTGAATATCCTAAACTTCCATCAAGTAATATACATACTAGTATGATACAGTAATGGACTCTAGGGTATATACACTAACATGAAAGTCCCATGTCTATACATGCCAAGACCGGTTCTTTGTACTTCATTAAATTCTCTGATAATCTCTCAAGATTCAGACACGTGTTCCTGTTGAAACATAAGTCCGAAGCTTTTGAGATATTCACAGAATATAAGTTAGAAGTAGAGAACCAATAACGGGTATAAGTATTATGTCCTTTGATGAGATCAGGGAGGAGAATACTAGAGCACGGAATTCCTGGACTATTCTAAAGGAGAATGAGATTCTCTCTCAGCATTACGCCTTCGTATACACCATAGCACAGTGGTATATCGGGGCAGAGCAATAGCACCCTATGTGATATGGTGTGCTCTATGATGAGTACTACGGAGTTTCCTATTTCCTTTTGGGAGTTATGCACTTGAGAAGTTGCATACCTATTGAATAGGGTTCAAATCAAATCAGTTGCCTACAACTTCATATGTGATATGGAAAGGGAAGAGCCCATATCTTAAGTTGGTTAAGATTTGGGGTTGTCCGGCCTATGTCTAAAAGCAAAATCCGGACAAGATCGAGGCAAGGTCTGTTATGTAGAACTGGAACGGTTCCAGCTATACAAACTGCAGCTGATGATTTGGTAGAACCAAAGGATTCAATAGTTTCCAACGAACCTCAGCCTCTCCGCCGATCTGGTAGGGTTCCTCATCCACCTGAGAGATACTTCGGTTTCTCTATGACAGTGGGAGAGAGGATTGCATCATGAGATGATGACCCAACTAGTTTCGAGCAGGCCATCAAGAGTGAGACTCTGTAAGAATGGCTGGATGCTTATCGATCTGAGATGGAATCCTTATACACCAACAAAGTATGGACTTTGGCTGCTTTATCTGAAAGGTTAAATCCCCATTAGGAGCAAGTATATCTTGAGAAGATTACTTGGTGTACATGGAAAAGTTGAGACTTTAAAAGCTTCGCTTAAGTCCATCCAGATCCTACTTGCCACTGCTACTTACCATGATTACGATATCTGGTGGTTGGGTGTCTTGACTGCTTTTCTAAATGATGTTTTGGAAGAGAGCATCTATAAGTACACAGCCAGAGGGCTTCGTAGACAGTGGGAGCAGCAGAAACGTGTGCAAGATGCTTTGTGTGATAAAGCAGGCATCGCGGAGTTGGAACATCTGTTTTGATGTGGTAGTCAAAGAGTTTGACTTCATCAAAATGGTAGATGAACCTTGTATATACAAAAAGGTAGTAGGGAGTATGGTGGTGATCCTCGTAGAGTACGTGGATGACATACTCTTGATAGGGAAGGAGTTTCCTATGCTACGCTTGGTCAATCTCCGCTTATCACAAGGATTCTCCATATAGGATCAAAGCGATACCTCCTATATCCTGGGTTTTGGATCTATGAGATAGATCTAATTGGATGTTAGGATACTGACTAGTTGTAGTGAGATGGTATCAATCGATCCTGGGGAGAATCACTGGAAAGGTTCCAGGATGATAAGAATGACTGAATGTCAGTCGCAGGCATTGTCTTTACCCTCAGTGGAGGGACGGTATGTTGGAAGAGTTCCAAGCTAGATACCGTGACTGACTAGGCGATTAAAGGCAAGATACATTGTTACCAAGGATGCTACCAAAGAGGCGGTCTGGATATATTTTAAGTTCATGAGATGAACTTCGTTCCTACCATTGTGTGACAATGGAGTTGTGGCTTTAGCCAAGGAACTACCATCCCATCAGAAATCCAGATATAATTCTTAGGCAGTATCACCAGATCATGGAGATGGTTGATCTCAAGGGAGATCGAGGTTAGGAGAGTAGACACTGAGGACAACAGCGCGGATCCACTCACAAAGGCCTTTTCCTAGTAGAGACTTTTAAGGGATGGTTGAGTATAAGATACTTTAACAGCAGCTAATTGTTGGGTATGTGATATCACAACAGATGGCCCTAGTGCAAGTGGGAGATTGTTAGTTATATGTATGCCCTAGAGGCCATTACTGTACATACGATGTATATTGTAATGGATGCTTGGACATATATAGGGAGGACTTTCTTGCTCGACATGATAGTATGCTATCTGGTTGTACTTTATCTTAACATGTACTCTGATTGTCTCTATGTTACATGTTGATAAAGCCCTTAGGATATGTACTCGACTACTGGGACCATGATGAGATCATACTAGTGGGGCCACGGTAGTCGATGAGTACATCCTATAATTGTTCCTAGTCGAGGGTGTATCGAGACAGGGCATCGATAAACAAGAGTAGACTAGCGTATACGCATCTTGACCCATATGATGGGCGATGGATGATCCCATATCCATCGGTGTTTGACATCAAGGATGGTGTACGGGTGCTCAGTAGAGACTGGGTACACTGGACGGACTCGCCGAGAACTCCCAGATGGTATTATACCTTACGTCAGATGGCAGTTCTCCGGTGACACTGGTACAGAGTAGTCTGTTGACCCGAGATCGTCATAGAGTCTTGTGTGATTCCCACTGTGCTTTGATTTCCATCATACCACGTCCAAGAGGGCGTGCAAAAGGTGGCTTTTGGGTACAGTCCCGAATCACATGGAGGCAATGAGCGATAGGAGGGGATTCGTCTCTTCCGGTATAGGGAGTTGATGTTGTGCTGTGTTCGATTGGCTATAACCGGAAATCCCTAGCCAGGGTTGCTGAGATTTACTTGTAAGTGTTATCAGTAGTTTCTCGAACTGTTATAGACCTTAAATCGACACAACTTATCGAGCTACTGGGGTCTGACGTTTACCACCCCTAGGCGAGATATGCGACATATCAGACGACGAGACCAGATTGTACGGGAGTGTTACTGATTGGATTCACAGGAGAATGTACAGGCTTGCTTGTTGATCTTCTGAGCGCTCAATACCTGGGTAGCTGTTACGTTTAGCTGACCGCTTGCAGCTTGTGGGTGTTTGATATTATCATCACCTACTGCCGGCGTATTGACGATTCTTTAGAGTCCTACACAGAGGTTTCTTGGCTCAGGCAAAATGGAGTAGGGGAACATATGTGATATGTGCAGGACCGAGGATAATGCGATATGAGATACCGTATTCTATTCTCGCGATATTTGATATCAGCCGGGTCATCGGATCAAGTGTTGATTCGATTAATCGATACGGATAAATATTAGTCGTTTATATGCGATATAGCCGGATTGTCGGATCAAGTGTTGATTCGATAATTTAATGTATAATAATATATATGATATATTAAATTACATTAACTAATATTAGCTCGCTAAAAGATTCTTTTTCTCACTCGGGTAATACATTGATATATATGCGATATATGTTAAATGTATTATTTTATTTTGTTACAATAAATATTATTTATGTGATATATAATATTGTAACATGATATGATAAATAAAGCAAAATTATTAGTGGAGATTAAACAAGATTAGGGTTTGATTTGGGTTAATGTTTACTAGAAGTTTCTAGAAGTTTTTAAATTTTGTCATGAAAAAGATATTTTGTTATGACTCATCTTTAACCTAACCCAAACCCTACACCCTTGGTTAATTCTCTACAAAGGTTTAGCAACCATGGTTGCATTAATCATCATTATCTTCTTTGCATTATTCATCACAAAAGGAATTCATTATTATTCATCTTCTTCTTGCTTCTTCTTTCTTTTCATGAAAAAGCTTACTAGCTTTTTTGCAAGTGATGAATGAGAGTGAGAATAAGAAAACAAATGAGAGCAAAAATCCTACTTCATCATCCTCATCTATCCTTGCCATTTAGATGAGGGTGTTCACTTCATATTATGAGTGTTAGCTTGTGTTAACGAAACTTCAAGGTAGATCATCTTTGTATCGAAGATCGGAAGCAAGACTGCATCTTTCTCTTCGTGGAACCTCTCGAGAGTCCGGAACACGATGATCGCAGCGAAGGGACTTCAACACGGAGCTTTAGAAGTGAAGGACCGGATCTACAATGGTTGTAATCCCTCTCACTTAGTGTTAAAGTGTTTAGCATGCTTGTTTTCTCCTAAACTCTAGTTTAAAGATAAGGCTTCGGGTTGTTCGGCACGGCTAAATTTTTAATCGGGCATGGTTGATGCCTCGTAGACCCTTGTGGCAGTGCCCTGCAACCCTACAAGTGAGAGAGAGGGAGTATGGGAAAATGGCATGTGCCATGCTCTTTAAATGAAGAGAGAGGGAGAGAGGGGGGTGTTTGACTTGTGTTCTCTCTCTCTCACTTCTCACTCCTCTCACTCTCAACACACACACTCACACCCTCACAACAAGCAGCAGCAGAAGAAGAAGCACCAGCAGTAGGAACTAGCAGCAGCAGCAGAAGAGGCAGCAGCTGCAGAAGCATTAGCAGCAGCTCCAGCATCAGCAGCAGCACAGCAGGCAGCAGTAGCAGCAGCTCACCTCTTCTCCTCTTCCTCCCTCTTCCTGCTTCATAGGGTCTAGTAAGGTATAATCTTGAGCCTAACTCTCTAGTTTCTTAACTCGTGTAGGATTAGCTTCGGTTTGTATAAAAAGTGAGATTTTGTGCTTGAAATGGTTATTTCTGTAAACTTATGGTTAAGTGCTGTTAATATTGGTTAACCTAGCCTAATTAGGTGTTATTGAGGCCATGTAAACCTAATTAGACCCCAGATTACACCAAAATACCATAGGGTTTCAAATTTGCAAAATTCAGTGTTTTATGGTGATATTTTGGCTCTCTGTGATCTGCTATAGTCCTGAGCACTTCAGGTCAAAACTGAGGAAACTGGAGCACACTAGATATACCCTGACCACACCACCAGAGCCCGAGACTCCCACTCCAAAGTTAGGCCGCCGGTTTATTCTTTCTGGCCGCAATTTGCGGCCAGATGAGGGAATTTTTGGGTGTAGTTTGTGTGGGTAGGAGTCTGCTACATTTCTAGGGCCATTGATATGTATAATTTTGTAAGTTGTTAACCTGGGTAGAATCTGGGACGTTATATCGTATTTCTAGTACGTTTGGTTCGCGCGATACGCGCGATACGAGAAAGGGTTCTGTGATTCAGCGTATCACGGCGTGTCGGGATGAGTTTTAGACACGTACACACGTTTATTGTATCGTACACACGCGCGTTTAGTTCGCGACGCGAGCGTATCGTTTGGCTTAGATATCGCATCTTGCGAGGTGGTTGCTTATATGGACTCTTGTGTAAATTCCAGGTTCGCAGGCGCGTACGTCGGACGAAGCTAAGAAAGGGAAGCAGGTGGTCGGCTACGAGTAGCGCACGACCTGGTGAGTAGATTTAACATCTAAGGGGAAATCGCCCGTATGGCGTTAAGCGTCAGGGCGTGTTAGAATATTTACTATAGATGTTCATATGGACTGTAGTATCATACCTTTTTGTTGCATATAGTAATGATAGCATATGACACTGCACTGTCACTAACGGTTCAAGTTGCACGAGCACGATTGATATGCTACACTCACACCATTAGTGATTGCCATGACACTCACATTATACGATTGCTATAAATCATATATCATACTGATTCCGCTGTATTGAAGTTGTCATGATTTGCCATATACATCACATACCCATACTTGTACCACATACATCATGTATCCATATTTGGGCACATATACATCACATACTCATACCAGTGCACACATATATTGATATCTTCCTACCTGCGCACATGCACACTGTACACTCATACCAGTGCACACAGATATTAATATCTTCATACCTGCGCACATGCACACTGTATACTCATACCAGTGCACACATATATTGATATCTTCATACCTACGCACATGCACACTGTGTACTCATACCAGTGCACACAAACATTGATATCTTCATACTTGCTTAGATTACGCATTGAGATATGTTGTTTCCATGTTAATTCTGGATTTGGGGAACCGTGGATATTTCAAAAGAGAATAGTTAATTATTTAAAAACCCGGGTTCCCTTGATATGATATTTCGGTGCATCCACCATGTGTTTTCTCGGTGCTAGAGCGATATATTTGAACCCGAATCGAGGAGTTGGATGAGGCCGATTACGGGTACATGGTGGTCCCGGTATGGTACCCCGGGGTGAGAACTATTTCATTGTGTAGTAGACAGTGAGCCTGGCAGAGGGACTACTACCTACCGGTGATTGGTTGGACCTGGCGGTTATCCGGAGGATACTGACCAGAGTCGATTGATGGATACGGGACGACTCGTACTGCCGGGGCCGAGGGCCGATACATCAGACAGAGCCCGTGGGCTGACCCGGACTGACGGGTGCCCGATATGTGAGGATTTGCGTGTCGATGCTAGACACGAGTATTTGTTGATATTTTGGGTGCCGATGTTGGGCACTCACGATGTTTTGACATTTACAGGATTTGAGGACCGATGAGGATGACGGCGCCTGGGTAGTATTGGGATTTGGGTGCATTGATGGGTACCGATTATACTTCCACGATGACATTCCCTGTAGATGTTATATTTCCCATGCTCAGTATTTAGCAATTGATATCTCATCCTGTATTTGTTGTACCTGATATAGTACACATGCTTGCACGATCATTGCATACCCTGTTCATTCTATATAGGGTTGTTAGATTGCATTGTTATACCTGATTATCACATGTCTTGCTCATCACATGGAGATGTTATTAGATCGCACTTGTTGCATGATTCGAGGATCCAGTTCATCATATAGATGTTATCTGTTGGCATAGGTTAGAGTATCGCAACAAGTGCATACTCGCGATTACCTTTATATGTTATCTTCTATTAACGTGTTGGCAACTCACCCCCGTGGTGCCACAGTGTTTGCAGGTTGCCCTTCGGAGTAGTCGCGGCAGGCTGCGTTCTTGCATCTTTTGACACAGATACCCCTACAGTTGGTGTACTAGCTCTTTTGCTGATAGGTGAATTTTGTGCGGTATCAGGTTATCTTTCAGTTATGTACATTGTTATATCTAGTACTCTTCATCTACCACTTATGTATTGACTTAGAGACCAGTTGTGAGGACGATGTATATTATTTGTATTCCGGTGTCGAGCTCGTTGTGAGCCGACTTTACTTATGCAGTTTATTCTATCTGTGATGTTTCCCACTTATTGCTCATTTTCTTCGCTACGGCGTCGTATATTGTTATCGTGGTGACTGGTTACTAGAGGTTTTCTTAACATTTTAGTAAATGCTTCTATTCAATGCTCAAAACACTCCATACTTTTACTAGTTTGATTTCTGGGCCTTCGGCTTACTTAGTCGCGTTACACCTGTAGACGTTACGTGGTTAAGTGCCGGTCACGGGCCAAACTTTGGGTCGTGACACCCCGGGGCAAGAAGTTCGAGTAGTATACGATGAGCCTGGCAGGGGCGGCCTACCTACCAGTGATTTTTGCCATGATGGATATCCAGAGGATACAGACCGTGGCCGTGAGATGTTGAGATATTGATATTTTGAGATGGACCAGCCGGACTGTTGGGGTCGGGATATTGGATACAGATACTTTGGGACATTGAGTTATTCAGTTGGGGTGTCGATGCTTGAAACGGATTTCTGTTGATTTCATATGATATTTCCTCAGATATTTCACAATAATTTCCCTAAGATGAAAATAATGATTTCCACATATCAGCATATTCAGATCACGTGTTATATTGCATTCATGTGGCATACATGCTAGTACTTCACACCATATCAATATTGCAGAATTGTGACACTTTGCATACATGCTTACGATAGTCTTTATAGATGATACATATTACTCACGAGTTGGCAATTCACCCCATTGTGCCACAGACTTCTTGCAGGTCCGATCCATCAGTATTGTTGCGGCGGACGCACTTCCTCCTTTGCGTGGATTTGAGGGTTTTTGCTCGTAGGTGGGTTATATGTTATTTTGTTTTTCCACCTTGTATATTCATTGTATCTAGTGTACTCCATCTACTGTATCATCTACCAGTACTGATGTATATTGACTTAAATGCGAGACAGTGAGATTTGTGGGCATGTATATTGTTTCTTTGGGTCACGCTCACTTGAGCCGACATGTTGCTTATTACTTGTGCCCTTTTATGCTTATTTTGCATATTGCTGATTTATATTGCGTGGGATTTGTGTTCGCCTTGGGACGAAGAGCTAGATCCCGCTTGAGGATGCCTTATTTCTTGCATTTATATATATTCCTGTTTGTACCCATTTGGGGGCCAGTATTTACAAATGAGACTCTGCCGAAATTTTCGGAAAAATGGACGTTGCTTTTAAAAAGGCTTGATGTGACTTATTTGATTAAATTCGTTTTCAATAAATTGGCTTACCTTCACTCTACTGCTTATTTGGTTTTGATTTCTGGGCTTTGGTTTACTTAGATTGCGTCCGCCTAAAGACGTTCGTAATTTAAGTGCCAGTCACGTTCCGTACCTTTCGGGTCGTGACAAAGTTGGTATCAGAGCGATAGGTTTTACCTTTCTGAGTGTAGGATGAACCATGGTAGATGGAGTAAGTGACTTAAGCAGGGTAACCTAGCGTGTGTATGCCCGCGGCACACTTGCGATATGGTACTCCGCCTAGGTGACTTTAGGATATACTTGCTTGAAATTCCTTCTTCAATTCCGTGTATCCTATGATTCTATTACACTGTTCTTATTATCATGTTTCCTGTACCAGCCACTATGCCGCCGAAGGCTACGAGAGCGCAGAGGGTTGCCACCCTAGATGAGATCCGAGCAGGCTCGTCCGAGACGAGGACCGAGCAGGATGGCGTACCTACGCCTCAGGGACAGACTGATCTGGATTCCCCAGGCCGCATGGATAGGCTAGAGTTTGGTATGGAGGAGCTACGACAGATGATGGAAGGTATGCAGGAGTTACGACAGATGGTGGGATCCTTAGTAGAGGCCAGTCGTGCACCGAGATCGGAAGACGTACCTACCACAGCACAGACTACGATAGTACTTGCTGTACAGACAGTCGCTCCTACTACTACAGTGGCTTTTCCAGTATCCCTACAGGATTTCATGAGACTGAGTCCCCCAGTCTTCACCGGCACCGATGCAGCGGAGGATCCGCAGATATTCCTTGAAAATTTAGCTAGGATTTGCCGTTCGGTCATATGTTCCGACGATAGATGGGTGGAGCTTACGATTTTCCGTCTGGAGGGCCTTGCGCAGACATGGTGGGAGTCAGTCGGGAGAGGTCGAGCTGCAGGTCTTCTGTAAGTGCACGACAGCTCCCCGGCCGTCTTTTCGAGGCCAAAATACGGAATACAAAAACTTTTCTAAAAACTAGAACCGGCGCTACCGCGTACTTTAAAACCCGGATCGGACCATTAACCTAATCCTAGCAAACTAGAGATGGGGTAGAGAGATATACCGAGCTATCCGTGTCCTTCGGTCTTCTCGTCGTCATCCCGATCTCCCCACGGAATCTCCGGTCTTCATCTCCTCGTCTGAAGGGCACCACATTGTCGGGTTCTTTTACGGGCTCCCACCTCTGGACCGAGGCAACTCGGGCACGAAGTTGGTGAGTCGACGTGTCCATGAATGTTGTAGGATAGTGTAGAACAATATGTCTCATGGGGTTTATTGAAGTTGCCCTTTTAGATATCAAGGTGGAGGAATGAACTTGGGAGATGAGGTAAGTGATTTTTGTAAGCAAATGAGATGAAATCCCCACTCGCAATTTTTGGACAGCCCCTTCACAAGAAAGGCCGGCCATTGATCAAAGAAGAGGAGGGAGTGACCACACCCAAGGTTGTGTGAGCCAAAGGAGAAAATAATGCCAAAAAAGAAATGAGTGATCATCATGAGGAATAATCATCACACCACCATCCTTTCACAAAAAGCAAGTCATGATGAGAAAAAGAAGTCAAATTCAATCTAGAGCCATCATGAATCAACCATTAACAAGAAACACCCTCCATATTGCTAATTTGCACATTTGCAAATTAGCCCTCCTCCACCAATTTTCAGCCAAGGAAAGAAACAAAGGAAAATGGCCGAAACGGAATGCAAACTGGCAACTTCAAAAAACTGATCCCGTAATAAATTACAGGAAAACCCAGCGACTGTATATACATACATGCATTTGTATTCCGACCTAATACAAATGCAAAGAGACAAAATCTACACTGTGCAATACTAGGATCCGACTTAAACCAAAACCCTCTAGTATTATCCGTCCGATCATGATCCGTGCAATACGACACGTATATGATCGAACCCTACCATATCTCCATACGACCTCTACAACGTTTCGCCCAAAACTTGAGAAACGGTCTGTGGGGACTCTAAAGACTCGTCAATCCCTTGGCTGTGGATTTAAACATTAGCTTGTCAGAGGTATTAGCCATACATAACGGGCTACCAGGTATTGACCAAAAGGGACGTCGTTGAGCGAACTCATCTTGACACCCTACTGAGCCTGTCAGTGACAATATTCGTACAGTCCGGTCCGTTCGTCTATGAGCATCGCATGGCGGGCCTAGGGGGTTGGTAAAAGTCAGACCCCCAAAAGCGGTACAAGTCGTGTCGGAGTGTAGCCCAGAACACCCTGAGATACTACTGGAATACCTACCAGTAAATCTCCTGCGTTGGCCAAGGACTTCGTGTAATGGCTCTCCTAGACACAGCGCGACCTCACCCCCAATACCGGGAGAGACGAACCCCTGCAGATCCGCTCGCTGCCTCCATGTGGCTCGGGATTGTACCCAACTAAAACCTGTTTGCACATCTCCTTTGGACGTGGTAGGGTAGTAATCAAAGTACAGTGGGAACTCACACGAGACAAATGACGATCTCAGGTCGATGAACTAACCTGTACACATGTCACCAGGGAACTGCTATCTGACGTATGGTATAAGACCAACTAGCATGTTCCCGGCGAGTCCTGTCCGGTGTACTCATAACCCAATGAGCACCTGTATACATCTTAGGTGAACCAACTGACACCAGTGGATTGTGAGACCGGCCACCGCCCCTCGTCGGGGTCTCGACTGTATACACTAGTCTACTCTGGAGTATCGATGCCCTGTCTCGAAACTCCCATGACTAGGGACCTTTTAAGGATGTGCTTATAGACTACCAGCTCCCACGTATATGATCGCCATCATACTGCTTGCTGTCAAGCAAGAATCCTAAGGGCTCTATCAACGCGCAATATTGACCTGTAAGGTCAACTAAAGCAGTACACAATGATAAAGATAAACCAGATAGCATACTAGCATCTTGATTAAGACTGTCCTACCGGTATAGGTCCTCCCTCAATCATTGCAATCAAGTGCCTGTGATCCAATAGTTGACTCTGAGGGCACTATCTCCATGGTCGCTGCCAAAGAGAGAGAGAGAAAAGAAACACTCAGCGTGCACTCTAGCCTAGATCAGAATGGTTATCACTTTATATAATCAAGAAACCTCGCACTGTATCGTCAAATTCTCCTCCAAACCTGAAAGAAGAATTAGTCGGGATCACCCGAGGAGTAAACCAACTCATCAGTGGGAATCGGGATTCAACTATCATCGCATGATAATGTGATGGAATCCACTCACGTTATCACACTCCAGAAGGTACGCGCATATCTGGCAAGTTTCAGTTTCTTTAAAAACTCCCGATGTGATTTTTGCCCCATGCTCTTATGACCTTGACGAAGGCCAACATATCATAAGTCACATGTCAAGTTCTACCCGTCATTATACAGGTTGATTTGAACCCACCCATACCTAACCTTGACTTTGTCCAACAAGGAAGTACGACTGTCCCAAACCAACGCATCTATCTATGCTGCATATGAATATCCAGTAGCTACCAAACACTGTGCCTTGACTTTGGCCAACAAACACAGCTTTAATACTATTGACTATCCATATGAAATGACAGAGGGCTACGAATGGTTTTTGGCGAAAAACCTTTAACGTAATGAACTTGATATCGTTGAAGGAACCAGATAGCATTTTTAAAAAAATATAGTGACGAAAACCTTTGCTAAAGAGGTCACTTCCGGTGAAGGGATCTCGGCTCTTTCCCCGTAGAATGAGGTGCAGGATATTCCAACTGAAAACCACGATGCAAAGCAAAAGTAATCGACTATAGTGAAGGTATTGCCCTGATGCAAACTTCTGTCTAAGGGGTCACTCCCGGTGAAGGGATCTCGGCCCTTGCCTCGTCGATTGAGGTGCTGGATATTCATAACCGAGTACCACTGTGCAAAATAAAAGAGAACGTCATTGCATGAACAGCTTTTTGAAAAATGTTCCAACAACATCAGAATAGGTTTGTTTAGCTTGCATTGATCCGAATCAATGCAGTCCCATCAATTGATCACACCAATAAAGAACGAAAATAATGATGTACGTATATGCCATCCGCATTCGCTACTGGGTCCCCGTCATCACCCGTTAAGTTACTTAACTAACGACAGAGCGGGGACTGGACTAGCGTGGATGCAAAACATATACAACATCTACTAGTATATATATCAATATATAATATTCTCTCAAGGCGTGAAAAAAATGCAACATCACAGAAATGTAATAAGCATCACAGAACAATACAGATATCTGGGATCCCCGGGTTTCATAGAGCCGCTACTGAAACCCGACGTTCCCCTGGTCGTGTGGATAGCCTGTGCAATGAAATCCTAGACCCCTACGGGCGCGGCAAGTTACCCGCCAAAACCTGAAGCGAGGCAGCCCCCTTCAGTAACGTGAATGGACCACCCAGCACCTCACGGAATCCGGTAGCATGGGCACCCCTCCTTGGGTCAACCTGTACCCCATACGAGTGCGGCGAATAGCCCGCCAATTCTAGAGTGAAGCCCCCTCCGTCTCAAAGCTATGAGATGCGGGCCCGTTGCCCTCTAGAACCCGGCTACCCGTGCACCCCTCCGCGGGGTAATCCTAGTACAGAAAGTAAAAATATACATACAACGGGTACATCGACCTCAGCCCGTCGTGCCCCAAAAGAATAATATACAAACAGGCAGTGACGGCAGTCCACATGTCGGACGCTCGCCCCGCAATATCAAATGTACATAAATAACCAAACTGTACTAGCATTGCATCCAGGCTATCCACCACGACAAATCCACAACATCACAGCACAATAGAGAACATCAACGTGAATGTCACGTTCGCAAATCTGTCTAAGAGGGCTATAACAATTAGACAAGATTTACCGATCAAATGACATTCACAGTCGCAGATATAATGTAAATACTGTGAACTAACATGTTTAAAATTTTCGATCGACCAAATTTTCCGAAGTGGGCCCCAAGCACAACTGTAGCACTCAGAGAAAATCTGGGCCCAAACAGAATATACCAATAACCCCATTTCCAAGTCTAAAGAGCTCTGTAAAAAATTAGTAAGGTGATCACACTTTACTGCGAACAGGGGTTTGGCCGCGGTTCCGTGGCCTATCTACAGTATCACAATACCAATTTTTCACAGAAGTATTGAAAATCCCTGCATGTATTTCTGCAACACTCCAAATAATTTTTCGAGCCAAAAATAATTCGACCGAAACTGATGCAAATGGAAACGCGGTTTTGGAATTTTGTTCGATCGAACTTTTAAACACGCTAGAGCAAGCTAGACTAGGTTAATGGCGTGGCTCTGATACCAGTGTAAGTGCACGGCAGCGCCCCGGTCGTCTTTTCGAGGCCAAAATACGGAATAGAAGAACTGTAATGCCTTGAAAAGTCGTTTTGGTATTTTCCCGAAAATCGGTAAAAATTTGGTATTTTTCCGTAAATCGTCTTTTTGTTATTTTGCAGTTTAGGCCTAATTATACCTAATTTGGATAGGTAATTGCTAGTTTTTAGTAGCTAATGAGTTACTTATAAAATTCTGGTCATTTAAAAAATTTCCCTAATTTTTCAATTTTTAATATTATTTTAAGCAGGTAAAAATACATTAAATTAGCGATAAATACAAATTTCTTTGGGCTAATTTTAATCTATAGAACCATGACAACTAAAATCTAGTTTGTAATATAAATTTTTAGTATTTTATTTTAAGTTCTATTTAGTTATAATCGAAGGAAAATTAAAATTTTAATTATTTGAACTAAAACTTGCAAATATGATATTGTGGGGGGTCTTTTTGCATGGAATTCTTTTTGTAATCACTCACACACACCCTCACCCCTCCATGGCCGAGCCCAAGATCAGCAGCCCACTTCTCCCCCTCAAAAATTTTCTCCATCTCATTTGTATGTGTGAAATAGAGTTTAAAGGTATAGGTTAAGATGTATTGTTTTGGAGGCTTAATGTACCTTGATTTGAGGGGGGTTGACTTGGAAAATTTTGCACAACACCCACACCATTCCCCCCATCAGCTCCTGGCCGAAAATCTGCAGCCCATCCCCCTTCACTTTCCTCTTTTCATTTCCTTCAATTTTAATCAAAAAATTGCTCCAAAATCCAATTTAAATCTCACAAATTAATTTCCATTCTTCATCCCATTCTCCTTAGCTTTTATAACTTGAATCATGGTGTTATGAAGCCATCATTGGAGGTAAATTCTTCTTGCTATATCTCTAGATTTTTTAGGTATAATTTCTACCCATTTAAATTCTTATGGTTAGATTTCTTTAATTGAGTTGTTTTAGTGTTAATTTTAGTGCTATTTGCATACTAGTTTTTTTAAAGTTTATGGCTTGAGTTGAATTAGGGTTTGGAAAACCATTATTAGGTTAATTAAGTTATGTTGTTATCTAGTTTGTTTAGTTTGGATATTTACTTGTGATTTTGATCTTTAGATCGCAAATCTAAGATGCTTGCACCAAATTTGGAATTTTATGCTTACTATTTTTTTTAAATATTATGAAAAAATTGAGAATTAAAATATGGTAAAGGTTTCATCACATCATTGAAATTATAATGGGTAGTTTAATACCTTAGCTTGTGCAAAACCTAGCCTACTTGTTGAATTATGTATTGTTGCTTTAAAATGGTTGAAATTGGAAAAATTGCAAACTAGTTTTTGGTTTAATATAATTTGGCAAGATTAAAAATCTAGTAAATGCTTATGTGGCCTAATTAGGATAATTAGTGAGTATTGTGAACTCTAATTTGCTAAAACATCAAGACTTGTAGTAAAACGGTTAACGACCCCCTTTACTAGAATTTTTGGAAATAAACCGATTTAATCAATTTATTGGTTTTGATGATTTCACCATATTTCATATGTATGTTTAGTGTTTGTGAATGAGAAAATGAGTGTGTTGTGAGTTTTCTCGATGTTTGGCGTTTGTATGCCGACGTCGAGGGTTTTTGGGTCGATTTGTGAAAGCAACCATAGGTTTTGACCTATGTGGGATTCGTGCGTCGTTTTGGTCATGAGTCGGATTTTAATGCGATTTGGTACGTTATGATATGTAGGTACCCTTACGAAGACTTCGAGACGACAAGCAAGCGCGTGGCTGCGTCGGCACCGGTGAGCGAAGATCAGGTGAGTAGATTTATATCTACGAGGAGAAGTCGGGTGGATGGCGTATAGCACCCCAGCAGTCCGTGGTGGTGTATACGGATGCGTATACACACCAACAATTGTTATATGTTATTTAGGATTTATAACGATGTTTAGGATGGATATTGGTGTGTTGGATTACTTTAGTGTTGCGAACCCTAGGGTATTGTTGCACTACACATACACACATACATACACACATACAAACTTGCATACATTCCTATTTATATGTGCTCATGGGATTCTTTATAGTTATGTGTTCACATGGGTATGTGACTATGTGTTCATATACGGATATGAGGACGATACTAGGGATTGAGCTGAGTCGATGAGATTTGTTTTGTGGTTGTGATATCGGTTTGTACGAGACTGTCGATCAGTAGTCAGATCATGACTATATTGATGATATTAGTATTGTACTAGACATAGGTCAGTACCCTGGACTATGATCTTGGATAAAGAGGATACCAGATGAACAGTGTGATGAATATGATATTAACCCGTACCCAGATTTGGGGGATGCCGTACGATGGATTTACGTACGAGCTATATTTTGATGATTGATCCGCACTCTTGACTTGGGATGTCTGATTATAGATATGGTATCGGATATGATATTATTGAGGCGGGATCACCGACTAATATATATACAGGTATGTATATGTATCGACTCAGATGTTAGGCGGTTTCCTTACCTGTAGCCCAGCTGGTCAGCATAGCCCTCTAGTTTAGTTTAGTTGTTAGATTAGATTCGATTCTTACCTATTTCAAAAACTAACGAATCGTAGGTATTTTAAAAGACAGCCCAAGGGATTCTACGGATATTTCAAAAGACGTATCTTTTCATAAAAACACCGTAGCCCCTATTTTCAAAACCCCATGATTCGTGTTATTTCAAAAGGCATCATTTGTAGGACTTATATTAGATTAATGCAGATTAGTTATAGTTGCGTCTAGTATTCTGCTCCCGCTCATTATTGTGGTTCGCTTCGCATCGCATGCTTATTTTATGTTTCATACTCCATTATTGATATCATGCTGTTAGGACACCAGCACCATTACCGATGATGCGTATGTACCACGTACACTTATTTGCCGGCTCACACACATCTTCATCGGTAATTGCCCTGTCACGTACACCTTACAAAATAATCTTTGCTTGACATAGCCTGTTAGCTAATAGTTAGACATGATATTAGTGTACTTGCCTTATATGTTAGTTTAGAATTGTAGTTATTACCTGCTACTTCATGCATACTGTTATTCATTGTTATGCCGCATTCATGGATTCTCATGCATATATTCACTATTTTACGTGTTATTGAGGTTTTGGATTCGGATTTCCATGAGATTTTCTGGATTTGGAGGAAAACCGCAAAAACATAAATAAACCTTTTCTCTCTTTTAAAATAAAAAAGTGTGGTTTTCCCATGATGTGTGAGTCGTCCACCATGAGTTTGCTGATGGATTTCGAGACCCGATTCGAGGAGACGGATGAATCGTTTCGGGTACATGGTGGACCCGGTAAGGTACCCCGGGGCAAGAAGCGCGTGATGATGACGATGTGAGCCTGGCAGGGGAGCACTACCTACCGGTGATTTTTCCCGACGCGTCGGATATCCGGAGGATACCGACGTGGTCTTGAGATGGATGGTAGGGGCCGGTCTGGACTGACGGCGCCCTAGATATTGAGACTGTGATTTTGAGATTTCGAGATATTGAGGTACAGAGAATGTGATACAGAGATATCGAGATATTGGGATTACGTTTTGTGCCGATGCTAGGCACTGTTTTATGCTGATTTCATTATGATATCTCATTTTCAAAATACAAAGGAAATCTCACTAAATTATGAAAACAGTTCTTCATTTACATGTATTCTGTTTTCATGCATTCATACCTCATTCATATGATATATTGCTACCTGAGGCACTGACACGGGCACATGAGATTACACTCGGGTTAGATATTTACCCTAGCCTTGTTATAGGTTGCATGTTATTCTTATATTTGAGGATATATTATGATCATTGACCTAGGATTGCGTTATTTATGCGATTTCTCTTCGTAGATGTTTTTCTATTCACGAGTTGGCAACTCACCCCCGTTGTGCCCCAGTTTCTTGCAGGTTTGCCGTACAGGTTTCATTACGGCTTTGCGGGCACAGTTTCCTTCGGATGATTTGCTAGTAGGTGGGTTTACTTGTATCGTACCCCCATTATATATCTTGTATATCATTATTCTGTTGTATCTAAAAGTTCCATCAACCAAACAAGTATCTATTTAAGTAAGAGACCAGTGATGTTTATTCTTTCGACCTTAGAGTCGCGCGTTCATTTCTGTGGTTTTCTTGTGGTTTTGAGTTCCCTTTTGAATTTTGATCCTCGCCGTTGGAGTTGTATATTATATTGCTTGTGTGGTTGTGGCCGTCGATTGACGAAGAGCTAGCTCCCGCTTGGGGATGCCCTTTTTTTTTATTTCGTATACTATTCATATTGTATCCCGTTTGGGGGGCAGTATTTACAAAGGAGACTCTGCCGAAATTTTCAGAAAATACTTGATGTTTTTAAAAACCGCATAATTCGGCTTATGCTATTAAAATACTTGTTTTAAATTGGTTTTCCTTCACTCTAGTACTTTTCTTGGTTTAGATTTCTGGGTTTTCGGCTTACTTAGATTACGTACGTCTCAAGACGTCTCGTAGTTTAAGTGCCGGTCATGTTCCGTACTTTCGGGACGTGACAAAGTTGGTATCAGAGCGTTAGGTTTTACCTTCGGAACGTAGGATGACCCTTGGTTGATGGAATAGGTGACTAAAGTAGAGTGACGTACCGTGGGTATGTTCCGCGGCATACTTACGACACGCCACTCCACTTAAGGAGCCTTAGGATGTACATTTCTTTGCTCAGTATTATATTCATTCCGATCTAGCCTCATCAGTACCAGTTATGGTTTTGCTACCACGATTACGGGCAGGGAGAGCTACGGCTAGAGTTACGGTCAGCACGAGCTCGTCACGAACGAGGACTGACCAGGGCGAAATTCCGGCGACACACGATTGCGGAGATGTGTTTTTTTTACTGTGTTTCCACGCCACGAGCGTTTGGCGGATCGCCTTTATGAGATTTCTCGGACGTGCCGATCAGTATCAGAGGATTGGGCCACTGATAGAGGCCAGCCAGATTTTGATGACCACGAAAGTATTGCTTACTCCTGATGATTGAGGCACCGTTCAGCGTGCGGACGAGCGAGCCAGTTATTGCTGCGAACAACGAGATATTGCCCCAGATGCTGGAGTTAGTGCAGAATGAGTTATACTAAGAGATGATAGAAGGTCGCTAGTCATCGAGGATGAATGACTAGGACATGTAGATCGTTCGCCTACCCCGATGCGAGGTCATCAGATAGATTGATTCCAGCTAGAGACGACTTCACGCAGAGACGTTGGGAGTCGACAGAGACGATCGAATGTCAGAAACCTATTATTCCAAGTTTAAAGTAGTCGGAAAGACATGCAGGCAATTCTATGGTCCCTCTAGAAGAATGAAACCCTAACTCGACTTAATGACCGTGTGAAAGCCTTTGAACCTTCGGGTTTGCGGCAGTTCTACGGCGCCATTAGTGAGGCTTGGGTTTGCCCTTCTACGGCTGGACCACCGATGCTGTGATATGTACTCGATACTATTAAACTATGCCCAAGATGTTGAGCTCTTGGGGGATTATGAGGTTTTGACGACTCGATCGGATGGCTCGACTTAATTCGGATGCTGGGTGGTGAGATGCATTTCTTGGGAGACTCTCGATACGAGGATAGTCGTTGGAACTCAGTCCATGCAGCCACGACGAGAAGTGTCCGAAGCGGTCGACATTAGAGAAAGGTGAAGTAAGAGGTTCGTACCAGATTTAGATGAAATGAAGTTCCACTCCGCCGACATCGGAGATGCGATACGTATGCCGAGGCATTGTACTTGGATATACCTTCCAGAAGGAGTCGCGTTGAGTATGCAGCCGTTCCAGAACGAGAACAGATCTAGTAAGGGACGATGACTTCCGGACAGTTCGGCAGAGACGAGATTTAGGAGAGATCTCGATAGGACCTTTCTGGAATAAATTACGAGAAGACTTGGACCCAGTAGTGGTCATGTTATGCACACCGGCAGGCCAGAGTTCAGGATCGTCGACGAGACATGCTATGAGTGACCACGGCAGTTGGCCAGAGATTCTTGGAGGATGTGCTTGAGCGGGACTATTCCGCCATACTTGATTTGCGTATTTTGGGCGATTTTTTCGCATGATTGATTTTGATGATTGAGTTTCATGATATTTGTCTTCATGGACCAAGGTTGCACCTGCTGAGTATTTACGATTTTTGCACGGTTGTTGCACTTGATATCGTTTTCGTGCCCTGGTTCTCATGTTTGTGATTATATGGATTTCATACAGTTGAGTTGATTTGTGCATATATACGCACACGATTTGGTTTTTGCACGCGGTATAGTTCATATATGCTTGCAGTGCAGTGTTACGTATGTCGTGCACTTGGATGCACTGGACTTCGATTTCGAGGGTGATGCTCGATATTTGTTTTGTGCATTTTATGCACCTGATTGGATTTTGCGCGTGCTCGACGCTTGATATTGGATTTCATGATTTCGTGCATGATGAATGCACCGGATTTGGATTTTTAGCGCATGTTATGAGATGCGATTTTGGTGCACACCAGATGCACTAAATCGAGATTTTTCGTGCACGTCAGATGCACCTGATTTTGCTGTCAGGCACCCACATTGCCCATGACAGATGTTCCGTGCACACCCGATGCACTTAGATGTTGTTTCTGTGCGCATGTATGGCACATATATGGATTTTGATTTCCGTGCGCACCAGACGCACGTAGTATTCATATGCGTATTTTGGGATTGATTTCTTATACAGAAGTATGTTTTTATGATATTTGCTATGTGTTTTCATACTGAGCAGGACTAGTCAGAGGACAGTACCTGAATATATTTTGCATGCATTGATAGCTATCGAAGGGAATTCCAAAAAGCGAGCTACAGTCTGAGTATTTACCTACGTGTCTGAAATGACGCGAAATGTTTAAAACAAGGAGACCCTTCTAAATTGTTTCCAAAACGGCGGAACGTACATTTCAAACAAAGGTATATATGTATATATTTATTTTCTTATGATAGACGTCCGCCACTGTGCAGTGTTATGTGCATTGCACAACAACTTAAAGGATTTGGCATGCATTTCCTCTTGATATTTGCATGTATAGTTCCGATTTATAGCATATCGGTCTTGCTTGAGATTTGGCATTCGTGTCTTCACCTTGACTCCGATGATTGCAGGATACTTGACGGAGTTTTGATTTTGAGTTATATGCTCATTTTTCATGCGCATGCGCTGCACTACGATTTGTTTTATGTACTTATGATTTCGGAGCCCCGACGACTGGATGGTTTTGCTTAGATGTTTTAGTATTTGGGGGGGAGTTTTAATTTAAATTCGGGGACCGAATTTCTTTAAGGGGGGTAGATTGTAATGCCATAAAAAGTCGTTTTGGTATTTTCCCGAAAATCGGTGAAAATTTGGTATTTTTCCGTAAATCGTCTTTTTGTTATTTTGCAGTTTAGGCCTAATTATACCTAATTTGGATAGGTAATTGCTAGTTTTTAGTAGCTAATGAGTTACTTATAAAATTCTGGTCAATTAAAATTTTTCCCTAATTTTTCAATTTTTAATATTATTTTAAGCCGGTAAAAATACATTAAATTAGCGATAAATACAAATTTCTTTCGGCTAATTTTAATCTATAGAACCATGACAACTAAAATCTAGTTTGTAATATAAATTTTTAGTATTTTATTATAAGTTCTATTTAATTATAATCGAAGGAAAATTAAAATTTTAATTATTTGAACTAAAACTTGCAAATATGATATTGTGGGTGGTCTTTTTGCATGGAATTCTTTTTGTAATCACTCACACACACCCTCACCCCTCCATGGCCAAGCCCAAGATCAGCAGCCCACTTCTCCCCCTCAAAAATTTTCTCCATCTCATTTGTATGTGTGAAATAGAGTTTAAAGGTATAGGTTAAGATGTATTGTTTTGGAGGCTTAATGTACCTTGATTTGAGGGGGGTTGACTTGGAAAATTTTGCACAACACCCACACCATTCCCCCCATCAGCTCCTGGCCGAAAATCTGCAGCCCATCCCCCTTCACTTTCCTCTTTTCATTTCCTTCAATTTTAATCAAAAAATTGCTCCAAAATCGAATTTAAATCTCATAAATTAATTTCCATTCTTCATCCCATTCTCCTTAGCTTTTATAACTTGAATCATGGTATTATGAAGCCATCATTGGAGGCAAATTCTTCTTGCTATATCTCTAGATTTTTAAGGTATAATTTCTACCCATTTAAATTCTTATGGTTAGATTTCTTTAATTGAGTTGTTTTAGTGTTAATTTTAGTGCTATTTGCATACTAGTTTTTTTAAAGTTTATGGCTTGAGTTGAATTAGGGTTTGGAAAACCATTATTAGGTTAATTAAGTTATGTTGTTATCTAGTTTGTTTAGTTTGGATATTTACTTGTGATTTTGATCTTTAGATCGCAAATCTAAGATGCTTGCACCGAATTTGGAATTTTATTCTTACTAGTTTTTTTAAATATTATGAAAAAATTTAGAATTAATATATGGTAAAGGTTTCATCACATCATTGAAATTATAATGGGTAGTTTAATACCTTAGCTTGTGCAAAACCTAGCCTACTTGTTGAATTATGTATTGTTGCTTTAAAATGGTTGAAATTGGAAAAATTGCAAACTAGTTTTTGGTTTAATATAATTTGGCAAGATTAAAAATCTAGTAAATGCTTATGTGGCCTAATTAGGATAATTAGTGAGTATTGTGAACTCTAATTTGCTAAAACATCAAGACTTGTAGTAAAACGGTTAACGACCCCATTTACAAGAATTTTTGGAAATAAACCGATTTAATCAATTTATTGGTTTTGATGATTTCACCCTATTTCATATGTATGTTTAGTGTTTGTGAATGTGAAAATGAGTGTGTTGGGAGTTTTCTCGATGGTTTAGCGTTTGTACGCCGACGTCGAGGGTTTTTGGGTCGATTTGCGAAAGCAACCATAGGTTTTGACCTATGTGGGATTCGTGCGTCGTTTTGGTCATGAGTCGGATTTTAATGCGATTTGGTACGTTATGATATATAGGTACCCGTACGAAGACTTCGAGACGACAAGCAAGCGCGTGGCTGCGTCGGCACCGGTGAGCGAAGATCAGGTGAGTAGATTTATATCTACGGGGAGAAGTCGGGTGGATGGCGTATAGCAACCCAGCAGTCCGTGGTGGTGTATACGGATGCGTATACACACCAACAATTATTATATGTTATTTGGGATTTATAACGATGTTTAGGATGGATATTGGTGTGTTGGATTACTTTAGTGTTGCGAACCCTAGGGTAGTGTTGCACTACACATACATACTTGCATACATTCCTATTTATATGTGCTCATGGGATTCTTTATAGTTATGTGTCCACATGGGTATGGAACTATGTGTTCACATACGGATATGAGGACGATACTAGGGATTGAGCTGACTCGATGATGTTTTTTTTGAGGTTGTGATATCGGTTTGTACGAGACTGTCGATCAGTAGTCAGATCATGACTATATTGATGATATTAGTATTGTACTAGACATAGGTCAGTACCCTGGACTATGATCTTGGATAAAGAGGATACCAGATGAACAGTGTGATGAATATGATATTAACCCTTACCCAGATTTGGGGGATGCCGTACGACGGATTTACGTACGAGCTATATTTTGATGATTGATCCGCACTCTTGACTTGGGATGTCTGATTATAGATATGGTATCGGATATGATATTATTGAGGCGGGATCACCGAATAATATATATACAGGTATGTATATGTATCGACTCAGATGTTAGGCGGTTTCCTTACCTGTAGCCCAGCTGGTCAGCTTGGCCCTCTAGTTTAGTTTAGTTGTTAGATTAGATTCGATTCTTACCTATTTCAAAAACTAACGAATCGTGGGTATTTTAAAAGACAGCCCAAGGGATCCTACGGATATTTCAAAAGACGTATCTTTTCATAAAAACACCGTAGCCCCTATTTTCAAAACCCCATGATTCGTGTTATTTCAAAAGGCATCATTTGTAGGACTTATATTTGATTAATGCAGATTGGTTATAGTTGCGTCTAGTATTCAGCTCCCGCTCATTATTGTGGTTCGCTTCGCATCGCATGCTTATTTTATGTTTCATACTCCATTATTGATATCATTCTGTTAGGACACCATCACCATTACCGATGATGCGTATGTACCACGTGCACTTATTTGCCGGCTCACACGCATCTTCATCGGTAATTGCCATGTCACGTACACCTTAGAAAATAATATTTTCTTGATATAGCCTGTTAGCTAATAGTTAGACATGATATTAGTGTACTTGCCTTATATCTTAGTTTAGACATTGTAGTTATTACCTGCTACTTCATGCATACTGTTATTCATTGTTATGCCGCATTCATGGATTCTCATGCATATATTCACTATTTTACGTGTTATTGAGGTTTTGGATTCGGATTTCCATGAGATTTTCTGGATTTGGAGGAAAACCACAAAAACATAAATAAACCTTTTCTCTCTTTTAAAATAAAAAAAGTGCGGTTTTCCCATGATGTGTGAGTCGTCCACCATGAGTTTGTTGATGGATTTCAAGACCCGATTCGAGGAGACGGATGAACCGTTTCGGGTACATGGTGGACCCGGTATGGTACCCCGAGGCAAGAAGCGCGTGATGATGACGATGTGAGCCTGGCAGGGGAACACTACCTACCGGTGATTTTACCCGACGCGTCGGATATCCGGAGGATACCGTCGTGGTCTTGAGATGGATGGTAGGGGCCGGTCTGGACTGACGGCGCCCTAGATATTGAGACTGTGATTTTGAGATTTCGAGATATTGAGGTACAGAGAATGTGATACAGAGATATCGAGATATTGGGATTACGTTTTGTGCCGATGCTAGGCACTGTTTTATGCTGATTTCATTATGATACCTCATTTTAAAAATACAGAGGAAATCTCACTAAATTATGAAAACAGTTCTTCATTTACATGTATTCTGTTTTCATGCATTCATACCTCATTCATATGATATATTGCTACCTGAGGCACTGACACGGGCACATGAGATTACACTCGGGTTAGATATTTACCCTAGCCTTGTTATAGGGTGTATGTTATTCTTATATTTGAGGATATATTATGATCATTGACCTAGGATTGCGTTATTTATGCGATTTCTCTTCGTAGATGTTTTTCTATTCATGAGTTGGCAACTCACCCCCGTTGTGCCCCAGTTTCTTGCAGGTTTGCCGTACAGGTTTCATTACGGCTTTGCGGGCACAGTTTCCTTCGGATGATTTGCAAGTAGGTGGGTTTACTTGTATCGTACCCCCATTATATATCTTGTATATTATTATTCTGTTGTATCTAGAAGTTCCATCAACCAAACAAGTATCTATTTGAGTTAGAGACCAGTGATGTTTATTCTTTCGACCTTAGAGTCGCGCGTTCATTTCTGTGGTTTTCTTGTGGTTTTGAGTTCCCTTTTGAATTTTCATCCTCGCCGTTGGCGTTGTATATTATATTGTTTATGTGGTTGTGGCCGTCGATTAACGAAGAGCAAGCTTCCGCTTGGGGATGCCCTTTTTTTTTGATTTCGTATACTATTCATATTGTATCCCGTTTGGGGGGCAGTATTTACAAAGGAGACTCTGCCGAAATTTTCAGAGAATACTTGATGTTTTTAAAAACCGCATAATTCGGCTTATGCTATTAAAACTACTTGTTTTAAATTGGTTTTCCTTCACTCTAGTACTTTTCTTGGTTTGGATTTCTGGGTTTTCGGCTTACTTAGATTACGTACGTCTCAAGACGTCTCGTAGTTTAAGTGCCGGACATGTTCCGTACTTTTAGGACGTGACAAAAACTTTTCTATAAACTAGAACCGGCGCTACCGCGGACTATAAAACCCGGATCGGGCCATTAACCTAATCCTAGCAAACTAGAGAAGGGGTAGAGAGATATACCGAGCGATCCGTGTCCTTCGGTCTTCTCGTCGTCATCCCGATCTCCCCGCGGAATCTCCGGTCTTCATCTCCTCGTCTGAAGGGCACCACATCGCCGGGTTCTTTTACGGTCTCCCACCTCTGGACTGAGGCAACTCGGGCACGAAGTTAGCGAGTCGACGTGTCCAAGAATGCTGTAGGATAGTGTAGAACAATATGTCTCATGGGGTTTATTGAAGTTGCCCTTTTAGATATCAAGGTGGAGAAATGAACTTGGGAGATGAGGTGAGTGGTTTTTGTAAGCAAATGAGATGAAATCCCCACTCCCAATTTTTGGACAGTCGCTTCACAAGAAAGGACGGCCTTTGATCAAAGAAGAGGAGGGAGTGATCACACCTAAGGTGCTGTGAGCCAAAGGAGAAAATAATGCCAAAAAAGAAATGAGTGATCATCATGAGGAATAATCATTACACCACCATCCTTTCACAAAAAGCAATTCATGATGAGAAAAAGAAGTCAAAGTCAATCTAGAGCCATCATGAATCAATCATTAACAAGAAACACCCTCCATATTGCTAATTTGCACATTTGCAAATTAGCCCTCCTCCACCGGTTTTCAGCCAAGGAAAGAAACAAAGGAAAATGGCCGAAACGGAATGCAAACTGGAAACTCCAAAAAACTGATCCCGTAATAAATTACAGGAAAACCCCGCGACTATATATACATACCTGCATTTGTATTCCGACCGAATAAAAATACAAAGAGACAAAATCTACACTGTACAATACTAGGATCCGTCTTAAACCAATGTCCGCTAGTATTATCCGTCCGATCATGATCTGTGCAATACCGCACGTATATGATCGAACCCTGCCATATCTCCATACGGCCTCTACAACATTTCGCCCGAAACTTGAGATACGGTCTGTGGGGGACTCTAAAGACTCGTCAATCCCTTAGCTGTGGATTTAACAACTAGCACGTCAGAGGTATTAGCCATATGTAACGGGCTACCAGGTATTGACCAAAAGGGACGTCGATGAGCGAACTCATCCTGACACCCTACTGAGCCTGTCAGTGGTAATATCCGTACAGTTCGGTCCGTTCGTCTATGAGCATCGCATGGCGGGCCTAGGGGGTTTGTAAAAGTCAGACCCCCAAAAACTGTACAAGTCGTGTCGGAGTGTAGCCCAGAACACCCTGAGATACTACAGGAATACCTACCAGTAAATCTCCTGCGTTGGCCAAGAACTTCGTGTAATGGCTCTCCTAGACACAGCGCGACCTCACCCCCAATACCGGGAGAGACGAACCCCTGCAGATCCGCTCACTGCCTCCATGTGGCTCGGGACTGTACCCAACTAAAACCTGTTTGCACGTCTCCTTTGAGCGTGGTTGGGTAGTAATCAAAGTACAGTGGGAACTCACACGAGACAAATGACGTTCTCAGGTCGATGATCTAACCTGTATACATATCACAAGGGAACTGCTATCTGACGTCTAGTATAAGACCAACTAGCATGTTGTTCTTCACAGAATACTGCATTTTATACCGTCCATTCTTACGCTCGGTTGTTTATAGGTAGGTGCTTTTAATCCGTGTTTGTTACATATTTGCAGGATACAGGTTCTCGGTTCTAAAACGGTGAAATTCATGGAAAACACGACAAAATCCGGGTTCCTGCCAACCACTGAGAAAACACGGTCTCCGCTCGTCATCCGTATGTTGCCAGATACCAGTTTAGGAAGACAAAATGTCAAATCAATGTCACCTTCATGCACAAGGCTCAATGGCAACAACAAGTTCCAAGAAATCTACGCGGAGCTCGAGGCAATCATGACAAAAGACATCCACAAAAGTCCACCTTTCCTCAACAGAAATTCTGGAAGAATTATGAATGTATTTTCAGAAAATACATATACCAGACAACAAAGGACAAGAAACCAGGGAAGCACAGAAAATCAGAGCCCCTAATCCCACTATAGGGCCGCGGATCCGCGGCCAATAGGGGGTATTGGCGGTGGATCCGCAGCCGTACGGCCTCGACAGAGTATCATCTTTTGGGGGCTGTCTGGTAATTTTGTCTATGGTCAGATGGTTGCCCTAGGGTTTCATTTCCCTGCCTATAAATACAGCATTCTGAGCCAAACCAAGGGAGCTTTTCTTTAGCCTCTTTTTTGTGTAGTTTTCTTCTTCTTTCTTCTTCTTCTTCATTCTTCCTCCATGAAATTGTAGTGAGAGCTTTTGAGTGGATGTTAATGAAGATGAGGGATTTTTATCTTTCTTGTTAGTTTGCTCCCCCTTGAGATTTTTGCTTTCTCTTGCTCATTCAACCTCTTCATTGAGCTTGAATGGTTAAGGGTTAGTTATTGATCTCAAGGGTCGTATTTTCTTACGGGACTAGCACTTCATTTCACATGCGTTCTCTACCCTTCCCTTGATCTTGCAACCTCTTCATTGAGCTTGCAAGTTTAAGGGTTGCCTATTGATCACATGCTTGTCTTGAGTCCTAGTTTCGTTTTCTTTTTATCGCTTTTTATTACTTGCTCTTTATTACCTTGTCTTTATTTACTTGCAATTTATTTTCATGCACTCTAATACTTGTATCTTTTCTTTTCTTTGTTCTTTTCCTTCTGGTTTCTTTTGTTCATTTTGTAAATGTTGTAATTATTGTTGTTGTTAAGAATTAATACGGTATTGTAAGTTAACGTTTCTTTGCCAATTCCTTTTCCCGTTATTTTCCATTTGAACTTCGCCTAAACAATACGCAAGCACTCCGTTAGGCACCGTACCCTGACAAGGTAACGGTGATTCCTAACCGCGACCGGTTGCGTTCGGTTTGGCCGGAGGCGAAAGCAAGAGACAAGAACGGAAGGACAAGGGTAAATAAGCCGGATTCCACGAATACCGCGCTTAAATCCCCTAATCCACGTTGTTACCGATTGTCTAGCTTCAATTGGTCAAGACTCGGCTCAAAGGTTTTGAGTACGGATTTCTTAGCTTACAATCTCGTATTTTCTTCTTAACAACTTTATACTTGCAAATAAACACATAGGTTAGAATCAAACTCATACAGATTCTTTATTGACTCGTCTAAGACAAGAAGGTAAGATACCACCATCTCCCTGTGGACCGACCCGTGCTCAACCGGCTAGCTGCAAAGCGACACCGTCCTGATCGCGGTTACACTTTAATTCTTTGAACATCCGACACGCCAAAAGCGTGCGATCACATGTTCCCGGCGAGTCCTGTCCGGTGTACTCATAACCCAATGAGCACCTGTATACATCTTAGGTGAACCAACTGACACAAGTGGCTTGCGAGACCGGCTACCGCCCCTCGTCGAGGTCTCGACTGTATACACTAGTCTACTC
Organism: Agapanthus africanus; assembly: GCA_030015575.1. Lineage (NCBI taxonomy): Eukaryota > Viridiplantae > Streptophyta > Magnoliopsida > Asparagales > Amaryllidaceae > Agapanthus > Agapanthus africanus. The sequence continues at coordinate 193,426,689 of JASDDO010000010.1, read as the reverse complement.
GGGAGTATCGATGCCCTGTCTCGAAACTCCCACGACTAGGGACCTTTTAAGGATGTGCTTATAGACTACCAGCTCCCACGTATATGATTGCCATCATACTGCTGGCTGTCAAGCAAGAATCCTAAGGGCTCTATCAACGCGCAATAGTGACCTGTAAGGTCACCTAAAGAAGTACAGGATGATAAAGATAAATAAGATAGCATACTATCATCTTGAGTAAGACTGTCCTACCGGTATAGGTCCTCCCTCAATCATTGCAATCACGGGCCTGTGATCCAATAATTGACTCTGAGGGCACTATCTACAACATCTACCTCCTATGACTTGGGCCGAGTTTACAGCAGTATTTCTTGCCCGTTTCCTTCCAGAGAGCGTTCATGATGCTCAAGCTCATAGTTTTGAGGCTTTGATGAAGACCCCAGGGATGACTGTGTCCGAGTATGATATCCAGTTTACTCAGTTGTCCCGATATGCTCCGTACTTGGTTGATACTGAAGAGAAGAGGGTAAAGAGGTTTGTGCAGGGACTCGACACACAGTTATTTCTTGCCATTGGCGCCCAGCACTTTGACACTTATGCAGCTGTTTTGGACACGGCCTTACGGATGGAGGCACACATTTCAGAGACTTCGGCCGTTTCTGGGCCGAAGAGGATTCGTACCGATATGCCAGCTCAGAGGCATCATGCCAGATTCTATTTGAGAGATGGTGGCGGCAGAGGAGTCAGACGGGGTCAGCTAATTGGTTCTTATCCATAGGGACAACATGCGTCGCCAGGATGTTTTTGGTGGGAGAGTCAGCACCATCGTTTCATAGACTGTCCAGTGAGACGACAGGGAGCGGCGACAGTTCCACACGTGACTTTACCACCTTCACCACCTCCTCACAGAGCTCTACTTCCTGCCCCCGGTGATGCTGCACGTCAGTTAGGTGCCCCCAGAGACTGTGGACGTGGCGGTCCTATTCAGAGAGGCCGAGGAGGCCGAGGCCGAGGATAGCCAGCTATTGGTGGAGGACAGGCCCGAGTGTTTGGTTTGACTCCGCAGGATGCGCAGGCATCCAATGCCGTTGTGACAGGTACCTTACCAGTATGTTCTTTCGACGCGCTAGTATTATTCGACCCACCCAGGTTCCATATATTCATATGTATCTACACACTTTGCACCAATGTTAGGCCATGAGTCATCGCGGTTAGATCCGCCGCTTGTTGTTATTACTCCGGTAGGAAAGTCGTTTGTCGCTCGTTTTGTGTTTTGATTGTGTTCCGTTCGTATCGGGGAGAGGGATTCGTCAGTTGATTTGATTCTCCTCGATTTGTTAGACTTTGATGTGCTTCTGGGCATGGACTGGCTGGACACTTGTTTTGCATCTATGGACAGCCATGAGAAGGCGGTCAGATTTAACATTCCGGAAGAGCCAGTCCTTGTTATTCAGGGAGACCGCAGTGTCACCCTTCCCAGCTTGATTTCGTCTCTTCGCGCCGGTCAGCTATTGCGGAAGGGATGTCAGGGGTTCTTAGCTTATATTTGTGATACTCGAGCCGCTGAGGTTCCTTTGGACCAGGTCCCGATTGTTAGTGAGTTCCCTGATGTTTTCCCTGATGAGCTGCCTGGGTTACCGCCTGAGCGCGATGTTGAGTTCTGCATTGACTTGATTCCTGGCTCGGGGCCTATTTCCATACCGCCTTATCGGATGGCCCCGGCGGAGCATAGAGTGCTGAAGGATCAGTTGCAGGATTTGTTAGATAAGGGGCTTATTCGACCTAGTGTGTCTCCGTAGGGTGCTCCTGTCCTGTTCGTCAAGAAGAAAAACGGTAGTTTGCGCTTGTGCATTGATTACAGCCAGCTGAACAGGGTTACCCTATGGAACAGATATCCCTTACCACGTATCGATGATTTGTTCGACCAGCTTCAAGGTGCGGGATACTTTTCAAGGATTGATTTGCGATTGGGTTAACATCAGTTGCGGGTGCGGCAGGAGGATATTCCGAGGAAGGCTTTTCGCACACGTTACGGGCACTATGAATTTTTGGTGATGTCGTTCAGACTCACCAATGCACCAGCGGCGTTTATGGACTTGATGAATCGCATTTTCAGGCCGTACCTAGATGTGTTCATCATCGTGTTTATTGACAACATTTTAGTGTATTCCCGGAGCCGAGAGGAGCACGAGCAGCACTTGCGGATCACGTTACAGACTTCGAGGGAGCATCAGCTATTCACGAAATTCTCCAAGTGCGCGTTTTGGCTTGACAGCGTTGATTTATAGGGTCATGTGATTACGAGAGATGGCATATGTATGGACCCGAAGAAGATCGAGGCCATTCAGCATTAGCCCAGACCGGCATCAGTTACAGAGATCCGCAGTTTCCTAGGCCTGGCTGGCTACTACCGGCGATTTGGTCAGGATTTCTCGCGTATTGCTACACCGTTGACCGGATTGACCCTGAAGGGAGTTCCTTTTGATTGGACCGAGGCGTGCGAGTATAGCTTCCAGCAGTTAAAGACTCGTCTGAATACTGCACCAGTGTTGTCATTGCCTTCGGGATCGGGCGGATTCGTGGTTTATTGCGACGCTTCTCGAGTGGGAGTAGGTTGCGTGTTGATGCAGCACGACTGGGTTATTGCGTATGCTTCTCGGCAGCTGAAGACTCATGAACAGAACTATCCTACGCACGATTTAGAGATGGCTGCAATGGTGTTTGCACTCAAGATCTGGAGACATTACTTATACGGCGAGTCATGCCAGATATTTACGGACCACAAGAGCTTGAAGTACATATTTCAGCAGCGAGACCTGAATCTGAGAAAGCGCCGTTGGATGGAACTGGTGAAAGACTATGATTGCGAGATCCACTACCATACGGGCAAGGCGAACGTAGTGGCTGATGCTTTGAGTCGGAGGCCCGGAGGTAGTTTATCCAGTTTGAGCGCCGTACAGAGGCAGTCATCGGCTGATTGGCAGATTTTATGCGACAGCCGAGTTGAGTTCGAGTTCATACCGACAGAGGGCCAGCTTACGCATGTTCGTGCCCGTCCATAGTTGCTTGACCGTATTCGAGAGGCACCGCCCAGTAATGACCGTATTTCAGAGATCATAGAGCAGGTTCGGCAGGGCAGAGTTTCCGAGTTCGTGATCGATGATCAGGGGGTACTGCGATTTGGGACTCGATTGTGCGTACCAGATTCTGAGGGACTGCGGCGTGGGATTCTTGAGGAAGCCTATAGATCGATATATAGCGATCATCTCTGTTCCACTAAGATGTACAACGATTTGCGAGATATTTATTGGTCAGACGGAATGAAGAGGGACGTCATAGATTTCGTGTCGCGATGCCTGACTTGTCAGCAAGTCATGCCGAGCACCAGAGGCCCGCTGGAGAGTTGCAGCCTTTGCCCATTCTGGAGTGGAAATGGGAGCAGATTTCTATGTACTTCATCGTGGGTCTACCCAGTACCAGTCGAGGGTATAACTCCATTTGGGTGATCATGGATCGTTTGACGAAAGCGGCTTATTTCCTGCCAGTGAAGACCACCTTCGGATTTGCTCAGTATGCCTAGATTTACATCGACGAGATCGTATGGTTGCATGGCATCCCAACGTGTATCGTGTCAGACCGAGGCACCGATTTTACCAGCCGACTATGGCAGAGACTTCAGGAGGCGTTGGGCACCCGTTTGAGTTTCAGCATAGTATTTCATCCGCTGACCGACGTCCGGTCAGAGCGGACTATTCAGACTCTTGAGGACATGCTCCGAGCGTTCGTTTTAGACTTCGGAGGTAGCTGTGATCATCATTTGCCCTTAGTGGAGTTCGCCTACAACAACAGCTTCCAGTATACTATTCAGATGGCACCTTTCGAGGCATTGTATGGGAGGAGATGCAGATCGCCCGTCTGTTGGACGGAGCTCAGCGAGAGCAGTATTTTGGGGCCGCAGATTGTTGAGGAGACGACCGAGAAGATACAGTTGATTCGAGACCGGATGAGAGCGGCCCAGTTCAGGCAGAAATCGTATGCGGACCGACGCCGTCGCAGACTAGAGTTCGCAGTTGGCGATCATGTTTTTCTGAGGGTCTCTCCATTGAAGGGAGTGATGAGGTTTGGACGAAAAGGAAAGCTTAGTCCAAGATTTGTGGGTCTCTTCGAGATTCTCGAGCGTGTCGGCGCAGTTGCGTATCGTTTAGCTCTTCCACCCAGCTTTCCTGATGTTCACCCCGTCTTCCACGTTTCGATGCTCCGCAAGTACCTTCATGACCCCTCTCATGCGATTCAACACCCGACGATCTAGCTGGAGCGTGACCTTTCTTTTGCAGAGCAGCCGGCGGTCATCCTGGATCGGCAGGTGAAGAAATTGAGATTGAAGGTTATACCGACCGTCATGGTCCTTTGGCGTGGCCCGAGCAGCGAGGAGATCACCTGGGAGACCGAGGACGATATGAGGAAGAAATATCCCCTTCTCTTTGAAGGTACGCGTAGCTAGATTTTTTTAATTCGGAGACCGAATTTCTTTAAGGGGGAAGATTGTAACGCCTTGAAAAGTCGTTTTGGTGTTTTCCCGAAAATCGGTAAATATTTGGTATTTTTTCGTAAATTGTCATTATTATTATTTTGCAGTATAGGCCTAATTATACCTGATTTTTATTGGTAATTGCTAGTTTTTAGTAGCTAATGAGTCACTTAAAAATTTCTGGTAATTTAAAATTTTTCCCCTAATTTACTATTTTTAATATTATTTTAAGTTGTTAAAAATACATTAAATTAACGATAAATACAAATTTGAATGGGCTAATTACATGCTTTAGAACCATGACAACTAAAATCTAGTGAGTAATATAAATTTTTAGTATGTTATTTCCAAGTTCTAATTGGGTATAGTGAAGGGAAAATTAAAATTAAATAAAATAAGCTTGAACTTGCAATTTTGAACTTGTGGGGGGTCTTTTTGCATGAAATTTTCTTTGCAAACTTTCTCAAATCCTCACCTCTCCCACTTGGCTGGCCCCACCTAGGCAGCAGCCCACTTTCCCCCCTCCTTTTGGCTTCAACTCATGTGAAGAAATTTGATTGAAAAGGGTTAAAAATATATTAATTTGTGTATAGTATAGTTGGGAATGGTTGGCTTTGACTTTGGACAAATTCCACAACCCACTCACAACTCTCCCCATTCCTCCCCTCTCTACTCGAAAATTCTGCAGCAGCCCCCATTCTTTTTTGTCCCTAAATTCTCCTTCTCATTTTGCCTCTAAATTCCATCAAAATCCATTAAAAAATCCACAAAATCCTTCACAAATTCAACACTAATCCCTATTCTACCTCTTCTCAAACCCAATGTAGTTCAAAACATGGAGAAAGGAGGCTTCTTTGGAGGCTAAGTGCAACCAAGGGTTCCAAACTTGTGAGGTATAATTTCAATCTATGGTTAATTGGTAGTTTAAATATGCTAAATTAGAACTTGAAGTGTTATTTTGTTGTTAATTTCTAATCTAGGTTTTTAAAGAGAGTAGTTTGATTTAATCTAGGGTTTTAGAAAACCATTACTAAGTTAATTAATTCTATTTTTCTATCTAGTTGTTATACTAACTTAATCTAAGAGGTTAACTTGCTAATTGGGCTTTAAATTAGTGTTAATCAAGGTTTTCCTAGTATGGATTTTGATTGGAAGTGCTAGTTTATAAAATCAAGAAAAGGTTTGTGCATGGAAAATAGGTTTTGAAGCATGTTAATGTGTTGAAATTTAGTATAGTGGCTATCTAATGGTTTAACTTAGGTGATTATGCTTGATAGTTGCCTTTTTGTCGCAATGCGACGATGTTTGCACCGAATTTGGAATGCTAATGCTTACTAGGTTTTTTATAAAATTATGTGATGAATTAATTGTAATATCTTGATGATATTATTGGCATCTCCTACGACTTTTAGGAGGTGTGAATGCGGAATTTAGGTTAATCGGGTTTTAGTTTTGTCGGGCGCTCCAAAACGACGATTCTAGTTAGGGATTTTGTGATTTTCTTGTGTGTTCCATGCACCTAGTGCACGTTGTGCCTAGCTTGTGAACATTGATCTTTTTGTATAGTGATTTGCGTCATTTCATGATATGTAACCTTATGTTCTGTATTGTGCAAATTCTAGGATCGGTCGCGGAGACTTCGGACGCGGCACGAAAAGGGAAAGCGGTGATTGGATCAAGGTTGCTGGGGATTTCTGGTGAGTAGATGTATACATCTACGGGGAGAATCGTTTAGACGGCGCGAGGCGCCCGAAAATTTAGAATTTCCAGTAATACCAGCTTGTTGCATGAAGTTCCTAGTTACCTATTTTACGACACTGCATGACCTGTATATCCATAATTGTGTTAAATTCACCATATAAAAACCATTGAAACCATTAAATGTGATATGCGACATAGTAAATAATTGGCTTGCTTAATTCATTATATATAATTGTGCAACTTCATCTCATAGGACACTTGTGTTGGATATATGTATGTCCTAGAGGCCATTATATGACAGTGGATGTATTTATACATGTATATATATATATATATATTCAGTGTACATTCTTGCTCGACATGATAGTACGCTATCTGGTTCTTCTTTATCTGACATGTTGATTTGATCATGCTTTTATTTATTCATACATGTTGATAAAGCCCTGAGGATATTGGCTTGACTACAGTGATTATGATAGAGATCATACTAGTGGGACATCTGTAGTTTATAAGCATATCCTGAAATGTCCCTAGTCGTGGGTGTATCGAGATGGGGCATCGATATACCAGAGTAGACTAGCGTATATGATACTAGACCCATATGATGGGCGATGGATGTTCCCACGTTCATCGATGTTTGACATCGAGATCGTATACGGGTGCTCAGTGGTGACTGGGTACACTGGACGGACTCGCCGAGAACTTCTATATGGAATTATATCTATCGTCGGATAGCAGTTCTCAGGTGACACTTGTGTAGGTTAGTCTGTAGACCCGATATCATCATAGAGTCTTGTGTGTTCTCCCACTGTACTTAGATTACCACCCTACCACGGCTCTACTGAGTCGTGCAAACAGGTGGCCGTTGGGTACAGTCCCGAGACACACGAAGGCGATGAGCGATAGGAGAGGTTTCGTCTCGCCCGGTATTCGGAGTTGATGCTGTGCTGTGCTCGACTGGCTATATCAGTAAGTCCCTAGCCAGGGCTGTTGGGATTTGCTGATAAGTGTTATCAGTAGTTTCTCGATTTGTTATAGACCATTCATCGGCATGACTTATTGAGTTATTGGGGTCGACGTTACCATCCCTAGGCTCGATATGCAGCATATCTGACGAAGAGACCGGACTTTACGGTAGTGTTGCCGGTTGGCTCGACGGGAGTTGTAGCAGGTTTGCTTGTTTTCTTCTGATCGCTCAATACCCGGGTGGCCGTTACGTTTAGCTGACCGCTTGCGGCTTGTAGGTAATTGATATGATCATTACCTACTGCCGGCGTATTGACGAGTCTTAGAGTCCCACAATGAAGTTTCCTGGCTCGGGCGAAAAGATGTCGTGTGCATATGAGATATGCGCGGGGACCCGATTAAATTCGGATATGTGATACCGTATAATAATCGGGCATTTTCTATTGGTCGGGTCGAATGTGATATGACCGATTTGCAAAATCAAGTGTTGATTTAACAAATGACTTTTAGATTAATTCTTTAATCAAACTCTTTTCTATTTTGTATGCATACATGTATGCACAAGATGATGTGCATGGATACATACATGCATACATTATATCATGGTTGTTGATACAAGTTTGGTGGCAATGCAAGACTTACATGATAGGATTATCTATTTATTTTTCATTTTGTTAAAAGGAAAGGATAATTCACAAGTGGTTCAAGTTTATCATCTTTGACCATGCTTCAACCACTTATTAACCTTGAGTTAATTATCCTTTAACCTTTTAACTCACTTTGAAAAGATCTAGATAATTCTAACCATGGTTGAAATGAGAAGGAATTTAAAAATATATATTATTCTTTCTCATTTCATTATTCCATTCTTATCTCTTTTCTTTTTGTGAGAAAGAAAAAAAGCCATCATCTTCTTCTTCCTCTCTTGATAATTTTCTTTAAGTGAGGTTGATAAAAGAAACAGTTTTGATTATAGAAATGTAGGGTTCCTAGGCACACTCAAGAGGTTCCACAAGGCATCAACCATGCCAAACAAAAATTTTCCGGTGCCGAGAAACCCTAAACTAGATCGTTAACTAGAAGTAAAGGCGAAAAGCAAGCAAGTAAACAACTTTATTGCTAAGTGAAAGAGATTACAACCTTTGTAGATCCGGTCATCCACTTCTTTAGCTCCATAATGACGTCCCTCCGCTGCGATCATCGGATCCCGGACTCTAGCGATGGTGTAACGTTTTAAAATAAATAAATAAAATTCCTTAAGCGAATTTTTTGATTTTTCGGTAATGTAAAACGTAGTTTTCGTAAAACTAAACAGTAATTATTTTTCATTATAAATTTAAAAATACCTATTTTAATTATGTAATTACTAGTAAATATTGTTTATCTAGTCACTTATAAGTTTTTAGTTTAATTAAATATTTTTCCTAAATTAATTATTTTAAATATTAACATAAGCTTATTTATGCATTAAATTAGTGTAAATTACAAATTTGAAATGGGTTAATTTTACAAAATGAACCATTACATATTAGAATCAAGTGTTTTTATGCAAAATTCTTTTTCAAATATTTTCAAGATTCTAGATTTTTCTAGGATCAAATTGTATAAGAAGAAAATTATTAAATAAAGAATTTCATGAAAAGACATAAAGATGATGATATTTTGAAGAACTTTCTACACCATTCCTCATTCATTTCTTTCTCTCTTTTTCCCTACCTAAAGTGGCCGGCCTCCTCCCCATGGCTGCCCCAAAAATTTCTCCACCTCACTTTGCATTTAAAATCAACAAAATTTCATCAAAAAATTCCAAAATAAACCTCAAAATTCATATTCAATCTTTACCCAATATTATTTGCTCATCTTTACATGGATTTTGGAGATGGAAACCATTATTTTGAAGGCTTATTTCATGCTTGGGTTTCATGTTGTGAAGGTATAAATCTCATTCTTTTGATTATTGTTATTTAATGTTTCATTCTAGCATAATTAGAATTAATAAATTAAATCTATCTTCAAGTTTTAAAAATTCAAGTTAAGTTAAGGTTTTTATTAATTAAGTAGGGTTATTATAACTAGTCTAACATTTTTAGAAATGGGAAAAATCATGCATGGTTGATATATCGTAATTTGTTCATTCAAATTGTTTAAATTAAGTATTTTTGCTAACTAGGTTTTTTATAAAACATAATTATTGGTGATATAAAATTCTAATTGAGGTTGTTATCACTAGATTGTGGTTTTAGTGAGGATATTAACTTGTTATTGGAATGGAAAACTTAACTTGGTTACTAGTTCTTTTGATAATTGAAAAATAGTGATAAAACATGCTATTTTGCTAACTAGATTTTGGAAATTCTTAAATAAATGAAATTTAAAATATAATTTATGGTTTCATTACATCATTATCTTCATGAATTGTATTTTAATGCATTAATTCATGCAAAATCCAGTTTAGATGAGATATTGTGACATTTTGCTCGCAAGGTGTTAAAATTGGTTTATTTGCAAACTAGAATTTTCTAATTAATACAATTGGGGTGTTAAAAATATAGTAATGGGTTGTATAATCTAGTTATGCTATTTAATGAGTTTTATGACCATTAGTTTCATTTAAATGTCAAGTTTTGAAGTAAAACGGTAATTTGGTGTTTTCGTGTTTTTCGAAATCGGACGATTTGATTGATTTTTAGGGTTTTGATGGATTAAAATCATGTTTTATATTATAAGTAACGAGTTTTTAAACTACAAGTTGTTTTTTGATGTTTATCTCGATCAATCGGCGTTTGAACGCCGATATCAAGCGATATTTGGTCCTTTTGCATGAGCGGGACATGGGTTTTAACCTATGCGCGTTTCGTGCGTCGTTTTGGCTTTGTCTGTGATTCAGTTTACGATATTATATGTGTTTGCGTATAGGTACCCCTCGCGTGGACTTCGGACGAGGAAGAAGAGGAGGGCGACATCGTCTTCGGCAGACAAGGACCAGGTGAGTAGATGTATATCTACGGGGGGAAGTCGGGTGGATGGCCTTTAGCACCCCCGCAGGCGTAGAATAGGAATAAGTACTTATTGTCATTAGGAAACCAGACGTGACCCTAGATTCATAATGCGTAGGACCCTAGTAATGACCCTAAGCTGGACTAGACTGATTTAGGAAGACCATATCAGAGGATGAATACCTTGGAAGAGGTTCGTAGGTTTTAGGTAGAAACACACACACGCACACACTGAAACACGACATGGTGTATACGTGCATGTGTATATATATATAGGACGAGGTATAGGTATATATATATACAACACGTATATGGGATACATTGATGTGATATGATATCCGAGGTATGATGAAACAGTGTAACTGGGCTTGATGCCATGATTCTTGGCTATACAGTCGTATTAAGTGTTAGCGGATCATTAGAGAATGAGATGATGAAAATGTATATTTAAATTATAATGGGTGGTGATGATATTGAGGTACATGGGACTCTAAAATAGTACCCGGACTGTAACTTGTGACTAATCACGATATGATATATGTATGACTTGATTAGGACATCATATAGGTGTGACCTGACGTCGATATCATATAGGTGTGACTTGATGACATGATATTTCTGAGGATAAACTAATGATGCATATTATGATGGCAATGATATATGATTAATGTATGCGATTACAGTTTAGTACCTTGATCATGAGATGTGTCGATGATGACATTATACGAATGATGAGACGCCTAGGAGATACTTGACCCGTACCCCGATATTGGGATGCCGTTTGATGGATTTTACCCTACGAGGCATAGATATGATGATTGATCCGCACTCTTGATTCGAGGAAGCCGTACTACGTACGTGACGCTATTGAGGCTGGATCGCCTACTATTAGAGATATTGATTCAGACCTTAGGTAGAATCTTGTTTCTTTGACTAGTTTCTAAGGTTTAGTTCCTTAGGAGGTTAGATGGACACTAGTTTAGGTTCGATTCATATAGTGGTAGTTGTACTCGTATATCGCAGAGGAGTGGATAATGCACATCTTTCTTCACATTCGTACTGTAATCATAATGTTGCATGTTCATACATATATTTCTGTAATCAGTATAAAACTCTGTCTGTTAGGACACCAGCACCATTACCGATGATGCGCATATTCCACGCACACTTATTTTCCGGCTCACACACATCATCATCGGTAATTTCTTTGTCACGTACACTTAGATCATAATATCTTTTATTGATACATTCAGCTAAAAGCTAGATCGATATAGCATTACGATTACTCTCAGATGTTAGTCTAGACATGGCATTGATTACTTAGACATTTCATGCATTCGCATTTTCATGTTATCATGCAGTATTATGGGGCATATACCGACACTTATCATATACTTACTCATGATTTTGAGATTTGGATTTCTATGAGATTTCTGGATTTTTGGGGAAAAACCGCAAGAATATATAAAACTTCTCTCTCTCTCATCCTCTCTTTTTAAAACATAAGATGCGGTTTCCTCGTGATGTATGTGTCGTCCACCATGAGATTTCATGTTTTCTGTAGGATTTCGAGACCCGATTCGAGGAGTGGATGAACCGTCTCGGGTACATGGTGGGCCCGGTATGGTACCCCGGGGCAAGAAGATCGAGTTGTAGACGATGAGCTTGGCAGGGGAAGGCTACCTACCGGTGATGTCTGGCGCGGCGGATATCCGGAGGATACCGACCGTTGTCGTGAGATTTGATGATATGGGCCGATCCGGACTGACGGAGCCCGAGATATTGAGACTTAAGATTTACATGCTTTGTGTCGATGCTTGACACAGATTTCTATGGATTTCATTGTTGATATTTCAAATTTCTATACACATTTTACTATGATAAAAGTTAAAGATTTCTTATACAGATATACCTAGATTTCAGGATTGGTCATGTTACATTCATGGTGCATGCATACTCATTCATATGACATAGTACTATATGAGGCACTGACACGAGCACGGAGTATTTGCATTTACACGTAGCTTATTATCCTGTCTTACTTGATGACTAGTAGTATATTAGTATATTATTATGACCTAGGATAGCGTCGTACATTCGATTTCTTTTCGTAGATGTCTTCTACTCACGAGTTGGCAACTCACCCCCGTTGTGCCAAATTTTATTACAGGTTCGATGTACATGTTTCCCTGGCAGCTTGCTGGCACATCTTTTCATTCAGGGTGATTTGCACGGTAGGTTGGTTCACTTGTATCTGAATCACCATTGTACTTTTATTCTTTCATTTGTATCTAGTAAGCTCCATCAACCATACTTGTATTACTTGATAAGTTTATTGGTCCAGTCTTTTATTTCGACCTTAGAGTCGCGTATGTATTATTCTGATCTGGTGATTTTGTTTTCTTTTGAGTTTTGAGCCTCGCCCTTTGGCGTTGTATATTATTATGCTTGTTGTGGTTGTTTCCGCCTGTTGGCGTTGAGCTAGCTCCCGTTTGGGGATGCTTTTTATTGTTTATGTATATTATACTTGTTGTACCCGTTTGGTGCCTGTTTTTACAGAGGAGACTCTGCCGAAATTTTTGGAAAAATTTGCTGATGATTTTAAACTTGTTTCCTTCATGTTTCTTTTACTTCTTCTTCTTTTTTTATGGTTTAGATTTCTGGGCTTCGGCTTACTTAGGTTATGTTGCGCCTCTAGACGCTTCGTAATCTAAGTGCCGGTCACGTTCCGTACTTTCAGGTCGTGAAAAAATTGGTATCAGAGCGCTAGGTTTAACCTTGTATAATTCTAGGTGACCCTTGGTTGATGGAGTAGGCGACTTAGGTAAAGTAACATACTGTGGGTATGGTCCGCGGCATACTTACGATACGCTACTCTGCTTAAGGAGCCTTAGGATGTACAATTGTTTGCACCGTATTCCATTCGTTCTTTTGATCTATCTTCGTCAATGTTGGAGGGTGGTTTCTGTTACCACGGACACACTGGCAGAGGGAGCTGCTGCTCGAATGCGATAACCATTAGGGTATTGGTTATTCTTGAGGAGTGAAGCATTGTTTAGCGTGCGGACGAAGGATATTCACATGCCGTCCAGACGAAGTTAAAGGGTTCGAACGATTATCAGAAAACCATTTTCCCAAGTTAAAAGTATTCGGAAGAACATGCAGGTATTTCGATGGACCCTCTAGAAAAATGAAACCCTAACTCGACATAATGACCACGAGAACGCCCTTGAACCTTAGGGTTTACGGTAGTTCCGCGGTGCCATTAGTGAGGCTTGGGTTTGCCCTTCTACGGCTGGATCATCGATGCTGGGGTATGCACCGGATATTTTTTAAACTGTACTTGAGTGTTGAGCTTTCGGGGAATTATGGGATTTTGATGGATCGATCGAAAATTTTAATGTAGTCCGGATATCAAGTGAAGGGATCGACTACGTGGGAGACTCTAGGTATGAGAATTGCCGTTAGTAGCGCAGTCAGCACAGCTACGAAGAGATGAATTCGAAGCAATCAACATCAGAGGAAAAAGGCGCACATTGACGATAGTGTTTATGATTGTGATTTAGTGATTTGAATTTCATATTTCCGTTGGTTGGATTTTGGTATTTTGAGGATTTTGTTCTACGATTGGTATTTCTTATGTGTACCTTCATTACATTCTATTTGTGTTTCATATATCAGTTGTATTGATGTTGTTTAGTACATAGCCAGTGCACTTGAATTGGTTTTAATACATTTTGAGATTTTGATTTGATTTCGTGCATATGGGTTACACATGATTTTGACATATGCTTCGACCTAGTTTCCATGCATTTTCGTACTGTGATTTCGATTTTGATATTCGATGTATGTTTTCGTGCACCATGTGCACCTGATTGAGATTCTTGCGCACATTCGGTGCACTTGATGCGATTTTGTGCACACCAGGTGCACTAAATCGGGGTTTTGTGCAGATTAGATGCACCTGATATTGAGTCGTGCACGCCCGTTGCACTTGACAGATGTTTTTGGTGCACACATGTTGCACTTAGTTTTGTTTTTGTGTGTATTCGTAGTATCTGTATTTGGTTTCGATTTCAGTGCGCACCGGACGCACATGATATTTTTATGATGTGATTGGGATTGATTTCAGTTTGAGCAGTATGTTTTCATAATCATTATCATTTGATTTAGTAACCAGGCGGGACGTGTATGTTAAATAAAAGATATATATATATAGCTATTTTTTTTAAATAAACGTCCGCTACTTATGCCGTGACATGTGCATCACACGGTGATTTTCAAAAGGGGTTTTTGCATATTTCCTTATCCAGATATTTGGACGGTTTTACTATGATGCGCACTATATATAAGTTATAGATTGATGTATATTATGATGGTTTTCATATTGGGTTTTGATATTTTATTCTCGCCATAACTCCCATGATTGCGTTATGCTTGACGGAGTTGATTTTAGTTATGTATTGATAATTTCGGAGCCCCGACGATTTGGGTGTTTTGCTAAATGTTTTAGTATTTGGAAGGGGAGTTTTGATTTAAATTCGGGGACCGAATTTCTTAAAGGGGGGAAGATTGTAACGTTTTAAAATAAATAAATAAATAAAATTCCTTAAGCGAAATTTTTGATTTTTCGGTAAAGTAAAACGTAGTTTTCGTAAAACTAAACCGTAATTATTTTTCATTATAAATTTAAAAATACCTATTTTAATTATGTAATTACTAGTAAATAGTGTTTATCTAGTCACTTATAAGTTTTTAGTTTAATTAAATATTTTTCCTAAATTAATTATTTTAAATATTAACATAAGCTTATTTATGCATTAAATTAGTGTAAATTACAAATTTGAAATAGGTTAATTTTACAAAATGAACCATTACATATTAGAATCAAGTGTTTTTATGTAAAATTCTTTTTCAAATATTTTCATGATTCTAGATTTTTCTAGGAACAAATTGTATAAGAAGAAAATTATTAAATAAAGAATTTCATGAAAAGACATAAAGATGATGATATTTTGAAGAACTTTCTACACCATTCCTCATTCATTTCTTTCTCTCTTTTTCCCTACCTAAAGTGGCCGGCCTCCTCCCCATGGCTGCCCCAAAAATTTCTCCACCTCACTTTGCATTTAAAATCAACAAAATTTCATCAAAAAATTCCAAAATAAACCTCAAAATTCATATTCAATCTTTACCCAATATTATTTGCTCATCTTTACATGGATTTTGGAGATGGAAACCATTATTTTGGAGGCTTATTTCATGCTTGGGTTTCATGTTGTGAAGGTATAAATCTCATTCTTTTGATTATTGTTATTTAATGTTTCATTCTAGCATAATTAGAATTAATAAATTAAATCTATCTTCAAGTTTTAAAAATTCAAGTTAGGGTTATAAAATTAAGTTATGGTTTTTATTAATTAAGTAGGGTTATTATAACTAGTCTAACATTTTTAGAAATGGGAAAAATCATGCATGGTTGATATATCGTAATTTGTTCATTCAAATTGTTTAAATTAAGTATTTTTGCTAACTAGGATTTTTATAAAACATAATTATTGGTGATATAAAATTCTAATTGAGGTTGGTATCACTATATTGTGGTTTTAGTGAGGATATTAACTTGTTATTGGAATGGAAAACTTAACTTGGTTACTAGTTCTTTTGATAATTGAAAAATAGTGATAAAACATGTTATTTTGCTAACTAGATTTTGGAAATTCTTAAATAAATGAAATTTAAAATATAATTTATGGTTTCATTACATCATTATCTTCATGAATTGTATTTTAATGCATTAATTCATGCAAAATCCAGTTTAGATGAGATATTGTGACATTTTGCTCGCAAGGTGTTAAAATTGGTTTATTTGCAAACTAGAATTTTCTAATTAATACAATTAGGGTGTTAAAAATATAGTAATGGGTTGTATAATCTAGTTATGCTATTTAATGAGTTTTATGACCATTAGTTTCATTTAAATGTCAACTTTGAAGTAAAACGGTTATTTGGCGTTTTCGGGTTTTTCGAAATCGGACGATTTGATTGATTTTTAGGGTTTTGATGGATTAAAATCATGTTTTATATTATAAGTAACGAGTTTTTAAACTACAAGTTGTTTTTTGATGTTTATCTCGATCAATCGGCGTTAGAACGCCGATATCAAGCGATATTTGGTCCTTTTGTATGAGCGGGACATGGGTTTTAACCTATGCGCGTTTCGTGCGTCGTTTTGGCTTTGTCTGTGATTCAGTTTACGATATTATATGTGTTTGCGTATAGGTACCCCTCGCGTGGACTTCGGACGAGGAAGAAGAGGAGGGCGACATCGTCTTCGGCAGACAAGGACCAGGTGAGTAGATATATCTACGGGGGGAAGTCGGGTGGATGGCGTTTAGCACCCCCGCAGGCGTAGAATAGGAATAAGTACTTATTGTCATTAGGAAACCAGACGTGACCCTAGATTCTTAATGCGTAGGACCCTAGTAATGACCCTAGGCTGGACTAGACTGATTTAGGAAGACCATATCAGAGGATGAATACCTTGGAAGAGGTTCGTAGGTTTCAGGTAGAAACACACACACGCACACACTGAAACACGACATGGTGTATACGTGCATGTGTGTATATATATAGGACGAGGTATAGGTATATATATATACAACACGTATATGGGATACATTGATGTGATATGATATCCGAGGTATGATGAAACAGTGTAACTGGGCTTGATGCCGTGATTCTTGGCTATACAGTCGTATTAAGTGTTAGCGGATCATTAGAGAATGAGATGATGAACATGTATATTTAAATTATAATGGGTGGTGATGATATTGAGGTACATGAGACTCTAAAATAGTACCCGGACTGTAACTTGTGACTAATCACGATATGATATATGTATGACTTGATTACGACATCATATAGGTGTGACCTGACGTCGATATCATATAGGTGTGACTTGATGACATGATATTTCTGAGGATAAACTAATGATGCATATTATGATGGCAATGATATATGATTAATGTATGCGATTACAGTTTAGTACCTTGATCATGAGATGTGTCGATGATGACATTATACGAATGATGAGACGCCTAGGAGATACTTGACCCGTACCCCGATATTGGGATGCCGTATGATGGATTTTACCCTACGAGGCATAGATATGATGATTGATCCGCACTCTTGATTCGAGGAAGCCGTACTACGTACGTGACGCTATTGAGGCCGGATCGCCGACTATTAGAGATATTGATTCAGACCTTAGGTAGACTCTTGTTTCTTTGACTAGTTTCTTAGGTTTAGTTCCTTAGGAGGTTAGATGGACACTAGTTTAGGTTCGATTCATATAGTGGTAATTGTACTCGTATATCGCAGAGGAGTGGATAATGCACATCTGTCTTCACATTCATACTGTAATCATAATGTTGCATGTTCATACATATATTTCTGTAATCAGTATAAAACTCTGTCTGTTAGGACACCAGCACCATTACCGATGATGCGCATATTCCACGCACACTTATTTGCCGACTCACACACATCATCATCGGTAATTGCTATGTCACGTATACTTAGATCATAATATCTTTTATTGATACATTCAGCTAAAAGCTAGATCGATATAGCATTACGATTACTCTCAGATGTTAGTCTAGACATGGCATTGATTACTTAGACATTTCATGCATTCGCATTTTCATGTTATCACGCAGTATTATGGGGCATATGCCGACACGTATCATATACTTACTCATGATTTTGAGATTTGGGTTTCTATGAGATTTCTGGATTTTTGGGGAAAAACCGCAAGAATATATAAAACTTCTCTCTCTCTCATCCTCTCTTTTTAAAACATAAGATGCGGTTTCCTCGTGATGTATGTGTCGTCCACCATGAGATTTCATGTTTTCTGTTGGATTTCGAGACCCGATTCGAGGAGTGGATGAACCGTCTCGGGTACATGGTGGGCCCGGTATGGTACCCCGAGGCGAGAAGATCGAGTTGTAGACGATGAGCTTGGCAGGAGAAGGCTACCTACCGGTGATGTCTGGCGCGGCGGATATCCGGAGGATACCGACCGTTGTCGTGAGATTTGATGATATGGGCCGATCCGGACTGACGGAGCCCGAGATATTGAGACTTGAGATTTACATGCTTTGTGTCGATGCTTGACACGGATTTCTATGGATTTCATTGTTGTTATTTCAGATTTCTATACACATTTTATTATGATAAAAGTTAAAGATTTCTTATACAGATATACCTAGATTTCAGGATTGGTCATGTTACATTCATGGTGCATGCATACTCATTCATATGACATAGTACTATATGAGGCACTGACACGAGCACGGAGTATTTGCATTTACACGTAGCTTATTATCCTGTCTTACTTGATGACTAGTAGTATATTAGTATATTATTATGACCTAGGATAGCGTCGTGCATTCGATTTCTTTTCGTAGATGTCTTCTACTCACGAGTTGGCAACTCACCCCCGTTGTGCCAAATTTTATTACAGGTTCGATGTACAGGTTTCCCTGGCAGCTTGCTGGCACATCTTTTCATTCAGGGTTATTTGCACGGTAGGTTGGTTCACTTGTATCCGAATCACCATTGTACTTTTATTCTTTCATTTGTATCTAGTAAGCTCCATCAACCATACTTGTATTACTTGATAAGTTTATTGGACTAGTCTTTTATTTCGACCTTAGAGTCGCGTATGTATTATTCTGATCTGGTGATTTTGTTTTCTTTTGAGTTTTGAGCCTCGCCCTTTGGCGTTGTATATTATTATGCTTGTTGTGGTTGTTTCCGCCTGTTGGCGTTGAGCTACCTCCCGTTTGGGGATGCTTTTTATTGTTTATGTATATTATACTTGTTGTACCCGTTTAGTGCCAGTTTTTACAGAGGAGACTCTGCCGAAATTTTTGGGAAAATTTGCTGATGATTTTAAACTTGTTTCCTTCATGTTTCTTTTACTTCTTCTTCTTTTATGGTTTAGATTTCTGGGCTTCGGCTTACTTAGGTTATGTTGCGCCTCTAGACGCTTCTTAATCTAAGTGCCGGTCACGTTCCATACTTTCGGGTCGTGACAGATGGTTTCGTCGGAGAAATGATCGAGCTAGGTCATTGACTTCGAGGCCGAAGATGATCTACGTCGGGGACACTCAAACTCAAGCTATTCCTTCACTTGGTCAAAAAATTTGTGAAGAGAACACCCTATACTACATGGCAAGTTGTAGAGGATGAAGAAATAGGAAGTGGGTTCACTTTAGAATTGGATTTCTCACTCTTTTTCTCATGGCACCATTGGAGCTCTCAAGCTTTTGTGAGCTTGATGAAGATGAAGAAGAAGAAAAGAATCATATCATTGAATATCCAAAATGAAACTTATCCAAATGAATAATGGTACCATGGTTGAGTTAAGCCCTCATGCTTAACTCATGTAGAGATTTAACCAAACTATTAGGTTAAAGGTTATGTTAAAGAATATCAAAAGAAATGACAAAAGAGTGGACTTTGTCAAAGCTTCTCCAAGCTTCTTCAAGCTTTATAACTTTGACTAAGTTAAACCCTTTTGTTAAATCTTAAGATGAAACAATAAACCTAATCTTTACCCTAATCTTGGTATGAATCTCATACACACATCTTGTGTGTATCATCAAACAAGATACAAACATATGTACACAAATATTTATCATATATACACTTATGCACAAACAAGTGAGAAAATCAATCTTAAGTGAACCAATACTAGTTAATGTAAAGTAATATATCAAATATATAATTATACATTAAATCATTAAATCAACACTTGATTTAACGATCCGGTCATATCGAATATAACCGACTAATATCAAGTGTATCAATGTATCGAATCAACACTTGATTCTGTAACCCGGCTATATCACATATAACCGACCGATGATACAAATCGTGATAATAGAATACAGTATCACATACTGGTATTATTCTCGGTCCCGCACATATCTCATATACGCTCCTATTTCGTTTCGCTTGAGCCAGGAAACCCCTGTGTAGGACTCTAAAGACTCATCAATACGCCGGCAGTAGGTGATGATCATATCAAACACCCACAAGCCGCAAGCGTTCTGCTAAACGTAACGGCCACCCGGGTATTGAGCGATCAGAAGATCAACGAGCAAGCCCGCTAACACTCCTGTGAATCCAACGAGTAACACTACCGTACAGTCCGGTCTGTTCGTCTGATATGTCGCATATCTTGTCTAGGGGTGGTAAACGTCAGACCCCAATAACTCGATAAGTCGTGTCGATATGAGGCTCATAACGTGTCGAGAAACTACTGGTAACACTTACCAGTAAATCCCTAGAGCAGCCTTGGCCAAGGACTTCCTGTTATTGCCAATCGAGCACTGCGCAACATCAACTCCCTATACCGGGAGAGACGAAACCCATCCTATCGCTCATTGCCTCCATGTGACTCGGGACTATACCCAAAAACCATCGTTTAGCATGCCCTATTGGACATGGTAAGGTGGAAAACAAAGCACAGTGGGAATCACACAAGACTCTATGACGATCTCGGGTATACAGACTAACCTGTACCAGTGTCACCAGAGAACTGCCATCTGACGTAAGGTATAATACCATCTGGGAGTTCTCGGCGAGTCCGTCCAGTATACCCAGTCTCCACTGAGCACCCGTATATCATCTCTGATGTCAAACACCAATGGATATGGGATCATCCATCGCCCATCTGTATGGGTCGAGAAGGTATACGCTGTTGGAGATAGTGCCCTCATAGTCAATTATTGGATCGCAGGTACGTGATTGCAATGATTGCGGAGGACCTACCCCGGTAGGACAGTCTTACTCGAAATGATAGTATGCTATCTGGTTTGCCTTTATCAGTCGTGTACATGTTCAGGTGACTGATTGCATGTTACACTTTGATAGAGCCCTTAGGATCTTGCTTTACTACCAACAGTATGAGGGCGATCATATACGTGAGAGTTGGGTAGTTTATATGCATATCCTTAATTGTGGTCCTTAGTCGTGGGAGTTTCGAGACAGGGCATCGATACTCCGGAGTAGACTAGTGTGTACAGTCGAGACCCCGACGAGGGGCGGTGGCCGGTCTCACAAGCCACTGGTGTAGTTGGATCACCTAAGATGTATACAGGTGCTCATTGGGTTATGAGTACACCGGACAGGACTCGCCGGGAATCTGCTAGTTAGTATTATATCTATCGTCAGATAGCAGTTCCCTGGTGACATGTGTACAGGTTAGTTCATCGACCTGAGGTCGTCATTTGTCTCGTATGAGTTCCCACTGTGCTTTGATTTCTACCCTACCACGGCTCAAAGGAGTCGTGCAAACAGGTAGCTTTTGGGTACAGTCCCGAGCCATATGGAGGCACGTGAGCGGATCGGCAGGGGATTCGTCTCTCCCGGTATTGGGGGCGAGATCGTGCTGTGTCTAGGAGAGCCATTACACAAAGCCCACGGCCGTGGCAGGAGATTTACTGGTAGGTACTCCAGTAGTATCTCAGGGTGTTATTGGGCTTCACTCCGACGCGACTTATACTGCTATTGGGGGTCTGACGTTACTAGCCCCCTAGGCGGATATGCGATACTCATTGACGAACGGACCGGACTGTATATACATTGTCACTGTTAGGCTCAGTAGGGTTTTCGGAGGAGTTCGCTCATCGGTCTCCCTTGAGTTCGCTCCTCGGCCACCCTTGAGGTCAGTCCATGGGCAGCCGTTACGCATAGCTAGTGCCGCTGACGGTTTGTGGTTAAACCCACTGCCAGGGTGCTGACGAGTCATTAGAGTCCCCCACAGGCAGTTTCCCAAGTTCGGGCGAAACGTTGTAGAGGCCGTATGGTTTTATGGCAGGGTTCGGAAAATGCACGTGCGTTTACGCACGTGTCGATTTTCGGACAGATGATACTGGTCGGCTTTGGTTTAAGCCGGATCCGAGTATTATATTGAGTAGGTATAATATCTTTGTCTCAGTTGCATTTATATTCGGTCGTAATATAAATGCGGGTATATTTATACAGTTTCGGGGTTGTCCTGAAATTCGTTTCAGGATCACTTTTGGAAGTTGCCAGTTTCCAGTTTTCTATCAGCCGTCTTTTAACATTCGGTTAAAGACGGATTTATCTTTTCTTCAGTTGGAATGAGTCATGCTTCTAGAAGGTTCTAGAAGATTCTAGTTTTGGTGAGGTGGAGGGTGATTCATGCTTTGATTTCAAAGAAGTTTTGTTTTCATTAAGATATTTATGCTTGATCTTTTGGTTATGATAAGGTTGTATGCTATTCTCACCCTCCCTCTCCTTCACTCTACTCCCCCCTCTCTTTATAAGAGGCCGGCCCCTCCTCTCTCTCTCTGATGGTTGTTGTTTTCATCGGTTAGAAAAGATATGATAGTTTTGGGGTGTATGGAATTCACAGTTCATTTCATTCCATCACCCGATTTCCACGGCAACTTCATTAACCGATCGTCCACGGATTTGGACGAAGTGAGACAAAGTCATCTACTCATTCTCTACATCATTCTTGGTCGTCTCTTTTAGCAAACTTGACGATCGAGTTGCCTCGAGTCAGAGGCGGGAGCCCGTTTAAAGAACCGATCATGTGGTGCCACCTCGACGAGGAGATCGGCGATCGACGAGATCGGCGATCGACGAGATCGGAGCAGCCGCAACGGAGCGTGGGATGATGGTTGAAGAACGAAGGACTCGGATCGTTCGGTATAACCATTCTACACTCTTTTCAGTATGTTAGTTTAGCAATAATGGCAGATCCGGGTTAAAGTATACGATAGCGCCAGTTAAAAGTTTTTTGTTCCGCATTTGGCGTCTGTAGACTGCCGGGGCGCTAGCGTAGACTTACAGTGGTATCAGAGCCTAACCATTTTGCTATACTAACTTGTGCTAACGCGTTCAAAACATCGATCCGACCGAAAATCAAAAACGACAAAATCCTTGCACGACAGTTTCTGTTGATTTTAAACGGTGTCGAAATTAATTTTTGGATGTCTTAAAAATCCGTGCAGGGAATTCTAAGAACGACGTAGAAATTTGGGCACGAGATTCGATGAGACCGCCGCGGAAACGCGGTCAAACCTATGGTTTGACCGCGCTTCCGCGGCCAAACAGTAAGCTCGTGGCCCCAAATTTTTCCAGTGGGTTCTTGGTGGGATTTTGTGGTTTTTGGTATATAAAATTTTGGCCCAGATTTTGTTACTGTTCACCAGTAAGCTGTGGGGCCCACTTTTTGAAATTTGGTCTTTGGTCGATCGAAATTTAAACGCGTTAGTTTACAGTGCTTACATTATATCTCCGACCGGGAATGTCATTTGATCGGTAAACCGCGTCCGATTGCTATAGTTCTTTTAGACGGGTTTGCGAACGTGACATTCGCGTTGATGTTCTGTATTGTGCTGTATTGTTGCGGATTTGTCGTGGTGGATAGCAGTGTGCAATGGTAGTACAGTTTGAGTTTATTTGTACATTTGATATTGCGGGGCGAGCGTCCAACGTGTGGACAGCCGTCACTGCCTGTTGTATAATATTCTTTTGGGGCACGACCAGGATGCGGTCGATGTACCTATTGTACTATTTTTCATTACTGTACTAGGTTTTGCCCCGAGACGGAGTGCACGGATAGCCGGGTTCGGGAAAGCAACGGGTCCGCATCTCATGGCTTTGAGAGGCAGAGGGACCCCACTTCAGAATTGGCAGACTATTCGCCGCACTCGTAAGGGGTACAGGTTGACCCAAGGAGGGGAGCCCAAGATTACCGGATTCCGTGGAGTGATGGGTGGTCCATTCACTATGCTGTAGGGGCTACCTCGCTTCAGGTTTTGGCGGGTAACTTGCCGCACCCGTAGGGGTCTAGGTTTCATTGCACAGGCTATCCACACGACAGGGGAACGTCGAGTTTCAGCAGCGGCTCTGTGAAACTCGGGGATCCCAAATATCTGTATTGTTCTGTGATGCTTATTACTTTTCTGTAATGTTGCATATTATCACGCCTGGAGCGATTATGTATATTGGTTTATATACTATTAGATGTTGTATATGTTTTACACCCGCGCTAGTCCAGTCCCCGCTCTGTCGTTAGTTAAGTAACCTAACGGGTGATGACGGGACCCAGTGACGAATGCGGATGGCATATACGTACATTTTATTTTCGTTCTTTTCTGGTGTGATTGATTGATGGGACTGCGTTGATTCTGATCAATGCAAAGTAAAACAAACCTGTTTACAGTTGTTGGAACAATTTAAAAAGTGTTATTGCAAAGATGTTTCCTTTTGTTATGCATAGCGGTATTCAGTGGAATATCCAGCACCTCATTCGACGAGGCAAGGGCCGATATCCCTTCACCGGGACCGACCCCTTGGACAGAAGTTTGCGTCAGAGTAATAACTTCACTATAGTCGATTACATGTTGCTTTGCATAGCGGTATTCAGTGGAATATCCTGCACCTCATTCCACGAGGAAAGAGCCGAGATCCCTTTACCGGGAGTGACCTCTTTAGCAAAAGGTTTTCGCCACTATATTTTAAAAAGCTATCAGGTTCCTTCAGCGATATCAAGTTCACTACGCTAAAGGTTTTTCGCCAAAAACCAGCCGTAGCCCTCCGTCACTTCTTTTGGGTATTCAGTAGTATTCAAGCTATGCATTTTAGCCAAAGTTAAGGCATAGTGTTTGGTAGCTGCTGGGTATTCAATTGTTGCATAGATAGATGAGTTAGTTTGGGACAGTCGTTCTGCCGATTGGCCAAAGTCAGGGGCATGTGCGGGTGGGTTCAAATTGACAAGATAGTGATGGGTAGAACTTGGCATGTGACTTATGACATTTTGACCAAAGCCAAGGTTATAAGAGCATGGGGCAAAAACTATATCGGGAGTTTCTAAAGAAACTGAAACTTGCCAAGTATGCGCATACCTTCTGGAGTATGAATAACGTGGATGCATTCCATCACGTTAACATGCGATGAGAGTTGGATCCCGATTCCCACTGATGAGTTGGTTTACTCTTCGGGTGATCCCGATTGATTCTTCTTTAGGTTTGGAGGAGAATTTGACAGGACAGTGGGAGGTTTCCGGATTAGATAAAATGATGACCATTCTGATCTAGGTTAGAGTGCACGCAGAGTGTTTCTTTTCTCTCTCTCTCTTTGGCAGCGACCTTTGACCGACCCTAGACTATGACTCTATGACCAGGTTGACCGAACCTTCTTAAAATACTGGCTTTTGGATTGTCTGAGTTGCATAAGTCATTGCCACTCCTTCTTTTACCCTTTGTATTTCTCAGAACACCCGTATTACTACGGATATCCACTTCCATTGGATAGAGCCATCGTATGGTTATATACGAACTCGAAGGGACTTCTTCGGGGATGGATCAAGGTTCAGGAGAAATAGAATTGGTTTATTCAGTTGTCTTTTATTATCACCTTCTCTCAGGTTGCGAGAGCTCCTTGGTTTAGGAGAGTACACCTATTACGCTTATTGGATAGTCTTATTCCAAACCATAGGCTGGTGCCGAAGGGTAGGGAATGAAGAAAACCAATTAGCCTAAGTAGGGTGTGCAGAAGGTAATATGTAAAGACAAAATAAAGGGATTAGAAAGAGGGCAAAGTAAATTGCGACTGATATCATTCACGACCGAAACCGCGTACTTCATCGCCGCTCCTATTTCACCTTTAAAAGAATAAGGTATTATTCAGTTGTCTTTTATCGTCACCTTCTCTCGAGATGCGAGTACTCCTTAGTTTAGGAGGGTACACCTATTATGCTTACTGGATAGTCTTCTTCCAAACCATAGGCTGGTGCCGAAAGGTAGGGAAGGAAGAAAACCATTTAGCCTAACGATGGTATACAGAAGGTAACGACTAAAGACAAATAAAGGGATTTGGAGAGACGGCAATAAAATATACGGTTGAAGTCATGAATTGGATTATGGAAGAGGCATTGCTATGAATACCAGGATACCCCTATGAAACATTTTCATGTTTCAGTGCATTGTTAAAGAAAAACTGTTTTCCCGATTAGACACTTACTCCAAGGGTATGTATTTACCAGGTTTCATTATCATATCTGTATGGTTTTGCAGATGATGAGTGGGAGTAAGATATTGGGAATTAGGTGATCATCCTCATTATATCGGAATTCGTTGTAATTGCTGATATTTGAGGAAATTGCCAGGGTACAGTTTTCCACCTACAACGCACAGGTTTAGAGTTGTTCAACTCAGCGGACTTATACAGAGTATTGTATGTTGTCCAAGTGTCCTTTAGGACAAAGGGGTAGGTCCTCGTACTATATTCTGTTTACTTATAACTTCTCTAGTATTTAGACAAGTGTTTCGTAGAAATACAAGGTCTAAGTTTTGAGAAGTTGTGGGTATAAGAATAAAGTAGAGAACCAGGTATCACAAGTATCGGGATTCTTCAAAGAGATCGAAGATGTAGATTCTTGTGAATGGTATTCAGATGATAGTGATGGTTTTGAGAAACGTGTTTCTCTTTCAGGTTACTCACAATTGGATGGATTCCTAAGTTGAGTAATGCTGATTAGCCTCTTTCCATTAAAGTTGATATGCACTGGAGACAGCTGCATGATTCGAATATGGTTCCAATTAAATAAGTGCCAAAGTTTCTGTATTGGATATAGAATGGATCGTACCTTAAAAGAAATTAAGGTACGGGGAGTTGTCCAGCTTATGATTAAAACCAGACACTGGATAACTCAGGGCACGTTTCTGTAATGGCTGTTTGTGGGTTGACCCTGGCTATGACGAGGGTTGATATTCTACCATTTGGAAGATCAATAGTGATATTGTTCTTGACTTGCCACAGTTTTAGTAAAAATGGATCTTTTTCAGAAAACAGTAGTGGGAGTATGGTAGAAATGGAAGTGATTCCAGAACCGCGAACGATTACGGAAAAATTTAATAGGACCTATACATTCAATCAGGTTTGACATTCCAATAGCCACTCCGCAGGTATGGTAGGTAACCTCAGACACCCGAGAGGTACTTCGGTAGGCTCAAGGACGGTGACAGGGAGGTTCTTATCTACCCAGACTTGACACTACTGTTGTTCCAGGATATGAGACCCGGTAGGAGGGTTGTCGTAGTCAGTGGGAGCAGCGGAAGCATAGTGGGCAAGATGCTTATATCTATTTATAGACTTGAGCAGTTATAGCGGAGATAAATCATCTGATTTTGATGTGACAGTCATGGGTTTGACTTCAATCAGAATAGGGGATGGATCAGTTAAGAAGGTAGTAGGCTGTGATGTCATGGTATCTGGATGACATACACAGAGTAGGAAGTAAAATTCCTATACTACGATCGGTTGGACTGTGGTCGTCACACAGTTGTTTCTCCAGACAGGATATGGATATAATATTTGACATTCTGGTTTCTGGATCTATGGTTTTAGATCTGGATTTGGGTAGTTTCCCAATGTGGGTACTTTGACAGATATTCTAATGGTTTTTGGAATAGTTGACTCCTAGCATGGTGGTGTACCTGCAGGTGATGGAGTCACCTTCTCTAAAGGTGTCGTATAGACTAAAGGGGAGAGGGATGTGCATGATTGGCAGATCACTTGCTTAGGCAATTGAGTCAATCATGAGATGTCAAGTACCACACCAAATGTTGTTTTTGCACTAGTTGCAATGAGTTTGTATTAATCCAATCCTGGAGAAACATAAGGAAGCAGTTTTAGAACATAAGTACATGTTCTACGGATTTGATGACGGCAGCCTCCTTCGGGAGACGATTATCATTCCAGGCTTCAAAGGTGACATGGATGACAGAGTGATTGTCAGAGTTTTAGTTTTCCTTCTGACGAAGGACAGTATTATGGACAGGTGGTTCCAGAGGATACTGTGGGTGGCATGGTGCCGGATACTGATTAGGTTCAGTGATCCATACAGTCTAAGAAGTTTGGATATGGAGTTCATTTATGAACTAAGGTCCCATCAGATATCCAGGCATATTCTAAGACAGGTACTACTCAATTCGGGAGATGGTTTTCTCCGCGAACTTGAGATTAAGAGAGATATAGAAAGAAACTTCTAGGCGGATCCACTCACCGAGGCTATTTCTCGAACACAATAGTTTTACAAACGGGCTTTGTGAAACTGATTAGTAGAGGAGCTGGATGTTCGTTTTCACACGGGCTGTGAGTAGTCGACATCGCAATATTAGCCTTGAGTGCAAGTGGGAGATTGTTGGAGATAGTGCCCTCATAGTCAATTATTGGATCGCAGGTACGTGATTGCAATGATTGCGGAGGACCTACCCCGGTAGGCCAGTCTTACTCGAAATGATAGTATGCTATCTGGTTTGCCTTTATCAGTCGTGTACATGTTCAGGTGACTGATTGCATGTTACACTTTGATAGAGCCCTTAGGATCTTGCTTTACTACCAACAGTATGAGGGCGATCATATACGTGAGAGTTGGGTAGTTTATATGCATATCCTTAATTGTGGTCCTTAGTCGTGGGAGTTTCGAGACAGGGCATCGATACTCCGGAGTAGACTAGTGTGTACAGTCGAGACCCCGACGAGGGGCGGTGGCCGGTCTCACAAGCCACTGGTGTCAGTTGGATCACCTAAGATGTATACAGGGCTTGTGAGACCGGCCACCGCCCCTCGTCGGGGCTTGTGAGACCGGCCATGGTACCATTATTCATTAGATAGATACTACACCAGTGGCTTGTGAGACCGGCCACCGCCCCTCGTCGGGGTCTCGACTGTACACACTAGTCTACTCCGGAGTATCGATGCCCTGTCTCGAAACTCCCACGACTAAGGACCACAATTAAGGATATGCATATAAACTACCCAACTCTCACGTATATGATCGCCCTCATACTGTTGGTAGTAAAGCAAGATCCTAAGGGCTCTATCAAAGTGTAACATGCAATCAGTCACCTGAACATGTACACGACTGATAAAGGCAAACCAGATAGCATACTATCATTTCGAGTAAGACTGTCCTACCGGGGTAGGTCCTCCGCAATCATTGCAATCACGTACCTGCGATCCAATAATTGACTATGAGGGCACTATCTCCAACAGCGTATACCTTCTCGACCCATACAGATGGGCGATGGATGATCCCATATCCATTGGTGGTTGACATCAGAGATGATATACGGGTGCTCAGTGGAGACTGGGTATACTGGACGGACTCGCCGAGAACTCCCAGATGGTATTATACCTTACGTCAGATGGCAGTTCTCTGGTGACACTGGTACAGGTTAGTCTGTATACCCGAGATCGTCATAGAGTCTTGTGTGATTCCCACTGTGCTTTGTTTTCCACCTTACCATGTCCAATAGGGCATGCTAAACGATGGTTTTTGGGTATAGTCCCGAGTCACATGGAGGCAATGAGCGATAGGATGGGTTTCGTCTCTCCCGGTATAGGGAGTTGATGTTGCGCAGTGCTCGATTGGCAATAACAGGAAGTCCTTGGCCAAGGCTGCTCTAGGGATTTAC
Organism: Agapanthus africanus; assembly: GCA_030015575.1. Classification (NCBI taxonomy): domain Eukaryota; kingdom Viridiplantae; phylum Streptophyta; class Magnoliopsida; order Asparagales; family Amaryllidaceae; genus Agapanthus; species Agapanthus africanus. The sequence continues at coordinate 193,396,984 of JASDDO010000010.1, read as the reverse complement.
TGGTAAGTGTTACCAGTAGTTTCTCGACACGTTATGAGCCTCATATCGACACGACTTATCGAGTTATTGGGGTCTGACGTTTACCACCCCTAGACAAGATATGCGACATATCAGACGAACAGACCGGACTGTACGGTAGTGTTACTCGTTGGATTCACAGGAGTGTTAGCGGGCTTGCTCGTTGATCTTCTGATCGCTCAATACCCGGGTGGCCGTTACGTTTAGCAGAACGCTTGCGGCTTGTGGGTGTTTGATATGATCATCACCTACTGCCGGCGTATTGATGAGTCTTTAGAGTCCTACACAGGGGTTTCCTGGCTCAAGCGAAACTATCATACTTGTATTACTTGATAAGTTTATTGGACTAGTCTTTTATTTCGACCTTAGAGTCGCGTATGTATTATTCTGATCTGGTGATTTTGTTTTCTTTTGAGTTTTGAGCCTCGCCCTTTGGCGTTGTATATTATTATGCTTGTTGTGGTTGTTTCCGCCTGTTGGCGTTGAGCTACCTCCCGTTTGGGGATGCTTTTTATTGTTTATGTATATTATACTTGTTGTACCCGTTTAGTGCCAGTTTTTACAGAGGAGACTCTGCCGAAATTTTTGGGAAAATTTGCTGATGATTTTAAACTTGTTTCCTTCATGTTTCTTTTACTTCTTCTTCTTTTATGGTTTAGATTTCTGGGCTTCGGCTTACTTAGGTTATGTTGCGCCTCTAGACGCTTCTTAATCTAAGTGCCGGTCACGTTCCATACTTTCGGGTCGTGACAGATGGTTTCGTCGGAGAAATGATCGAGCTAGGTCATTGACTTCGAGGCCGAAGATGATCTACGTCGGGGACACTCAAACTCAAGCTATTCCTTCACTTGGTCAAAAAATTTGTGAAGAGAACACCCTATACTACATGGCAAGTTGTAGAGGATGAAGAAATAGGAAGTGGGTTCACTTTAGAATTGGATTTCTCACTCTTTTTCTCATGGCACCATTGGAGCTCTCAAGCTTTTGTGAGCTTGATGAAGATGAAGAAGAAGAAAAGAATCATATCATTGAATATCCAAAATGAAACTTATCCAAATGAATAATGGTACCATGGTTGAGTTAAGCCCTCATGCTTAACTCATGTAGAGATTTAACCAAACTATTAGGTTAAAGGTTATGTTAAAGAATATCAAAAGAAATGACAAAAGAGTGGACTTTGTCAAAGCTTCTCCAAGCTTCTTCAAGCTTTATAACTTTGACTAAGTTAAACCCTTTTGTTAAATCTTAAGATGAAACAATAAACCTAATCTTTACCCTAATCTTGGTATGAATCTCATACACACATCTTGTGTGTATCATCAAACAAGATACAAACATATGTACACAAATATTTATCATATATACACTTATGCACAAACAAGTGAGAAAATCAATCTTAAGTGAACCAATACTAGTTAATGTAAAGTAATATATCAAATATATAATTATACATTAAATCATTAAATCAACACTTGATTTAACGATCCGGTCATATCGAATATAACCGACTAATATCAAGTGTATCAATGTATCGAATCAACACTTGATTCTGTAACCCGGCTATATCACATATAACCGACCGATGATACAAATCGTGATAATAGAATACAGTATCACATACTGGTATTATTCTCGGTCCCGCACATATCTCATATACGCTCCTATTTCGTTTCGCTTGAGCCAGGAAACCCCTGTGTAGGACTCTAAAGACTCATCAATACGCCGGCAGTAGGTGATGATCATATCAAACACCCACAAGCCGCAAGCGTTCTGCTAAACGTAACGGCCACCCGGGTATTGAGCGATCAGAAGATCAACGAGCAAGCCCGCTAACACTCCTGTGAATCCAACGAGTAACACTACCGTACAGTCCGGTCTGTTCGTCTGATATGTCGCATATCTTGTCTAGGGGTGGTAAACGTCAGACCCCAATAACTCGATAAGTCGTGTCGATATGAGGCTCATAACGTGTCGAGAAACTACTGGTAACACTTACCAGTAAATCCCTAGAGCAGCCTTGGCCAAGGACTTCCTGTTATTGCCAATCGAGCACTGCGCAACATCAACTCCCTATACCGGGAGAGACGAAACCCATCCTATCGCTCATTGCCTCCATGTGACTCGGGACTATACCCAAAAACCATCGTTTAGCATGCCCTATTGGACATGGTAAGGTGGAAAACAAAGCACAGTGGGAATCACACAAGACTCTATGACGATCTCGGGTATACAGACTAACCTGTACCAGTGTCACCAGAGAACTGCCATCTGACGTAAGGTATAATACCATCTGGGAGTTCTCGGCGAGTCCGTCCAGTATACCCAGTCTCCACTGAGCACCCGTATATCATCTCTGATGTCAAACACCAATGGATATGGGATCATCCATCGCCCATCTGTATGGGTCGAGAAGGTATACGCTGTTGGAGATAGTGCCCTCATAGTCAATTATTGGATCGCAGGTACGTGATTGCAATGATTGCGGAGGACCTACCCCGGTAGGACAGTCTTACTCGAAATGATAGTATGCTATCTGGTTTGCCTTTATCAGTCGTGTACATGTTCAGGTGACTGATTGCATGTTACACTTTGATAGAGCCCTTAGGATCTTGCTTTACTACCAACAGTATGAGGGCGATCATATACGTGAGAGTTGGGTAGTTTATATGCATATCCTTAATTGTGGTCCTTAGTCGTGGGAGTTTCGAGACAGGGCATCGATACTCCGGAGTAGACTAGTGTGTACAGTCGAGACCCCGACGAGGGGCGGTGGCCGGTCTCACAAGCCACTGGTGGTCGGCTTTGGTTTAAGCCGGATCCGAGTATTATATTGAGTAGGTATAATATCTTTGTCTCAGTTGCATTTATATTCGGTCGTAATATAAATGCGGGTATATTTATACAGTTTCGGGGTTGTCCTGAAATTCGTTTCAGGATCACTTTTGGAAGTTGCCAGTTTCCAGTTTTCTATCAGCCGTCTTTTAACATTCGGTTAAAGACGGATTTATCTTTTCTTCAGTTAGAATGAGTCATGCTTCTAGAAGGTTCTAGAAGATTCTAGTTTTGGTGAGGTGGAGGGTGATTCATGCTTTGATTTCAAAGAAGTTTTGTTTTCATTAAGATATTTATGCTTGATCTTTTGGTTATGATAAGGTTGTATGCTATTCTCACCCTCCCTCTCCTTCACTCTACTCCCCCCTCTCTTTATAAGAGGCCGGCCCCTCCTCTCTCTCTCTGATGGTTGTTGTTTTCATCGGTTAGAAAAGATATGATAGTTTTGGGGTGTATGGAATTCACAGTTCATTTCATTCCATCACCCGATTTCCACGGCAACTTCATTAACCGATCGTCCACGGATTTGGACGAAGTGAGACAAAGTCATCTACTCATTCTCTACATCATTCTTGGTCGTCTCTTTTAGCAAACTTGACGATCGAGTTGCCTCGAGTCAGAGGCGGGAGCCCGTTTAAAGAACCGATCATGTGGTGCCACCTCGACGAGGAGATCGGCGATCGACGAGATCGGCGATCGACGAGATCGGAGCAGCCGCAACGGAGCGTGGGATGATGGTTGAAGAACGAAGGACTCGGATCGTTCGGTATAACCATTCTACACTCTTTTCAGTATGTTAGTTTAGCAATAATGGCAGATCCGGGTTAAAGTATACGATAGCGCCAGTTAAAAGTTTTTTGTTCCGCATTTGGCGTCTGTAGACTGCCGGGGCGCTAGCGTAGACTTACATACGCTAGTCTACACTAGTATATCGATGCCCCGTTTCGATACACCCACGACTAGGGACTTTGAAGGATGTACTTATGGACTACCATGTCCCCACTAGTATGATCCGCATCATAGTCCAGGTAGTCAAGTACACATCCTAAGGGCTTTACCAACATGTAACAGAGAGACAATCAGTGTACACGTTAAAGTAATGAGTAACCAGATAGCATACTATCATATCGAGCAAGAAAGTGATCCCTATATATGTCCAAGCATCCACTACAATATACATCCTATGTATACTAATGGCCTCTAGGGCATACATATAACTAGCAATCTCCCACTTGCACTAGGGCCATCTGATAGCAGTGGTTGTAGTATCTCATACTCAACCATCCCATAAAAGTCTCTCTCTGGGAAAAGGCCTTTGTGAGTGGATCCTCCATGTTGTCCTCTGAGTCTACTCTCCTAACCTCGATCCCCTGGAGATCAACCATCTCCATGATCAGGTGATACTGCCTAAGAATATGTCTGAATCACTGATGGGACGGGCGTTCCTTGGCATAAACCACAACTCCATTGTCACACAATGGGAGGAACGAAGTTCATCTTATGAACTAATATACACCCAGACTGCCTCTTTGGTAGCATCTTTGGTAGCGATGTATCCAGCCTTTATGATCTACTATGCCATGGTATCTAGCTTGAAACTCTTCAAACATACCGTCCCTTCACTGAGGGTAAAGACAATGCCTGCGACGGACATTCAGTCGTCCTTATCACCCTGGAACCTTTCCAGTGATTCTCCCTAGGATCGATTGATACCAACTCACTACAACTAGTGAGTATCCTAACATCCAATTAGATCTATCTCATAGATCCAAAATAAGGATTTAGGAGGTATCACTTTGATCCTATATGGAGAATCCTTGTGATAAGCGGAGATTGACCGAGCGTAGCATAGGAAACTACTTCCCTATCAAGAGTATGTCATCCACGTACTCTACGAGGATCACCAGCATACTCCCTACTACCTTTTTGTATATAAAAGGTTCATCTACCATTTTGATGATGTCAAACTCTTTGACTAATCTCATCAAAACAGATGTTCCAACTCCGCGATGCCTGCTTTATCACATAAAACATCTTGCACACGTTTCCACTGCTCCCACTGTCTACGAAGCCCTCTGGCTGTGTACTTATAGACGCTTTCTTCCAAATCATCATTTAGAAAAGCAGTCAAGACACCCAACCGCCAGATATCGTAGTCATGGTATGTAGCCGTAGCAAGTAGGATCTGGATGGACTTAAGCATAGCTACTTAGAAGAGGTTTCATCATAAGCCATAACTGGTCTATAATGCAAACCTTTAACAAGTCTAGCTTTGAAAGTCTCAACTTTTCCATGTACACCAAGTAATCTTCTCAAGATATAATTGCTCCTGATGGGGATTTAACCCTTCAGATAAAGCAACCAAAGTCCATACTTTGTTGGTGTATAAGGATTCCATCTCAGATCGATAAACATCCAGCCATTCCTACAGAGTCACACTCCTGATGGCCAGCTCGAAACTAGTTAGGTCATCATCCCATGATACAATCCTTGCTCCCACTGTCATAGAGAAACCGAAGTATCTCTCAGATGGGTGAGGAACCCTACTAGATCGGCGGAGAGGCTGAGGTTCGTTGGTTGCTATTGAATCCTTTGGTTCTACCAAATCATCAGCTGCAGTTTGTATAGATGGAACTGTTTCCAGTTCTACCTCATAACCAATAATTTCTTCACAAGAAATTCCCTTTCACAAAGGTGGCATGCTGAGAAACTAAACATTTTTGTTCATCGGTTTGGTAGAAGATATTCCCTTGCATATGCTTGGGATATCCAACAAACTTCTACAGAGTCGACTTTGCCTCGAGCTTGTCCGGATTTTGCATTTTAGACATAGGCCGGACAACCCCAAATCTTAACAAACTTAAGATATGGGCTCTTCCCTTTCCATATCTCATATGAAGTGGTAAGCAACTGATTTGATCGGAACCCTATTCAATAGGTATGCAACTTCACAAGTGCATAACTCCATAAAAGGAAATAGGAAACTCAGTAGTACTCATCATAGAGCATACCATATAACATAGGGTGTTATTGCTCCGCCCCGATATACCATCGTGCTATTGTAAGCCCATGCTACCGCTCCCGGTACTTATGGGCTTGCGGAAATGACGAAAAACGATTTTTCTAGAGGAGGTAACATGGACTGAAAACGGATCTTTGTTAAACTATCTACCTAACAACCTAACTAGGAGTTGTTAACTACTCGGTTAGGGGGTTATACCTTTATTTCTTGAACACCTTCGTCTTCAACTCTCGATGGTGTACGGATCGGCTTCACCCCGTCGTCTCCTTGCGCCGAAGATCGATCCACCCGAAAGCTTCTACCTTTGGCTTCTTCTTCGAACTTTGAAGAAACTAGTTCACTCGGTTTGCTAAACCTTGTGAACTAGAGTGAGTAGAGGAGTGTGTGTTGGGATTTTTCTCTATGGTTCGTGCTTCTCAACACATGAGACAAGTGAACCATAGACTAGAGAGAGGGGGAGAGCAAGAGGAAGAGGGTGAGAGCTCAAACACAAGAGAGAGAGAGGAAATGAGAGAATGAGTAAGACTTTTCTCTCTTGGCTCTCATAATCCAAAGCCATCATAACAAATCATAGCAAGCAAGTATTATGTGATGGTTTAAGCTACAATAGCCATATCATTTCATGCACTCGTTTTGCACAAGAGAAAAAAGCAAGCAAAAGTGTTTGCCATGAAATGATAGCCATTGTCATGATGATGGTCAACTAGTCCAACCTAGTCAACCGGTCAACAAAGTCAACCCCTCAACAACCATGTCACTATAATACTTAATTAATATTATTGTTAATCATATATCATATTCTCATTAGGGTTTAGCAAAAAGTCAATGGTCAGCAGTCAACAGTCAACAACCCTAATGAGAATCCTCTGCCTCTGTCTCTCTGTCAACTGTGCATACACACCCTCATCCGCGTTCCGAGGAACATGAATACATACGAGATAAAACCAATCCCAAAACGTACACTCGGATCTGGCTTAAACCAAAGCCCACAAGTGTTAACTGTCCGGACGCTAAACGTGCACAAGTGCACGGATGTAACCGAACCCTGTCGCAAAACCATGCGACATGTCGCAAAACCATGCGACCTCTACTCTTTTGCCTAAAGGAGCATAGCTTTCTGTGTGGGACTCTATAGACTCGACACTATGCTGGCAGTGGGTTTAACCACAGACCGCAAGCGGCACTAGCTGTGCGTAACGGTCCCCAGGTAGATGCCGACAAGAAGACTGACACGGTGAAACCCATCTGAACTCCTACTGAGTCTGACTGTGACAGTCTCCATACAGTCCGGTCTGTTCGTCTGATATATCACATGGCGGGCCTAGGGGGCGGTAAATGTCAATCCCCTAATAGCGGTACAAGTCGTGTCGGAGTGAAGCCCAGAACACCCTGAGATAACACTGGAAACCTACCAGTATATCTCGCTTGCCCTGGCCAGGGACTACTCGTGTAATGGCTCTCCTAGACACAGCGCGATGTCAACCCCCAATACCGGGAGAGACGAATCCTGTCTAACCGTCACTGCCTCCAAGTGCTTCGGGACTGCACCCAACTACTACCTGTTTGCACGACTCCTTTGAGCCGTGGTAGGGTAGTAATCTAAGTACAGTGGGAAAACACTCGAGGCAAAATGATAGTGTCAAGTCAGCGGACTAAGCTGTACTCATGTCACCTGGGAACTGATAACTGACGATAGTTATAGTACCAACCAACAGTTCCCGATGAGTCCTGTCCAGTGTACTCGTAACCCAACGAGCACCCGCATACTATCTCCAGTACGACGTACTGATGGCTGTGGGACATACCATCTCCCATACTGGGATAAGAAGCGCATACGCTAGTCTACTCTGGAGTATCGATGCCCTGTCTCGATAGTCCTGCGACTAGGGACCTGCATAAGGATGTGCTTATAGATTACCCAGCCCCTACTTGTGTGACTGCCATCACAACGCTGGTAATCAAGCAAAGATCCTAAGGGCTCAACTAATGTGTATAGGTGATATACTAAAATAAACACATGTACACATTGAAGTAGAAACAAACCAAGTAGCATACTACTATATTGAGCAAGATTGTTTATACAAGGTGAATATCCCAAGCTTCCATTAAGTAATATACAAACTAGTATGATACAGTAATGGCCTCTAGGGCATTTACACTAGCATGGACTTACAGTGGTATCGGAGCCTAGTTAAACACTACCTAACATGTTAGTATAGTAACTAGAAATTCGATTGGAGAAAAAGTCCCGAAATAGACCCGGATATCAAGCTTGCTGTCGATTTTTAAAGTTCTGTAAAATTAATAAATCATGCTTTAAAAATCGACTCAGGATTTTTATAGTCTACTATAGAAAAACGGTCCAGAGATCACTCCAAACCACCGCGGAAACGCGGCAATAGCTTGCTATTGCCGCGGTTCCGCGGCCGATTAAGCTCCTCTGTGGATCGTCTTCATTGCAGTTTGTTCTATGGGGTATTTTGGGATTTTTGGTATATGTTTTTTAAGCCAAGATTTTCCAGAAAGAAAAATTTGTTTTTGGGGCTTTAAAAACCGTATTTTGATCGAGTTTCTAAAGACTTAAGCTGACGGGTATTTATCTGTGATGTGATATTTGTATTGAACGTCTGCTAATCGCTATATGTCGATTAGTGGGGGTTATACAAATCTGTGATCTGTAATGTTGTTGGAATGTGTATATGAATTCATTGGATTATCGCGGGTGAATAACCGGGGGTTGTGAGACGAGAGTTTTCTTTTCTTTCAATTCATGTAAATTTGTAAATTGATGTAATAATTATTTATATGGCCGCACAACCGGGTCGGGGTTGTAGCCGTCATTGTATAATTTCTTTTTAATGTTTTTGCTCCTAGGATAGACCCATGGAGGGGTGCACAAACTACCGGGTATCCCGAAGTGCCGAGTGGCCTACTCACGGAGTTGAGGGAGGTTGCTTCGCTTCGGGTACTTGGCTGGTAGTTAGCCGCACCCGTAGGGGTCTTGGGTGGGGTATTGGCTATTCACCACGACCGTGTAATCTGCTTTTCGTTACAGGCTCATACGAATTGCGGGTTCCTAGTATATCCAATGTTTTCATCTGTGATCTGAAATGGCTATCATTGCAATATATCTATATATGATATTATTTAGGCGTTGCTTATGTTTTGCAGCCGTGATCGCACGCTTTTGGCGTGTCGGATGTTCAAAGATTTACAGTGTAACCGCGATCAGGACGGTGTCGCTATGCAGCTAGCCGGTGAGCACGGGTCGGTCCACAGGGAGATGGTGGTATTTTACCTTCTTGTCTTAGACGAGTCAATAAAGAATTTGTGTATGATTGTTTGGACTAACCTATTTGTTTAACTGCAAGTATAAAGTTGTTAAGAAAATACGAGATTGTAAGCTAAGAAATCCGTACTCAAAAACCTTTGAGCCGAGTCTTGACCAATTGAAGCTAAGCAATTGGCAACAACGTGGATTAGGGGATTTAAGCGCGGTATTCGTGGAATCCGGCTTGTTTACCCTTGTCCTTCCGTTCTTGTCTCTTGCTTTCGTCTCCGGCCAAACCGAACGCAACCGGTCGTGGTTAGGAATCACCGTTACCTTGTCAGGGTACGGTGCCTAACGGAGCGCTTGCGTATGGTTCGGACGGAGTTCAAATGGAAAATAACGGGAAAAGGAATTGGCAAAGAAATGTTAACTTATAAAACCGTATTAATTCTTAACAACAACAATAATTACAACATTCACAAAATAAACAAAAGAGAACAAAAAGAAAAGAACAAAGAAAAGAAAAGATACAAGTATTAAAGTACATGAATAAAATTGCAAGTAATAAAAGCAAGAATGAAAAAATGCAAGTAATAAATAAGCAAATAAAAAGAACACGGAAGTAGACCCCAAGCCAAGCATGTGCTCAATAGCCAACCCTTAAACTTGCAAGCTCATTGAAGAGGTTGTAAGATCAAGGGAAGGGTAGAGAGCGCATGTGAAGTGAAGAACTAGTCCCGTGAGAAAATACGACCCTTGAGATCAATAACTAACCCTTACCCATTTAAGCTCAATGAAGAGGTTGAATGAGCAAGAGAAAGCAAGAATCTCAAGGGGGAGCAAGCTAACAAGAAAGATAAAAAGCCCTCATCTTCATTAATCTTCCACTCAAAAGCTCTCACTACAATTTCATGGAGAAAGAATGAAGAGGAGGAAGAAGAAGAACAAAACTACACAAAAAAGAAGAACAAAGAAAGCTCTCTTTGGTTGAGCTCAGTTCTGCTGTATTTATAGGCAGGGAGCTGAAGTTCTAGGGCAACCAGCAGACCACACATGCAAAGACCAAACTGCCCCCAAAAGACGACAGTGAGAGGACACAGTACGGCCGCGTTTCCGCGACCAATACCCCCTATTGGCCGCGGAAACGCGGCCATGGGGTGGAGTCAGGTTGTCAGTTTTGGTGTGCTTCCCTGGTCTTGTATTTCCTCGTGTTTGCAAACTTCAAAATGCACAAAAGTCTTCAGAATATTTGCACATTTCAAAGTCCAAGATTGCATTATCTTTTCTTTACTTTTGACTTTATCTCCCTCGAGCTCCGCGCACCCATTGATTCTTGTGCAGCCCACCTCGTGCTCTGTGCTTGTCCCAGACATGAATGACCACTGTCACATGTCTTGTATCGGGAACCGGTACTCGGCACTGGACGGATATGGATGACCGGAACCCGGCTTTTATCTGCTGTGACAGATGTTCTGTATTTTGACGTAACTGTGGAGATTTTATCTTGATTTACAATATTTGGACTGGAAACGTGTAATCTGTAAACATGTAACAAACACGGATTAAAAGCACCTACCTATAAACACACGAGCGTAAGAATGGGCGGTATAAAATGCAATATTCTGATATGAACAAATACCCCCAAACTTAACCTTTGCTCGTCCCGAGCAAAACCAATTATTCACAAAAATAAAATGATAACCGCACTTTCGCAGGGAACGCGGTTGCACTGAGCATGTGCAACAAGCCGTTAAACCTCTAGGTGTCCCTAGTAGGAGGAGTGTTGTCTCCTGAGGGTTTTCAGCAGATACTACCCATAAAATCCGGTCAAGCTAGTTTTGTAAAATAACTAAGATTCAAGCCCCTAAAGTTTTGTTTCAGAAAATAACAATTCTATAATCCTAAGTTTAGACTATCGAACCTTTATTTTTCACATCTCTCTTCTTATTTAACTACAGATTTTATATGTCTTTACGTGCAGTGCAAAAATAGTGTCGTTAAGTTCCCGAAAGGTCGAATAAAGTCATTATGTCACACAATAAAGCCCAGATAACAATTTTAAAAGGATCACATAAGTTTTATAAAGAGTTAAGCATTTTTCAAGTTTCGTTTTCCAGTAAAGTTTCAACTTCAGAATTTCTATCTTCCCTAACAGGAAACTAGGTCTTATTCTTCACTCCACCTTTTTCTTGTTTTCATTTCATACACACCTCTGTGAACGTGCAATAGTCTTTATCATAGAGTAAAACCTTCATATCTCCTTTAAAATTTTTTTTTTATAAAAGCTTGTCTTTTATCAAGATTATTCTCACACAAAGAACCGTTAGGAATTTTAACTCGGAGAGAACACTTGCTTGACTTTGTTTTTATCTGGACTTTCTAGGCTTCTTAGCGAGCTTTGGGCCAATGCACCCAAACCAGTTGGTTTTAGGGCATTAGGTGTAGAAACACCCCAGCGGACTTAATTACTCAAGTTACCTAGGTCCAAAAACAAAAGACAGTTTGGCGTGAAAAACATGATGATTCAATACGAACGGAGATATAACCGGTAGTTCAATTATTTTTTGGATAAAAGACGTGTTTAGTGGGTTCGGTGTGTAATCATTCCAATCAAGTTTCAGATGGGTTATTTTTCAGACTTAGTTCCAATTAAGGCATCAATAACATTCCTTCATATTCACTTACTTCATAAACTATTCTTGATATATTACTTATTTCAGAACAAACCTATTTGATCCTCAGAAAATCATTTATCTATTTAAAAGTTTTTTTTTAAACATAAAAGACTTGTCATCTAATTTCCAAGACTCACAACACGTGTAGTGTAATGTAAAGACGTATATCAGCTATAGTTAACTTCAAAGGAGAGTTATCTTTCAGGTTTTCAAAATCCAAACATAGGATTTAGTTATTCCTATTTTTTCAAACAAAAACCGTCGAATGTTGAATCAGAGTTCTTCCACAAGCTAACTTGACAAAAAAGTTTTTATATTTTTAGAAAATTTTCAGATTTTTATGGATTTTATGGTTTTAATATGCAGATGCAAAATATACATATGAATGCGAAGGAAGAAAGCTTACCGAGCACACCCCCAAACTTAAACTTGACAGTGCCCTCACTGTCAGGCTATACCAAGAGGGTCAAAATTGCCGGCGCTCCCTAAAAACAAATTATATACAAAACAAAAAAAAAGGAAAACCAAAAATATATACAAAAAAATGTCCCCCCCAAACTTAAGTCAAACAGTGTTTCCACTGTTAAGCGTTGAAATTCAGGATTAGGGGGGAAAGAACAGTATCCATCTATACAAGGCCTTACACAGGCCAAAAGTTAACACCAACCATTCAAAGATTTTATCATGGTAAAGCAGTGGTTGGTGAAGGAAGGTGAAGAGAAAAGAGATGGAAAATACGCGAGACCGCTTGTGGAGAGAACTGGAATGCGGTCTCGGTAGATGAGAAGAAGAATGGCGGAAGGGAAAAAGAAGTGGAGTACGAACTTGAGGGTGCAAATGGAGTAAATAGATTAGCACAATTTGTGATTAGCGATGTGTCAAAAGCGATTGTGCTAATATATTTACCCGTCGAGAGATTGGATCAAATCCCTCAAGGTTCGTGAGAAACCATGGGTACGCCGAACTTGGTAAACCAGACATATGAAATGAAAATGATACGGGTTCTTGCAAGGTCGGAACGACGGACATGATGGAGGGAAGTGGTTGAGGAAGGGTATCGGTTAAAGTTTCGGGAGGGTGTACACAGTCAATGAAAGGAACAGGATGAATTGGAAAATCCGACTCATCATCTAGAACTGTTTCATCCTCAAAAATATCCTCAAAATTCTCCTCAAAATTTATCTCATCCATGCATTTTTCTTCAAAGTCCAGACGCATATGGGGTTCGGGAAAAATATTTAATGACTCGGGATGATGATTTGTAGAGACAAACTCAGCCAAATCTACGGGTTCATCATCCAAAATGTTCCCTGCGTCAATATCCTTAATCAAGTGAAAATCAAAATTCTCTGACACCTCATCAAAAGCATGGATATTAATCGATTCTGGTTCTAAGATATAGGTGTAGAGGTCAAAAGGATTAGGTATGGTTTCACTTGGAAGGGACCCTTCACAATCGGGCAAATCAAAGACTACGAAGTCACACAACTCATTCATCATTCTATCTTCAATTGATAAATCATGTGGGATACTCGATAGACTTTCAAAACAGGAGTTGTGGGATTCAATTTGGGACGGGTAGGTTTGATTTGGAAGGGTATACAGCTCACTCTCTCCACTCAAATTCACAGCCTGTCCTGCCGCCTCATCATACATTGAAAAAGTTGGAGCTAGTTGAAAACTAGCTACCGGGTCAGTAGGTTGCATGAGGGCGGCCAATGACGCATTCAAATCCATCATCTGTTGGCTTGACGCTACCCTAAAGTCTTCCAACGACTGTTCTAGACTAGACATTGGTTGTGAAGGGGTTTCAGTAAAAGATTCAAAGTTGTTTGAATACTGAAAACTCCCAAAAGGCTGTTCTGAAGCAATGTCTGGGGAAGGTGCAAAAGTAGGGTAGGATTAGCAGGAATTGAACGGCTGGACAGGAGTGGGATCAACATTGGGATAAGAAGGTGAATGGAATTGTTGATCCCAAGAATTTGTAGTGGTGGAAGGAGTGAAAGATCGGCTACGAGATTGTTCCATACGTTCAGCGATGGACAAAGGACGACTTGCAGAAGGGGTATCAACATAAGCGGGTGCGGAAGGTTGAAAAGGTTGATACAAAGTGGAATGAGGAGTGCAAGTGTTTGTCCTAGACGCTGCTATGCGATCTTTCAGTGAAACTTTGGGCATGGAGGGGTCGTTCGATGTTCGGCCAAAGCAAGAACCGTATGAAGTAATGTCTGGTTGTGGGTACCAAAGTTCGGCAAGAGTTTTGCGAGGTGGGGTACCCATGATATGAAGAGAGAATGAAAGAAAGGAAGAGAAAAGGAGAGGAAAAATGAATGATATTTTTTATTTTTTAAATTTTTTTTTTATATTAACAAAAGAATGAAGTATACACAAAAAAGAATATGGACAAACATAATCACGACACAAAAAATACCACACACCTAATCGTTCTAGGGTTAACCTAGGTCAACTAGACCTGCTCCAGAACTTGATTGTCGAAGTAAAACTGTGTCGAGAAACAGGCTCAAGATACACTGATCACGAGGCCAGGGAAGTGCAGAGATAAGGGGAGGTTTTCCAACGCTTTCGCGAAGTTCCTTAATTAAATAACCCTTTCTCTTTTGGCGGTTTCGCCGTTAACACTTTCCTAGACACCCCGTAAACAATATACCGTTAAGCAAGCTTCTAAATACAGTTAACTTCTCCTAGTGAGCGCGAAGTCCTTAAGGCTTAAAGTCTAATTTCTTTTAAAATTTGTGCGGGTAATCGTTATGCCCAAGTTCGTGATTTGTGGGCCACGGAAAAGGTGATGAAATCCTTTACCGTATATTGTGGGGTTCGCTTGCCCTTAAGTCCGTATTAATGTATGCAATGCGCAATTCAATAAAAATTCTATAAAGAATAAAACAATCGTTTTTTTAGTTTTAAGCGCGGCGCTGCAACAAATACGGGTTAGTCAATTTTTAGCGTTTGCTAGCGAACTTGCAAAGAATCCTGCAAAGAATAGTATATTGGAAGCGTCGGATTTGAGAAGAAGGTGTTAGTAAAGTACGTACCGTTTAAGTTTTGGGTTAGGAAACCCCCGTTGAATCAAATCCGGTAAGCTTGAAAGGTTCGCTTGCGCGGGTCAAACTACCCGGATCTTTGGCACTGTACTTTGCAATCACCTTAACTTTGAACGTACACTTTGCTCCCCACAATCGCAGTTTGCAAATGCGGAAAAATCTGCACTCTTGCCCACAAGAATTATCCAAAAAAAAAAAGAATATTTTTTTTATATATATATACAAAAAGAATATTAACCCGAATAACAAGAAAGAAAATACGCTACCGTCTCCCCGGCAACGGCGCCATTTGATCGCACGCTTTTGGCGTGTCGGATGTTCAAAGATTTAAAGTGTAACCGCGATCAGGACGGTGTCGCTATGCAGCTAGCCGGTGAGCACGGGTCGGTCCACAGGGAGATGGTGGTATTTTACCTTCTTGTCTTAGACGAGTCAATAAAGAATTTGTGTATGATTGTTTGGACTAACCTATGTGTTTATCTGCAAGTATAAAGTTGTTAAGAAAATACGAGATTGTAAGCTAAGAAATTCGTATTCAAAAACCTTTGAGCCGAGTCTTGACCAATTGAAGCTAAGCAATTAGCAACAACGTGGATTAGGGGATTTAAGCGCGGTATTCGTGGAATCCGGCTTGTTTACCCTTGTCCTTCCGTTCTTGTCTCTTGCTTTCGCCTCCGGCCAAACCGAACGCAACCGGTCGTGGTTAGGAATCACCGTTACCTTGTCAGGGTACGGTGCCTAACGGAGCGCTTGCGTATGGTTCGGGCGGAGTTCAAATGGAAAATAACGGGAAAAGGAATTGGCAAAGAAATGTTAACTTATAAAACCGTATTAATTCTTAACAACAACAATAATTACAACATTCACAAAATAAACAAAAGAGAACAAAAAGAAAAGAACAAAGAAAAGAAAAGATACAAGTATTAAAGTACATGAATAAAATTGCAAGTAATAAAAGCAAGAATGAAAAAATGCAAGTAATAAATAAGCAAATAAAAAGAACACGGAAGTAGAACCCAAGCCAAGCATGTGCTCAATAGCCAACCCTTAAACTTGCAAGCTCAATGAAGAGATTGTAAGATCAAGGGAAGGGTAGAGAGCGCATGTGAAGTGAAGAACTAGTCCCGTGAGAAAATACGACCCTTGAGATCAATAACTAACCCTTACCCATTCAAGCTCAATGAAGAGGTTGAATGAGCAAGAGAAAGCAAGAATCTCTAGGGGGAGCAAGCTAACAAGAAAGATAAAAGCCCTCATCTTCATTAATCTTCCACTCAAAAGCTCTCACTACAATTTCATGGAGAAAGAATGAAGAGGAGGAAGAAGAAGAACAAAACTACACAAAAAAGAAGAACAAAGAAAGCTCTCTTTGGTTGAGCTCAGTTCTGCTGTATTTATAGGCAGGGAGCTGAAGTTCTAGGGCAACCAGCAGACCACACATGCAAAGACCAAACTGCCCCCAAAAGACGACAGTGAGAGGACACAGTACGGCCGCGTTTCCGCGGCCAATACCCCCTATTGGCCGCGGAAACGCGGCCATGTGGTGGAGTCAGGTTGTCAGTTTTGGTGTGCTTCCCTGGTCTTGTATTTCCTCGTGTTTGCAAACTTCAAAATGCACAAAAGTCTTCAGAATATTTGCAGATTTCAAAGTCCAAGATTGCATTATCTTTTCTTTACTTTTGACTTTATCTCCCTCGAGCTCCGCGCACCCATTGATTCTTGTGCAGCCCACCTCGTGCTCTGTGCTTGTCCCAGACATGAATGACCACTGTCACATGTCTTGTATCGGGAACCGGTACTCGGCACTGGACGGATATGGATGACCGGAACCCGGCTTTTATCTGTTGTGACAGATGTTCTGTATTTTGACGTAACTGTGGAGATTTTGTCTTGATTTACAATATTTGGACTGGAAACCTGTAATCTGTAAACATGTAACAAACACGGATTAAAAGCACCTACCTATAAACACACGAGCGTAAGAATGGGCGGTATAAAATGCAATATTCTGATATGAACAAGCCGCGCTAGCCCAGCCCCCGCTCTGTCATTAGTTAAGTAACCTAACGGGTAATGACAGGGCCCCGTGGCGAATCCGAATGGCATAAGCGTACGTCATATTTTGGTTGTTTTCTGCAATGGTAGGATTAGATGATGGGACGCATTAAAAGAACTAATGCAAAGAAAAATAAACCAAGTAAAATTCGTTGGAACACTTTCAAAAACCACTCGGTTTCTTTTCAAAATAACTTTTAAAATGCGGAGCTTAAGCCACTCCTTTTAAAAGCTATCTCGTTCTATCGATCATATCAAGTTCACTACGTTCACGGTTTTGCCAAAACCATCCGTAGCCCTCCATCATTTCAGTTAAATATTCGGTAGTATTCAAGCTATGTATTTTGACCTCACGCCAAGGCATAGTGATTGGTAGCTGCCGAATATTTATCTGTTGCATAGATAGAATGCGTTGGTTTGAGACAGTCGTACTGCCATTTTGGCCTACGTCAAGGGTAGGTACGGATGGGTTCAAATTAACCTGGATAATGATGGGAAGAACTTGACATGTGACTTATGACATTTTGACCTCACGCCAAGGTCATAAGAGCATGGGGCAAAAATCTACATCGGGAGTTTCAAAAGAACTGAAACTTGCTAGCACTGCATACCATTTGGAGTGTGATGATTCTGGTAGGATTCCTTCAGTTTTGTCACGCGATGATATTTGGATCCCGATCCTACTGTGAGTATATGCTACTCTTCGGGAAATTTTTCACTTAACGATCAATGCTATAAACCAAGTAGGTGTCTAGAAAGGTGTTAGCGGGGCTACGCCCCCAGGGGAAAGAGGTTCTTAAATTAAGGAACTTCGCGAAAGCGTTGGAAAACCTCCCTTGAAGTACCGACACTAGCCTGGCCGAACGGTTAAGCAAGTATTGTACGGTGAGATTTATCCTGACTAATTCTTCCCTTTTTGTTTGAGGAGGGATTTGAGAGACAGTGGGAGCCATCCTGTTTAGACAAACTAAAAACCACTCTAAACTTGCAAGAGCGTCATGCTGAGTGTTTCATCTCTCTCTCCTAATTTCAGCGACCAATCGTCATGACTGGACTTAAGTTACTTCTAGATAAAAACATACTGACAGGGCCAAACTACAAAGATTGGCTCAGAAATGTCAAAATGGCAATCACTTATGACAAGTTGGGGTATCTCCTTACCACCAAAGCTCCCCCTGTCCCAGGTCCCACCTCCAACGTCACGGATAAGGAAATCCGTAAGACTTGGGAGATAGATAGCGCGAAGGCCAAGTGCCTCATGCTTGCCTCTATGGACAATGAACATCAGAGGAGGCACGAGAATATGGACCTCGAATCCATATTTCTCCATACAAAAGAACTGTATGGAGAGCAATCTCGTATCGCATGATACAAAGTGTCGAAGAAGTTATTTTCGGCAAGGTTGGCCATTGGATCATCGGTAGCGGAACACGTGCTTAAGATGATTGGCTTCATTGAGGAGCTCGTGGAACTTGGGACCACGTTAAAGAACGAGCTCTATACGGACTTGATTCTCCAGTCCCTTCCTTCCACTTACGCCCAGTTTATCCTGAACTTCAACTTACATGAAAAAGAAGTTGAACTTTCAGAACTCCTCAACATGCTGAGGAGTGCAGAGGGCACCCTACAGAAAGGTAGGGAAACATCCACTTTGTTTGTAGGAGGATCTTCCTCTTCTAAGTCCAAGGCGAAAGCCAAGGGAAAGAAGAAGAAAGCCTCCGCCAAACCAAGGGGCGGTGTTAGTAAAGTGGATACGAAGGGAAAAGCAAAAGCAACAAAGGTAGCGGGAAGGCTTGTGGATAAGGAAGAGTGCTTTTTCTGTCATAAGAGTGGTCACTGGAAAAAAGATTGCAGGGCTTGGAAAGCGAGGACACAGGAACTGAAGCAAGTTGCGGCTTCAGCTTCAGGTGTGTATGTTATTGAAAACTGTCTATCAATAAACTCTACTTCTTAGGTATTGGATACCGGATCAGGTTCTCATATCTATAATTCTTTGCAGGCGTTGAGAAACCGTAGGGTTTTGAAGGCAGGTGACATGACCCTCAAAGTTGCAAACGGAGCTGGCATGGATGCTAAGGCCGTGGGGGACTATCACCTGGGGTTGTCAGATGGACACGTTTTGGCTTTGCGTAATTGCTATTTTGTACCCAACGCAACTTGTAATATCATTTCTGTATCTTTGATTTCTCAAGAAGGTTATGAATTTGCGTTTGTAAGTAATGTTGTGAACATTCACCTTAATCAAGTTCTGATTGGGTCAGGTACATTAAGCAATGGTATATACGTATTAAACCAACCACAGATTTTCAATGTCCAGAATACACACAAAAGAAAGTCTCCGGAAATAAATCAGACTTTCTTATGGCATTGTAGACTGGGTCACATCAATGAGAGATTGTTGACGAAGTTACATACAGAAGGATATTTGAATCTGTTCGAATATCAATCGTATGCCACTTGTCAATCCTGTCTCAAAGGAAAGATGACAAAGACTCCGTTCACTAGACACGGAGTAAGAGCGAGCGAGCTCTTGGGACTCGTACACAGCGACGTGTGCGGACCAATGTCTACACATGCGCGAAGCGGTTATTCATACTTCATTACTTTTACGGATGACTTTTCAAGGTACGGTTATGTCTTCTTAATGAAACATAAGTCCGAAGCCTTTGGAAAATTCCAGGAATATAAGAATGAAGTAGAAAAACAAACCGGCAAAAGTATCAAGATTCTAAGATCGGATCGAGGTGGTGAATACTTGAGCTCCGAGTTCCTGGACTATTTAAAAGAGAACGGAATTCTCTCTCAGCTTACTCCTCCATACACTCCGCAACATAACGGTGTATCGGAGAGACGGAACCGGACCCTATTGGATATGGTACGTTCCATGATGAGTAACACTGAATTACCGCGATCATTCTGGGATATGCACTAGAATCAGCTACATACCTTTTGAACCGAGTTCCAACTAAGACTGTGCCTACCACACCATATGAGATATGGAGTGGGAAGAAACCCTATCTTCAATATCTGAAGATCTGGGGATGTCCGGCTTTTGTCAAAAAGCAGCATGCGGACATGCTCGAGGCACGCTCAGTACTGTGCAAGTTTGTGGGATACCCAAAGAATTCCAGGGGGTATCTCTTCTATTACGCAGAGTAACAAAAGATCATTGTTTCTCGTAATGTCCATTTTCTGGAACACCAGTTCTTAGAAAAGGAAACAAGTGGGAGCGAAATAGAACTGGAAGAAATTCCAGAACCACAGACTATTACTGAAAGCTTAATAGAACTAGAGGGTTCAAAAGAAAATGACATTCCTACGCCGCTCCGCAGGAGTAGTAGGCAGTCTCATCCGCTCGAGAGATACTACTGTTTTCATATAGACGGGGATAGAGAGGATTGCATCATAGATTATGATGAGCCGACTAGCTTCCAGCAGGCCATTCAGAGCGTTGACTCGGTAAAATGGCTGGATGCAATGCGGACCGAAATGGAGTCCATGTACACCAACAAAGTATGGACGTTGGACATTGCTCCAGATGGGGTAAAACCCATAGGATGCAAGTGGATCTTCAAAAGGAAGATTGGTATAGATGGACAGGTTGAGACCTATAAAGCTAGACTGGTTGCAAAGGGTTTTCGTCAAAGACCTGGTTTGGACTATGACGAGACCTTTTCTCCAGTAGCTATGCTGAAATCCATTCGGATGCTTCTTGTCATTGCTGCCTTCCACGATTATGAGATTTGGCAGATGGACGTAAAGACCGCTTTTCTAAATGGAAATTTAGAGGAGTGTGTTTATATGGACCAGCCAAAGGGTTTCATTCAGAGTGGAAGCAGCGGAAAGGTGTGCAAGTTGCTTAAGTCCATCTACGGACTAAAGCAGGCATCGCGGAGTTGGAACATCTGTTTTGATGAGACGGTCAAGGAATTTGGCTCTATCAAAAATCCAGATGAACCATGCATCTATAGTAGATTTGTAGCGAGAACTGTAGTATTCCTCGTTTTATACGTGGATGACATTCTTTTAATAGGAAATGACATTCCTATGCTACAATCTGTCAAAGGGTTCTTGTCACACAGGTTCTCCATGAAAGACCTGGGTGATGCCTCATACATTCCGGGGATCCGGATCTATCGTGACAGATCCAAGAGGATACTGGGACTCTTACAGTCCAGGTATATCGACACCATACTGAAAAGATTCAGTATGGAAGATTCCAAGCGCGGTAATCTACCGGCTTGTCACGGGATCACCCTCTCCAAAGAGATGTCTCCCAAGACTGATTTGGAAAGGGATCGCATGTCTATTATACCCTACGCTTCTGCGGTAGGCTCTATAATGTATGCGATGTTGTGTACCAGACCAGATGTAGCTTATGCACTGAGTGTGGTAAGCCGGTATCAGTCAAACCCTGGGAAGAAACATTGGATAGCAGTAAAGAACATTCTCAAGTACCTGAGAAGGACTAACGAGATGTTCTTGGTGTATGACGGAAAAAACCTCCAGATCGAGGCCTTTGCTGAGTCCAGCTTCCTGAGTGACAAGGATGATTCCAAGTCCATGTCGGGTTATGTCTTTACCCTCAATGGAGGGGCGGTGTGTTGGAAGAGTTCCAAACAGGAAACCGTTGCTGACTCGATGATGGAAGCGGAATATATCGCTGCTGCAGATGCCGCAAAAGAAGCTGTGGGTAAGGAAGTTCTTAACTGAGCTTCAGGTGGTTCCGTCCATTGTTGATCCAATACCTCTGTATTGCGACAACAACGGGGCTATAGCTTTAGCAAAGGAACCAAGGTCCCATCAGAAGTCCAGACACATCTTAAGGCGGTATCACCTAATCAGGGAGATCGAGGTTCGGAGAGTTTCTACAGAAGACAACACTGCTGATCCACTCACAAAGGACTTGCCCCAGACTTAGTTCGAGCGGCTGATCGAGATGATAGGTCTTCGATACGCCAGTATATGGCCTTAGTGCAAGTGGGAGATTGTTAGTGTATATGCCCTAGAGGCCATTACTGTATCATACTAGTTTGTATATTACTTAATGGAAGCTTGGGATATTCACCTTGTATAAACAATCTTGCTCAATATAGTAGTATGCTACTTGGTTTGTTTCTACTTCAATGTGTACATGTGTTTATTTTAGTATATCACCTATACACATTAGTGGAGCCCTTAGGATCTGTGCTTGATTACCAGCGTTGTGATGGCAGTCACACTAGTGGGGGCTGGGTAATCTATAAGCACATCCTTATGCAGGTCCCTAGTTGCAGGACTATCGAGACAGGGCATCGATACTCCGGAGTAGACTAGCGTATGCGCTTCTCATACCAGTGTGGGAGATGGTCTGTCCCACAAACATCAGTACGTCGTACTGGAGACAGTATGCGGGTGCTCGTTGGGTTACGAGTACACTGGACAGGACTCGTCGGGAACTGTTGGTTGGTACTATACCTATCGTCAGTTATCAGTTCCCGGGTGACATGAGTACAGCTTAGTCCGCTGACTTGACACTGTCACTTCGCCTCGATTGTGTTCCCACTGTACTTAGATTACTACCCTACCACGGCTCAAAGGAGTCGTGCAAACAGGTAGTAGTTGGGTGCAGTCCCGAAGCACTTGGAGCCAGTGACGGTTAGACAGGATTTGTCTCTCCCGGTATTGAGGGTTGACATCGCGCTGTATCTAGGAGAGCCATTACACGAGTAGTCCCTGGCCAGGGCAAGCGAGATATACTGGTAGGTTTCCAGTGTTATCTCAGGGTGTTCTGGGCTTCACTCCGACACGACTTGTACCGCTATTAGGGGACTGACATTTACCGCCCCCTAGCCCCACCATGCGATGTATCAGACGAACAGACCGGACTGTATGGAGACTGTCACAGTCAGACTCAGTAAGAGTTCAGATGGGTTTCACCTCGTCAGTCTTCTTGTCGGCATCTACCTGGGGACCGTTACGCACAGCTAGTGCCGCTTGCGGTCTGTGGTTAAACCCACTGCCAGCGTAGTGTCGAGTCTTTAGAGTCCCACACAGAAAGCTATTAGCCTTTAGGCAAAAGAGTAGAGGTCGCATGGTTTTGCGACAGGTCGCATGGCTTTGCGACAGGGTTCGGTCACATCCGTGCACTTGTGCATGTTTAGCGTCCGGATAGTTAACACTAGTGGACTTTGGTTTAAGCCAGATCCTAGTGTACGTTTTGGGATTGGTTTTATCTCGTATGTATTCGTGTTCCTCGGAACGCGGATGCGAGTGTTTATGCACAGTTGACAGAGAGACAGAGGCAGAGGATTCTCATTAGGATTGTTGACTGTTGATTGTTGACCATTGACTTTTTGCTAAACCCTGATGAGAATATGATATATGATTAATAATAATATTAATTAAGTATTATAGTGACATGGTTGTTGAGGGGTTGACTTTGTTGACTTGTTGACCGGTTGACTAGGTTGGACTAGTTGACCATCATCATGACAATGGCTATCATTTCATGGCAAAGACTTTTGCTTGCTTTTTTCTCTTGTGCAAAATGAGTGCATGAAATGATATGGCTATTGTAGCTTAAACCATCACATAATACTTGATTGCTATGATTTGTTATGATGGCTTTGGATTATGAGAGCCAAGAGAGAAAAGTCTTACTCATTCTCTCATTTCCTTTCTCTCTCTTGTGTTTGAGCTCTCACCCTCTTCCCCTTGCTCTCCCTCTCTCTTTAGTCTATGGTTCACTTGTCTCATGTGTTGAGAAGCAAGAACCATAGAGAAAAATCCCTACACACTCTCCTCTACTCACTCTAGTTCACAAGGTTTAGCAAACCGAGTGAACTAGTTTCTTCAAACATCGAAGAAGAAGCCAAAGGTAGAAGCTTTCGGGTGGAACGATCTTCGGCGCAAGGAGACGACGGGGTGAAGCCGATCCGTACACCTTCGAGAGTTGAAGACGAAGGAGTTCAAGAAAGAAAGGTATAACCCCCAAACCGAATAGTTAACAACTCCTAGTTAGGTTGTTAGGTAGATAGTTTAACAAATATCCGTTTTGAGTCCATGTTACCTCCTCTAGAAAAATCGTTTTTCCTCATTTCCGCAAGCTCGTAAGTACCGGGAGCGGTAGCATGGACTTACAGCTATGGTGTAGACAGATGAGTAATGCTGAGAGAGAATCTCATTCTCCTTTAGAATAATCCAGGAATTCCGTGCTCAAGTATTCTCCTCCTTGATCACATCAAAGGACATAATACTTATACCCGTATTTTGGTTCTCTACTTCTAACTTATATTCGGTGAATATCTCAAAAGGTTCGGACTTATGTTTCAACAGGAACATATGTCTGAATCTTGAGAGATTATCAGAGAATGTAATGAAATACAAAGAACCGGTCTTGGCATGTGTAGACAGGGGACCTACATACATCAACATGTATCATCCCAAGAGTTCACTAACTCTTTCTCTGTTTCCAGTAAACAGAGCGATGATCATCTTATTTCAGTGACATGACTGGCAAGTTTCACAAGATGTAAATTCAAACTAATTTAAATATGCATCTAAAATGTAACTTCAGCCAGTCGGGTCGCATTGATATTGTTGGAGATAGTGCCCTCAGAGTCAATTATTGGATCACAGGCACGTGATTGCAATGATTGATGGAGGACCTATCCAGGTAGGACAGTCTTACTCAAGATGATAGTATGCTATCTGGTTTATATTTATCATCGTGTACTGCTTTAGGTGACCTGACAGGTCACTATTGCACGTTGATAGAGCCCTAGGATTCTTGCTTGACCACCAGCAGTATGAGGGCGATCATATACGTGGGAGCTGGTAGTCTATAAGCACATCCTTAAATGGTCCCTAGTCGTGGGAGTTTCGAGATAGGGCATCGATACTCCATAGTAGACTAGTGTATACAGTCGAGACCCCGACGAGGGGCGGTGGCCGGTCTCACAAGCCACTGGTGTCAGTTGGTTCACCTAAGATGTATACAAGTGCTCATTGGGTTATAAGTACACCGGACAGGACCCGCCGGGAACATGCTAGTTGGTCATATACCAGACGTCAGATGGCAGTTCCCTGGTGACATGTGTACAGGTTAGTTCATCGACCTGGGGATCGTCATTTGTCTCGTGTGAGTTCCCACTGTACTTTGATTACTACCCTACCACGGCTCAAAGGAGTCGTGCAAACAGGTTTTAGTTGGGTACAGTCCCGAGCCACATGGAGGCAGTGAGCGCATCTTCAGGGGTTCGTCTCTCCCGGTATTGGGGGTGAGGTCGCGCTGTGTCTAGGAGAGCCATTACACGAAACCCTCGGCCGAGGAAAGAAGATTTACTGGTAAGTATTTCAGTAGTATCTCAGGGTGTTCTGGGCTACACTTCGACACGACTTGTACCGCTTTTTGGGGTCTGACTTTTACCAACCCCCTAGGCCCGCCATGCGATGCTCATAGACAAACGGACCGGACTGTACGGATATTGTCACTGACAGGCTCAGTAGGGTGTCAGGATGAGTTCGCTCATCGACGTCCCTTTTTGGTCAACACCTGGTAGCCCGTTACGTATTGGCTTATACCTCTGACGTGCTAGTGGTTAAATCCACAACCAAGGTGTTGACGAGTCTTTAGAGTCCCCCACATTCAGTTACTCAGCTTTTGGGCGAAAAGCTGTAGAGGCCGTATGGAGATATGGCAAGGTCCGATCAGATACGTGCGGTATTGCACGGATTAGGATCAGACAGTTTGTACTACAGGCCGTATGGATATATAGCAGGGTTCGATCAGATACGTGCAGTATTGCACGGATCAGGATCGAACGGATATTACTATCCGGCTTTGGTTTACACCGGATCCTAGTATAGTACAGTGTAAATTTTGTCTCATTGCATTTGTATTTCGGTCGGAATACAGATGCGGGTGTGTATGCACAGTAGCGGGGTTTTCCTGTAATTTATTACGGGACCAGTTTTCTGGAGTTTCCAGTTTGCTTTCCATTTCGGCCAATTTCCTTTGTATCGTTCATTGGCCGAAGATTGGTGGAGGAGGGCTTATTTGCATTTGTGCAAATAAGCATTTGTGGAGGGTGGAGATTGCATATTGTTTTATCATGATAAGTCTTCTTTGACCTTGACTTCTTCTTTCATGATGGCTTGACCTTTTTGAAGTCATCATGCTTGATGATCATGGTTGGTTATGATGAAGGGGTGTGATGATTGTTGTTTGAGTGTTGGACTTTCCTAGCTATCATTTCTTTGCATGATAACCATTCCTCTCTCTCTCTCTCATGGATTATGGTGTGGCCTCTCTCATATTTTGATACACTCTCTCATTCTCACTCCCACCAAGAGCCATGGCCGGCCAAGCCTTGAGGGGGCTGTCCCAAATTCTTGAGGTGGGAATTTTGTTCTTCTAGCTTTGCAAAATTCCCACAAGATCCATCTCCAAACTCCATAGTTCATCCCTCCACCAAAAGGCAATTCCGACAACCCCAAATGAGACTTGAGCACTACACATTCTACAACAAATCATGGCCACGTCGACTCGCCAGCTTCGTGCCCGAGTTGCCTCGGTATTGAGGTGGGAGCCCATAAAAGATGCAGACGATGTGGTGCCCTTTCGGTAAGGAGGCGACGACCGGAGTTTCCGCAGGAGATCGGGACGACGACGAGAAGACCGGAGGACTCGGATCAGTCGGTATATCTCTCTTCCCCATCTTGTAGTTAGCTAGGACTAGTTAATGGTTCGATCCGGGTATTAGTGCGCGGTGGTGCCAGTTCATGAAAAATTTAAGTTAACCATCGCTTCCGCATTTGGCCTCGGGATGGAGGCCGGGGCGCCGCCGTGCACTTACAGTGGTATCAGAGCCTCGCCATTAACATAGTCTAGCTTTGTTTAATGTGTTTACATTTCCGATCGACCAAAATTCCAAAAACCCGCGTTTTCACATACATCAGTTTTCTGTTGAATTTTTTCTTGCTCGAAATTTTTTTCAGGTTGTAGAAAAGTGATGTACTGGAAATTCTAAGAACACTGTAGAAATTCGATACAGTGACTCCATAGTAGGAGAGCGGAACCGCGGCCAAACACCCCTTTGGGCCGCGGTTCCGCCGCACTATGTTGAGATCACTGCATCAAATTTCTGCAGTTGCTCTCTGTGTTGTTTTTAGGGTTTTTGGAATATTATATTTGGGCCCAGAATTTCTTGATGTGCTACAGTAGTACTTGGGGGCCCACTTGGTAAAATTTGATCGATCGGATATTTTAAACACATTATTTCACAGTATTTACATTATATCTGCGACCGTGAATGTCACTTGATCGCTAAATCCTGTCTGACTGCTATAGCCCGGTTAGACGGATTTGCGAACGTGACTTTCACGTTGATGTTCTGTGTTATGCTGTGATGTTGCGGATCGGTCGTGGGGATAGCCTGAATGCAATGCTAGTACTGTTGTGGTTGTATTATGTACATTTGATATTGCGGGGCGAGCATCCGACATGTGGACTGCCGTCACTTCCTGTTTGTATTATTATTTTGGGGCACGACCAGGTTGCGGTCGATGTACCCGTTGTATGTATATTTTACTTTCTGTAATAGGATTACCCTAAGGAGGGGTGCACGGATAGCCGGGTTCTAGAGGGCAACGGGCCCGCATCTCATGGCATTGAGACGGAGGGGGCTTCACTCTAGAATTGGCAGGGTATTCGCCTCACTCGTAGGGGGTACAGGTTGACCCAGGAGGGGTGCCCAAGTTACCGGATTCCGTGAAGTGCTGGGTGGTCCATTCACGGTGCTGAAGGGGGCTGCCTCACTTCAGGTTTTGGCGGGTAACTTGCCGCACCCGTAGGGGTCTAGGATTTCATTGCACAGGCTATCCACACGACCAGGGGAACGTCGGGTTTCAGTAGTGGCTCTGTGAAACCCGGGGATCCCAGATATCTGTATTGTTCTGTGATGCTGTACATTTCTGTGATGTTGCATTTTTTATCACGTCTTGAGCGAAATATAATATATTGGTATATATATTAGTAGATGTTGTATATGTTTTGCATCCGCGCTAGTCCAGTCCCCGCTCTGTCGTTAGTTAGCTAACTTAACGGGTAATGACGGGACCCAGTGGCGAATGCGGATGGCATATACGTACATCAGTATATTTTTGTTCTTTGTGGTGTGATTAATTGATGGGACTGCATTGATTCGGATCAATGCAAGTTAAAAACAAACTTAATCTGATGTTGTTGGAACACTTTTCAAAAGCTGTTATTGCAAGGACGTTCACTTTTGTTTTGCATCGTGGTATTCAGTTGGAATATCCTGCTCCTCAGTCGACGAGGCAAGGGCCGAGATCCCTTCACCGGGAGTGACCCCTTGGACAAAAAGTTTGCGTCAGGGCAATGACTTCACTATAGCCGATTAATTTTGCTTTGCATCGTGGTATTCAGTTGGAATATCCTGCACCTCATTCTACGGGGAAAGAGCCGATATCCCTTCACCGGGAGTGACCTCTTTAGCATTGGTTTTCGTCACTATATTTTCAAAAAGCTATCCGTTCCTTCAACGATATCAAGTTCATTACGTTAAAGGTTTTCGCCAGAAACCATTCATAGCCCTCCGTCGTTTCAGACGGGTAGCACGTAGTATTCATGCTATGTTTGTTGACCTTCGTCAAGGCATAGTGAATGGTAGCTGCTTGTTACCTTTCTGCTGCATAGATAGATGCGTTGGTTTGGGACAGTCGTATAGCCTTGTTGACCTTCGTCAAGGGCTTGTACGGGTGGGTTCAAATTAACCTGGACAATGACGGGTGGAACTTGACATGTGACTTATGATTTGTTGACCTTCGTCAAGGTCATAAGAGCATGGGGCAGAAATCACATCGGGAGTTTCAAAAGAACTGAAACTTGCCAGATATGCGCATACCTTCTGGAGTGTGATGATGTGAGCGGATTGCGTCACGTTATCATGCGATGATAGTTGGATCCCGATTCCCACTGATGAGTTGGTTTACTCCTCGGGTGTTCCCGACTAATTCTTCTTTCAGGTTTGGAGGAGAATTTGACGGTACAGTGGGAGGTTTCCAGATTAGATAAATTGGTAACCATTCTGATCTAGGTTAGAGTGCACGCTGAGTGTTTCTTTTCTCTCTCTCTTTGGCAGCGACCATTGACCCGACCCTAAGACTATGACTCAGTGACCAAGTTGACCAAACCTTCTTAAACACTGGCTTTTTGGATTGTCAGAGTTGCAAACCTCATTGCCACTTCTACTTTTACCCTTTTCTCCAGGACACCCCGTATTACTAAGAACGTCCACTTCCATTGAACAAAACCATCGTATGGTTAGATACGAACTCGAAGGAATTCGAGGATGGTTTCCGGTTCTGGAGAAAACGGATAGGACTATTCAGTTGTCTTTTCCTTTTACCTTCTCTCAGGTTGCAAGTACTCCTTGGTTTAGGAGATAGTACACCTATTACGCAAATTGGATAGTCTTCTTCCAAACCTTAGGCTGGTGCCGACCGGTAGGGAATGAAGAAAACCAATTAGCCTAACGATGGTGTGCAGAAGGTATTAAGTTAAGACAAAGCAAGGGATTAGTAAGAGGGCAAAGTAAATTGCGACTGATATTCACGACCAAATCAAGTTTTTCTTCGCCAATCCTAAATCACCTTTATATCTCTCCAGGACACTCCGTATCACTACGAAGATCCACAGTTTATTGGATACTCCATCGTATGGTTATATACTAACTCGAAAGGAACTTGTTCCAGTTCGGGGATGGATTCTGGTTCAGGAGAAATAGGAATAAGGTTTATTCGGTTGTCTTTTATCTTCACCTTCTCTCGCATTGCGAGTGCTCCTAGGATTAGGACAGTACACCCATTATGCTTATTGGATAGTCTTCTTCCAAACCATAGGCTGGTGCCGAACGGTAGGGAAGGAAGAAAACCATTTGGCCTAAAGGGGTGTGCAGAAGGTAATGATTAAAGACATAAAAAGGGATTTGGAGAGGTGGCAAAGAATTACACGGTTATAGTTGTGAATCTGGATAATGGAAGAGGCATTACTAGGAATACCGGGATACCCCATCGAAACATTTCAATGTTTCAGTTTCATTGTGTACTGTTAATGGAAAACTGATTTCCCAATTAGACACTTTCTCCAGGGTATGTATTTACCAGGTATGATTATCACATCTGTATGGTTTTACAGATGATAAGTGGGAGTAAGTTATTGGGAATTGGGTGATCATCCTCATTATATCGGGATTCGTTGTAATCGGTGATATTTGAGGAAATCACCTGGGCTGTTTGCCGGTCGGCAAATATTTGGTTTTGAATATCCGCTGTTATGCACCAATTTCAAATTGATATATCTGTACGTCTATTTTCATAGAGTGAGACATACCTTTTTGAAATTATGTCTGTGACATTTACCTATATCAGTGGATGGTTAGGTAAGGAGCATTAAACAGCGGTGTAATTCTTCTTAACCATAAGTACAGTTCTCAACCTACGACACACAGTGAATGAGTTATCAGACTCAAAGGACTTATACAGAGTATTGTATGTTGTCCAGGGTCCATCAAGACAGAGGGGTTGGTCCTCGTACTATATTCGGTTTACTTATGACTTCTCTAGTTTTTAGACAGGTGTTTCGTGGAAACACAGGGTCCGAATTTTGAGAAGTTGTAGGTATTTGAATAAAGTAGAGAACCAGATATCGCAAGTATCGGGACTCTTCAAAGTGATCGAAGATGTAGATACTTGTGTATGGTGTTCAGTTGATAGTAATGATTAAGAGAACTTGCTTCTCTTTCAGGTTACTCATAATTGGAAGCATTCCTAAGTTGAGTAACGCTGATCGGCCTCTTTCTATTTAGTAGACATGCACTGGAGACAGCTGCATGATTTGAATCTGGTTCAATTAAATCAGTGCCTCTGGTTCTATATTGGATATAGAACAGTTCATATCTTAACGATGTTAAGGTACGGGGAGTTGTCTGGCTTATGCTTAAAACCAGACTCTGGATAACTCAAGGCACGTTTCTGTAATGGCTGTTTGTGGGTTGACCCAGGCTATGACGAGGGTTGATTTTCTACCATCTGGAAGATCAATAGTGATATTGTTCTAAACTCGCCACAGTTTTAATAAAAATGGATTTTTTCAAAAAAAACAGTAGTGGGAGTATGGTAGAACTGGAAGTGATTCCAGAACCACAAACGATTACTGAAGATTTCATAGGAACCTAAAGATTCAATCTGGTTTGACATTCCATTGGCCACTCCGCAGATAAGGTGGGTAACCTCAGGTACCCGAGAGGTACTCCGGTAGCCTCAAGGACGGTGACAGGGAGGTTCTTGTTTACCCACACTTGCCATTGCTGTTGTTCCAGACTGTGAGACCCGGCAGGAGGATGAGTATAGCGTCGTTCTAAACTTGCTTTAGAAGTGTACGTGTATATGACTCTGCCAGAGGGTTGTCGTAGTCAGTGGGAGCAGCGGAAGCATTGGTGGACAGGTAGCTTATGTCTATTTATAGACTAAAGTAGATATAGCGGAGATAGATCATCAATTTCTGATGTGACAGTCATAGGTTTGACTTCATCAGAATAGGGGATGGATCTGTTGAGAAGGTAGTAGGGTGTGATGTCCTGGTATTTGGATGACATACACAGAGTAGGAAGTGATATTCCTATACTACAATCGGTTATACTTTGGTCGTCTCACAATGGTTTCTCCACATGGGACTTGGACTTTATATCAGACATACTGGTTACTATATCTATGGTTTTAGATCTAGATTTGGGTGGTTTCCCAATCAGGGTACTTAGACAGCATTCTAAGAGTATTTAGAATGGACGACTCCTGGCACGGTGGTGTACCTGCAGGTGACGGAGTCACCCTCTCTAAAGGTGTCTTATAGACTAAAGGGGAGAGGGATGTGCATGGTTGGCAGATCACTTGCTCAGGCAATTGAGTCAATCATGAGATGTCAAGTACCACACCAGATGCTGTTCTTGCACTAGATGCAATAAGTTGACATTGATCCAATCCTGGAGAAACAGTTGGAAGCAGTTTTAGAACATAAGTGGATGTTCTAGGGATATGATAACGACGGCCTCATTCGGGAGACAGTTATCATTCCAGGCTTCTAAGGTGACCTGGACGACAAGGAGGTTGTCAGAGTTATAGTTTTCCTTCTGACGCGGGGCGGTATTTTGGACAGGTGGTCCAAGGCAATACTGAGGGTGGCATGGCGCAGGATACTGATTAAGTTCAGTTGACGATACAGTCTAAGAAGTTTGGATTTGGAGTTCATTTATGAGCTAGGTCCCATCAGACATCCAGACACATTCTAAGACAGGTATTGCTCATTTCGGGAGATGGGTTTCTCCGCGAACTTGAGATATAGAGAGACATAGAAAGAAACAACAAAGCGGATCCACTCACTGAGGCTATTCCTCGAACGCAATAGTTTCGCAAACGGGTTTTGTGAGACTGAACAGTAGAGGAGTTGGGTGTTCGGTATCACACGGGCTGTGAGTATACGACATCGCAATAATTAGCCTTGAGTGCAAGTGGGAGATTGTTGGAGATAATGCCCTCAGAGTATTATTGGATCACAGGCACGTGATTGCAATGATTGATGGAGGACCTATCCCGGTAGGACAGTCTTACTCAAGATGATAGTATGCTATCTGGTTTATCTTTATTATCGTGTACTGCTTTAGGTGACCTGACAGGTCACTATTGCACGTCGATAGAGCCCCTAGGATTCTTGCTTGACCACCAGCAGTATGAGGGCGATCATATACGTGGGAGCTGGTAGTCTATAAGCACATCCTTAAATGGTCCCTAGTCATGGGAGTTTCGAGATAGGGCATCGATACTCCAAAGTAGACTAGTGTATACAGTCGAGACCCCGACGAGGGGCGGTGGCCGGTCTCACAAGCCACTGGTGTCAGTTGGTTCACCTATGATGTATACAGGTGCTCATTGGGTTATGAGTACACCGGACAGGACTCGCCGGGAACATGCTAGTTGGTCATATACCAGACGTCAGATGGCAGTTCCCTGGTGACATGTGTACAGGTTAGTTCATCGACCTGGGGATCGTCATTTGTCTCGTGTGAGTTCCCACTGTACTTTGATTACTACCCTACCACGGCTCAAAGGAGTCGTGTAAACAGGTTTTAGTTGGTTACAGTCCCGAGCCACATGGAGGCAGTGAGTGCATCTTCAGGGGTTCGTCTCTCCCGGTATTGGGGGTGAGGTCGCGCTGTGTCTAGGAGAGCCATTACACGAAGCCCTCGGCCGAGGCAAGGAGATTTACTGGTAGGTATTCCAGTAGTATCTCAGGGTGTTCTGGGCTACACTCCGACACGACTTGTACCGCTTTTGGGGGCCTGAATTTTACCAACCCCCTAGGCCCGCCATGCGATTCTCATAGACGAACGGACCAGACTGTACGGATATTGTCACTGACAGGCTCAGTAGGGTGTCAGAATGAGTTCGCTCATCGACGTCCCTTTTTGGTCAACACCTGGTACCCCGTTACGTATTGGCTTATACCTCTGACGTGCTAGTGGTTAAATCCACAACAGAGGTGTTGACGAGTCTTTAGAGTCCCCCACATTCAGTTACTCAGCTTTCGGGCGAAAAGCTGTAGAGGCCGTATGGAGATATGGCAAGGTCCGATCAGATACGTGCGGTATTGCACGGATCAAGATCGGACAGTTTGTACTACAGGCCGTATGGATATATGGCAGGGTTCGATCAGATACGTGCGGTATTGCACGGATCAGGATCGAACGGATATTACTAGCCGGCTTTGGTTTAAGCCGGATCCTAGTATAGTACAGTGTAAATTTTGTCTCATTGCATTTTTATTTCGGTCGGAATACAGATGCGGGTGTGTATGCGCAGCAGCGGGGTTTTTCTGTAATTTATTACGGGACCAGTTTTCTAGAGTTGCCAGTTTGCTTTCCGTTTCGGCCAATTTCCTTTGTATCGTTCATTGGCCCAAAATTGGTGGAGGAGGGCTTATTTGCATTTGTGCAAATAAGCATTTGTGGAGGGTGGAGATTGCATATTGTTTTATCATGATAACTCTTCTTTGACCTTGACTTCTTCTTTCATGATGGCTTGACCTTTTTGAAGTCATCATGCTTGATGATCATGGTTGGTTATGATGAAGGGGTGTGATGATTATTGTTTGAGTGTTGGACTTTCCTAGCTATCATTTCTTTGCATGATAACCATTCCTCTCTCTCTCTCATGGATTATGGTGTGGCCTCTCTCATATTTTGATACTCTCTCTCATTCTCACTCCTACCAAGAGCCATGGCCGGCCAAGCCTTGAGGGGGCTGTCCCAAATTCTTGAGGTGGGAATTTTGTTCTTCTAGCTTTGCAAAATTCCCACAAGTTCCATCTCCAAACTCCATAGTTCATCCCTCCACCAAAAGGCAATTCCTACAACCCCAAATGATACCCCAAATGATACTTGAGCACTACTGTCACGACCCGCAGGGTACGGAACGTGACTGGCACTTAAGTTTACGAAACGTCTCAAGACGTCCGTAAAATAAGTAAGCCAAAGCCCAGAAACCAAAACCAAATAAGCAAAAGAGTGAAGAAAACCCAATCAATTGAAAGCGAGTTTATCAAATAAGTCATATAAAACCTTTTTTTAAAAACAATATCAAATTTTCCGAAAATTTCGGCAGAGTCTCCTTTGTAAATACTGGCCCCCAAAATGGGTACAACAAGAATATATATAAATCCAACAAATATGGCATCCCCAAGCGGGAGCTAGCTCTTCGCCACAAGGCGGTCACAAATCCCACGCAATATAAAACAACAACATGCAAAATAATCATAATGAAGCATGAGAAAAACAGCATGTCGACTCAAATGAGCTCGACCCCAAAATACAGCATAAAAAAGTCCACAAATCTCACAGTCTCATCTCTAGGTCAATATACAACAATACTGGTAGATACAGTAGATGGAGTACTCTAGATACAAAGAATATACAATGTGGTGCAAAAATAATAGTATAACCCACCTAAGAGCAAAACCTCGAGTCCAGGCAAAAGAAGCAAGTGCGCCCGCCGCTACTGTACTGACGGAGCGGACCTGAAAAAGGCTGTGGCACAACGGGGGTGAGTTGCCAACTCGTGAGTAATAAATAACATCTACACAGGCTATCACAAGTATGCACACAAGCATCCTAGCATCTATAATACAGGTATGGCAGGATATAATAGCAGGTATGTATGCCATATGACTATACTAGCAAGTATGTATGCAATATAAATATACTCGTGATCCGCATATGTAAGTATAAGAAATCATCTTTTTCCCTTTAAGAATCTCTTTTGAAATACCAGCACAATACCAATAGAATCAACAAGAACCTATGTCCAGCAACGACACCTCAAAACTATCACAACTCTCATATATCCATGTCATAGTATCTCTGGCCTCAGCCATCCGGCTGACCCAGCTCAATATCAAAATCTCATCATCTCGCGGCCACGATCGGTATCCTCTGGATATCCGCCGTGCCAAACAGTCACCGGTAGGAAATCCGTCCCCTGCCAGGCTCAACGTCAACACCACATTCATCTTGCCCCGGGGTACCATACCGGGCCCACCATGTACCCGTGACGGTTCCTCCACTCCTCGACATGGATCTCGAAAACCACAGCAAACTCATGGTGGACGACACTTACATCACTAGAAAACCGCAATTTACATATTTAAAAAAAGTAATAAGTTTAGAAATATTGCTGCTTTCCCCCAAAATCCAGAAATATCATAAAATCTCAAGAAGTCATCATAAGTGCATATGTCAATGATAATGAATGCATATGGTATCAATAATCAAGTTGCGATGTATGATTAATAGACTAGGCATGAACAAATAATATGATGAGGTACATGCACATGAATAGCAATCCTACGATTTCATTTTAAGGAATTAAAGGCAATCGCACAAGTTTAAGTATCAATTAGTAAAAGGTTTCAAATTATAGGTTATCTAGTGTGGTGGCATGGCAATTACCAGGGTGTGTGTGTAAGCATGAATAGTGCTCGTGCTGTATATAAAAACCCTGGCAATGGTGCAAGTGTCCTATAGAATGGTTTCGCATATGTATATCAATATAAGGCATGGATGTAGCAATTAATCATACAAGTATTACACACCTAATTACTAACATTACTAAGAATCTTTTTAAGCTACTAAAACTATCGGGCGGCTTGCGCCATCCAACGATAGTCCCCCGTAGATGTTACATCTACTCACTGGAATCCCTAGCTAGTCACGTCCAATCATCGCTTTCCCCTTTCGTGCCGCGTCTGACGTCTCCGCAACCGAACCTGGAATTTACATCAATACAAGACATAAGGTTACATATCATGAAATGACGCAAATCCCGAACGAGAATATCTACGTTCACAAGCTAGGCACAACGTGCACGAGGTGCGCGGATCGCACGCGAAAATCACAAAACTAACTAGAATCGTCGATTAGGTCGCCCGGAAAAACTGAAACCCGAACACTCAAAATCCGCACTCACACATCCTAAAAGTCATAGGGTACGCTAAAAATGTCATCAAGACATCGCAATTAATTCATCACAATATTTTAATAAAAACTAGTAAGCTAGAATTGCAATTTGGAACAAACATCGAAAATTAGCGACAAAGTTAACACAATCCAACACAAACATCCAACCACACAACTAGTTAGCCACAATAACACAATTTTAACTCATTTACCATGCTACAAAACCCATTATCCAAACACAACCCTTTCTTGAATTTTGGTAATTAGCAATCTTAATCCAACTATACATGTAAAACCCTAAATTAACACTAGATTTTAGCCCAATTAGCAAGTTAACCACTTAAATTAAGCTAACAAAATAACTAGATAACAAAATAGATTTAATTAACCTACTAAAGATTTCTAAAACCCTAGTTTAATTACAACCCACAAACTTTAGAAAAACTAGTATGCAAATAGCACTTAAATTAACACTAAAACAACTAAATTAAAGGAATTAACCATAAGTATTTAAATGGGTAAGGATTATACCCCAATTTCTATGGATCTAGCAAGAACAAGAGGCCTCCAAAGATGGCTTCATAGCACCAAGATCCATGCAAGAAAGGTTAAGAAGAATGGATGAAGGATTTGGTTTGAATTTTGAATAAATTGTGGATTTTTGGAGCAAATTTTGGATGAACTTTGATGGAAGAAGAGTGGAGATTTGGGGCTGTTTTTTTCTGCAGGAATTCAGCAATGAGGGAGTGGGGAGAAGTGTGGGGAAGTGGGGAAAAAAATTCCAAGTCAACCTTCTCATATTACCATAATACCCTTACCCTTTAAATATATATATATAACCATTTTTAACCCATTTCTCACATGATTTAAGGTCAAAAAGAGGGAAAGAAAATTCTTGGGCTGATACAACAGTGTGGTGCCGGCCAAGGGGAGTGAGGGTGAGTGTGAGAGACTTTACAAAAAAATTCTATACAAAAAGACCCCCCACAAGTCCAAAATTGCAAGTTTTAGCATAAATTCAATAAATTTCGTTTTCCATAATAAAAATTAGTTAAAACTTAAAATAAAATACTAAAAATTTATGTTACAACTAGATTTTAATTAACATGATTTTAAAGCTTAAATTTAGCCCATTTAAATTTATATTTATCGCTAATTTAATGTATTTTCTTACCGGCTTAAAATAATATTAAAAATTGAAAAAAGGGAAAATTTTTAAACGACCAGAATTTCATAATTAACTCATTTGCTACTAAAAACTAGCAATTACCTATCCAAATTAGGTATAATTAGTCCTAAACTGCAAAATAACAAAAATGACGGTTTTCGGAAAAATACCGAATTTTCACCGATTTTCAGGAAAACACCAAAACGACTTTTCAAGGCGTTACAATCTTCCCCCCTTAAAGAAATTCGGTCACCGAATTTAAAAATATAACTACGCGTACCTTCAAAGAGATGGGGATATTTCTTCCTCATCTCGCCCTCGGTCTCCCAGGTAACCTCCTCGCTGCTCGGGCTACGCCAAAGGACCTTGACGGTTGGTATAATCTTCGATCTCAACTTCTTCACCTGCCGATCCAGGATGGCCACCGGCTGCTCTGCAAACGAAAGGTCGCGCTCTAGCTGGACTGTC
This sequence comes from Agapanthus africanus, assembly GCA_030015575.1. Taxonomy (NCBI): domain Eukaryota; kingdom Viridiplantae; phylum Streptophyta; class Magnoliopsida; order Asparagales; family Amaryllidaceae; genus Agapanthus; species Agapanthus africanus. Next base: position 193,358,845 of record JASDDO010000010.1, on the reverse strand, counting down.
GGGTGCTGAATCGCATGCGAAGGGTCGTGAAGGTACTTGCGGAGCATCGAAACATGGAAGACGGGGTGAACATCGGGAAAGCTGGGTGGAAGGGCCAAACGATATGCAACAGCGCCGACACGCTCGAGGATCTCGAAGGGACCTACGAATCTAGGGCTAAGCTTTCCCTTTCGCCCAAAACGCATCACGCCCTTCATCGGAGAGACTCTCAGAAAAACATGGTCGCCAACTGCGAACTCTAATCTGCGACGGCGCCTGTCCGCATACGATTTCTGCCTGCTCTGAGCCTCTCTCATCCGGTCTCGAATCAACTGTATCTTCGCTGTCGTCTCCTCAACAAGCTGCGGCCCCAAAATACTGCTCTCGCTGAGCTCTGTCCAACAGACGGGCGATCTGCATCTCCTCCCATACAATGCATCGAAAGGTGCCATCTGAATAGTATCCTGGAAGCTGTTGTTGTAGGAGAACTCCACTAACGGTAAATGACGATCCCAGCTACCGCCGAAGTCTAAAACGCACGCTCTGAGCATGTCCTCGAGAGTCTGAATAGTCCGCTCTGTCTGGCCGTCGGTCTGCGGATGAAACGCTGTGCTGAAGCTCAAACGAGTGACCAAAGCCTCCTGAAGTCTCAGCCAAAGTCGGCTGGTGAACTGGGTGCCTCGATCTGACACGATACAAGTCGGTACGCCATGCAACCGCACGATCTCGTCGATGTAAAGCTGGGCATACTGAGCGAAGCTGAAAGTCGTCTTCACTGGCAGGAAGTGAGCCGCTTTCGTCAATCGATCTACGATCACCCAGATGGAGTCATACCCTCGACTGGTCCTGGGTAGACCCACAACGAAATCCATCGAAATCAGCTCCCATTTCCACTCCGGAATGGGTAACGGCTGTAGCTCTCCTGCGGGCCTCTGGTGCTCGGCCTTGACTTGCTGACAAGTCAAGCATCTCGATACAAACTCCGCAATGTCCCTCTTCATCCCGTCCCACCAGTAGGTCTCTCTGATATCATGGTACATCTTGGTGGAACCGGGGTGGACACTATACACTGATCGGTGTTCCTCCTCAAGAATGTCGCGCCGCAATCCATCAGCATCTGGTACGCACAGTCTAGATCCATATCGTAAAATCCCCTGAACATCAATCACGAACTCGGAAAATCTGCCCTGTCCCATTTATGCCATGATCTCTGAGCAACGGTCGTCACTGCGTTGTGCCTCATATATACGGTCAAGCAACTGTGGGCGTGCACGAACATGCGCGAGCTGCCCCCCTGTCTGAGTGAACTCGAACTCAACTCGGCTGTCGCATAACATCTGCCAATCTGCTGACGACTGCCTCTGCACTGCGCGCAAAAAGGATGGACTACCCCCGGGCCTCCTACTCAACGCATCTGCCACCACATTCGCCTTGTCTGGGTGATATAAGATCTCGCAGTCATAGTCTTTCACCAACTCCATCCAACGACGCTGTCTGAGGTTCAGGTCTCGCTGCTGAAATATGTATTTTAAGCTCTTGTGGTCTGTGAATATTTGGCACGACTCGCCGTAGGTAATGTCGCCAAATCTTCAATGCAAAGACCACTGCAGCCATCTCCAAATCATGAGTAGGGTAGTTCTGTTCATGCTTCTTCAACTGCCGCGAAGCATACGCGATCACCCTGTCATGCTGCATCAATACGCATCCTAATCCCACTCGCGAAGCATCACAGTAGACCACAAATCCGCCTGATCCCGAAGGCAAAGATAATACCGGCGCCGTAGTCAAACGAGTCCGTAGCTGCTGAAAACTGTGCTCGCACTCCTCCGTCCAAACGAAAGGAACTCCCTTCCGGGTCAAACCGGTCAAAGGTGCAGCTATACGGGAGAAGTCTTGAACAAAACGTCTGTAGTAGCCTGCCAGGCCTAGAAAACTACGGATCTCAGTAACCGATGTAGGTCGGGGCCACTGCTGAACAGCCTCAATCTTCTTCGGGTCCACACATATGCCGTCTCTCGAAATCACGTGACCCAAGAATCCGACGCTGTCCAGCCAGAATGCACACTTGGAGAACTTTGCAAACAGCTGGTGCTCCCTCAGAGTCTGTAACGTAATCCGCAAGTGCTGCTCGTGCTCCTTTCTGCCCCGGGAGTACAACAAGATATCTTCGATAAACACGATGATGAACAAGACAAGATACGGCCTGGATGTACGGTTCATCAAATCCATGAATGCTGCTGGGGCGTTGGTGAGTCCGAACGACATCACCAAAAACTCGTAGTAGCCATAGCGCGTGCGGAAAGCTGTCCTCGGTATATCCTCCTGTCGAACTCGTAGCTGATGGTATCCTGATCGCAAATCGATCCTCGAGAAATATCCTGCCCCCTGAAGCTGGTCGAAAAAATCGTCAATGCGTGGCAACGGATATCTGTTCTGCACGGTAACCTTGTTCAGCTGGCGATAGTCGATACATAGGCGCAAACTTCCGTCCTTCTTCTTGACAAACAGGACCGGAGCACCCCACGGAGAAACACTCGGTCGAATAAGCCCTTATCTAAAAAATCCTGCAACTGATCCTTCAGCTCTCTAAGCTCTGCCTGGGCCATCCGATAAGGCGGTATAGAAATAGGCCCCGAGCCGGGAATCAAATCAATGCAGAACTCAACGTCGCGCTCATGTGGTAGCCTAGGTAGCTCATCAGGGAAAACATCAGGGAACTCACAAACAACCGGGACCCGGTCCAACGGAACCTCTGCAGCTCGAGTATCACAAATATACGCTAAAAATCCCTGACATCCCTTCCGCAAGAGCTGACCAGTGCGAAGAGATGAAATCAAGCTGGGAAGGGTGACGCCGCGGTCTCCCTGAATAACAAGGACTGGCTCTCCCGGAAAGCTAAATCTGACTGCCTTCTCACGGCAGTCCACCGAAGCATAACAAGTGGCTAGACAATCCATGCCCAGAAGCACATCAAAGTCCAACATATCGAGGAGAATCAAATCAACTGATGAATCCCTCTCCCCGATACGAACGGAACACAATCGAAATACAAAACGAGCGACAAACGACTCGCCTACCGGAGTAACAACAACAAGCGGATGATCTAACGACGACGACTCACGGCCCAACACCGGTGCAAAGTGTGTAGAGACGTACGAAAGTGTGGAACCTGAGTCAAATAATACCTGTGCGTCGAAAGAACAAACTGGCAAGGTACCTGTCACAACGGCATTGGATGCCTGCGCATCCTACGGTGTCAAAGCAAAAACTCGGGCCTGTCCTCCACCGATAGCGGGCTGACCTCGACCTCGGCCTCTGCCTCCTCGTCCTCTCTGAACAGGACCGCCGCGTCCACGGCCTCTGGGTGCACCTAACTGGCGTGGAGCATCGCCGGTGGTAGGAAGTAGGGCTCTCTGAGGAGGGGGTGGTGATGGTGGTAGGGTCACATGCGGAACTGTCGCTGCTCCCTGTCGTCTCGCCGGACAGTCTCTGACAAGATGATGCGGACTCCCGCACCCAAAACACCCTGGCGACAGCTGCTGTCCCTGGGGATAAGAACCATACAACTGTCCCCGTCCAAATCCTCTGCCTGGCCTATCTCTCGGAAAGAATCTGGCGCGCTGCCTCTGAGACGGTACATCGGTGCGAATCCTCTTCGGCCCAGAAACGGCCGAAGTCTGTGATATGCGTGCCTCTATCCGTAATGCCGTATCCATAGCAGCTGAAAAAGTGTCGTAGTGCTGGGCGCCAATGGCAAGATATAGCTGGGCATCAAGTCCCTGTACGAACCTCTTCATCATCTTCTCTTCGGTATCCACTAAATACGGAGCATATCGGGATAACTGTGTAAACTGGATGTCATACTCAGACATCGTCATCCCAGGTGTCTTGACTAAGGCCTCGAAGCTACGAGCTCTGGCGTCACGAACGCTCTCTGGGAGGAAACGAGCTAGAAAGACCGCTGTAAACTCGGCCCACGTCATAGGCGGTAGACCTGCAGCTCGACCTCTCAAGACTGACTCCCACCATGTCTGCACGAGACCCTCTAGTCGGAAACTCGCAAGCTCTACCCATCGATCATCCGAACATCTCAGCGAACGACAGATCCTGGCTAAACTGTCAAGGAACGTCTGTGGGTCCTCCGCTGCCTCGGTGCCGGTGAATACTCGAGGTCTCAGCCTCATGAAATCCTGTAGTGAAACCGGGATGGTCACGGCGGTAGTAGTAGGAGCAGGTATCATAGCAGTCTAGGATGTAGTAGGTGCGTCATCCGGCCTCGGTGTACGACTGGCTGCAACTAGGGATCCTACCATCTGACGTAGCTCCTGCATGCCCCCCATCATCTGTCACAACTCCTCCATACCAGTCTCAAGCCTATCCATACGGCCCGGGGAAGGTGGATCGGTCTGTCCCTGCGGCGTAGGCATACCACCCTGCTCAGTCCTATCTCGGACGAGCCAGCTCGAATCTCGTCTCGGGCGGCAGCCCTCTGTGCCCTCGTAGCCTTCGGCGGCATAGTGACTGGTACAGGAATATGACAATAAGAATGGTGCAGTAGAATCATAGGATACACGGAATTGAAGAAGGAATTTCAAGCAAGTATATCCTAAAGTCACTTAGGCGGAGTACCGTATCGCAAGTATGCCGCGGACATACACACGCTACGTTACCCTACTTAAGTCACATACTCCATCTACCAAGGGTCATCCTACACTCAAAAAGGTAAAACCTATCGCTCTGATACCAACTTTGTCACGACCAGCAGGGTACGGAACGTGACTGGCACTTAAGTTTACAAAACGTCTCAAGACGTCCGTAAAATAAGTAAGCCAAAGCCCAGAAACCAAAACCAAATAAGCAAAAGAGTGAAGAAAACCCAATCAATTGAAAGCGAGTTTATCAAATAAGTCATATAAAACCTTTTTTAAAAAACAATATCAAATTTTCCGAAAATTTCGGGAGAGTCTCCTTTGTAAATACTGGCCCCCAAAATGGGTACAACAAGAATATATATAAATCCAACAAATATGGCATCCCCAAGCGGGATCTAGCTCTTCGCCACAAGGCGGTCACAAATCTCACGCAATATAAAACAACAACATGCAAAATAATCATAATGAAGCATGAGAAAAACAGCATGTCGACTCAAGTGAGCTTGACCCCAAAATACAGCATAAAAAAGTCCACAAATCTTACAGTCTCATCTCTAGGTCAATATACAACAATACTGGTAGATACAGTAGATGGAGTACTCTAGATACAAAGAATATACAAGGTGGTGCAAAAATAATAGTATAACCCACCTAAGAGCAAAACCTCGAGTCCAGGCAAAAGAAGCAAGTGCGCCCGCCGCTACTGTACTGACGGAGCGGACCTGAAAAAGGCTGTGGCACAATGGGGGTGAGTTGCCAACTCGTGAGTAATAAATAACATCTACACAGGCTATCGCAAGTATGCACACAAGCATCCTAGCATCTATAATACATGTATGGCAGGATATAATAGCAGGTATGTATGCCATATGACTATACTAGCAAGTATGTATGCAATATAAATATACTCGTGATCCGCATATGTAAGTATAAGAAATCATCTTTTTCCTTTTAAGAATCTCTTTTGAAATACCAGCACAATACCAATAGAATCAACAAGAACCTGTGTCCAGCAACGACACCTCAAAACTATCACAACTCTCATATATCCATATCATAGTATCTCTGGCCTCAGCCATCCGGCTGACCCAGCTCAATATCAAAATCTCATCATCTCGCGGCCACGGTCGGTATCCTCTGGATATCCGTCGTGCCAAACAGTCACCGGTAGGTAATCCATCCCCTGCCAGGCTGAACGTCAACACCACATTCATCTTGCCCCGGGGTACCATACCGGGCCCACCATGTACCCGAGACGGTTCCTCCATTCCTCGACACGGATCTCGAAAACCACAGTAAACTCATGGTGGACGACACTTACATCACTAGAAAACCGCAATTTACATATTTAAAAAAAGTAATAAGTTTAGAAATATTGCGGCTTTCCCCCAAAATCCAGAAATATCATAAAATCTCAAGAAGTCCTCATAAGTGCATATGTCAATGATAATGAATGCATATGGTATCAATAATCAAGTTGCGATGTATGATTAATAGACTAGGCATGAACAAATAATATGATGAGGTACATGCACATGAATAGCAATCCTACGATTTCATTTTAAGGAATTAAAGGCAATCGCACAAGTTTAAGTATCAATTAGTAAAAGGTTTCAAATTATAGGTTATCTAGTGTGGTGGCATGGCAATTACCAGGGTGTGTGTATAAGCATGAATAGTGCTCGTGCTGCATATAAAAACCCTGGCAATGGTGCAGGTGTCCTACAGAATGGTTTCGCATATGTATATCAATATAAGGCATGGATGTAGCAATTAATCATACAAGTATTACACCCCTAATTACTAACATTACTAAGAATCTTTTTAAGCTACTAAAACTATCGGGCGGCTTGCGCCATCCAACGATAGTCCCCCGTAGATGTTACATCTACTCACTGGAATCCCTAGCTAGTCACGTCCAATCATCGCTTTCCCCTTTCGTGCCGCGTCTGACGTCTCCGCGACCGAACCTGGAATTTACATCAATACAAGACATAAGGTTACATATCATGAAACGACGCAAATCCCGAACGAGAATATCTACGTTCACAAGCTAGGCACAACGTGCACGAGGTGCGCGGAACGCACGCGAAAATCACAAAACTAACTAGAATCGTCGATTTGGTCGCCCGGAAAAACTGAAACCCGAACACTCAAAATCCGCACTCACACATCCTAAAAGTCATAGGATACGCTAAAAATGTCATCAAGACATCGCAATTAATTCATCATAATATTTTAATAAAAACTAGTAAGCTAGAATTCCAATTTGGAACAAACATCGAAAATTAGCGACAAAGTTAACACAATCCAACACAAACATCCAACCACACAACTAGTTAGCCACAATAACACAATTTTAACTCATTTACCATGCTACAAAACCCATTATCCAAACACAACCCTTTCTTGAATTTTGGTAATTAGCAATCTTAATCCAACTATACATGTAAAACCCTAAATTAACACTAGATTTTAGCCCAATTAGCAAGTTAACCACTTAGATTAAGCTAACAAAATAACTAGATAACAAAATAGATTTAATTAACCTACTAAAGATTTCTAAAACCTTAGTTTAATTTCAACCCACAAACTTTAAAAAAACTAGTATGCAAATAGCACTTAAATTAACACTAAAACAACTAAATTAAAGGAATTAACCATAAGTATTTAAATGGGTAATGATTATACCCCAATTTCTATGGATCTAGCAAGAACAAGAGGCCTCCAAAGATGGCTTCATAGCACCAAGATCCATGCAAGAAATGTTAAGAAGAATGGATGAAGGATTTGGTTTGAATTTTGAATAAATTGTGGATTTTTGGAGCAAATTTTGGATGAACTTTGATGGAAGAAGAGTTGAGATTTGGGGCTGTTTTTTTCTGCAGGAATTCAGCAGTGAGGGAGTGTGGAGAAGTGTGGGGAAGTGGGGGAAAAAAGTCCAGGTCAACCCTCTCATATTACCATAATACCCTTACCCTTTAAATATATATATATAACCATTTTTAACCCATTTCTCACATGATTTAAGGTCAAAAAGAGGGAAAGAAAATTCTTGGGCTGATACAACAGTGTGGGGCCGGCCAAGGGGAGTGAGGGTGAGTGTGAGAGACTTTACAAAAAAATTCTATGCAAAAAGACCCCCCACAAGTCCAAAATTGCAAGTTTTAGCTTAAATTCAATAAATTTCGTTTTCCATAATAAAAATTAGTTAAAACTTAAAATAAAATACTAAAAATTTATGTTACAACTAGATTTTAATTAACATGATTTTAAAGCTTAAAATTAGCCGATTTAAATTTATATTTATCGCTAATTTAATGTATTTTCTTACCGGCTTAAAATAATATTAAAAATTGAAAAAAAGGAAAATTTTTAAACGACCAGAATTTCATAATTAACTCATTTGCTACTAAAAACTAGCAATTACCTATCCAAATTAGGTATAATTAGTCCTAAACTGCAAAATAACAAAAAGGACGGTTTTCGGAAAAATACCGAATTTTCACCGATTTTCAGGAAAACACCAAAACGACTTTTCAAGGCGTTACAACTACACATTCTACAGCATATCTTGGGCACGTCGACTCGCCAGCTTCATGCCCGAGTTGCCTCGGTATTGAGGTGGGAGCCCCTAAAAGATGCAGACGATGTGGTGCCCTTCTGGCAAGGAGGCGACGACCGGAGTTTCCGCAGGAGATCGGGACGACGACGAGAAGACCGGAGGACTCAGATCAGTCGGTATATCTCTCTTCCCCATCTTGTAGTTAGCTAGGACTAGTTAATGGTTCGATCCGGGTATTAGTGCGCGGTGGTGCCAGTTCATGAAAAATTTAAGTTAACCATCGCTTCCGCATTTGGCCTAGGGATGGAGGCCGGGGCGCCGCCGTGCACTTACAGATATGACCTAGTCTATAATGCCTTAAGAAGGATTCGTTCATTTCTGAACTCTTCTTCTTGTGTGTGTTCTGTATACTAGGAACTGTAGTTTGATTTAGAACGTCAATGCTTTTAGATAACGTGCCTGAACCGAACAACTCTTGATTTAGGAAATGTTCAAAACATTATCCAACAATACAAAATTATATCCTTCTTTATCTAAATAAAGAGACTGATATGATTTTGTATATCAGGTTCGGTATCTAATAATATCTGTTCAGAATCAATGTATTCTGGTAATACAGGGTGACAGTGACCAACAGACTTGGCTGCAACACTTGCACCGTTTTTTGCCTCATGAAACTTATCACCCATTCTCAGTTCTCTACCTTTCTGTACCCTATGTAACAAATTACATATGCGGGATCCTGATCTGGTATCAAATACCCAGGACATAAAGTACATTGAGAAACAGTTCTCTGTAATGAACACACCCGAAGATGATGCATCGGTATGCACTTTCTTCGTTTAGGCGGCACGGGAATTCTGGTAATCCCCTAATTCCTGCTCTGTCTTATAACATTTATAAGTTGGAGCGGGACCAACGTTCCCCAGCTCTGTATAACAAGCGGGTTCGGTCAATACATCCATTTTATTATCTTGATTAAGACGTGACATGGTCGCTACCAGGAGAGAGAGAGAAGAAAACACTCTGCGTGCGCTCTTGCAAGATCAGATTGGTTATTATTTTATCTAATCAGGATGGCTCTAACTGTTTTTATCAAATCTTCCTTCAAACCCTAAAAGGAAAGACTAGCCGGGATTAATTACACGCTACAAATTCGTCAATCTTTCAACCAGGCCAGTGTCGGTACTTTGAGGGAGGTTCACCGTGCTTTCGTACGGACCTAATTAATGTAACCATCATTTTCCCAGAGGCGTAACCCCGTTAACACCTTTCTAGACACCTATTTGATCGGCTAATTGTAATATGTAAAACTCTCCCAGGAGTAACTCTTACTCGCAGCGGGTATCGGGATCCAACTATCTCATAGAAGGTATGCAATCTCATTGCAAATTTAATCACTTGAAATTCCCGATAATTTTTCCCCTAGCAGCTATATGACCTTAACATAGTCAACAAATCATAAGTGCTAGTCAAGTTCAACCCGTCATTTCCCGATTGAATTAAACCCACCCGCACGACCCTTAACATAGTCAACAAAGTCGCACGACTACCCTAATCCAATCGCATCATATGCTTATACAGATAAGCACTAATTAACTACAGTACACTATGCCTTAACATAGTCAACAAACGTAGCACGAATACTAACTAGTACTTATCTGAAATGACGGAGGGCTACGACAGGTTTTTCTGAAAACCTATTGCGTAATGAACTTGATATCATTGTAGAATCAAATGATTTAAAAAGGAGTGTTTTTGAGGCTTTTCTAGTTTTGCTAAAGGGGTCACTCCCGGTGAAGGGATCGTCGGCCCTTTCCTCATCGAATAAGGTGCAGGATATATCATATATACCGTTGTGCAAAGAAAAAACAATAGAAGCAATCAAAAGACAAATCGAGGGGTGTAGCATCTGCCAGTTATTGCTAAAGGGGTCACTCCCGGTGAAGGGATCTCGGCCCTTTCCTTATCGAATAAGGTGCAGGATGTTCTACAAGGAACACCGCGATGCAAAGCAAGAACTGTAGCTACCTGTTTTTGAAAATTCGATTCCACAATATCTTTAGGTTTCTTTTCTTTCATTAATCATATTAATGAAGTCCCATCATTTAAATCACCTAAACATCACAGATAAATACGACGTACACTTATGCCATCCGCATTCGCCTCGATGTCTCCTCGTGCACCGTTAGGTTAGGTAACTAAAGGCAGAGCGGGGCAGGGCTAGCGCGGGTGTAAAACATAAGTAACGCCTATATAATATATCATATATACTATATACAGTATTTATCACAGAACATCAAATGATCACATCACAGATATCGCAGCAGAAGAATCATATGAAATATTGGATATACTAGGACGTCCGTGTTTTCAATACGAGCCTGTATAAAACACGGATTCCACGGTCGCAATGAATAGCCAAACCCACACCCCTAGACCCCTACGAGAGTGACAAGCAACCCTACATATTCTAGAGTTAGGAGACCCGGACTCGACTCCTCGAGTTGGTCTCCCACTGGACTCCAGAACCCGGTTACTTGTGCCCTCCTCTTTGGGTCTATCCTAGTGCGGAAAAGTAAATAATATACAATGGGTGACATCTTCCGCAACCTGGAAGTGCCCCAATAAAAGAATATTACATACAATAAATTTTACATGAATGAAAATAAAAACTCTCATCTCACATAAAACCCCCGGCTATTCACAACGCGACGATCCAATATAACATATACAGCAACACATAACATCACATGTCATCAACGTAAGTAAACATGCGTATCCTAATTGTCGTTGACATATAGCAACGAAAACCGGCGATATCACATATTACACTTACGGTCGCAGAAAAGAAAGTGTAAAACTACAACAGTTGGAATCCGCAAACTCTTTAGACATCACATGCCTAACCAAATGAATTCTTTAGACATCGCATGCCTAATAATTATAAACCCCGCATTTTAGTCTCATTATCGAAAACTCTTTTCAATATCAAGTCGGGCAATTCAACAAGATTCCCGGCATTTTGGTCGAATGCTCGTCGCAAACTTTGGTAGACGGCCGCACCCCCGATAGGTCGACATCCAATGCCTAGTAGGTCTGATACCACTGTAGGGTTCCTAGGCACACTCAAGAGGTTCCACAAGGCATCAACCATGCCAAACAAAAATTTTTCGGTGCCGAGAAACCCTAAACTAGATCGTTAACTAGAAGTAAAGGCGAAAAGCAAGAAAGTAAACAACTTTATTGATAAGTGAAAGGGATTACAACCTTTGTAGATCCGGTCCTCCACTTCTTTAGCTCCGTAATGACGTCCCTCCGCTGCGATCATCGGATCCCGGACTCTAGCGAAGGTTTCGTCAGAGAAAGGATCGGGCCAATTCATTGACTTCGAGGCCGAAGATGATCTACGTCGGGGAGACTCAAACTCAAGCTATTCCTTCACTTGGTCAAAAACTTTATGAAGAGAACACCCTATACTACATGGCAAGTGGTAGAGGATGAAGAAATAGGAAGTGGGTTCACTTTAGAATTGGATTTCTCACTCTTTTTCTCATGGCACCATTGGAGCTCTCAAGCTTTTGTGAGCTTGATGAAGATGAAGAAGAAGAAAAGAATCATATCAATGATTATCCAAAATGAAACTTATCCAAATGAATAATGGCACCATGGTTGAGTTAAGCCCTCATGTTTAACTCATGTAGAGATTTAACCAAACCATTAGGTTAAAGGTTAGGTTAAAGAATATCAAAAGAAATGACAAAAGAGTGGACTTTGTCAAAGCTTCTCCAAGCTTCTTCAAGCTTGATAACTTTGACTAACTTAAACCCTTTTGTTAAATCTTAAGATGAAACAATAACCCTAATCTTTACCCTAATCTTGGTATGAATCTCATACACACATCTTGTATGTATCATCAAACATGATACAAACATATGTACACAAATATAGATCATATATACACTTATGCACAAACAAGTGAGAAAATCAATCTTAAGTGAACCAATACTAGTTAATGTAAAGTAATATATCAAATATATAATTATACATTAAATCATTAAATCAACACTTGATTTAATGATCCGGTCATATCGTATATAACCGACTAATATCAAGTGTATCAATGTATCGAATCAACACTTAATTCGGTAACCCGGCTATATCACATATAACCGATCGATGATACAAATCGAGAGAATAGAATACAGTATCACATACTGGTATTATTATCGGTCCCACACATATCTCATATGCGCTCCTATTTCATTTCGCTTGAGCCAGGAAACCCCTGTGTAGGACTCTAAAGACTCGTCAATACGCCGGCAGTAGGTGATGATCATATCAAACACCCACAAGCCGCAAACGGTCTGCTAAAAGTAACGGCCACCCGGGTATTGAGCAATCAGAAGTTCAACGAGCAAGCCCGCTCACACTCCTGTGAATCCAACGAGTAACACTACCGTACAGTCCGGTCTGTTCGTCTGATATGTCGCATATCTTGTCTAGGGGTGGTAAACATCAAACCCCAATAACTCGATAAGTCGTGTCGATATGAGGCTAATAACGGGTCGAGAAACTACTGGTAACACTTACTAGTAAATCCCTAAAGCATCCTTGGCCAAGGACTTCCTGTTATAGCCAATCGAGCACTGCGCAACATCAACTCCCTATACCGGGAGAGACGAAACCCCTCCTATCGCTCATTGCCTCCATGTGACTCGGGACTGTACCCAAAAACCACCATTTTGCACGCCCTCTTGGACGTGGTAAGGAGTAAATCAAAGCACAGTGGGAATCACACAAGACTCTATGACGATCTCGGGTATACAGACTAACCTGTACCAGTGTCACCAGAGAACTTCTATCTGACGTAAGGTATAATACCATCTGGGAGTTCTCGGCGAGTCCGTCCAGTATACCCAGTCTCCACTGAGCACCCGTATATCATCTCTGATGTCAAACACTAATGGATATGGGATCATCCATCGCCCATCTGTATGGGTCGAGAAGGTATACGCTAGTCTACACTGCTATATCGATGCCCCGTCTCGATACACCCACGACTAGGGACTTTGAAGGATGTACTTATGGACTACCATGTCCCCACTAGTATGATCCGCATCATAGTCCAGGTAGTCAAGTACACATCCTAAGGGCTTTACAAACATGTAACAGAGAGACAATCAGTGTACACGTTAAAGTAAAGAGTAACCAGATAGCATACTATCATATCGAGCAAGAAAGTCATCCCTATATATGTCCAAGCATCCACTACAATATACATCCTATGTATAGTAATGGCCTCTAGGGCATACATATAACTAGCAAGAAAAACAACCACATCATCATACTACAAACATCTAGCCGGTTTGTGTAGGGTGTTTGCTTTACTTCTTTCACATATCGGGTAAAGCAAGGAGCTTTGGGCAAAGGAGCTTCGGGTGGATCGTCGTGGACATTAGAAGACCTCAAGCGAACCTTTTTCCAACCCTCAAGTGGCCAACGAGTCTAGCGTAGGGAGATACAAAGGTTGTACTCTCAAAACCCTAGTTTTTTCCTACTTGTGATGTTGTCAAGTTTTAGAAACCCTAAAATTCTAGTGATGATTCTTTGTATGTTCACTTAGCACCATAAAAATTTGATTTTGTGACATGTGATGCTTCCAACCCTTCATGAGGAGCTAAGTAAACCTAACATTGGTATCAGAGCCGACCTAGAACTTTAGGCGACATTTTAATGAAGTTAAAACTTCGATCAAACCGAAAAATACGGTTATTTAGCACTCTCTGGACATTTTTTCAAAACTGTTATTTTTCAGAATTAAAAATATGTAAAAAAATTCAGCAGGGTATTCTATGAAACCCTGTAAAAAACGAAGCCCTAATTCCAAACTCCCACCGCGGAACCGCGGCCAAAGCATGCTTGGGCCGCGGCCGTAAGGATGAATTAAGCCCTCGTTTTTGTACTGTGTTTTTATTTTCTGCTTATAGATGTTTTTTGGTATTTTTAATCTGGTTTTAGTGATAGATGTTCTAGAGATTGTTTTGGATTCTATGATTCGATCGGAATTTAAATTTCGTGCTTTTTTCCGAGGAACTTAGAAAGTATTAAAAGTTCGAACGAGTATCATTAACTCACTTTTTCACGGGGTTTAAATCTTTCGGAAATACATGCAAGTTTTATGGTGGACCCTCTAGAAGACAACAAACCTTAACTCGATTAAGTGACCGTCTTGAACTGCCTTTAGAACCTTAGTGTTTGAGGCAGTACGGCGTACCACATGTGAGGCGTTGGCTTGACCCTTTTACGGCTGGACCGCTACTACTATGACACATTCCGGGTTTTTTGAACACCGCTCAAGTGTTGAGCTTTAGGAAATTTTGGGTATTTGATTATTCGATCGAAATGTTTAATACTGTCTATTTATCTGGAATGTGATACAATATGTAGAATTCATATAGTAAGGCATGAAATGCGAGGTATGAGATATCTCGGATTTACGATGTCTAAAGAGAATGCTGATTCCAAATATTGTAGTTTTACACTTTCTTTTCTGTGACCGTAAGTGTAGTATTTCGATATCGCTGGTTTCGTTGCTGTACATCAACGAAAATCGGGGTACGCATAATTACTTACGTTGATGATATATGATATTATGTGTTTCTGAGATATGATGTGCAGGATTGTCGCGATCGAATAGCCGGGGGTTTTATGTGAGATGAGAGTTTTATTTTTCCATTCATGTAAAATTAAAATGTAATGTAATATTCTTATATTTGGGGCACTTCCGGGTTGAGGTTGATGCCACCAGTGTTGTATATTATTTACTTTTCCGCATTAGGATAGACCCAAGGAGGGGAGCACAAGTGACCGGGTTCTGGGGTTCAGTGGGAGGCCATCTCGAGGAGTCGAGACCGGGTCTCCTAAACTCCAGAATTGGTAGGGTCGCTTGCCGCTCTCGTAGGGGTCTAGGGGTGTGGGCTTGGCTATTCATCGCGACTGTGGAATCCGTATTTTGTATTGTTGGCTAAATACTAAATACGGACGTCCTAGTATATCCCACATTATATATATGTTTCTGCTGCCTGTGTTCTGTGATATCTGAGGCGAATGATATATTATATATGAGATATATAGTAGACGTTGCTTATATTTTACACCCGCGCTAGTCCCGTCCGTGTATGTTGTTAGTTAAGTAACCTAACGGTGCATAACGGAACATTGTGGCGAATGCGGATGGCATAAGCGTACGTTGTATTTTCGTTTCTTTTCTGTGATTGGCTTAAGGACTTAAATGATGGGACTACATTAATATGATTAATGTAAAGAAAATAAACCTAAAAAGATGTTGTAGAATCGGATTTGAAAACCACTCGGCTCTTTAAGAAAAAGATGTATTTCAAAAACTGCGGAGCACAAGCCACTCCTTTTGAAAACCATTTGATTCTACGACGATATCAAGTTCAAAGCGTTAAAGATTTTCTTAAAAATCATCTGCAACCCTCCGTCATTTTAGGAAGTAGAGTACTTAGTATTCATACTACGTTTGTTGACGTTAGCCAAGGCGTAGTGTACGGTAGCTAAGTGATGTCTTCCTACAATGTATATGATGGAGATTAATTAGGACGGGCATATGACTTTGTTGACCTTAGCCAAGGGTCATGTAAACTGGTCTGATTAATCAAGAAATGACGGGCTGAACTTGACTAGTACTTGTGATTTGTTGACCATAGCCAAGGTCATAGGTACTAGGGGTAAAAATCATATCGGGAATTTCAAGTGTTGAGATTCGCAATGAGATTGCATACCTTCCATATGATGGTGGGATCCCGATCCCACTGTGGGCAATAGTTGCTCCTAGGAGAGTTTTGCAGTTTACAATTAGCTAACTCATTAGGTGTCTAGAAAGGTGTTAATGGGGCTACGCCTCTGGGAAAATGAGGTTTACTTTAATTAGGTCCGTGCGAAACCACGGGGAACCTCCCTCAATTACCGACACTGGCCTGGCTGAACGGTTAGCGAAGTTGTAGACTGTAATTAATCCTGGTTAGTTTTCTTTTTAAGGTTTGAAAGAAAAACTTGATTAAAGCAGTGGGAGACATCGATTAGACAAGATAATAACCAATCTGATCTTTGCAAGAGTTTTCACTGAGTGTATTCTTTTCTCTCTCTAAATGGCAGATACCAATGACTGGACTCAAGCTTCTACTAGATAAAAACAAACTGAATGGGACCAATTATAAAGACTGGCTGAGGAATCTGAAAATAGCCTTGACTTATGATAAAGTATCATATGTCCTCACGGCTTCAGCCCCGCCCACCCCAGGTCCAAAATCCTCAGTTGCGGATATTGAAGTCCGCAAGACATGGGACGCTAATTGTGCCACGGCCAAATGCCCCGCGCTTGCATCGATGGACAACACACATCAAAAGAAGCACGAGAATATGGACATTCAAACCATATTTCTCCATACAAAGGAGTTGTATGGAGAGCAATCCCGCGTATTACGATACGAAGCATCAAAGAAATTGTTTCAGATGCGAATGGCCCCTGGCACACCGGTAGGAGACCATGTACTGAAGATGATAGCTCTTATAGAAGAGCTTGAGGACCTTGTATGGACGAAGGACAATGAACAATATACGGATATTATTCTGGAGTCCCTCCCGTCCACCTTTGCTCAGTTCATAGTTAACTTCAACATGCATAACATGGAGAGGGAACTACCTGAACTCCTTAATATGTTAATGAGTGCAGAGAGCACACTGAAATCAGTAAAAACTCTCGTTATGACTGTTGGACAATCTTCCTCTTCTCGCTCAAAGGCTAAGGCCAAAGGAAAGAAAAATAAGAAGCCCACCAATCCTAAGGGTGGAGTTAAAAAGGTAAAGGGAAAGGAAAAGTCCAAAGCTGGAGACTCGGGGAAAGGTGAATGTTTTCATTGCCACAAACAGGACATTGGAAAAGCAACTGTACGGAGTACTTAAATCTCAAGAAGAAGCATGGGGATGCTTCCGCTTCAGGTGTGTTTGTGACAGAAAAACTGTTTTTCAATAAACTCTGCTTCCTTGGTATTAGATACCGGTTCAGGTTCTCACATTTGCAATTCTATGCAGGGGCTGAGAAATAGCAAGGTTTTGAAGACAGGTGACCATACTCTCCGCGTTGGAAATGGTTCCAATGTACATACAGTCGCAGTGGGAGAGTATCACTTGGGGTTGCCATCTGGGTGTATATTGGTTTTGAACCCATGTTATTTTGTACCAAGTATGCTTTGTAATATAATATCTGTTTCTTTGTTAGAAAATGAAGGATATAATTTTGTATTGTAGAACAATGTTATGAACATTCACCTGAATCAAATGTTGGTTGGGTATGGTAAACTTAATAACGGGATATACGTCCTAAATCAACACACAGTTTTCAGTATACAATACACTAATAAAAGAAAACTTTCAGAAATAAATGAAGCTTTTCTTTGGCACTGTAGACTTGGTCATATTAACGAAACAAGACTAAACAAGTTACACAAAGATGGATATTTAAACCCTTTTGAACATAAATCTTATGCGACTTGCCAGTCTTGTATCAAGGGTAAAATGACCAAAACTCCGTTTACCGGACACGGAGAAAGAGCTACCGAGCTCCTAGGACTCATACATAGTGATGTATGTGGGCCAATGTCTACACAGGCTAGAGGCGGTTTTTCTTACTTCATTACTTTCACTGACGATTTCTCAAGATTCGGTCATGTATTTTTATAAAAGCACAAATCCGAAGCTCTCCAGAAATTCACTGAATATAAACAAGAAGTAGAAAAAAAAACCGGCTTGAGTATCAAGATGCTTCGATCAGATCGAGGTGGGGAGTACCTCAGTACAGAATTTGAAAACTTCCTAAAAGAGAATGGGATTCTCTCTCAGCTCACTCCTACTTACACACCACAGCACAACGGTGTGTCTGAACGACGGAATAGGACCCTATTAGATATGGTCCGGTCCATGATGAGTGACGCTGAGTTACCTGTCTCATTTTGGGGGCATGCATTGGAGACTGCAACGTTTCTACTAAACAGGGTTCCAACCAAAACCGTGTCTACCACGCCATATGAGACATGGCATGGGAAGAGACCATCTCTTAAGAGAATTAAGATTTGGGGTTGCCCGGCCTATGTTAAAAAGCAGAATCCGGACAAACTCGAGACACGGTCAGTCATGTGTAACTTTGTGGGATATCCAAGGAACTCTTATGGATATCTATTCTACCACAAGGAGGAACAAAAGGTGTTTGTTTCTCAGCATGCCACATTCTTGGAAAAAGAGTTTTTCATAGATAAAGATGATGGCAATGTGGTGGATCTAGAAGAGGTTCTAGAGACACAAACTACAAATGACGACTTGGTTGAACCGGCTGTTGCAATAGAAACTGAGGAACCTCGGCCACTCCGTAGGTCTGGTTGGACTTCTCGCCCACCGGAGAGGTACTACGGTTTCCTCATTGATGGTGACAGAGAAGACTACATCATGGAGGATGATGATTCTACCAGTTTTCAGCAAGCTATCACAAGTGGTGACTCTGTGAAGTGGCTGGATGCCATGAGATCCGAAATGGAGTCCATGTACACCAACAAAGTTTGGACTTTGGACGTTGTACCCCATGGGGTAAAACCTGTGGGGTGCAAATGGATCTTTATAAGAAAGATTGGTGTAGTTGGGCAGATAGAGACCTATAAGGCAAGACTTGTAGCGAAAGGTTTTCGTCAAAGACCAGGTTTGGACTATGACGAGACTTTTTAGCCCGTAGCCATTCTTCAATCCATTCGGATCCGACTTGCTATTGCTTCTCACTACGACTATGAAATCTGACAGATGGACGTTAAAACAACATTTCTAAATGGGGATTTAGAAGAATGCGTTTATATGGATCAGCCGGAGGGCTTCATTGACAGTGGGAGCAGCGGGAAAGCATGTAGATTGCTTAAATCCATATATGGGTTGAAGCAGGCATCACAGAGTTGGAACATCTGTTTTGATGATGTTATCAAAGAGTTTGATTTTATCAAAAATCCAGATGAACCTTTTGTTTATAAGAAGGCCGTAGAGAGAGCTGTCACAATCCTCGTATTATACGTGGATGACATTCTTCTGATAGGAAATGATATTCCTATGCTGCAGTCGGTCAAATCTTTCTTATCACTAAGGTTCTCCATGTTGGATATATGTTTGCCCTAGAGGACATTATATGATAGTGGATGTATCTGTACATGTATATATATATATATTCAGTGTACATTCTTGCTCGACATGATAGTATGCTATCTGGTTCTTCTTTATCTGACATGTTGATTTGATCATGTTTTTACTCATTCATACATGTTGATAAAGCCCTAAGGATATTGGCTTGACTACTGTGATTATGACAAAGATCATACTAGTGGGACATCTGTAGTTTATAAGCATATCCTGAAATGTCCCTAGTCGTAGGTGTATCGAGACGGGGCATCGATATACCAGAGTAGACTAGCGTATATGATACTAGACCCATATGATGGGCGATGGATGTTCCCACATTCATCGATGTTTGACATCAAGATCATATACGGGTGCTCAGTGGTGACTGGGTACACTGGACGGACTCACCGAGAAATTCTATATGGAATTATATCTATCGTCGCATTGCAGTTCTCAGGTGACACTGGTACAGATTAGTCTGTAGACCCGAGATCATCATAGAGTCTTGTGTGCTCTCCCACTGTACTTTGATTACCACCCTACCACGGCTCTACTGAGTCGTGCAAACAGGTGGCCGTTGGGTACAGTCCCGAGACACATGAAGGCGATGAGCGATAGGAGGGGTTTCGTCTCTCCCGGTATTGGGAGTTGATGCCGTGCTGTGCTCGACTGGTTATATCAGTAAGTCCCTGGCCAGGGCTGCTGAGATTTACTGATAAGTGTTATCAGTAGTTTCTCGATCTGTTATAGACCATTCACCGGCATGACTTATTGAGTTATTGGAGTCGACGTGACCATCACTAGGCTCGATATGTAGCATATATGACGAAGAGACCGGACTGTACGGTAGTGTTTCCGGTTGGCTCGACGGGAGTTGTAGCAGGTTCGCTTGTTTTCATCTGATCGCTCAATTCCCGGGTGGCCGTTACGTTTAGCTGACCGCTTGCGGCTAGGGGGTGCTTGATATGATCATCACCCACTGCCGGCGTATTGACGTGTCTTAGAGTCCCACAAAGGAGTTACATTGTCCAGGCGAAACGTTGTGATGCGCGTATGCGATATGCGCATGGACCCGGTTAAAATGCGCGTATGAGATACCGTATATTAATCGGGCGGCTTGCTTTTGGTCGGGTCGCATGTGATATGAACGGGTTGATAAATCAAGTGTTGATTTATCATTTAACCATTAGCTTCTCACTAGAAATCCTTTCTTGTTCTTTTTGGATGTATGCATGCATGTATGCATTCATTCTTGTTCATGCACATATGGATGTGCATGCACACATGCATACATACATCATTCTATCATGGTTGTATATACATAGAAAATGGTGGCAATATAAGACTCACACCTTGGTTATTTATATGGATTATTATTTCTATTTGTTTTAAAACAAAATGAAAAAGGAAAGGATAATTCATGGTTTGTTTCTACACTCTTCTTTGACCTAACCATGCTCACCTACATTTAACCATGGATTAAACTTTCATTTTATGTTTTAACTCAAATTAAATAATATCTTTATCATTTAACCATAGTTTGAGATGAGAAGAGAAAAATATATATACATATATTTTCCATTTTCTTTCATGAGATTATCTTTTCTCTTCTTCTTAAAAAAAGCCATCATCTTCTTCCTCCTTCTTTTTTTGCTCTCTAGATCTTTCAAGTGAGAAAAATACTCAAGAAGATAGGATTTTGAAGTGAGAAAAAGAACCATAACACCATTCTACACAAGTCTTGCCCACTTGTTTAGAGTGTTAGCTTCATTTCTTTCTCTTGATAAAGTAAAGTTGCAAACTTGGACAAAGGAGCTTCGGGTGGATCGTCGTGGATGCTAGAAGACCTCAAGCTAACCGTTTTCCAACTCTCAAGTGGACAAGGAGTCTTGAGTAGGGAGCTACAAAGGTTAAAATGTCAAAACCCTAGCCTTTGTTACTTGTAGTGTGGTTTAAAGTTATGAAACCCTAATTTTCTAGGATTGATTCTTTGTGTGTTCACTTAGCACTCTAAAAATTTAATCTTTGTGACATGTGATACTTCCAAACCTCTCATAGGGTGCTAGGTAAACCTAATATTGGTATCAGAGCTGACCTAGAACATTAGGCGACACTTTAGCGAAGTAAAAACTCCGATCGAACTGAAATACGGATTTTTAGAACCCTCTCTGGACATTTTTTAAAATCTGTTATTTTTCAGAATTAAAAATACTTAAAAAGTACAGCAGGAAAATATAAGACAAACTGTGAAATACGAAGTAGTGAACAGTAAACCCTAGCGCGAAACCGCGGCCGTTTAGGTGATTCACTGCCTCGTTTTTTTATGGTTTTTCTCCCACCTGCATATGTACATTTTGGGTATGTTTAATCTGAATCTAGTACTGAATATTCTGGGATGGTTTTGGACCCGGCGATTCGATCGGAATTTTAATTTCGTGTTTCTTTCCGGATAATTAGAAAGTATTGAATTGTTCGAATGAGTGTCGTATGCTCAGTTTTTACGGGGTTTAAATCTTTCGGAGATACGTGCAAGTTCTGTGGTGGACCCTCTAAAAGACAACAAACCTTAACTCGATTATGTGACCGTCTTGAACTGCCTTTTGAACCTTAGGGTTTGGGGTAGTACGACGTGCCACATGTGAGGCGTTGGCTTGACCCTTCTACGGCTGGACCGCTACTACTGTGACACACTCCGGATTTTTTGAACTCCGCTCAAGTGTTGAGCTTTAGGGAATTTTGGGTATTTGATCATTCGGTCGAAAACTTTAATACTGTCTATTTATCTGGAATGTGATACAATATGTGAATTCATATCGTTAGGCATGAAATACGAAGTATATGATATTTCGCATTTATGATGTCTAATGAGAATGTGGATTCCAAATATTGTAGTTTTACACTTTCTTTTCTGTAACCGTAAGTGTAGTATGTCGATATCTTCGGTTTCGTTGCTATACATCAACGACAATCAGGGTACGCATACTTACTTACGTTGATGATGTTGGAGATAGTGCCCTCATAGTCAATTATTGGATCACAGGTACGTGATTGCAATGATTGCGGAGGACCTATACCGGTAGGACAGTCTTACTCGAGATGATAATATGCTATCTGGTTTGCCTTTATCAGTCGTGTACATGATCAGGTGACTGATTACATGTTAGACTTTGATAGAGCCCTTAGGATCTTGCTTTACCACCAACAGTATGATGGCGATCATATACGTGAGAGTTGGGTGGTTTATACGCATATCCTTATTTTTGGTCCCTAGTCGTGGGAGTTTCGAGACAGGGCATCGATACTCCGGAGTAGACTAGTGTGTACAGTCGAGACCCCGACGAGGGGCGGTGGCCGGTCTCACAAGCCACTGGTGTCAGTTGGATCACTTAAGATGTATACAGGTGCTCATTGGGTTATGAGTACACCGAACAGGACTCGCCGGGAATCTGCTAGTTAGTATTATATCTACCGTCAGATAGCAGTTCCCTGGTGATATGTGTACAGGTTAGTTCATCGACCTGAGGTCGTCATTTGTCTCGTGTGAGTTCCCACTGTGCTTTGATTTCTACCCTACCACGGCTCAAAGGAGTCGTGCAAACAGGTAGTTTTTGGGTACAGTCCCGAGCCATATGGAGGCACGTGAGCGGATCGGCAGGGGATTCGTCTCTCCCGGTATTGGGGGCGAGGTCGTGCTGTGTCTAGGAGAGCCATTACACAAAGTCCATGGCCATGGCAGGAGATTTACTGGTAGGTACTCCAGTAGTATCTCAGGGTGTTATTGGGCTTCACTCCGACACGACTTATACTGCTATTAGGGGTCTGACGTTACTAGCCCCCTAGGCAGATATGCGATACTCATAGACGAACGGACCGGACTGTATATACATTATCACTGTTAGGCTCAGTAGGGTTTTCCGGATGAGTGCGCTCATCGGCATCCCTTGAGGTCAGTCCATGGGCAGCCGTTACGCATTGCTAGTGCCGCTGACGGTTTGTGGTTAAACCCACTGCCAGGGTACTGACGAGTCATTAGAGTCCCCCACAGACAGTTTCCCAAGTTCGGGCGAAACGTTGTAGAGGCCGTATGGTTTTTATGGCAGGGTTCGGAAAATGCACGTGCGTTTACGCACGTGTTATTTTTCGGGCAGATGATACTGGTCGGCTTTGGTTTAAGCCAGATCCGAGTATTATATTGAGTAGGTATAATATCTTTGTCTCAGTTGCATTTTTATTCGGTCGTAATACAAATGCGGGTATATTTATACAGTTACGGGGTTATCCTGAAAGTCGTTTCAGGATCACTTTTGGAAGTTGCCAGTTTTCAGTTTTCTATCAGCCGTCTTTTAACATTCGGTTAAAGACGGATTTGTCTTTTCTTGAGATGAGTGTGGATTCTTCTAGAAGGTTCTATATGAGGTGACTAGGATTAATTGGTGTTGAGTTTTCATTGGATGCTTTTAATGGTTCATTAATGCATGATGACTAGGTTTGTGAGTCATGCTTTAGCTTTAATGAGTTTTGTTAAGCTTAAGATATTTTGTGAGAAGCTTCATGTCTTATGGTCACCCTCTTTCTCCTACGGTCACCTCCCTCCTTCTATAAAGTGGCCGGCCCTCTCTCTCCTCCTCACTTCACTTGGTTGATTTCATTTTAGAGAGAAAAGATTATGATAGTATTTGGGGTGTATGGAATTTCACAGTTCATTTCATTCCATCACCCAATTCCCTCGGCAACTTCATTAACCGATCGTCCACGGACTTGGACGAAGTGAGACAAAGTCATCTACTCATTCTCTACATCATTCTTGGTCGTCTCTTTTAGCAAACTTGACGATCGAGTTGCCTCAAGTCAGAGGCGGGAGCCCGTTTAAAGAATTGACGATGTGGTGCCACCTCGACGAAGAGATCGGAGATCGACGAGATCGGAGCAGCCGCAACGGAGCGTGGGATGATGGTTAAAGAACGAAGGACTCGGATCGTTCGGTATAACCTTTCTACACTCTTTACAGTTTGTTAGTTTAGCAATAATGGCAGATCCGGGTTAAAGTATACGATAGCGCCAGTTAAAAAGTTTTTGTTCCGCATTTGGCGTCTGTAGACTACCGGGACGCTAGCGTAGACTTACAGTGGTATCAGAGCCTAACCATTTTGCTATGCTAACTTGTGCTAACGCGTTTAAAACATCGATCGAACCGGAAATCGAAAACTACAAAATTCCAACTTCACAGTTTCTGTTGTTTTTAAATGATCTCCTAAAATTTTTCTGCATGTCTCAGAAATGTGTGCAGGCTTTTCTAAGAACCACGTAGAAATTTGGGCACGTAATTCGATGATACCGCCGCGGAAACGCGGTCAAACCTATGGTTTGACCGCGCTTCCGCGGCCATACAGTGAGATCGTGACCCCAAATTTTCATAGTGGGTTCTCTGTTGGATTTTGTGGTTTTTGGTAAATATCGTTTTGGCCCAGATTTTGTTACTGTTCACCAGTAAGTCGTGGGGCCCACTTCTTGATATTTGGTCGATCGAAATTTAAACATGTTAGTTTACAGTGCTTACATTATATCTTCGACCGGGAATGTCATTTGATCGGTAAACCGCGTTTGATTGCTATAGTTCTTTTAGACGGGTTTGCGAACGTGACATTCGCGTTGATGTTCTGTTTTGTGCTGTAATGTTGCGGATTTGTCGTGGTGGATAGCAGTGTGCAATGGTAGTACAGTTTGAGTTTATTTGTACATTTGATATTGCGGGGCAAGCGTCCAACATGTGGACTGCCGTCACTGCCTGTTGTATAATATTCTTTTGGGGCACGACCAGGTTGCGGTCGATGTACCTATTGTACTATTTTTCATTACTGTACTAGGTTATGCCCCGCGACGGAGTGCACGGATAGCCGGGTTCTGGGGGCAACGGGTCCGCATCTCATGGCTTTGAGAGGCAGAGGGGTCCCACTCTAGAATTGGCAGACTATTCGCCGCACTCGTAGGGGGTACAGGTTGACCCAAGGAGGGGTGCCCAAGATTACCGGATTCCGTGGAGTGCTGGGTGGTCCATTCACTATGCTGTAGGGGGCTGCCTCGCTTCAGGTTTTGGCGGGTAACTTGCCGCACCCGTAGGGGTCTAGGTTTCATTGCACAGGCTATCCACACGACAGGGGAACGTCAAGTTTCAGCAGCGGCTCTGTGAAACTCGGAGATCCCAGATTATCTGTATTGTTCTGTGATGCTTATTACTTTTCTGTAATGTTGCATACTATCACGCCTGGAGCGATTATTGTATATTGGTTTATATACTATTAGATGTTGTATATGTTTTACACCCGCGCTAGTCCAGTCCCCGCTCTGTCGTTAGTTAAGTAACCTAACGGGTGATGACGGGACCCAGTGACGAATGCGGATGGCATATACGTACATTTTATTTTCGTTCTTTTCTGGTGTGATTAAATGATGGGACTGTGTTGATTCTGATCAATGCAAAGTATAACAAACCTGTTTGCAGTTGTTGGAAAAATTTAAAAGGTGTTGTGACAACGACGTTTCCTTTTGTTATGCATAGCGGTATTCAGTGGAATATCCTGCACCTCATTCGACGGGGCAAGGGTCGATATCCCTTCACCGGGACTGACCCCTTGGGCAGAAGTTTGCGTCAGAGTAATAACTTCACTATAGTCGATTACAAGTTGCTTTGCATAGCGGTATTCAGTGGAATATCCTGCACCTCATTCCTCGAGGAAAGAGCCGAGATCCCTTTACCGGGAGTGACCTCTTTAGCAAAAGGTTTTCGCCACTATATTTTAAAAAAGCTATCAGGTTCCTTCAGCGATATCAAGTTCACTACGTTAAAGGTTTTTCGCCAAAAACCAGTCGTAGCCCTCCGTCACTTCTTTTGGGTATTCAGTAGTATTCAAGCTATGTATTTTGACCAACGCCAAGGCATAGTGTTTGGTAGCTGCTGGGTATTCAATTGTTGCATAGATAGATGAGTTAGTTTGGGACAGTCGTTCTGCCATTTTGGCCAACGTCAAGGGCATGTGCTGGTGGGTTCAAATTGACAAGATAGTGACGGGTAGAACTTGGCATGTGACTTATGACATTTTGACCAACGCCAAGGTTATAAGAGCATGGGGCAAAAACAATATCGGGAGTTTCTAAAGAAACTGAAACTTGCCAAGTATGCGCATACCTTCTGGAGTATGAGTAACGTGGATGCATTCCATCACGTTATCATGCGATGAGAGTTGGATCCCGATTCCCACTGATGAGTTGGTTTACTCTTCGGGTGATCCCGATTGATTCTTCTTTAGGTTTGGAGGAGAATTTGACAGGACAGTGGGAGATTTCTGGATTAGATAAAGTGATGACCATTCTGATCTAGGTTAGAGTGCACGCAGAGTGTTTCTTTTCTCTCTCTCTTTGGCAGCGACCTTTGACCGACCCTAAACTATGACTCAGTGACCAGGTTGACCGAACCTTCTTAAAATATTGGCTTTTGGATTGTCTATGTTGCATAAGTCATTGCCACTCCTTCTTTTACCCTTTGAATTTCTCAGAACACCCGTATTACTACGGATATCCACTTCCATTAGATAGATCCATCGTATGGTTATATACGAACTCGAAGGGACTTCTTCGAGGATGGATCCAGGTTCAGGAGAAATAGAATTGGTTTATTCAGTTGTCTTTTATTATCACCTTCTCTCAGGTTGCGAGAGCTCCTTGGTTTAGGAGAGTACACCTATTACGCTTATTGGATAGTCTTATTCCAAATGTGTACATGTGTTTATTTTAGTATATCGCCTATACACATTAGTGGAGCCCTTAGGATCTTTGCTTGATTACCAGCGTTGTGATGGCAGTCACACTAGTGGGGGCTGGGTAATCTATAAGCACATCCTTATACAGGTCCCTAGTCGCAGGACTATTCAGACAGGGCATCGATACTCCGGAGTAGACTAGCGCATGCGCTTCTCATCACAGTGTGGGAGACGGTCTGTCCCACAGCCGTCGGTACGTCGTACTTGAGATAGTATGCGGGTGCTCGTTGGGTTACGAGTACACTGGACAGGACTCGTCGGGAACTGACTAGTTGGTATTATGCCTATCGTCAGTTATCAGTTCCCAGGTGACATGAGTATAGCTTAGTCCGCTGACTTGATACTGTCACTTCGCCTCGAGTGTGTTCCCACTGTACTTTGATTACTACCCTACCACGGCTCAAAGGAGTCGTGCAAATAGGTGGTAGTTGGGTGCAGTCCCGAAGCACTTGGAGGCAGTGACGGTTAGACAGGATTCGTCTCTCCCGGTATTGGGGTTTGACATCGCGCTGTGTCTAGGAGAGCCATTACACGAGTAGTCCCTGGCCAGGGCAATCGAGATATACTGGTAGGCTTCCAGTGTTATCTCAGGATGTTTTGGGCTTCACTCCGACACGACTTGTACCGCTATTAGGTGACTGACGTTTACCGCCCCCCTAGGCCCGCCATGCGATGTATCAGACGAACAGACCGGACTGTACGGAGAATGTCACATTCAGGCTCAGTAGGAGTTCAGATGGGTTTCACCTCGTCAGTCTTCTTGTCGGCATCTACCTGGGGACCGTTACGCACAGCTAGTGCCGCTTGCGGTCTGTGGATAAACCCACTGCCAGCTAGTGTCGAGTCTTTAGAGTCCCATACAGAAAGCGATTCGCCTTTAGGCAAAAGAGTAGGGGTCGCATGGTTTTGCGGCAGGTCGCATGGTTTTGCGACAGGGTTCGGTCACATCCGTGCACTTGTGCACGTACAGTGTCCGGACAGTAGACACTAGCGGGCTTTGGTTTAAGCCAGATCCTAGTGTATGTTTTGGGATTGGATTTATCCAGTTTGTATTTGTGTTCCTCGGAACGCGGATGTGGGTGTGTATGCACAGTTGACGGAGAGACAGAGGCGGAGGATTCTCATTAGGGTTGTTGACCGTTGACAGTTGACTATTGACTTATTGCTCAACCCTATTAAGAATATGATATGTGATTAACAATTATATTAATTAGGTATTATGGTGACATGGTTGTTGATTTGTTGAGTTGTTGACTTTGTTGACTTGTTGACTAGGCTTGACTTGTTGACTTTGTTGACCGGTTGACTAGGCTTGACTAGTTGACCATCATGATAACCATAGCTATCATTTCATGGCAAAGACTTTTGCTTGCTTGCTCTTTTGTGCAAAATGAGTGCATGAAATGATATGGCTATGGTTGCTTAAACCATCACGTAATACTTGATTGATATGATATGTTATGATTGTTTTGGATTATGAGAGCCAAATGAGAAAAGTCTTCTCTCATTCTTTCATGCTCATTCTCTCTCTTGTTCTTGAGCTCTCATCTCCTCCTCTTGCTCTCCCTCTCTTGACTCTATGGTTCACTTGTCTCATGAGTTGAGAACCAAGAACCATAGATAGAATCCCATACAAACTCTTCTCTACTCACTCTAGTTCACAAGGTTTAGCAAACCGAGTGAACTAGTTTCTTCAAAGTTCGAAGAAGGAGGCAAAGGTTGAAGCTTTCAGGTGGATTTATCTTCGGCGCAAGGAGACGACGGGGAGATGCCGATTCGGACGACCATCGAAGCTTGAAGACAAAGGAGTTCGAGAAAAAGAAAGGTATAACCCCCTAACCGAGTAATTAGCAACTCGTAGTTAGGTTGTTAGTTAGATGTTTAACAAAGATCCGGTTTTGAGTCCATGGTGCCACCTCTAAGAAAATTGTTTTTCACCAAATTCCGCATGCCCGAAAGTACCGGGAGAGGTAGCATGGACTTACAGTGGTATCAGAGCCTAGTTAAACTCTATCTAACATGTTAGCAAAGTAGCTAGAAGATCGATCAAAGAAAAAGTCCCGAAATGAACCCCGTTTTCAAACTTTCTGTCGATTTTAAAAGTGCTGGAAAACTTTTTTGAAATACACCAAAAATCGACTCAGGTTTTCTGAAGAAACTACAAAAATTTTACACCCTAACTCGATCAAAGCGCCGCGGTTCCGCGGCCGAGTTGACTCGGTCATGGGTTTTCTTTTTTGCAGTTTGCTCATAGGGGTATTTTGGGATTTTTGGAATATGTGTTTTCTTCCCAGATTTTCCAGAACGAAAATTTTGTGTTTGGGGCCTGAAAATCCGTATTTTTGATCGAAATTCTAAAACACTTTAGCTGACGGGTTTTTCTGTAATGTGATATTTGTATTGAACGTCTACTAATCGCTATATGTCGATTAGTGGAGGTTATACAAATCTGTGATCTGTAATGTTATTGGTTTGTGTATATGAATTCATTGGATTGTCGCGGGTGAATAGCCGGGGGTTGTGAGACGAGAGTTTTCTTTTCTTTCAATTCATGTAAATTTGTAAATTGATGTAATAATTATTTGTATGGCCGCACAACCGGGTCGGGGTTGTAGCCGTCATTGTATAATTTCTTTTTACTGTTTTTGCTCCTAGGATAGACCCATGGAGGGGGTGCACAAACTACCGGGTATGCCGAAGTGCCGAGTGGCCTACTCACGGGGATGAGGGAGGTTGCTTCGCTTCGGGTACTTGGCGGGTAGTTTACCGCACCCGTAGGGTTCTTGGGTGGGGTATTGGCTATTCACCGCGACCATGTAATCTGCTTTTCGTTACAAGCTCGTACGAATTGCAGGTTCCTAGTATATCCAATGTGTTCATCTGTGATCTGAAATGTCTATCATTGCAATATATCTATATATGATATTATTTAGGCGTTGCTTATGTTTTACAGCCGCGCTAGCCCAGCCCCCGCTCTGTCGTTAGTTAAGTAACCTAACGGGTAATGACGGGGCCCCGTGGCGAATGCGAATGGCATAAGAGTACGTCATATTTTGGTTGTTTTCTGCAATGGTAGGTTTAAATGATGGGACGCATTAAAAGAACTAATGCAAGTATAACACACATTAAAAGAACTAATGCAAGTAAAACACGCATTAAAAGAACTAATGCAAGAAAATAAACCAAGTAAAAGTCGTTGGAACACTTTCGAAAAACCACTCGGTTCTTTTCAAAACTAACTTTTAAATGCGGAGCTTGAGCCACTCCTTTTAAAAGCTATTTCGTTCCTTCGATTATATCAAGTTCACTACGTTCAAGGTTTCGCCAAAACCATTCGTAGCCCTCCGTCGTTTCGTATGAATATTCAATAGTATTCAAGCTATGTTTGTTGACCTTCGTCAAGGCATAGTGATTGGTAGCTGTTGGGTGTTCATATGTAGCATAGATAGATGCGTTGGTTTGGGACAGTCGTATTACCTTGTTGACCTTCGTCAAGGGTATATACGGGTGGGTTCAAATTAACCTGGATAATGACGGGTAGAACTTGACATGTGACTTATGATTTGTTGACCTTCGTCAAGATCAGAAGAGCATGGGGCAAAAATCCACATCGGGAGTTTCAAAAGAATTGAAACTTGCTAGCACTGCATACCATTTGGAGTGTGATGATTCTGGTAGGATTCCTTCAGTTTTGTCACGCAATGATATTTGGATCCCGATCCTATTGTGAGTATATGCTACTCCTCGGGAAATTTCTCACTTAACGATCAATGCTATAAACCTAGTAGGTGTCTAGAAAGGTGTTAGCGGGGCTACGCCCCCAGGGAAAAGAGGTTCTTAAATTAAGGAACTTCGCGAAAGCGTTGGAAAACCTCCCTCGAAGTACCGACACCAGCCTGGCCGAACGGTTAAGCAAGTATTGTACGGTGAGATTGATCCTGACTAATTCTTCCTTTTTTGGTTTTAAGGAGGGATTCGAGAAACAGTGGGAGCCATCCTGTTTAGACAAACTAAAAACCACTCTAAACTTGCAAGAGCATCATGCTGAGTGTTTTCTTCTCTCTCTCTTAATTGCAGCGACCCTGTGACCACACCTAGGTTACATCTAAATAAAAAGATGACTGAACCTGACTGTTTTGACTGGCAAAGGACAGTCCAGATGTCCATTGCCCATGACAAGCTGGGACACCTCTTAACTAATCAAATCCCTGCTGTCTCAGGTCCAGTTTCCCCTGTCACGGATGTTCACATCCGCAGGACATCGGAAAAGGATTGTGCGAAAGCCAAGTGCCTCGTGTTAGCCTCAGTTGATGGTGCAAACCAGAGGCAGCACGAGAAGATGGACTCAGTTTCTATCTTCCTCCATAACAAAGTTTTATATGGAGAGCAATCTCGTATCGCAAGATATGAGACCTCGAACGAATTACTTCAAGCGAGGTTGGCTGTCGGGTCATATGTAGGGGGCAACGTCCTTACAGAGACCAGCTATTTTGAGCTCACGGACCTGGAGACCACGTTGGAGAATGGGTCAAGTACTGACCTAATTCTACAGTCCCTGCCCTCCGCTTATACCCTGAAAGATACCATGGAAGAAGAAGGAAAAGGAAGGGCAAAAGTTTCGGGACTGGATATGATTAAAGAGGGATGTTCCTATTGTAACGGGAATGAACATTGGCGAAGGATTGTAGGGATTGCAAAGCCAGTAGCCAGAATTCGAAGCATGTTGTGGCTTCGGCTTCGAGTGTGTTTGTGATTGAGAACTGTATGTCAGTTAACCCTACTTCCTGGGTATTGGATACCGGATCAGGATCTCATATCTGTAATTCATGACAGGCTCTGAGAAACCGTAGGGTTATCAGGAAAGGTGATATGACTCTCAGGGTTGCTAATGGAATGAGCATGGATGCTGAATCCATAGGGGAATATCATCTTGGACTGACAACTGGGCAGATATTGATTTTGCGTAACTGTTTGTATATACCAGATGCGACTTGTAATATCATATCTGTATCCTTACTTTCTAAGGAAGGATATGAATTTACTTTTGTAAGCGATGTAGTACACATCCACCTAAATCAAGTTCTGATTGGGTCAGGTATATTGCAGAACGGAATATAAGTGTTAAATCAAGCTCAGATTTTCAGTGTCCAGAACACACTTAAAAGAAAGTCTCCGGAAACAAATCAGGCTTTCTTATTGCATTGTAGACTGGGTCACATTAATGAAACACGATTAACTAAGTTACATAAAGAAGGGTACTTGAATCCGTTCGAGTATCAGTCTTATGCCACTTGTGAATCTTGTCTCATGGGAAAGATGACAAAGACTCCGTTCACTGGACGCGGAGAAAGAGCGAGCAAGCTCTTGGGACTCATACACAGTGATGTGTGTGGTCCAATGTCTACACATGCGCGAAGTGGTTATTCATACTTCATTACTTTCACAGATGATTTCTCTAGGTATGGACATGTCTTCTTAATGAAGCACAAATCCGAGGCCTTTGGGAAATTTCAAGAATACAAGAATGAAGTTGAAAACCAAACCGGCAAAAGTATCAAGATTCTAAGATCGGATCGAGGTGGAGAATACTTGAGTGCCGAGTTTCTGGGCTACTTAAAAGAGAATGGAATTCTCTCTCAACTTACTCCTCCATACACACCACAACACAACGGTGTATCGGAAAGGCGGAATCGGACCCTATTGGATATGGTTCGTTCCCTGATGAGTAAGGCTGAGTTACCACGATCTTTCTGGTGTTATGCACTAGAAGCAGCTGCATATCTCTTGAACAAGGCTCCAACCAAGACTGTGCCTACCACCCATATCAGATGTGGAGTGGGAAGAAACCCTGTCT
The DNA here is from genome assembly GCA_030015575.1 of Agapanthus africanus. NCBI lineage: Eukaryota > Viridiplantae > Streptophyta > Magnoliopsida > Asparagales > Amaryllidaceae > Agapanthus > Agapanthus africanus. The sequence goes on along the minus strand of JASDDO010000010.1, from coordinate 193,325,749 downwards.
TAAGTATCTTAAGGTATGGGGATGTCCAGCTTTTGTAAAAAAGCAGCATGCGGACAAGCTCGAGGCACGCTCAGTACTTTGCAAGTTTGTAGGATACCCAAAGAACTCTAGAGGGTATCTTTTCTATTCTGCAGAAGAACAAAAAGTTTTTGTTTCTCCGCATGCCCACTTCTTGGAAACTGAATTTTTGGACAATCAGATAAGTGGGGGCGCAATAGAACTGGAAGAAATTCCAGAACCACAAGCTGTTACTGAAAGCTTGGATGAACAAGACGTTTCAGGAGAACCAGACATTCCTATACCGCTCCGCAGAAGTAGTAGACAGTCTCATCCACCCGAGAGATACTTCGATTTTCTCATAGACGGGGATAGAGAGGATTGCACAGTTAATTATGATGAGCCTACTAGCTTCCAGCAAACCATTCAGAGCGGTGACTCGGTAAAATGGCTTGATGCAATGCGGACCGAGATGGAGTCCATGTACACCAACAAAGTTTGGACTTTGGACTTTGCTCCAGAAGGGGTAAAACCCGTAGGCTGCAAATGGATCTTCAGAAAGAAGATTGGTGTAGATGGGCAGGTTGAAACCTATAAAGCTAGGCTCGTTGCAAAGGGTTTTCGTCAAAGACCTGGTTTGGACTATGACGAGACCTTTTCTCCGGTAGCCATGCTTAAATCCATTCGGATCCTTCTTGCCATTGCTGCCTTCCACGATTATGAGATCTGGCAGATGGACGTAAAGACGGCTTTCCTAAATGGAAATTTGGAAGAGTGCGTCTATATGGATCCGCCAGAGGGATTCATTCAGAGTGGGAGCAGCGATAAAGTGTGCAAGTTGCTCAAGTCCATCTATGGACTTAAGCAGGCATCGCGGAGTTGGAACATCTGCTTTGATGATACTGTCAAAGAATTCGACTTTGTCAAAAACCCAGATGAACCATGCATTTACAGTAAGATTGTAGGGAGAAATGTGGTATTCCTCGTTTTGTACGTCGATGACATTCTCCTAATAGGAAATGATATTCCTATGCTACAGTCAGTCAAAGGATTCTTGTCGCAGAGGTTCTCCATGAAGGACCTGGGCGATGCCAACTACATTCTGGGGATCCAGATCTATCGTGATAGATCTAAGAGGATATTGGGACTTTCACAGTCAAGGTACATCGACACCATACTGAAACGATTCAGTATGGAAGATTCCAAGCGCGGTAATCTACCGGCTTGTCACGGAATCACCCTCTCCAAAGAGATGTCTCCCAAGACTGATTTGGAAAGGGCTCGCATGTCATCAATACCCTACGCATCTGCGGTAGGCTCTATTATGTATGCGATGTTATGTAACAGACCAGATGTAGCATACGCATTGAGCGTTGTAAGCCGGTATCAGTCGAACCCAGGGGAGAAACACTGGATAGTAGTAAAGAACATTCTCAAGTACCTGAGAAGGACTAAGAAGATGTTCTTGGTGTATGGCGGAAAAGACCTCCAGATTGAGGCCTTTGCTGACTCCAGCTTCCAGAGTGACAAGGATGACTCTTTAAAAAGAAACTTGGTGTAGATGGAAAAGTTGAGACTTTCAAAGCTAAACTTGTTGCAAAGGGTTTTCGTCAACGACCATGGGTGGATTATGACGAAACCTTTTCTCCAGTGGCTATGCTTAAGTCCATCCAGATCCTACTTTCTATTGCTGCATACCATGACTACAAAATCTGGAAGATGGATGTGAAGACCACCTTTTTAAATGGTGATTTAGAGAAGTGTGTGTACATGACTCAGCCAGAAGGCTTTGTAGACAGAGGGAGCAGCGGAAAGGTGTGCAAGATGCTTAAATCCATCTACGGGTTAAAGCAGGCATCGCGGATTTGGAACATCTGTTCTGATGCGGTAGTCAAAAAGTTTGACTTCATCAAGAACGTAGATGAACCTTGTATTTACAAGAAGGTTGCAGAGAGTAAGGTTGTCTTCCTCGTATTCTACGTGGATGACATACTTGTAAGGTTACTAGGCACTAGTAAAAGTTTCTACAAGGCATCAACCATGTCAAAATCAAAATTTTCAAGTGCCGAACAACCCAAGCAAGATCTTAGACTAGAGATTAGGAAAAACAATGAGCAAGTAAACAACTTTACTTCTAAGAGAAAGGGATTACAAACTTTGTAGTCCGTTCCTTCGCTTCATAAGCTCCGAGTAGTAGTCCTTTCGCCGCGATCCCTGAACTCCCGGACTCTAGAGAGGCTCCACAAGTCGAATGATCCATGCTTGCTAGAAGTCTTCCTTTTCGGAGATGATCTACCTTGAAGAAACTCAAACCCAAGCTCTTGCTTCACTAATCAAGTATTAGCAAAGCAAACACCCTGATCTAAGTGGATAGAATAGATGAGGATGATGAAGTAGGAATTTAGCTCTCTTTTTTTTTCAATTTCTCACTCATTATCATCACTTATGAAAATGCTAGTAAAGCTTTTCATCAAAAAGAAGAAGAAGAAGAAGCAAAATCCATTTGTGATGAATAATGAAATCATTGTTGTGGTTACAAATCAACCATGGGTTATGAATCAAGTGTTAACCCTTGTAGAGAATTAACTAGGGTAAAGGGTTTGGGTTGGGTTAAAGAAATATCAACACAAAATTTCAAAGTCAAAGTCAAAGCATCAAGAAGCTTCATCAAAGCTTCATCCAAGCTTAACCATAATCCAATCCCTAACCATATTTAAGCTCCACAAAACATGTTGCATTTGTAACCCTAACTTGTTACAATATTATATATCACATATACAATATTTATTGTACCAAAATAAAATAATACAATTAACATATATCAATGTATTATCCAAGTGAGAAAAAGAATTTTTAAGTGAGCTAATATTAGTTAATGTAATATAATATATCAAATATATAATTATTCATTAAATTATCGAATCAACACTTGATCAGATAATCCGCTATTTCATAAAACCGACTAATATAATCCGTATCAGTTCATCGAATCAACACTTGATCCGATGACCCAGCTATATCACATATACTCGGCCGATATCACATATCGCGAGAATCTAATACGGTATCGCATACACGTATTATTCTCGGTCCCGCACATATCACATATGTTCTCCTACTCCGTTTTGCCTGAGCCAGGAAAGCTCTGTGTAGGACTCTAAAGAATCATCAATACGCCGGTAGTAGGTGATGATCATATAAGACACCCAAAAGCTGCAAGCGGTCAGCTAAACGTAACAGCTACCCAGGGTATTGAGCAATCAAAAGATCAACAAGCAAGCCTGTACATTCTCCTGCGAATCCAATCAGTAACACTCCCATACAGTCCGGTCTCTTCGTCTGATATGTCACATATCTAGTCTAGGGGTGGTAAACGTCAGACCCCAGTAACCAATAAGTCATGTCGATATGAGGTCCATAACAGTTCGAGAAACTACTGATAACACTTTCCAGTAAATCTCAGCAACCCTGGCCGGGGATTTTCAGTTATAGCCAATCGAACACAGCGCAACATCAACTCCCTATACCGGGAGAGACGAAACCCCTCCTATCGCTCATTGCCTCCGTGTGATTCGGGACTGTACCCAAAAGCCACCATTTTGCATGCCCACTTGGACGTGGTATGATGGAAATCAAAGTACAGTGGGAATCACACAAGACTCTATGACGATCTCGGGTCTACAGACTAACCTGTACCAGTGTCACCAGAGAACTGCCATCTGACGTGAGGTATAATACCATCTGGGAGTTCTCGGCGAGTCCGTCCAGTGTACCCAATTTCCACTGAGCACCCGTATACTATCTCTGATGTCAAACATCAATGGATATAGGATCATCCATCGCCCATCTACATGGGTCAAGAAGCATACGCTAGTCTACTCTGGTATATCGATGCCCTGTCTCGATACACCTGCGACTAGGAACATTTGAAGGATGTACTTAGCGACTACACTGTCCCCACTAGTATGATCTGCATCATAGTCCTGGTAGTCAAGTACTCATCCTAAGGGCTTTATCAACATGTAACACAGAGACTATCAGAGTACATGTTAAGATAAAGAGCAACCAGATAGCATACTATCATGTCGAGCAAGAAAGTCCTCTCTATATATGTCCAAGCATCAACTACAATATACATCGCTTGTACAGTAATGGCCTCTAGGGCATAGATATCACTAACAATCTCCCACTTGCACTAGGGCCATCTGTTGTAGTATCTTATACCCAACAATCAGCTGTTGTTGAAGTATCTCATACTCAACCATCCCATAAAAGTCTCTACTGGGAAATAGACCTTTATGAGTGGATCCGCGCTGTTGTCCTCTGTGTCTACTCTCCATACCTCGATCTCCCTGGAGATCAACCATCTCCATGATCAGGTGATACTGCCTTACAATATGTCTGGATCACAAATGGGACGGGGGTTCCCAGGGAAAAAGCCAAAACTTCATTGTCACACAATGGTAGGAACGAAGTTCAACTCATGAACTAATGTACATCCAGAATGTTTCGTTGGTACCATCCTTGGTAGTGATTCATCCTGCCTTTATCGTCTAGTATGTCATGGTATCTAGCTTTGAACTCTTCCAACATACCGTCCCTCCACTAGGGTAAAGACAATGCCTGTGACAGACATTCAGTCGTCCTTATCAACCCAGAACATTTCCAGCGATTCTCGCCAGGATCGATTGATACCATCTCACTACACCTAGTGAGAATCCTAACATCCATTTAGATCTATCTCATAGATCCAAAACCCTGGATTTAGGAGGCATCATGTTGATCCTATCTGGAGAATCTTTGTGATAAGAGGAGATTGACCGAGAGTAGCATAGGAAACACTTTTCCTATCAAGAGTATGTCATCTACGCACAATACGAGGATCACTGCCATACTCCCTACTACCTTTTGTATATACAAGGTTCATCAACCATTTTTATGAAGTCAAACTCTTTGACAACCACATCAAAACAGATATTCCAACTCCGCGGTGACTGCTTTAACTCATAAAGAAACTTGCTCACGTTTCCGCTTCTCCTACTGTCTACGAAGCCCTCTGGTTGTTTACTTATAAACACTCTCTTCTAAATCATTATTTAGAAAAACAGTCATGACACCCAACCGCCAGATATCGTAGCCATTGTGTGTAGCAGTGACAAGTAGGATCTGGATGGACTTAAGCATAGCTTTGAAAGTCTCAACTTTTCCATGTATACCTAGTAATCTTCTCAAGATATACTTGCTCCCGATGGGGATTTAACCTTTCAGATAAAGCAACCAAAGTCCATACTTTGTTGGTGTATATGGATTCCATCTCAGATCGCAAAGCATCCAGCCATTCTTACAGAGTCCCCACTCCTGATGGCCTGCTCGAAACTAGTTGGGTCATCATCTTATGATGCAATCCTCGCTCCCACTGTCACCGAGAATACCGCAGTATCTCTCAAGTGGATGAAGAACCCTACCAGATCGGCAGAGTGGCTGAGGTTCGTTGGGAACTATTGAATCCTCCGGTTCTACCAAATCATCAGCTATAGTTTTTATAGCTGGAACTCCTTCCAGTTCTACAGAACTGACCTTGGCTAGAGCTTGTCCGGATTTTGCTTTTAGACATAGGCCGGACAACCCCAAATCTTAATATCTTTAAGAGATGGGCTCTTTCCATACCATATCACATATGGAGTGGTAGGCACCTGATTTGATTGGAACCCTATTCAATAGGTATGCAGCTTCACAAGTGCATAACACCCCAAAGGAAATAGGCAACTCAGTAGTACTCATCATAGAGCACACTATATCACATAGGGTGTGATTGCTCCGTCCCGATACACCGACGTGATGTGGTGTATACGGAGGAGTAATGGTGTGAGAGAATCTTATTCTCCTTTAGAATAGTCCAGGATCTCCGTGCTCAAGTGTTCTCCTCCCTGATATTATCAAAGGACATAATACTTATACCCATTAAGGTTCTCTACTTCTAACTTATATTCATTGAATTTCTCAAAAGGTTCAGATTTGTGTTTCAGCTGGAACACATGTCCGAATCTTGAGAGATCATCAGTGAATGTAATGACGTATAAAGAACCGGTCCTGGCATGTGTAGACAGGGGACCTTACATGCATCATCATGTATCAATCCCAAAAGTTCACTAACTCGTTCTCTGTTTCTAATAAACAGAGCTGTGGTCATTTTATCTTTGTGACATGACTGCCAAGTTTCACAAGATATAAATTCAAACAGATTTAAATATGCATCTCTATGTAACTTAGCTTGTCGGGTCGCATTGATATGACATAGTCTACAACACCTCAAGAAGGATTTGTTCATTTCTGAACTATTCCTCTTGTGTGTGTTCTGTACGTTAAGAACTGTAGTTTGATTTAGAACGTCTTTGCTTTTAGATAACTTGCCTGAACCGATCAACTCTTGATATAGGAAATGTTCAAAACATTATCCAACAATACAAAATTATATCCTTCTTTAATAAATAAAGAGACTGATATGATGTTGTATATCAGGTTCGGTATCTAATAACATTCGTTCAGAATCAATGTATTTGGCAATACAGGGTGATAACTGCCAACATTCTTGGCTGCAACACTTGCACCATTTTTAACTCTTAAAACTTATCACCCTTTCTCAGTTCTCTACCTTTCAGTAGCCCATGTAATCATATTACATATGTGGGATCCTGATCCGGTATCTCATACCCAGGACGTAAAGGATACTGGGAAATAGTTCGCTGTAATGAACACACCTGAAGATAATGCATCAGCATGCACTTTCTTCGTTTGGGTGGCACGGGAATTCTGGTAATCCCCTATTTCCTGCTCGATCTTATAACAATTATAAGTTGGAGCGGGACCAACGTTCCCTAGCGCAGTATAACAAGCGGGTTTGGTCAATACATCCGTATTATTATCTTGATTAAAGTGTGACATGGTCGCTACCTGGAGAGAGAGAGAAGAAAACACTCAGCGTATGCTCTTGTAAGATTAGATTGGTTATTAATATATCTAATCAGGATGGCTCCCGCTGTTTTAGTCAAATCTTCCTTAAAACCCTATAGGGAAAGACTAGCCGGGATTAGTTACATCCTACAAGTTCGCCAATCTTTCAGCCAGGCCAGTGACGGTACTTTTGAGGGAGGTTCCCTGTGCTTTCGCACGGACCTAATTAAAATAAATCTCGTTTTCCCAGCGGCTTAACCCCGTTAACACCTTTCTGGACACCTACTTGATCGGCTAATTGTAATGTGTAAAACTCTCCCAGGAGTAACTCTTGCTCGCAGTGGGTATCGGGATCCAACTATCTCATATAAGGTATGCAATCTCATTGCAAATTTCAACACTTGATATTCCCGATAATCTTTTACCTGTTAGTTATATGTATGCCCTAGAGGCCATTACTGTACATGATATGTATATTGGAGTGGATGCTGGGACATATATAGGTAGGACTTTCTTGCTCGATATGATAGTACGCTATCTGGTTGCTCTTTATCTTAACATGTACACTTATTGTCTCTCTGTTACATGTTGATAAAGCCCTTAGGATGTGTACACGACTTCCAGGACTATGATGCAGATCATACTAGTGGGGCCTGGGTAGTCCAAGAGTACATCCTTCAATGTTCCTAGTCGTGGGAATATCGAGACGGGGCATCGATATTCCAGAGTAGACTAGCGTATATCTTCTCGACCCATGTGATGGGCGATGGATGATCCCATATCCATTGGTGTTTGACATCAGAGATAGTATGCGGGTGCTCAGTGGAGACTAGGTACACTGAACGGACTCGCCGAGAACTCCCAGATGGTATTATACCTCACGTCAGATGGCAGTTCTCTGGTGACACTGGTACAGCTTAGTCTGTTGACCCGAGATCGTCATAGAGTCTTGTGTGTCTCCCACTGTGCTTTGATTTCCACCCTACCACGGATCTACTGAGTCGTGCAAACAGGTGGTTTTTGGGTAATGTCCCGAGTCACATGGAGGCAATGAGCGATAGGAGGGGATTCGTCTCTCCCGGTATTGGGGGTTGATATTGCGCTATGTTCGATTGGCCATAACTGGAAATCCCTGGCCAGTGTTGCTGTGATTTACTGATAGGTGTTATCAGTAGTTTCACGAACGTTATGGACCTTAAATCGGCATGACTTATCAAGCTACTGGGGTCTGACGTTTACCACGCCTAGGCGAGATATGCGACATATCAGACGAACAGACCGGACAGTGCGGAAAGTGTTACTGATTGGATTCGCAGGAGTGTGAGCAGGCTTGCTCGTTGATCTTCTGATCGCTCAATACCCGGGTGGCCGTTACGTTTAGCAGACCGCTTGCGGCTTGTGGGTGATTGATATGATCACCACCTACTGCCGGCGTATTGACGAGTCTTTAGAGTCCTACAGAGGTTTCCTGGCTCAAGCGAAACGAAATAGGAGCGCATATGAGATATGTGCGGGACCGAGAATAATACCAGTATGTGATACTGTATTCTATTCTCGTGATTTGTATCATCGGCCGGTTATATGAGATATAGCCGGGTTATCGAATCAAGTGTTGATTCGATATATTGATACACTAGATATTAGTCGGTTATATTTAATATGACCGGATCATTAAATCAAGTGTTGATTTAATGATTTAATGTATAATTATATATTTGATATATTACTTTAAATTAACTAGTATTGGTTCACTTAAGATTGATTTTCTCACTTGTTGTGCACAAGTTGTATATGTGATATATGTTTGTGCACTAGTTTGTATCATAGTTAATGATACATGCAAACTTAGGTGTGTGTATGAATTACACCATATTTAGGTTAGTGGATATGGTTTATATTTATTTTGTAATTCAAAATTAGTGTGCACTTTGTCATGCTTAAAGCTTCATGAGGCTTTTAGCATTGTTTGACCAAGTCCACTAACTTTGTCTCGCTAAAGATATTTATTAACCAACCCACTAACTTAAACTATAGTTTAGTCTCTACAAAGGTTAACTCACCCATGGTTGCATTATGATAGACTTCACTTGATTATTCTTTTTAGATAATTCATTTTATTCATATTCCTTCTTCTTCTTCTTCTTCATTCAAGAAGAAAAGTTTGCTAGAAGTTTTCAAGTGAAGAAATAAAGTGAGAAATCAAAATCCAAAGTGAACCCACTTCCTATTTCATCATCCTCTACTACTTGACATTTAGTTTAGGGTGTTCTCTTCACAAAGTTCATGACCTAGTGAAGATGGAGCTTGAGTTTGAGTCTCCACGACGTAGATCATCTTCGTCCTCGAAGTCAACGAGCTAGCCCGTTCATTTCTCCGAAGAAACCATCACAAGAGTCCGGGATCTCGATGATCGCAGCGAAGGGACGTCAACACGGAGCTTTAGAAGTGAAGGACTGGACTAAAAAGGTTGTAATCCCAAACTCTTTGAAGTAAAGTAGTTTAGTTGCTATTTGTTTCACCGAATCTCTAGTCTAAGATCTTGGTTAGGGTTGTTCGGCACTTCCAAATTTTTCATCGGGCATGGTTGATGCCTTGTAGAACCTTGTGAGAGTGCCTAGTAACCCTACAGTGGTATCAGAGCCAAGCTAGAGCTTTAGGCAAAGTCTAGAAGAAGTTAGAAGTCCGATCGAACCCCGAAACCCCATATTTTACCCTTCTCTGGAAATTTTTCAAAAGTTGACATTTTTTCATATTAAAAATGCTTAAAAAAATCAGCAGGGAATTCTATAGACAACTGTGAAAAATGACACCCTAAGGACACTATAGCGCGCGGAACCGCGGCCAAACTGGGTTATTGGCGGCGGTTCCGCGGCAATAATTAAGAAGTGGGGTATCATTTTCCAACAGTAACATCCGTATGTGTTACCTACTGCTTCTGGGTATTTTTAATTATACTCAAGTGTTGAGTTTTCTCGGTTTTATTGGGAGCTCGTTGATTCGATCGGAAAGTTTAACTTCGTTTATGTTATTCCGGGTAATTTTAGAACGTGTTAAAAAGTTCGAACGGATATCAATAACACACTTTTTCCCCTGCCGGAAAATTTCCAAGTGTTGGATTTTTCCGTAGTTTAAGAACGTTCTAAGTCGTGCAAGTAACGCGGTGGACCCTCTAGAAGACAACAAACCTTAACTCGATTATGTGACCGTCTTGAACTGCCTCTAAACCTTAGGGTTTAGGGCAGTACGGCGTTGCCACATGTGAGGTGTTGGCTTGACCCTTCTACGGCTAGACCATTGGTACTTTGGCATGCGATCGATGTTTTTAAACTAATTTCAAGTGTTGAGAACTATTTGGGAAAACTTGGGTGTTTGATTATTCGATCGGAAAGTTTAACATTGTCTATTTATCTCGAATGTGATACAATATTTGGAATCCACAAGTAGTTATGAGATAACCAATTTGAATGTTATAAATCTAGCAGTTCAGTCTCAGATGATCGGTTGCCACGGAATTTTGATGTGATCAAAACTCCGTTGCAATCACGTAGAGTACGCGGATACTCGCCGGGTAAACTCAATAGATAGCCATGCCCCATAGCCCCGACCATGTGACTGTAGGAGAACCCCGTCGCCAAAAGCATCCGTTCGGGTGCTCGTGGCAGCGGTGTTCCGCCTTAGTGCACTTCGTCGACGGCGTCGGGGGTGCGGCCGTCTACTAAAGTTTCCGACGAGCGTTCGATCAGGATGTCGGGAATCTTGTTGAATTTCCAGACTTGATATTGAAAAGAATTTTCGATATTGAGACTAAAATGCGGGGTTTATAATTATTAGGCATGAGATGTCTGAGGAATTCATTTGGTTAGGCATGTGATGTCTAAGGAGGTTGCGGATTCCAACTGTTGTAGTTTTACGCTTTCTTTTCTGGGACCGTAAGTGTAATATGTGGTGTATCGCCGGTTTCGTTGCAATACATCAACGACAATTGGGATACGCATAATTACTTACGTTGATGACATGTGATGTTATGTGTTGCTGGATATGTTATATTGGATCGTCGTGTTTGAATAGCCGTTTTTTTTATGTGAGATGAGTGTTTTTCATTTTTCATTCATGTAAAAACTTGTATGTAATATTCTTTTATTGGGGCACTTCCAGGCTGAGGATGATGTCACCATTGTATATTATTTACTTTTCCGCATTAGGATAGACCGAAGGCGGGGAGCACAAGTAACTGGGTTCTAGGGTCCAGTGGGAGACCATCTCGAGGAGTCGAGTCCGGGTTTCCTAACTCTAGAATTGGTAGGGTTGCTTGCCGCTCTCGTAGGGGTCTAGGGGTGTGGGATTGGCTATTCATCACAACCGTGGAATCCGTGTTTTATACAGGCTCAAAATAAAATACGGACGTCCTAGTATATCCAATATTTCATATGTTGTTTTTCTGCTGCATTATCTGTGATGTGATCATGTGATATCTTCAGATAGATACTGTATATAGTATATATGATATATTATATAGACGTTGCTTATGTTTTACACCTGCGCTAGCCCTGCCCTGCTCTGCCGTTAGTTACCTAACCTAACGGTGCAGACGGGACATCGAGGCGAATGCGGATGGCATAAGCGTACGTTGTATTTATCTGTGATGTTTAGGTGACTTAAATGATGGGACATTCATTAATGAGATTAATGAAAGAAAATAAACTTAAAAGATGTTGTGGAATCGAATTTCAAAAATCAGGTAGCTCTAGCTCTTGCTTTGCATAGCGGTGTTCCTTGTAGAACATCCAGCACCTTATTCGATAAGGAAAGAGCCGAGATCCCTTCACCGGGAGTGACCTCTTTAGCGAAAATTAGCAGATGCTACAACCTTCGGTTTGTCTTTTGACTTCTTTTCTAGTTCTTGCTTTGCATAGTGGTATTGTGAATATCCTGCACCCCATTCGACGAGGAAAGAGCCGAGATCCCTTCACCGGGAGTGACCTCTTTAGCGAAACTATCAAAAGCCTCAGAAACACTCCATTTTAAACCATTTGATTCCGCAACGAGATCAAGTTCAAAGCGTTAAAGGTTTTCTTAAAAACCATCCGCAACCCTCCGTCATTTTAGGAAGTAGAGTACTTAGTATTCGTGCTGCGTTTGTCGACCATAGCCGAGGCGTAGTGTGCGGTAGCTAAGTGATGTCTTCCTATACAGCATATGATGCGATTAGTTAGGACAGTCATGTGACTTTGTTGACCTTAGCCAAGGGTCATGTGGGTGGGTCTAATTAATCACGAAATGACGGGTAGAACTTGACTAATGCTTATGATTTCTTGACCATAGCTAAGGTCATAGGTGCTAAGGGTAAAAACCATTATCGGGAGTTTCAAGTTTTGAAATTTGCAATGAGACTGCATACCTTCTATATGATAGTTGGATCCTGATACCCACTGCGAGTAATTGTTACTCCTGGTAGAGTTTTGCACTTTACAATTAGCCGATCAAGTAGGTGTCTAGAAAGGTGTCAACGGGGTTACGCCCTTCGGAAAACGAGGTTTATTTTAATTAGGTCCGTGCGAAAGCACGGGGAACTTCCCTTAAAGTACTGACACTGGCCTGGCTGAAAAATTGGCGAACTTATAGAGTGTAATTAATCCTGGCTAGTCTTTCCTTTTAGGGTTTGAAGGAGGTTTTGATAAAAATAGTGGGAGTCGTCTTGATTAGATAAAATATATAACCAATCTAATCTTGCAAGAGCGCACGCAGAGTGTTTTCTTCTCTCTCTCTCCAGGTAGCGACCATGTCACGCCTTAATCAAGATAATAATATGGATGTATTGACCGAACCCGCTTGTTATACTGAGCTGGGGAACGTTGGTCCCACTCCAACTTATAATTGTTATAAGACCGAGCAGGAAATAGGAGAATACCAGGATTCCCAAGCCGCCCAAACGATGAAAGTGCATGATGATGCATCTTCCTCGGGTATGTTTATTACAAAGAACTGTTACTCGGTATCCTTTATGTCCTGGGTATGAGATACCGGATCAGGATCCCATATATGTAATCTGTTACATGGGCAAAAGGTTGGTAGAGAAGTGAGAACGGGTGATAAATTTCAAGAATTAGAAACAATGCAATTGTTGCAGCCAAGGTGTTGGCAATTATCACCCTGTATTACTAAATACATTGATTCTGAACGAATGTTATTAGATACAGAACCTGACATACAACATAATATCAGTCTCTTTATTTATTAAAGACGGATATAATTTTGTATTGTGGGATAATGTTTTGAACATTTCCTATATCAAGAGATGATCGGTTTCTGGCACATTATCTAAAAGCATATACGTTCTAAATCAGACCACAATTCTTAACGTACAGAACACACACAAGACGAAGAGTTTAGAAATAAACGAATTCTTCTTGAGGCATTGTAGACTAGGTTATATCAATGCGACCCGACTAGCGAAGTTACATTTAGATGCATATTTAAATCAGTTTGAATTTACATCTTGTGAAACTTGCCAGTCATGTCAAAAAGATAAGATGACCATAGCTCCGTTTATTGGAAACAGAGAAAGAGTTTGTGAACTCTTGGGACTGATACATAGTAATGTATGTAGGTCCCCAGTCTACAAATGCCAGGACAGGTTCTTTGTACTTCCTTACATTCACTGATGATCTCTCAAGATTCGGACACATGTTCCTGTTGAAACACATGTCTGAAGCTTTTGAGAAATTCAAAGAATATAAGTCAGAAGTAGAGAACCAAAACCGGGTAGATGTATTATGTCCTATGATGAGATCAGGGAGGAGAATACTTGTGCATGGAATTCTTGGACTATTCTAAAGGAGAATGAGATTATCTCTCAGTATTACTCCTCTGAATACACCACAGCACGTACGTGTATCGGGACGGAGCAATCACACCATATTAGATATGGTGTGCTCTATGATTAGTATTACTGAGTTACCTGTTTCCTTTTAGGGGTTATGCACTTGAGAAGCTGCATACCTATTGAATTGGGTTTGAATCAAATCAGTACCTACCACTCCATATGAGATATAGTATGGGAAGAGCCCATCTCTTAAGCAAGTTAAGATTTGGGGTTGTCAGGCCTATGTCAAAAGCAAAATCCGGACAAAATTGAGGCAAGGTCAGTTCTGTAGAACTGGAAGGATTTCCAGCTATACAAACTACAGCTGATGATTTGACAGAACCAAAGGATTCAATAGTCCCTAACGAACCTCAGCCTCTCCGCCGATCTGGTAGGGTTCCTCATCCGCCTGATAGATACTTCGGTTTCTCGATGACAGTGGGAGCGAGGAATACATCATGAGATGATGACCCAACTAGTTTCGAGCAGGCCATCGAGAGTAGGTGTTAGTTATGTATATGCCCTAGAGGCCATTGTTGTACATATGATGTATATTATAATGGATGCTTGGATATATATAGAGAGGACTTTCTTGCTCGACATGATAGTATGCTATTTGGTTTCACTTTATCTAAACATGTTGACTTATATATTGTTTACTGTCTTACTCTCACATGTTGATAAAGCCCTTAGGATCTGTACTCGACTACTGGGACTATGATGAGATCATACTAGAGGGGCCATGGTAGTCGATGAGTACATCCTATAACTGTTCCTAGTCGAGAGTATATCGAGACAGGGCATTGATACACCAGAGTAGACTAGCGTATACGCATCTTGACCCATATGATGGGCGATGGATTATCCCATATCCATCGGTGTTTTGACATCAGAGATGGTGTACGGGTGCTCAATGGGGACTGGTTACACTGGACGGACTCGCCGAGAACTCCCAGATGGTGATATACCACAAGTCAGATGGCAGTTCTCCGATGACACTGGTACAGGGTAGTCTGTAGACCCGAGATCGTCATTGAGTCTTGTGTGATTCCCACTGTGCTTTTATTTCCACCTTACCATGTCCAAGAGGGCATGCAAATTGGTGGCTTTTGGGTGCAGTCCCGAATCACATGGAGGCATTGAGCGATAGGAGGGGATTCGTCTCTCCCGGTATAGGGAGTTGATGTTCTGCTGTGTTCGATTGGCTATAACTGGAAGTCCCTGGCCATGGCTGATATAGAGTTATACTGGTAAGTGTTACCAGTAGTTTCTCGACCCGTTATGAGCCTCACATCGACACGACTTATCGGTTACTGGGGTCTGACGTATACCACCCCTAGACTAGATATGCAACATATCAGACGAAGAGACCGGACTGTGCGGGAGTGTTACTGATTGGATTCACAAGAGAATGTACAGGCTAGCTTGTTGATCTTCTGATCGCTCAATACCTGGGTGGCTGTTACGTTTAGCTGACCGCTTGCAGCTTGTGGGTGTTTGATATGATCATCACCTGCTACCGGCGTATTGACGATTCTTTAGAGTCCTACACAGAGGTTTCTTGACTCAGGCAAAACGGAGTAGGGGCACATATGTGATATGTGCACGACCGAGGATAATGCGATATGAGATACCGCATTATATTCTCACGATATTTAGATATGAGCCGGGTCATCGGATCAAGTGTTGATTCGATAAATCGGTACATGATATATTAGTCGGTTATATTCGATATAGCCGGATTGTCGGATCAAGTGTTGATTCGATAATTTAATGTATAATAATATATATATTATATTGTTTTACATTATCTAATATTGGCTCGCTTTATTATTTCATTTTCTCACCGGGTAATACATTGATATATATATGATATATATTAAATGTATTATTTTCTTTTGTTACAAATATATAATATATATGTGATATGTATTATTGTAACATGATATGGTTAATAATGAAACATGTTTAGTGGAGATTAAACTAGATTAGGGTTTGATTTGGGTTAGTTCCTTCTTGATGCTTCTAGAAGGATTTTCTTTTGTCATGGTTAAGATATTATTGTTGATATTTTCAAGTGACTCATTGTTTAACCCAACCAATCCCTAGCCCTAGTTAATTCTCTACAAGGGTTATCCTTTTCATCCTTAACCATGGTTCCATGATTAATCATATATTCTTTTCCTTATTCATCACAAAAGGATTATGAATTCATTTTTTGATCTTCTTCTTCAACCTTAAGCTTTGTGAAAGCTTACTAGGTTTTCCTTTTGTGATGTTTTTCATGTGAGAATTTGATATAAAAAGAAAGCATAAATACTATTCCATCATCCTCATCTAATTTAGCCCATTAGATTAGGGTGTTCACCTCATTAGAGTGAGAGAGCTTGAGTTATAGCAACTTCGACGTAGATCATCGGAGAAAAGGAACACTACAAGCTAGCATGGATCGTTCGAGTCGTGGAGCCTCTCTTGAGTCCGAGAGATCGTGGATTGCGGCGAAGAAACTTCTACTCGGAGCTTATGAAGCGAAGGAGCGTACTACAAATGTAACGTTTTGAAAATCGTTTCGGTGAAATTTCGAAAAATCGGTAAAATAAGCGGGTTTTCTGTAAAAAGTCAAAATACAAATATCTTATTATAAAAATTAAATATACATATTCTAGCTATGTAATTGCTATTATTTGGGGTTTATTGAGCCGCTGGTGAAATTTCAAATTTTCTGAAAAAAATATTATTTTATTATTATTTAAGCCGTCACTAATACATTTAATTAGGGAAAATTACAAATTGGAATGAGTTGAAACAAATTTTGTGCATCAAAAAATATTAAATAAAATTTTATCATGTGGTTTTTGGAACGAAATCATTTGCCAAAACGGTTTAGAAATTATTGAAGAAAAAAGACTTTTTTTTAGCGTAAATGGATGTTTGGGGTATTATATTTATCATTTTTCATCACCCCACACCCGTACCCACATCCACACACTCCCATTTACTTCTCCCCTTGAAGAATTCAGCAGCCCACTTCTCCCCCTCAAAAATTTCTCCATCTCATTTGTATGGGTGAAATAGAGTTTATAGGTGTAGGTTAAGATGTATTGTTTTGGAGGCTCATTGTACCTTGATTTGAGGGGGTTGACTTGACCAATTGTGCACAACACCCACACCATTCCCCCCATCACCCCATGGCCGAAATTCTGCAGCCCTTCCCCTTTCATTTTCCCTCTTTTCATTTCCTTCAATTTAAATCAAAAAATTGCTCCAAAATCAAATTTAAATCTCACAAATTGATTTCCATTCTTCATCCCATTCTCCTTAGCTTTTATCACTTGGATCATGGTTTTATGAAGCCATCATTGGAGGCAAATTCTTCTTGCTAGATCACTAGATTTTAAGGTATAATTTCTACCCATTTAAATTCTTATGTTTAAATTTATTTAATTGAGTTGTTTTAGTGTTAATTTTAGTGCTATTTGCATACTAGTTTTTTTTAAAAAGTTTATGGCTTGAGTTGAATTAGGGTTTTGTTGTGGAAATGAGTTATGATAAATTGTGCATGGTTTTGTGTTGTGGATTAACATCTTAAGTTTTATAGAAAGCTAATTTAGTTGATAATTCCAAACCATTACTTATAAAATGCCCTAATTAAGTTATTTTGCTAACTAGAGTTTTGGAAAATTATTAAATGTCTTAGATTAAATTATAATTATGGTTTCATGTCATTATAGATAATATATTGAGTGGGTTAATGCTTTTAGTTCATGAAAATCCTAGCTAAATTGTTGTTTGTGCATTTTTTGCTATAAATTGTAAAAAAAATGGGTATTTTGTAAACTAGAATTTTGGGGTTAATGGAATTTAATGAGATTAAATTATGGAAATTGTTTTTATGACTTATTTAAGATATTTAATAAGTATTATGGCCACTAGATTTGTTTAAACATCATGTTTTGTACAAAAACGGCGAATTGTGCTTGCTAGATTTTCGGAAAAATGACTTTTTAAGTGAAATTGGGGTTTTTGTGAATTTTAACCTATTTTATATTAAAATTTGTGTTCGTGAATGTGCAAATGAGTGTATTTGGGTTTTTCTCGATGATTTGGCGTTTGTACGCCGATGTCGAGGGTTTTTGGGTTGATTTGTGAAAGCAACCATAGGTTTTGACCTATGTGGGATTCGTGTGTCGTTTTGGTCATGAGTCGGATTTTAATACGATACGGTGCGTTATGATATGTAGGTACCCCATGTGGACTTCGAGACGATAAGCAAGCGCGTGGCGACGTCGGCACCGGCGAACGAGGACCAGGTGAGTAGATTTATATCTACGGGGAGAAGTCGGGTGGAAGGCGTATAGCACCCCCGCAGTTCGTGGTGATGTATACGAATACGTATACACACAGATATTGATTATATGTTGTTGAGATTATTGATGATAAGATGGATATTTGGTATTTTTGGATTGGTTTAGTGTAGTTGCGAAACCCTAGAGTAGTGGTCGCACTCACACATGCACGCACACACATACTTGCATACATTCTTCTTTTATATGTGCGTATATGGGAGTATATATTTATGTGTTCACATGGGTATGTGACTATGTGTTCATACACTGGATTTAAGGATAGTATTTGGAATTTGAGATGAGTTGATGATATTGGGCCTGAGGCCAGAAGATCGGTGATGTGATTTGGTTCGTATTGAGATACGACATGATGTTTTAGCGGGTCTTTTGACGTAGCAATTCTTACACCTGTATGCATGCTTAGGCGGTATCAGTATTGTACTAGACGTAGGACATTGTCCCGGATCATGATATTTGATAAAGAAGATACCAGATGAATAGTGTGATTGAATGTGATATTAACCCGTACCCAGATTTGGGGATGCCGTACGACGGATTTACGTACGAGCTATATTGATGATTGATCCGCACTCTTGACTTGGGATGCCTGATTATAGATATGATATCGGATATGATATTATTGAGGCGGGATCACCGACTATACATATACAGGTATGTATATGTATCGACTCAGATGATAGGCGGTTTCCTTACCTGTAGTTCAGCTTGTTAGTTCAGCCGTATAGTTTAGTGTAGTTGTTAGATTAGATTAGACTTCTTACCTATTTCAAAAACTAACGAATCGTGGGCATTTTTAAAGACAGCCCAAAGGATCCTACGGATATTTCAAAAAACGTATCTTTTCATAAAAACACCGTAGCCCCTATTTTCAAAACCCCATGATTCGTGTTATTTCAAAAGGCACCATTTGTAGGACTGATATTAGATTAATGCAGATTAGTTATAGTTGCGTCTAGTTTTCAGCTCCCGCTCATTTTTGTGGTCCGCTTCGCATCGCATGCTTATTTTATGTTTCATACTCCATTATTGATATCATGCTGTTAGGACACCAGCACCATTACCGATGATGCGTATGTACCACGTACACTTAATTGCCGGCTCACACACATCTTCATCGGTAATTGCCATGTCACGTACACCTTAGAAAATGTTATTGCTTGACATAGCCTGTTAGCTAATAGTTAGACATGATATTAGTGTACTTGCCTTATATGTTAGTTTAGACATTGTAGTTATTACCTGCTATTTCATGCATACTGTTATTCATTGTTATGCCGCATTCATGGATTCGCATGCCTATATTCACTATTTTACGTGTTATTGAGGTTTTGGACTCGGATTTCCATGAGATTTTCTGGATTTGGAGGAAAACCGCAAAAACTTATATGAACTGATTTCTCTCTTTTTAAAATAAAAAGTGCGGTTTTCCCATGATGTATGAGTCGTCCACCATGAGTTTGCTGATGGATTTTGAGACCCGATTCGAGGAGACGGATGAACCGTTTCGGGTACATGGTGGACCCGGTAAGGTACCCCAGGGCAAGAAGCGCGTGATGATGACGATGTGAGCCTGGCAGGGGAGCACTACCTACCGGTGATTTTACCCGACGCGTCGGATATCCGGAGGATACCGTCGTGGTCTTGAGATGGATGGTAGGGGCCGGTCTGGACTGACGGCGCCCTAGATATTGAGGTACAGAGACTGTGATACAGAGATATCGAGATATTGGGATTACGTTTTGTGCCGATGCTAGGCACTGTTTTATGCTGATTTCATTATGATACCTCATTTTAAAAATACAAAGGAAATCTCACTAAATTATGGAAACAGTTCTTCATTTACATGTATTCTGTTTTCATGCATTCATACCTCATTCATATGATATATTGCTACCCTTGGGCACTGACACGGGCACATGAGATTACACTCGGGTTAGATATTTACCATAG
Organism: Agapanthus africanus; assembly: GCA_030015575.1. NCBI lineage: Eukaryota > Viridiplantae > Streptophyta > Magnoliopsida > Asparagales > Amaryllidaceae > Agapanthus > Agapanthus africanus. The sequence goes on along the minus strand of JASDDO010000010.1, from coordinate 193,305,622 downwards.
CCTTGTTATAGGCTACGTGTTATTCATATATTTGAGGATATATTATGATCATTGACCTAGGTTGCGTTATTTATGCGATTTCTGTGCGTAGATATTTTTCTATTCACGAGTTGGCAACTCACCCCCGTTGTGCCCCAGTTTCTTGCAGGTTGCCGTACAGGTTTCATTACGGCTTTGCGGGCTCAGTTTCATTCGGGTGACTTGCTAGTAGGTGGGTTTTTCTTGTATCGTACCCATCATATTACCTTGTATAATATTATTCCGTTGTATCTAGTAAATTCCATCAACCAAACATGTATTTTTTGGAGATAGAGACCAGTGTTGTTTATTCTTTCGACCTTAGAGTTGCTCGTTATATTTCTGGTGGTTTTGAGTTTCCTTTTGAGTTTTGATCCTCGCCGTTGGCGTTGTATATTATATTGTTTGTGTGGTTGTGACCGTCGATTGACGAAGAGCTAGCTCCCGCTTGGGGATGCCCTTTTCTTGTTTTCGTATACTATTCATGTTGTATCCCGTTTGGGGGCCTGTATTTACAAAGGAGACTCTGCCGAAATTTTCAGTAAATTTTTGATGTTTTAAAAACCGCATAATTCGGCTTATGCTATTAAAACTACTTGTTTTAAATTGGTTTTCCTTCACTCTACTTCTTTTCTTGGTTTGGATTTCTGGGTTTTCGGTTTACTTAGATTACGTACGCCTCGAGACGTTTCGTAGTTTAAGTGCCGGTCATGTTCCGTACTTTCGGGACGTGACAAAGTTGGTATCAGAGCGTTAGGTTTTAACCTTCGGAGCGTAGGATGACCCTTGGTTGATGGAAAAGGTGACTAAAGTAGAGTGACGTACCGTTGGTATGTTCCGCGGCATATTTACGACACGCCACTCCACTTAAGAAGCATCAGGATGTACATTTTCTTGTTCAGTATTATATTCCTTCCTGATCTAGCCTCATCGTTACCAGTTTGGTTTTGCTGCCACGATTTCGGGCAGGGAGAGATACGGCTAGAGTTGCGGTCAACAGGAGCTCGTCACAAATGAGGACTGACCAGGGCGTGATTCCGGCGACACCCAATTGCAGAGATGTGTCTTTTTACTGTGTTTCCGCGCCACGAGCGTTTGACGGATCGCCTTTATGAGGTTACTCGGAGGTGCTGATCGACACTAGAGAATTGAGCCAATGATGGAGGCCAGCCAGATTTTGATGACCGTTGGTGTGTTGCTTACTCCTGATGATTGAGGCACGGTTCAGCATGCAGACGAGTGAGCCAGTTATTGCTGCGAACGACGAGATATCGCCCCAGATGTTGGAGCTATTGCAGTATAAGTTGTACTAAGAGATGATAGAAGGTCGCTAGTCATCGAGGATGAATGACTAGGACATGTGGATCGTTCGCCTACCCCGATGCGAGGTCATCGGATAGATTGATTCCAGCTAGAGACGACTTCATGCGGAGACGTTGGGAGTCGACAGAGACGATCGAATGTCAGAAACCTATTATTCCAAGTTTAAAGTAGTCGGAAAGACATGCAGGCAATTCTATGCTCCCTCTAGAAGAATGAAACCCTAACTCGACTTAATGACCGTGTGAAAGCCTTTGAACCTTCGGGTTTGCGGCAGTTCTACGGCGCCATTAGTGAGGCTTGGGTTTGCCCTTCTACGGCTGGACCACCGATGCTGTGGTACGTACTCGATACTATTATACTGTACCCAAGATGTTGAGCTCTTGGAGGATTAGGAGGTTTTGACGACTCGATTGGATGGCTCGACTTAATTCGGATGCTAGGTGGTGAGATGCATTTCTTGGGAGACTCCCGATACGAGGATAGCCGTTGGAGCTCAGTCCATGCAGCCATGACGAGACGAGTCCGAAACGGTCGACCTTGGAGAAAAGTGGAGTAAGCGGTGCGTACGAGATCTTGATAAGATGATGTTCTACTCTGCCGACATCATAGATGCGATACGCATGCCGAGGCATTATACTTGGATATACCTTCCAGAAGGAGTCGCGATGAGTATGCAGCCGTTCCGGAAGAAGGAGCAGATATAGTAAAGGACGATGACTCCCGGACAGTTGGCAGAGATGAGACTGGAAGAGACCTTGAGTAGGATTCCTTTCAGGACAATGCTGCAATGATATTTGCACCCAGGATCAGATGTGTCACGTGCATTTAGAGAGCCAGAGGCCGACTCCAGTGACATGTTGCTTTACGAGTGGTCGTGCGGATTGACCGAGAGATGACCAGAGAAGTGCCAAAACGGAATCGTCCCCGTTAGCACACCTGACAGGGCCGATGAGCCGATGGACCGAAAGATTGGTAATTCACAGTGAAGACCTTGACCCAGGAGTGGTCATGGTTACGCACGCTAGCAGGACAGAGTTCATGATCATCGACGAGACGTCCCACTAGTGACCGCGACAGTTGGCCGAGATTCTTAGAGAATGCGCTTGAGCAGTACTATTCCGCCATTATTGATTACGATGTTTTTGGTGATTTATTCGTATGATTTGATTTTGATGATTGAGGATTTACGATCTTTGCACAGTGTTGCACTTGATATCGTTTTCGTGCTTCAGTTTCACATGTTTGTGATTTTACGATTTTAAACAGTTGAGTTGGTTTTGTGCGTATGCATGCACACGATTTCGTTCCTGCACTCAGTATAGTTTATATATGCTTGCAGTGCAGTGATACGCCTTTTGTGCACTTAGATGCACTGGACTTCGATTTCGATTGTGATACCCGATATTTGTTTTGTGCACCTTGTGCACCTGATTGATTTTGCGCACGTTCGGCGCTTGATATTGGATTTCATGATTTCGTGCACGATAAATGCACCTGATTTTGCTGTCAGGCACACATGTTGCCTACGACAGATGTTTCATGCACACCCGATGCACTTAGATGTTGTTTCTGTGCGCATGTATGGCATATTCATGGATTTTGATTTCCGTGTGCACCAGACGCACGTAGCATTCATGTGCATATTTTGGGATTGATTTCGTATAGAGCAATACGTTTTTATGATATTGCTATGTATTTTCGTACTGAGCAGGACTAGTCAGAGGACAGTACCTGAATATATTTTGCATGCATTGATAGTTATTGAAGGGATTTCCAAAAAGCGAGCTATAGCCTCAGTATTTACCTACGTGTCTGATATGACACGAAATGTTTAAAACAAGGAGACCCTTCTAAATTGTTTTCAAAACGGCGGAACGTACATTTCAAACAAAGATATATATGTATATAGTTATTTTCTTATGATAGACGTCCGCCACTGTGCAGTGTTATACGCGTTGCACAGCGACTTAAAGAGGTTTGGCATGCATTTCCTTCAGATACTTACAGATATAGATTCGATGTTTACATGTATAGTTTCGAGTTATATCATATTGGTTTGATTTAGATTTGGCATTGATGTCTTCTCCATGACTCCGATGATTGCGGGATGCTTGACGGAGTTTTGATTTGAGTTATATACTCATTTTTGAAGCGCATGCGCTGCGCTACGATTTGTTATATGTAGTTACAATTTCGGAGCCCCGACGACTTGATGGTTTTTCTTAGATGTTTTAGTATTTGGGGGAGTTTGAATTTAAATTCGGGGACCGAATTTCTTTAAGGGGGGAAGATTGTAACGTTTTGAAAATCGTTTCGGTGAAATTTCGAAAAATCGGTAAAATAAGCGGGTTTTCTGTAAAAAGTCAAAATACAAATATCTTATTATAAAAATTAAATATACATATTCTAGCTATGTAATTGCTATTATTTGGTGTTTATTGAGCCGCTGGTGAAATTTTAAATTTTCTGAAAAAAATATTATTTTATTATTATTTAAGTCGTCACTAATACATTTAATTAGGGAAAATTACAAATTGGAATGAGTTGAAACAAATTTTGTGCATCATAAAACATTAAATAAAATTTTATCATGTGGTTTTTGGAACGAAATCATTTGCCAAAACGGTTTAGAAATTATTGAAGAAAAAAGACTTTTTTTTAGCGTAAATGGATGTTTGGGGTATTATATTTATCATTTTTCATCACCCCACACCCGTACCCACATCCACACACTCCCATTTACTTCTCCCCTTGAAGAATTCAGCAGCCCACTTCTCCCCCTCAAAAATTTCTCCATCTCATTTGTATGGGTGAAATAGAGTTTATAGGTGTAGGTTAAGATGTATTGTTTTGGAGGCTCATTGTACCTTGATTTGAGGGGGGTTGACTTGACCAATTGTGCACAACACCCACACCATTCCCCCCATCACCCCATGGCCGAAATTCTGCAGCCCTTCCCCCTTCATTTTCCCTCTTTTCATTTCCTTCAATTTAAATCAAAAAATTGCTCCAAAATCCAATTTAAATCTCACAAATTGATTTCCATTCTTCATCCCATTCTCCTTAGCTTTTATCACTTGGATCATGGTTTTATGAAGCCATCATTGGAGGCAAATTCTTCTTGCTAGATCACTAGATTTTAAGGTATAATTTCTACCCATTTAAATTCTTATGTTTAGATTTATTTAATTGAGTTGTTTTAGTGTTAATTTTAGTGCTATTTGCATACTAGTTTTTTTAAAAAAGTTTATGGCTTGACTTGAATTAGGGTTTTGTTGTGGAAATGAGTTATGATAAATTGTGCATGGTTTTGTGTTGTGGATTAACATCTTAAGTTTTATAGAAAGCTAATTTAGTTGATAATTCCAAACCATTACTTATAAAATGCCCTAATTAAGTTATTTTGCTAACTAGAGTTTTGGAAAATTATTAAATGCCTTAGATTAAATTATAATTATGGTTTCATGTCATTATAGATAATATATTGAGTGGGTTAATGCTTTTAGTTCATGAAAATCCTAGCTAAATTGTTGTTTGTGCATTTTTTGCTATAAATTGTAAAAAAAATGGGTATTTTGTAAACTAGAATTTTGGGGTTAATGGAATTTAATGAGATTAAATTATGGAAATTGTTTTTATGACTTATTTAAGATATTTAATAAGTATTATGGCCACTAGATTTGTTTAAACATCATGTTTTGTACAAAAACGGCGAATTGTGCTTGCTAGATTTTCGGAAAAATGACTTTTTAAGTGAAATTGGGGTTTTTGTGAATTTTAACCTATTTTATATTAAAATTTGTGTTCGTGAATGTGCAAATGAGTGTATTTGGGTTTTTCTCGATGATTTGGCGTTTGTACGCCGATGTCGAGGGTTTTTGGGTTGATTTGTGAAAGCAACCATAGGTTTTGACCTATGTGGGATTCGTGTGTCGTTTTGGTCATGAGTCGGATTTTAATACGATACGGTGCGTTATGATATGTAGGTACCCCATGTGGACTTCGAGAAGATAAGCAAGCGCGTGGCGACGTCGGCACCGGCGAACGAGGACCAGGTGAGTAGATTTATAGCTACGGGGAGAAGTCGGGTGGATGGCGTATAGCACCCCCGCAGTTCGTGGTGATGTATACGAATACGTATACACACAGATATTGATTATATGTTGTTGAGATTATTGATGATAAGATGGATATTTGGTATTTTTGGATTGGTTTAGTGAAGTTGCGAAACCCTAGAGTAGTGGTCGCACTCACACACGCACACACACACATACTTGCATATATTCTTCTTTTATATGTGCGTATATGGGAGTATATATTTATGTGTTCACATGGGTATGTGACTATGTGTTCATACACTGGATTTAAGGATAGTATTTGGAATTTGAGATGAGTTGATGATATTGGGCCTGAGGCCAGAAGATCGGTGATGTGATTTGGTTCGTATTGAGATACGACATGATGTTTTAGCGGGTCTTTTGACGTAGCAATTCTTACACCTGTATGCATGCTTAGGCGGTATCAGTATTGTACTGGACGTAGGACATTGTCCCGGATCATGATATTTGATAAAGAAGATACCAGATGAATAGTGTGATTGAATGTGATATTAACCCGTACCCAGATTTGGGGATGCCGTACAACGGATTTACGTACGAGCTATATTGATGATTGATCCGCACTCTTGACTTGGGATGCCTGATTATAGATATGGTATCGGATATGATATTATTGAGGCGGGATCACCGACTATACATATACAGGTATGTATATGTATCGACTCAGATGATAGGCGGTTTCCTTACCTGTAGTTCAGCTTGTTAGTTCAGCCGTATAGTTTAGTGTAGTTGTTAGATTAGATTAGACTTCTTACCTATTTCAAAAACTAACGAATCGTGGGCATTTTTAAAGACAGCCCAAGGGATCCTACGGATATTTCAAAAAACGTATCTTTTCATAAAAACACCGTAGCCCCTATTTTCAAAACCCCATGATTCGTGTTATTTCAAAAGGCACCATTTGTAGGACTGATATTAGATTAATGCAGATTAGTTATAGTTGCGTCTAGTTTTCAGCTCCCGCTCATTTTTGTGGTCCGCTTCGCATCGCATGCTTATTTTATGTTTCATACTCCATTATTGATATCATGCTGTTAGGACACCAGCACCATTACCGATGATGCGTATGTACCACGTACACTTAATTGCCGGCTCATACACATCTTCATCGGTAATTGCCATGTCACGTACACCTTAGAAAATGTTATTGCTTGACATAGCCTGTTAGCTAATAGTTAGACATGATATTAGTGTACTTTCCTTATATGTTAGTTTAGACATTGTAGTTATTACCTGCTATTTCATGCATACTGTTATTCATTGTTATGCCGCATTCATGGATTCTCATGCCTATATTCACTATTTTACGTGTTATTGAGGTTTTGGACTCGGATTTCCATGAGATTTTCTGGATTTGGAGGAAAACCGCAAAAACTTATATGAACTGATTTCTCTCTTTTTAAAATAAAAAGTGCGGTTTTCCCATGATGTATGAGTCGTCCACCATGAGTTTGCTGATGGATTTCGAGACCCGATTCGAGGAGACGGATGAACCGTTTCGGGTACATGGTGGACCCGGTAAGGTACCCCGGGGCAAGAAGCGCGTGATGATGACGATGTGAGCCTGGCAGGGGAGCACTACCTACCGGTGATTTTACCCGACGCGTCGGATATCCGGAGGATACCGTCGTGGTCTTGAGATGGATGGTAGGGGCCGGTCTGGACTGACGGCGCCCTAGATATTGAGGTACAGAGACTGTGATACAGAGATATCGAGATATTGGGATTACGTTTTGTGCCGATGCTAGGCACTGTTTTATGCTGATTTCATTATGATACCTCATTTTAAAAATACAAAGGAAATCTCACTAAATTATGGAAACAGTTCTTCATTTACATGTATTCTGTTTTCATGCATTCATACCTCATTCATATGATATATTGCTACCCTTGGGCACTGACACGGGCACATGAGATTACACTCGGGTTAGATATTTACCATAGCCTTGTTATAGGCTACGTGTTATTCATATATTTGAGGATATATTATGATCATTGACCTAGGTTGCGTTATTTATGCGATTTCTGTGCGTAGATATTTTTCTATTCACGAGTTGGCAACTCACCCCCGTTGTGCCCCAGTTTCTTGCAGGTTGCCGTACAGGTTTCATTACGGCTTTGCGGGCTCAGTTTCATTCGGGTGACTTGCTAGTAGGTGGTTTTTTCTTGTATCGTACCCATCATATTACCTTGTATAATATTATTCCGTTGTATCTAGTAAATTCCATCAACCAAACATGTATTTTTTTGAGATAGAGACCAGTGTTGTTTATTCTTTCGACCTTAGAGTTGCTCGTTATATTTCTGGTGGTTTTGAGTTTCCTTTTGAGTTTTGATCCTCGCCGTTGGCGTTGTATATTATATTGTTTGTGTGGTTGTGACCGTCGATTGACGAAGAGCTAGCTCCCGCTTGGGGATGCCCTTTTCTTGTTTTCGTATACTATTCATGTTGTATCCCGTTTGGGGGCCTGTATTTACAAAGGAGACTCTGCCGAAATTTTCAGTAAATTTTTGATGTTTTAAAAACCGCATAATTCGGCTTATGCTATTAAAACTACTTGTTTTAAATTGGTTTTCCTTCACTCTACTTCTTTTCTTGGTTTGGATTTCTGAGTTTTCGGTTTACTTAGATTACGTACGCCTCGAGACGTTTCGTAGTTTAAGTGCCGGTCATGTTCCGTACTTTCGGGACGTGACAACAAAGGTTGTAATCCCTCACACTTAGTTGTAAAGATGATTACTTGCATGTTAAACCATAATAATCTAGCAAAGATCCCGGCTTTGGGTTCTTCGGCACGTCTAAACTTTTATTCGGGTATGGTTGATGCCTTATGAACCCTCACAAGAGTGCCTAGGAACCCTCACAAGAGTGCCTAGGAACCCTACAGTGGTATCATAGCCTAGCTAGAGCATTAGGCGACGTGTTTACGAAGTTAAAACTCCGATCGAAGCTCGAAACGTCGAAGTAGACCCTTCTCTGGAAATTTTGTAAAAATGTATTTTTTTCTGCATTAAAAATACTCAAAAAATCAGCAGAGAATTCTAAGAGTTACTGTAAAATACGACATCCCAATCCCACTGTAGCGCCGCGGAACCGCGGCAATACCTTGCTTGCGCGGTGGTTCCGCGGCGGAACAGTAGAATTAGGGTTAGTGTTTTGTACAGTAATATCCATACCTGTAAGTGTATATTTCTGGGTATTTTTAATCTGACTCAAGTGTTGAGTGTTCTGGGGATTATTTTGTATTCGTTGATTCGATCAGAAAATTTAATTTCGTTATGTTTTCCGGATATTTAGAAACTGTTAAAATGTTCGAACGGATATCATTAACTCATTTTTTCCAGGCACGAAAAACTTTCAAGTGTTGAATTTTTCTTGGATTTAAATCTTTCGGAAAAACTTGCAAGTAACGCGGCGGTCCCTCTAGAAGAACACAAACCTTAACTCGATTATGTGACCGTCTGAACCGCCTCTAAACCTTAGGGTTTGGGGCAGTACGGCGTGCCACATGTGAAGCGTTGGCTTGACCCTTCTACGGCTGGACCATCGGTACCGTGACATATTCTGGGATTATTTGAACTCCGCTCAAGTGTTGAGCTATTTAGAAAATCTTGGGTATTTGATTATTCGATCGGAAAGTTTAATACTGTCTATTTATCTGGAATGTGATACAATATGTGGAATTCATATAGTTAGGCATGAAATGCGAAGTATGTGATATTTCGGATTTACGATGTCTAAAGAGATTGTGGATTCCAAATGTTGTGGTTTTACAATTTCTTTTCTGTGACCGTAACCTTAGTGTGTGGGGTATCGCCGACTTCGTTGCTATACATCAACGATAATCGGGATACGCATAATTGCTTACGTTTATGATATGAGATATTATGTGTTGCTGTGATATGTTATATTGGATTGTCGTGTTCTGAATAGCCGGGGGTTTTATGTGAGATGAGGGTTTTTATTTTCATTCATGTAAAATTCATTTGTATGTAATATTCTTTTATTGGAGCACTTCCGGGTTGAGCTTGATGTCACCAGTGTATATTATTTACTTTTCAACATTAGGTAGACCCAAGGAGGGGAGTACAAGTAACCGGGTTCTAGGGTCCAGTGGGAGGCCATCTCGAGGAGTCGAGACCGGGTCTCCTAACCCTAGAATTGGCAGTGTTACTTGCCGCTCTCGTAGGGGTCTGGGGATGTGGGTTTGGCTATTCACCGCGACTGTGGAATCCGTGTTTTATACAGGCTCGTATTAAAAACACGGACATCCTAGTATATCCAATATTTCATATATGTTCTTCTGCTGCAATGTTCTGTGATGAGATCATATTACTGTCTGAGACGAATGCTTATACTATATATATATGCTGATATATAAATATTACTGCTTTCGTTTCTTCTGTGATGCTTAGGAAGCATAAGCTGATGGGATTTATTAATAGATTAATAGAAAGAAAAGAAACCTAAAAGATGTTGTAGAATCAAAACTTTATAAAAAGGGTAGCTACAGTTTTGCTTTGCATAGCGATATATATGATATACCCTGCACCTTATTCGATGAGGAAAGAGCCGAGATCTCTTCACCGGGAGTGACCTCTTTAGCGAAACTGGCAGATGCTACAAACTCACGGTTTAGATTTTGACAGCTTACATAGTCTTGCTTTGCACAGCGGTATATATGATATATCCTGCACCTTATTCGATGGGAAAAGTGTAAGTCCATGTCACGCACCCCACGAACTTGCGGGGAGGCGGAATATATGAAAAACGATTATCAAAGCTTCGTAACACGGACTTGAGCACATGAATCGTATCTAAACCATTACTAGCAAACTACGAAAAGTTTAACTACTCTGATTCAAAGTTATACCTCACGTTACCTGCCCTTCGGGTCTTCATCACTGTCCTCCACTCCCTGTAGGCTCTTTGGAACGTCGGCACCTCAACAGCCTCCTCGAGTCAAAGACAATCCACCCGAGAGCTCCTACTCCAAGCTTGACCTCTAACTTGAGGTAACTAGGTTTATCAAAGTGCTAATCTAAGCAACCTAGGTGATATAGAGTAGGATTATTGATGTATTAGTCTAGCTAACCCTTGATCTCAACACATGAGAGATTAGGGTTAGGGTTTGAAGAGAGAGAGCTTGAGGAGAGAGAAGGTGAGAATGAGAATCCTTTTGGATGAATGAAATCATTTGTGTATATATGAAACATATCATATAATTAAATGAATAACAAATAATGATATATCATCATGTTTTATTAATACACTAAGTGATTCATCACATGAGTCATATAAATCATAAATGATTCATTAACTCCATGTATGAATCACACCATGACTCATTTATCCAATTAATGCAAATGCCACCTTAACCCCCAAGTCACCATGCTTCTAGAAGCTTCCCGACAAATTACGAGAACGCCCCTCCTATCCGTGAAAACAAGGAAAAACTTTAGACTGTATAAATCCAATAATCCGATGCTACGATCTGGCTTAAACCAAAGCCGACTAGTAAAAACTGTCCGAACGTCGTACGTGCGTAAACACACGTATGCGTCCGAACCCTTGTCGTAAAACCATACGACCTCTATATCGTTTCGCCCGAAGCAGGGAAGCTCTCTGTGTGGGACTCTAAAGACTCGACACTACGTTGGTAATGGGTTTAACCACAGACCGCAAGCGGCACTAGCTGTACGTAACGGTCCCCAGGTAGATGTCGATAAGAAGGACGATGAGGAAACCCATCCGAACTCCTACTGAGCCTGCTGTGACAATCTCCGTACAGTCTGGTCTGTTCGTCTAGGACTATCACATATCGGGCCTAGGGGGCGGCAAGTGTCAGTCCCCTAAAAGCGGTATAAGTCGTGTCGGAGCGTAGCCCATTACACCTTGAGAAACTACTGGAAAACCTACCAGTAAATCTCGCTTGCCCTGGCCAGGGACTTTGCGTAATGGCTCTCTGACACAGCGCGATATCAACTCCCAATACCGGGAGAGACAAATCCTGTCTAACCGCCACTTCCTCCAAGTGCTCGGGACTTCACCCAACTGCTACCTGTTTGCATGACTCCTTTGAGCCGTGGTAGGGTAGCAATCTAAGAACAGTGGGACACACTCGAGGCGAAGTAGCAGTGTCAAGTCTGTGGATTATGCTGTACTCATGTCACCTGGGAACTGTTAACTGACGACGGGTATAATACCAACCAGCAGTTCCCCGCGAGTCCTGTCCGGTGTACCCGTAACCTAACGAGCACCAGTATACTATCTCCAGTACGACGTACTGATGGCTGTAGGACAGACCATCTCCCCAACTGGGATGAGAAGCGTACACACTAGTCTACTCCGGAGTATCGATGCCCTGTCTCGATAATCCTACGACTAGGGACCTGTATAGGATGTTGCTTATAGACTACCCAGCCCCCACTAGTGTGACTGCCATCACAACGCTGGTAATCAAACAAAGATCCTAAGGGCTCTACTAATATGTATAAGCGATACGTTACAAGAAACATATGCATATATTAAAGTAGACACAAACCAAGTAGCATACTACCATTTTTAGCAAGACTGTCAATACAACTGTGAATATCCCAAGCTTCCATTAAGTAATATACAAACTAGTATGATACAGTAATGGCCTTCTAGGGCATAAACACTAACAATCTCCCACTTGCACTAGGGCCATGTACTGGCATATCGCAGACCTATCATCTCGAATAGCCTCTCGAACTGCGTTTGAGGAATGGCCTTTGTGAATGGATCAGCAGTGTTATTCTCTGTATCTACTCTCTTTACCTCGATCTCCCGGCGATCTACGATCTCCCTGATCATGTGATACCGCCTTAAGATGTGTCTGGACTTCTGATGGGACCTGGGTTCCTTCGCTAAAGCTATAGCGATGTTGTTGTCGCAATACAGAGGTATTGGACCAACACTGGTAGGAACCACCTGAAGTTCTGTGAGGAACTTCTTCATCCAGACAGCTTCTTTTGTGGCATCGCAAGCAGCTATGTACTCCGCTTCCATCGTTGAGTCAGCAACGGTCTTTTGCTTGGATCTCTTCCAACAGACCGCCCCTCCATTGAGGGTAAAGACATAACCCGACATAGACTTGGAGTCATCCTTGTCACTCTGGAAGCTGGAGTCAGCAATGGCCTCGATCTGGAGGTCTTTTCCTCCATACACCAAGAACATCTCCTTAGTCCTCCTCAGGTACTTGAGAATGTTCTTTACTGCTATCCAGTGCTTCTCCCTTGGGTTTGCCTGATACCGGCTTACAACGCTTAATGCGTATGCTATATCTGGTCTGGTACATAACATCGCATACATTATAGAACCTACCGCAGAAGCGTAGGGTATAATCGACATGCGATCCCTTTCCAAATCAGTCTTGGGAGACATCTCTTTGGAGAGGGTGATTCCGTGACAAGACGGTAGGTTACCCTGCTTAGAATCATCCATACTGAATCTTTTCAATATGGTGTCTATGTACCTGGACTGCGAAAGTCCCAACATCCTCTTTGATCTATCACGATAGATCTGGATCCCCAGAATGTAGGTGGCATCACCCAGGTCTCATGGAGAACTTTTGTGACAAGAATCTTGTGACTGACTGTAGCATAGGAATATCATTTCCTATTAGGAGAATGTCATCCACGTACAACACGAGGAATACAACAACTCTCCCTACAATCTTACTGTATATGCATGGTTCATCTGGATTTTTGATAAAGTCGAATTTTTTGACGGTATCATCAAAACAGATGTTCCAACTCCGCGATGCCCGCTTTAGTCCACAAATGGACTTAAGCAGCTTGCATACTTTACCGCTGCTCCCACTCTGAATGAATCCCTCTGGCTGATCCATATAGACGCACTCTTCCAAATTACCATTTAGAAAGGCAGTCTTTACGTCCATCTTCCAGATCTCATAATCGTGGAAGGCAGCAATAGCAAGAAGGATCCGAATGGATTTGAGCATAGCCAATGGAGAAAAGGTTTCGTCATAGTCCAAACCAGGTCTTTGACGGAAACCCTTTGCAACAAGTCTAGCCTTATAGGTTTCAACCTGTCCATCTACACCAATCTTCTTTCTGAAGATCCATTTGCATCCTAAGGGTTTTACCCCACCTGGAGCAATGTCCAAAGTCCATACTTTGTTAGTGTACATGGACTCCATTTCGGTCCGCATTGCATCCAGCCATTTTACCGAGTCGCCGCTATGAATGGCTTGCTGGAAGCTAGTAGGGTCATCATTATCAATGACGCAATCTTCTCGATCCCCTTCTATGAGAAAACCGTAGTATCTCTCGGGCGGATGAGACTGCCTACTACTTCTGAGGATAGGCGCTGGTATGTCCCTTTCTTCTGAAACCTCTGGTTCAACCATACTTTCAATAACCGCTTGTGGTTCTGGAATTTCTTCCAGTTCTACTACGCTCCCACTCTTCTGATTTTCTAAGAATTCAGCTTCTAAGAAGTGGGCATGATGACAAACAAAAACCTTTTGTTCCTCTGCGTAATAGAAACAATATCCCTTGGAGTTCTTTGGATATCCCACAAACTTACACTGTACTGAGCGTGCCTCGAGCTTGTCCGGATGCTGCTTTTTTACAAAAGCTGGACATCCCCATGTCTTCAGGTACTGAAGATAGGGTTTCTTCCCACTCCACATCTGATATGGTGTGGTAGGCACAGACTTGGTTGGAACCTTGTTCAAAAGATATGCAGCTGATTCTAGTGCATAACCCCAGAAAGATCGCGGTAACTCAGCCTTACTCCTCATGGAACGAACCATATCCAATAGGGTTCGATTCCTCCTTTCCGATACACCGTTGTGTTGTGGTGTGTATGGAGGAGTAAGCTGAGAGAGAATTCCATTCTCTTTTAAGTAACCCAGGAACTCGGCACTTAAGTATTCACCACCTCGATCAGATCTTAGTGTCTTGATACTTTTTCCTGTTTGGTTTTCTACTCCATTCTTGTATTCCTGGAATTTCTCAAAGGCCTCGGATTTATGCTTCATCAATAAGATATGTCCATACCTAGAGAAATCATCCGTAAAAGTAATGAAGTAGGAATAACCACCTCGCGCATGTGTAGACATTGGACCGCACACATCACTGTGTACGAGTCCTAAGAGCTCGCTCGCTCTTACTCCGTGTCCAGTAAATGGAGTCCGTCATCTTTCCCATGAGACAAGATTCACAAGTGGCATAAGATTGATATTCGAACGGATTCAAATATCCTTCTCTATGTAACTTCGTTAATCGTGTTTCATTTATGTGACCTAGTCTACAATGCCATAAGAAACCCTGATTTATTTCTGGAGACTTTCTTTAAGTGTGTTTTGGACATTGAAAACCTGAGCTTGACTCAATACGTATATACCGTCATCTAATATACCGGACCGAATCAGAACTTGATTTAGGTGGATGTGAACTACATCGCTTACGAATGTAAAATCATATCCCTCTTTCGAAAGTAAGGATACTGATATGATATTACAAGTCAAACTAGGTACATACAAACAGTTACGTAGAATTAATATCTGCCCACTTGTCAAACCTAGGCGATATTCTCCCACGGATTCAGCGTCCACGCTCATTCCGTTTGCAACTCTGAGAGACAAATCACCTACCCTTATAACTCTACGGTTTCTCAAAGCATGTAATGAATTACAGATATGAGATCCTGCTCCGGTATCTAGTACCCAGGAAGTAGAGTCAATTGACAAATAGTTCTCAATTACAAACACACTTGAGGCTGAAGCCACAAAATCTTCGTATCCTGGCTACTGGCTAACAAATCCCTGCAATCCTTCTGCCAATGCCCGTCCCCATAACAATAGGAACATCCCTCCTTAGCTACACCAAGTCCCGAAACTTTTGCTCTTCCCTTTCCTCCTACTTTATTGACACCGTATATCGGCTTTGTAGAGGTCTTCTTCTTTTCACCCTTTTCTTTCGCCATGGATGTAGAAGAAGAAGGTCCCCCATTAAGCAGAGCTTGTGTCTTCCTGGTTTCTTTCAGGGTGTAAGTAGAGGGTAAGGACTGTGGAAATAAGTCAGCGTATGACCTGTTTCCCAACGTGGTCTCCAGGTCCTTGAGCTCATCAATATAGCTAGTATTGTAAGGACGTCGTTCCCTACAGATGACCCGACAGCCAACCTCGCTTGAATTAATTCGTTCGAGGTCTCATATCTTGCGATATGAGATTGCTCTCCGTATAAATCTTTGTTATGGAGAAAGATGGAAACTAAGTCCATCTTCTCGTGCTGCTTCTGGTATATACCATCAACTGAAGTCAACACGAGGCATTTAGCTTTCGCTTTATCCTTTTCCCTTGTCTGACGGATATCCATATCCGCGACGGTGGAAACTGGACCTGGGACGGCGGGATCTTGAGTAGTAATAGGGTGGTCCAGCTTGTCATAGGAAATGGACTTCTGGACAAACCTTTGCCAGTCATATAAGTTAGATTTAGTCAACTTGTTATCTAGATGTAACCTAGTCATGGTCACAAGGTCGCTGCAAATTGAGAGAGAGAAGAAAACACTTTAGCATGATGCTCTTGCAAGTTTTAGATTGGTTTTTAATTTATCTAAACTGGATGGCTCCCACTGTTTCTCGAATCCTTCCTCAAACCATAAAAGAAGAATTAGCCAGGACTATTCTCACTGTACAATACTTTCTTATACGTTCAGCCAGGCTAGTGTCGGTACTTCGAGGGAGGTTTTCCAACGCTTTCGCGAAGTTCCTTAATTAAATAACCTCTTTTCTCTGGGGGCGTAGCCCCGCTGACACCTTTCTCGATACCTACTTGGTTTATAGCATTGATCGTTAAGTGACGAATCTCCTGATAAGTAGCATATACTCACAGTAGGATTGGGATCCAAATATCATCGTATGATAATGTTGAAGGAATCCTACCAACATTCATCAAACTCCAAATGGTATGCAACACTAGCAAGTTTCAGTTTCTTTAGAAACTCCCGATGTGGGATTTTGCCCCATGTTCTTATGACCTTGACGAAGGCCAACAAATCATAAGTCACATGTCAAGTTCTGCCCATCATTATCTTGTTAATTTGAACCCACCCGTACATACCCTTGACGAAGGCCAACAAGGTAATACGACTGTCCCAAACCAACTCATCTATCTATGCAACAAATGAATACCCCAGCAGCTACCAAACACTATGCCTTGACGAAGGCCAACAAACATAGCTTGAATACTACTGACCATCCATAAGAAACGACGGAGGGCTACGACAGGTTTTGGCGAAACCGTGAACGTAGTGAACGTGATATAATCGAAGGAACCTGATAGCTTTTTAAAAGGAGTGGTTAAAGCTCCGCAATTAAAAATTATGCTCTTTTAAAATAACCGAGTGGTTTCTTTTAAATTTGTTCCAACGATTCAACTTTGGTTTATTTTCTTTGCATTAAAATAATGCGTCCCATCATTTAACCTATCATTGCAGAAAACAACGAAAATACAACGTCCTCTTATGCCATCCGTATTCGCCACTGGGTCCCGTCATCACCTGTTAGGTTACTTAATAACGACAGAGCGGGGGCTGGGCAAGAGCGGGTGTAAAACATAAGTGACGTCTAAATAGCTATCATATATAGATATTGTACATTCGTCAAACGCAATAATAGGCATTCCAGATTACTGATGAACATTATTGGATATACAAGCAATCTGCGTTTGCTTTGAGCCTGCAATAAAAGAAGGATTACACAGTTGTGATGAATAGTCATTACCTCACCCTAGACCCCTACGGGTACGGCAAACTACCCGCCTAGTACCCGAAGTGAAGCGGTCTCCTTCGACAACGTGAGTAGGCCACTAAACACTTCAACGTACCCGGTAGTCTGTGTACCCCACCTTGGGTCTATCCTAGGAGCAAAAAACAGTAAATGAAACAATACAACGGTGGCTACAACCACAACTTGGATGTGCCCCGCAAAAGAATATTACATCATATTACAATTTACATCGAATGAATGAATATAAAACTCATCTCAAACCCCGACTAACAGTAAATATTTCAGAAATGTGCAACCCCCTGCCAACCGACATACTAGCAGTTAGGGGAGGTTTACGAACACATTAAACATTACAGATAAAAACACGATTAGCAAATAACTTAGAATATCGATCGACAACCTTTTTCCGTGTCTACCCCAAATGCAAGCCAGCACAGAAGTAAACTGGGCAGAAACAAAATATACAGGAAAACAAAACACCATAAAATATGAATTTCTGTGAAACTCCGAGTCCACTCGGGGTTGACTCGGCGGCG
This sequence comes from Agapanthus africanus, assembly GCA_030015575.1. NCBI lineage: Eukaryota > Viridiplantae > Streptophyta > Magnoliopsida > Asparagales > Amaryllidaceae > Agapanthus > Agapanthus africanus. The sequence continues at coordinate 193,287,842 of JASDDO010000010.1, read as the reverse complement.
GATCCGCGGCCAAAAGCACCATTTGGCCGCGGTTCCGCGGCCATCTTGCCGAGTTGTGTCCTCGTATTTTCCCAGAATTCTTATAATACCCTGCTGTGAATTTTAAGGTATATCAAATATTTTTTTCGACACTTTTAAAATTAACAGAAACTCATAGGGTTCCGGGGTGTTGTTTTCGCGTTTTTCCGACGATCGAAGTTCTAATTAGTTGCTAACAAGCTAGTAAAGGTTTAGTTGGCTCTGATACCACTGTAAGTCCATGTCACGCACCCACGAACTTGCGGGGAGGTGGAATATATGAAAAACGATTATCAAAGCTTCGTAACACGGACATGAGCGCATGAATCGTATCTAAACCATTGCTAGCAAACTACGAAAGGTTTAACTACTCTGATTTGAAGTTATACCTCACGTTACTTGTCCTTCGGGTCTTCATCACTGTCCTCCACTCCATGTAGGCTCTTTGGAACGTCGGCACCTCAACGGCCTCCTCGAGTCAAAGACGATCCACCCTAGAGCTCCTACTCCAAGCTTGACCTCTAACTTGAGGTAACTAGGTTTCTCAAAGTGCTAATATAAGCAACCTAGGTGATATAGAGTTGGATTATGGATGTATTAGTCTAGCTAACCCTTGATCTCAACACATGAGAGGTTAGGGTTAGGGTTTGAAGAAAGAGAGCTTGAGGAGAGAGAAGGTGAGAATGAGAATCCTTTTGGATGAATGAAATCATTTGTGTATATATGAAACATATCATATAATTAAATGAATAACAAATAATGATATATCATCATGTTTCATTAATACACTAAGTGATTCATCACATAAGTCATATAAATCATAAATGATTCATTAACTCCATGTATGAATCACACCATGACTCATTTATCCAATTAATGCAAATGCCACCTTAACCCCTAAGTCACCATGCTTCTATAAGCTTCCCGACAAATTACGAGAATGCCCCTCCTATCCGTGAAAACACTGAAAAACTTTAGACTGTATAAATCCAATAATCCGATACTAGAATCTGGCTTAAACCAAAGCCGACTAGTAAAAACTGTCCGAACGTCGTACGTGCGTAAACACACGTATGCGTCCGAACCCTTGTCGTAAAACCATACGACCTCTATATCGTTTCGCCCGAAGCAGGGAAACTCTCTGTGTGGGACTCTAAAGACTCGACACTACGCTGGCAGTGGGTTTAACCACAGACCGCAAGGGCACTAGCTGTACGTAACGGTCCCCAGGTAGATGTCAATAAGAAGGCCGATGAGGAAACCCATCCGAACTCCTACTGAGCCTGCTGTGACAATCTCCGTACAGTCCGGTCTGTTCGTCTAGGACTATCGCATATCGGGCCTAGGGGCGGCAAGCGTCAGTCCCCTAAAAGCGGTATAAGTCGTGTCGGAGCGTAGCCCATTACACCTTGAGAAACTACTGAAAAACCCACCAGTAAATCTCGCTTGCCCTGGCCAGGGACTTTGCGTAATGGCTCTCTGACACAGCGCGATATCAACTCCCAATACCGGGAGAGACGAATCCTGTCTAACCGCCACTGCCTCCAAGTGCTCGGGACTGCACCCACCTGCTATCTGTTTTCACGACTCTTTTGAGCCGTTGTAGGGTAGCAATCTAAGAACAGTGGGACACACTCGAGGCGAATTAGCAGTGTCATGTCCGCGGACTATGCTGTATTCATGTCACCTAGGAACTGTTAACTGACGACGGGTATAATACCAACCAACAGTTCCCCGCGAGTCCTGTCCGGTGTACCCGTAACCTAACGAGCACCTGTATACTATCTCCAGTACGACGTACTGATGGCTGTGGGACAGACCATCTCCCCAACTGGGATGAGAAGCGTACACACTAGTCTACTCCGGAGTATCGATGCCCTGTCTCGATAATCCTACGACTTGGGACCTGTATAGGATGTTGCTTATAGACTACCCAGCCCCCACTAGTGTGACTACCATCACAACGCTGGTAATCAAGCAAAGATCCTAAGGGCTCTACTAATATGTATAAGAGATACGTTACAAGAAACATATGCACATATTAAAGTAGATACAAACCAAGCAGCATACTACCATTTTTAAGCAAGACTGTCAATACAACTGTGAATATCCCAAGCTTCCATTAAGTAATATAAAAACTAGTATGATACAGTAATGGCCTTCTAGGGCATAAACACTAACAGAAAGAGCCGAGATCCCTTCACCGGGAGTGACCGCTTTAGCGAAACTAGAAGCTTCAAAAACACCTTTTCAAAATCACTTTTTTCTACAACGATATCAAGTTCATTACGCAATAGGTTTTCTGAAAAACCTGTCGTAGCCCTCCGTCATTTCAGGTAAATCTTACTTAGTATTCGTGCTGCGTTTGTTGACCTTGTCAAGGCGCAGTGTACGGTAGCTAATTAATGTTTATCTGCTAAATCATGAGATGTGATTGGATTAGGGTATTCGTACGGCCTTGTTGACCTTGTCAAGGGTCATGCTGGTAGGTTTAATTCAATCGGGAAATGACGGGTTGAACTTGACTTGCGATTTATGGTTTCTTGACCTTATCAAGGTCATAGATCGCTAGGGGCAAAATATTATCGGGAATTTCAAGTGTTGAAATTTGCATTGAGATTGCATGCCTTCTATGTGATAGATGGATCCTGATACCCACTACGAGTAAGAGTTGCTCCTGGGAGAGTTTTACACAGGACAATTAGCCGATCAAGTAGGTGTCTAGAAAGGTGTTAACGGGGTTATGCCTCTGGGAAGATGAGGTTTATTTTAATTAGGTACGTGCGAAAGCACGGGGAACTTCCCTCAAGTACCGACACTGATCTGGCTGAAAGATTGACGAAATTGTAGGGTGTAATTAATCCCGGCTAATCTTACCTTTTTGGGTTTGAAGGAAGATTTGAGAAAAACAGTAGGAGATATCCTGATTAGATAAGATAATAACCAATCTAATCTTGCAAGAGCATACGCTAAAGTTTTTCCTTCTCTCTCTCTCCAGGTAGCGACCGTGTCAGGACATAATCAAGATAATAATATGGATGTATTGACTGAACCCACTTATTATACTAAGCAGGGGATCGTTGGTCCCGTTCTTTCTTATAAGAGTTATAAGACTGAACAGGAAACAAGAGAATATCTGGATTCTCATGCCGCCCAAACAAAGAACATGCATGCTGATGCATCTTCTTCGGGTGTGTTAGTTATTGAGAACTGTTTCTCAGTTCACCCTACGTCCTGGGTATTAGATACCGGATCAGGATTCCACAAATGTAAATTTTTACGTGGGCTACGTAAAGGTAGAGAACTTGTCACGACCCAAAAATATTAGCTCGCGACCAGCCCTTAAATCACGCGACGTCTACAGGCGTAACGTAATTCAAGTAAGCTGAAACCCAGAAATCTAAACCTTTTTAAGAAATAAAGATACAATAAATCATGTTATGTCTTTTGAAAAAAATTGGGCAGCACCTCCTTTGTAAAAACTAACCCCGAAAACGGGTACAACACAAAATAATAATAAAGCATCCCAAACGGGAGAAAATCACGCCCAACGGCGGAAACAACCACCACAAGTATAAATAACAAGTATACGACGCCCAACGTCGAAGATCCACACAAGGAAATAAAGTAAAGCAAGACATCAACCCCAAAAGCGAACATAAAACCCAACGCTCAAGTCTCGCTACTACAAGTCTTCTAAGTATGCAACATATACAATTACTAGTTTCTGAATTGATGGAGTGACTAGATACAATATGATTAATGAATACAAGAGGGGCACGATCCAACATGTACCACCTACCAAAAGCAAGTCACCCGAAAACAGCTGTGTGCCAACGATGCCGCAACTGATCCCTGCGGTCAACCCGCAAGAACTGTGGCACAACGGGGGTGAGTTGCCAACTCGTTAATAGAAAAACATCACCAGGTAGAAATCGAAATAAACAACGATTCCAAGGTCAACTATATCATAAAGGTAATACTATGATATCTATGGTGACTGTATCTACATATGTGCCAACGCAATATAAATGCCTAACAGCAAGTGTATATCACCCAACAATGAATCAACGCATGTATGCAGGTGGATCTCGTCCAACAATAAAATCAATGCATGTATGCAGTGGATCTCGTCCACGTGTCGACCACTGACACAACAACTCCTGCATATTAATATCATAAAAGCATATGCAGGTAAATATGAGGATATCAAAGAATGTGTGTCCATCAATGCCACATCACTATCATGGAAACCTGGGTGTCTATCATCGACACCCGAAACATCATGAATACCCGTGTCTAGCATCAACACGTAAATCCTCATAACTCAGGCGCTGTCACCACGACTGGCCCTGACGTCATGTCCGTACAGCTCTCCGGTCGGTATCCCCACGATAACCACCGAGTCCAAATACTATCACCGGTAGGTAGTGGTCCCTCTGTCAGGCTTATCGTCTACACCACGAAATCACCACTCGCTCCGGGGTACCATACCGGGTCCACCATATACCCGCAGACGGTGCCTCCCGCTCCTCGAATCGGGTTTCACATGCCAATCTCAGAACCGAGAAAACACATAGTAGACGCACTGAAATATCATATCAAGAGAAACCGGGTTTTCGAACAACACATAATTTCTTGAAAACATCCCGCGTTTCTCAAATCCAGAAATCACATGAAAACCATATCTCAATGCGTAAATCCATGTAAATATGATATATGCAACATAAAACAGCAATATGAGCATATTAAGGGAAAACCGCTCTTTTAAATGAATCCGGTTTAAAATATATCATGCGGTTCCCAATTCCTCTGAAATCGAGTGCAGCATCATATGAGGTGTACATGTAACTATAGCAAGATAAGTGTATCTACATGTAAGCAGGTATGTATGATGCATCTCATAAGAACAATAGCACAATAAGCAACGTCTCAATATCATATGTCAAACAATACCACTTAGGGGTATATGCAGCTATAGCGAGATGTGTGGGTGTACATGTCAGTATGTAGGCATGATGTACATGTAGCTGTAGCAGAGTATGTGGGTGTACATGTCAATATATCATGCAACCTAGTATAATGATATGAACATGGCAGTATATCATATCATAATATAGAAATTCTACTGTGTAAGTGACATAGCAATTATCGATGAAGAAGTGTGTGCGCCGGCAATCTGTGTAAGTGTAACATACGCATCATCGATAATGGTGTAGTGTAGTAGCACAGGTATAAGAAATGCAATGAGAATAGCATGAATGCAGCATCATGCATATAATGAATCAAATGCTATGGGGTATACATATCAACAAGACCGAGTCGATGAATCTATCAATCGGCATCCAGCCTCACAACATCACGTACGGTACAATCCATCGTACGGCATCCTCTAATCAAGGGTATGGATAAATGAACAGATAAAAGTCATCGCGTACGGTAATCTAACGTACAACGGCATTAACAAATTGGGATTCTATCGACCTATACAACATCGGGGTACAAATCTAAGTCTCGTACGGTATATCACTCATTATGCAATCATTATCCATATAAATATATATGCCTATCTCTCAGGTTACAACCATGTCAATCTCGTATCAGGGGACCTACAAAGTTATCAACAATCTCATATCGACTCGAATCCATATAACGACATATCACACTAAGTCATCATTTCACTGTAGGGTTGCTAGGCACGCGCACAAGGGTCTACGAGGCATCAACCATGCCCGATTTAAAATTTAGCCGTGCCGAACAACCCGAATACGGAACTTTAAACTAGAGATTAGGCGAAAACAAGCATGCTAAACACTTTAACACTAAGTGAGAGGGATTACAACCTTTGTAGATCCGGTCCTTCACTTCATATGCTCCGTGTTGTGGTCCCTTCGCTGCGATCATCGGGATCCGGACTCTCGAGTGGTTCCACGAAGAGAAAGATGCAACCTTTGCTTCCAATCTTCGATACTAAGATGATCTACCTTGAAGTTTCTTTAACACAAGCTAACACTCATGAAATGATGTGAACACCCTCATCTAAATGGCAAGGGAAGATGAGGATGATGAAGTAGGATTTTTGCTCTCTTTATTTATCTTTTTCTTATATTTATTCATCACTTTAGAAAAACTAGTAAGTTTTTTCATGAAGAGAATGAAGGAAGAAGATGAACAATAATATGATAGATTTCCTTTTGTGATGAATAATAAAAGAGATAATGATGAATTATGCAACCATGGTCAAGTAACCATTGTAGAGATTGAACTAGGGTTAAAGGGTGTGGTTGGGTTAAGAAATATCATGCTAAAATATCTTTTCCAAAACGAAAAAGAAAACCTTCTAGAAACATCTAGAAAGGTTTAACCCTAATCAAACCCTAACCATGTTTAATCTCTACTAAACATGTTGCATTAGTAATCATATCATGTTACAATATTATATATCACATATATAATATTTATTGTAACCAAATAAAATAATACATTTAACATATATCGCATATATATCAATGTATTACCCGAGTGAGAAAAAGAATCTTTTAGTGAGCTAATATTAGTTAATGTAATTTAATATATCATATATATTATTATACATTAAATTATCGAATCAACACTTGATCCGACAATCCGGCTATATCGCATATAACCGACTAATATTTATCCGTACCGATTCATCGAATCAACACTTGATCCGATAACCCGGCTGATATCAAATATCGCGAGAATATAATACGGTATCACATATCGCATTATCCTCGGTCCCGCACATATCACATATGTGCTCCTACTCCGTTTTGCCTGAGCCAAGAAAGCTCTGTGTGGGACTCTAAAGAATCGTCAATACGCCGGCAGTAGGTGATGATCATATCAAACACCCACAAGCTGCAAGCGGTCAGCTAAACGTAACAGCTACCCAGGTATCCAGCGCTCAGAAGATCAACAAGCAAGCCTGTAACTTCTCCTGTGAATCCAAACAGTAACACTCCCGTACAGTCCGGTCTCGTCGTCTGATATGTCGCATATCTTGCCTAGGGGTGGTAAACGTCAGACCCCAGTAGCTCGATAAGTCGTGTCGATATGAGGTCTATAACAGTTCGAGAAACTACTGATAACACTTACCAGTAAATCTCAGCAACCCTGGCCAGGGATTTCCGGTTATAGCCAATCGAACACAGCACAACATCAACTCCCTATACCGGGAGAGACGAATCCCCTCCTATCGCTCATTGCCTCCATGTGATTCGGGACTGTACCCAAAAGCCACCTTTTTGCACGCCCTCTTGGATATGGTATGATGGAAATCAAAGCACAGTAGGAATCACACAAGACTCTATGACGATCTCGGGTCGACAGACTACTCTGTACCAGTGTCACCGGAGAACTACCATCTGACGTATGGTATAATACCATCTGGGAGTTCTCGGCGAGTCCGTCCAGTGTACCCAGTCTCCACTGAGCACCCGTACACCATCCTTGATGTCAAACACCGATGGATATGGGATCATCCATCGCCCATCATATGGGTCAAGATGCGTATACGCTAGTCTACTCTTGTGTATCGATGCCCTGTCTCAATACACCCTCGACTAGGAACAATTATAGGATGTACTCGTCGACTACCGTGGCCCCACTAGTATGATCTCATCATAGTCCCAGTAGTCGAGTACATATCCTAAGGGCTTTATCAACATGTAATATAGAGACAATCAGAGTACATGTTAAGATAAAGTACAACAAGATAGCATACTATCATGTCGAGCAAGAAAGTCCTCCCTATATGTGTCCTAGCATCCACTACAATATACATCGTGTGTACAGTAATGGCCTCTAGGGCATACATATAACTAACAATCTCCCACTTGCACTAGGGCCATCTGTTATGGTATCGCATACCCAACAATTAGCTGCGGTTGAAGTATCTCATACTCAACAATCCCATAAAAGTCTCTACTGGGAAAAAGACCTTTGTGAGTTGATTCGCGCTGTTGTCCTCTGTGTCTACTCTCCTAACCTCAATCTCCCTGGAGATCAACCATCTCCATGATCAGGTGATACTGCCTAAGAATTATATCTGGATTTCTGATGGGACGGTAGTTCCTTGTCTAAAACCACAACTCCATTGTCACACAATGGTAGGAACGAAGTTCATCTTATGAACTTATAAATATCCAGACTGCCTCTTTTGGTAGCATCCTTGGTAACGATGTATCTTGCCTTTAATCATCTAGTATGTCACGGTATCTAGCTTGGAACTCTTCCAACATACCGTCCCTCCACTGAGGGTATAAACAAGCCGGCGACTGACATTCAGTCGTCCTTATCAGCCTGGAACCTTTCCAGTGATTCTCCCCATGATCGATTGATACCATCTCACTACAACTAGTGAGTGTCCTAACATCCAATTAGATCTATCTCATAGATCCAAAACCCAGGATTTAGGAGGTATCACTTTGATCCTATATGGAGAATCCTTGTGATAAGCGGAGATTGACCGAGCGTAGCATAGGAAACTCCTTCCCTATCAAGAGTATGTCATCCACGTACTCTACGAGAATCACCACCATACTCTCTACTACCTTTTCGTATATACAAGGTTCGTCTACCATTTTGATGAAGTCAAACTCTTTGACTACCACATCAAAACAGATGTTCCAACTCCGCGATGCCTGTTTTATCATTTAAAACATCTTGCACACGTTTCCGCTGCTCCCACTGTCTACGAAGCCCTCTGGCTGTGTACTTATAGACGCTCTTTTCTAAAACATCATTTAGAAAAGCAGTCATGACACCCAACCACCAGATATCGTAGTCATGGTATGTAGCCGTGGCAAGTAGGATCTGGATGGACTTAAGCATAGATCCTTAGAAAAGGTTTCAACATAATCCATACCTGGTCTATGATGCAAACCTTTAACAAGTCTAGCTTTGAAAGTCTCAACTTTTCCATGTACACCAAGTAATCTTCTCAAGATATACTTGCTCCTGATGGGGATTTAACCCTTCAGATAAAGCAACCAAAGTCCATACTTTGTTGGTGTATAAGGATTCCATCTCAGATCGATAAGCACCCAGCCATTCTTACAGAGTCCCACTCCTGATGGCCAGCTCGTGTCACGACCCGAAAGAGCACGTGACTAGCCCTTGAACCATATGAAGTCTATAGGACTCCATCTGATCCAAGTAAGCCAAAAGCCCAGAAATCTAAAACCATTTTAAGAATAAGTAAAGAAAACTGGTTTAAAGAAGTGAAGAAATACAGGTTTGAAATCAAGGTTTTTAAATAACTAAGCCGAAGGTATGTTTTGAAAACAATAAAGTCTTTTCTAAATATTTCGGCAGAGTTTCTTTTGTAAAAATGGCCCCGAATGGGGTAAAACAAGAATAACAATACATATATGCAATGATAAGGCATCCCCAAGCGGGAGCTAGCTCTTCGTCAATCGACGGTCACAACCACACAAGATATAATATACAACGCCAAGTGGCGAGGATCAAATCCAAAGAAAGCTCAAAAGCAACAAGAAAACCGCAATACTACTAAGCACGACTCTAGGACGAATAATACAACACTGTCTCTAAGTCTGAAAGAATATACAAGTTTTGGTTGATGGACAATTTCTAGATACAATGAAATAAAATGAATACAATGGTGATTCTTGATGCGAAAGAATCCACCTACCGAAAGCAAATCACCCGCAAGAAAGAAGTGTGCCAGAAATGCCGCAATAGAACCTGTACGGCAGAACCTGCAAGAACTGTGGCACAACGGGGGTGAGTTGCCAATTCGTGAATAGAAATATCTACAAGCAGAAACCGAATGCAAGACATAAACCTAAGTCAACAATCAGTAATATAATCCACAAAAGTACATCTGAGTGCAATAAGGTGGCAAGGTAACATCTAAGCAGGTATGCAGTGCCAGGTACTCAGGTAATCACATGCCATCAGTGTAAGGTATGTCTGCATGAAGTAACTATGATGAAACATCAATGATATCAATACACATATATTAGCGTCCCATACCACTAATATTGGTGTAAGGGTATATATAACAGCGCCCTCATACCCTGTTATATATACAAATAAAGTATGATCAATGTAAAACCAGTCTGTATATGATCCATGTCTATATGTGTGGAACCCGTCCACTCGTCACCCACTGACGAAAAGCATCATGTATGCAATGTGAGGATATAAACAAAATCATGGAAAAACATCATGAAACCCGTGCCTAGCATCGACACGTAAATCCTCCTGTATCGGGCATCCGTCATTCCGGGCCAGCCCTCATCTCAAGGTATATATATCGGGAATCCGTCAGTCCGGGTCATCCCTCTCTCAGTACATCGGGCATCCGTCATTCCGGGTCAGCCCTATATCAATCCATCGGGCATCCGTCCTTCCGGGTCAGCCCTCTCTTAGAGTATATATCGGGAATCCGTCAGTCCGGGTCAGCCCTATATCAATCCATCGGGCATCCGTCCTTCCGGGTCAGCCCTCTCTCAGAGTATATATCGGGAATCCGTCAGTCCGGGTCATCCTTATATCAATCCATCGGGCATCCGTCGTTCCGGGTCAGCCCTCTCTCAGTACATCCTCTAGCACCGAGAAAACACGGGGCGACGCCCCAAATATCATATCAAGGGAACCGGGTTTTTCATAAAAGAGCATCTTTTCTTAAATAATCCCACGGTCCTCAAAATCAGAAATCACATGAAAATCCACATCAAGAAGTAAATCCAATACGATGTGCTATGCAATCAATCCATGATGTATGCGACATGTAAAGAAAGGTAATCATATCGGAAATCATGCAACATGGAATAGTAATGTGCATATGTCGAGAGAAACTGCTCCTTTAGAATGAATCATCTATGTTGTATACAGGTATAAGTGTACAATATGCCAAGCAAGAATCATATCATGAATGCAACAATACTACAGTGTAGTGGCATGGCAATTATCGATGATGAAGTGTGTGAGCCGGCAAATAGTGTACGTGGAACATACGCATCATCGATAATGGTGCTGGTGTCCTAACAGCATGATAATAATATAGCAATGAACATATACCAGCAATGCAAATAGCATGAAGATGCAGAAATCTAGTAGTCAACACCACAGAGAAGTATCTACTAAGCAACTACATCTAAGTATCAGGTCAAACAGGAGGGGTAGGTGTGGAAACCACCTAAATCTGAGTCGGTATATATATAAAGATATATAGTCGGTGATCTCGCCTCAATGTCATATCATAAGATATCCTCGAGTTATGAGTGCGGATCTATCATCAATATCGGCACGTACGGTAAATCATCGTACGGCATCCCCATAGCTGGGTAGGGGTCAACATCTCACTGTCTCATCACATAACAGGTATCACCGTCATCAGATCATATAGTCTAGAGTACTACTCTATGTCTAGTACAAAACGGTAACATCAGTAAGTATGCATGCGGGGGTAAACACATATCCCAAGCCCGCAAGAAGCACAAGTCACATCCCACATATGAATCGTATCAAATCACCGATCCCGGGGCACCAAGCCCACAACCTCGACTCATCTCCAAGTCATCACATATCGTCAATCACAGTGCAAGTACAAGTGATAAGCAAGGGTGTGTGTATAGGTGTAATTCTATCCTAGGGTTCGCGACTATGAACTACACTAGTCACTTCTAACCCTATACTATCCATAAACACCTATTAACACAATAAACTACATAGTAATCTATCTACGGACTGCGGGGGTGCTATACGCCATCCACCCGACTTCCCCCTGTAGATATAATCTACTCACCTGTATCATCATTTGCGGACATCACCACGCAATTGCTTGTCGTCCCGAAGTCTTCATGGGTACCTACACATCAAATATCGTATATGCGCATTAAAACCAAATCCAAGCTAAAACGGCGCATGAAATCCAAAACGATACGATAAGGGGGCCTATAGGTGAGAACCCATGGCACGCCTTCAAAACCACATATAAATCCTCTATATCGTCGTATAAACGCCCAATAGTCGAGGCAAAACACAATCCATAATTTCAGAACCAAAAACACGGAATACGAAAACACGAATCCAAAATAGCAACTTAGGATATATGTCCCAGATTTCACCCTAGATAGAATCTGTCAAAACTAGAAGTACCCAGGGCCAAGAATTGAGGAATTGGGGCTGTGCACAGAAAACGAGGAGAATCCCCTCTGCTCTGGCCGCAAATTGCGGCCAGAATGGGAAATTCGGCGGCCTCACTTTAGAATGGGGAGCTAGGGTTTTAGTGAAGAGGGAGAGTGAGGGAAGAGGGCAGCAGCAGCAACAAAGGAAAGGGGAGAGAGAAAAGAGATGGGGAAATGATGAAGGCATGGTGCAAAAAGGTGGGGTTGACTTGTTTTCTCTCTCTCTCATCATTATACCATTTTCTTTCCCTTTTCTTTTCTTCTAAACTCTTCTCACCCCAATAGTAAACCCAAAAGATAAATCATGGCAAGAAAATACACAAGTGTAGGAAAAAGTGATATGTGCAAGTTTTGCACAAAATTGCCAAAAAAACCCGATTAGCGATTTTAATCGCGATTAGTACTAAATTAGTGTCAAACTAATCACAAAAACTTAAAAATGTCATAATTCACTAATTTACCCTATTTTAGAATTTTCCATAATTTTTCATAATTTTTCTAACATTTTTCCTATTTATTTACATTTAATATTAAAATAATCAATAAAATAATATTAAATTATAAAAATTCCCAAAATTAATATTTTATATTTTTGAAAATGTTACAATCTACCCCCCTTAAAGAAATTCGGTCCCCGAATTTAAATTTAAACCCCCAATACTTAAAACAATTTCCGTGATAATCCATTTTGTCGGGGCTCCGAAAACATCAACACATAGAGAATATCATAAAAATGTACTGCTCTACTAGAAATCAATCCCCAAAATGCATATAACACAATTCTGTGCGTCTGGTGAGCACGGAAATCAAGATCCATACATGTGCTAAACAGGTGCACAAAACAACATCTAGGTGCAACTGGTGTGCACGAAACATCCGTCGTAGGCAACGTATGTGCCTGACAGAAAAATCAGGTGCAAGTGACATGCACGAAGAATCCCGATTTAGTGCACCTGGCGTGCACCAAAATCGTATATCAAAACACTAAAGGTGCATGAAAACTGTGCTGGAAGTGTAAATCAAATCACTGAATACAGTAGGCATGAAATCTCAAGCAATAACTCAATGTAAAAACTCTGCGCAAAATATATAAATATCCAGTGGGTGCATGAAACCAATATCATGAAACTCAGTCATCAAAACTAAATCATGCAAACAGAACACCCCAAATACCGAAATCCAAAATGACGGATACGTGATAATCGAATCACAAAATCACAAATCATAAATACCGTCGTCGGTAGTCCCTCCTTCGAGGTCGAGAAGGAGTCGGTGCATCCACTGCTAGCAGCGCAGGATATCTACCTGCCTCTTGCTCACGGTCTGACGTCCTCTGACTCTCTGAATGCACGTCACACGTCTGATCCTGGGTGCAAACATCATTGCAGCAACGTCCTGGAAGGAATCCTGCTCAAGGTCTCTTCCGATCATGCCTGTGCCGATCTGCACAGAGGCTGGCTTTCCTGCACAACCTCTTCTCGCTCAAAAGACACCTGTGTCCTCAGCACAATATTTTCTCAGAAACTGGTCACATCCCAACGTCTCTGTAAGCATATCAGGTCTCTGGTCTCGACGGAAAGCAATGACAGCTCGTCAGTGTCTCACACGAACCTCTTGTTCCAACTGTCTCCATCGTCGCCCACTATGACGTCACGCCAAGCTGCTATGCACTGCACTGTTCTCGGCCACGGTCGATCTGAAGTCTCTCGCACGGACTCGAAATCGCGTATTCTGTAGCTTCATCATTCTGTAGAAGATATCAGGCCGAACAGGTCCTCGGGAACACGTCCCAACCAACGGAGGAATGCTCATCACTCGCCCGCCCCTGATCAATTGGCAACGCATCTGGGTAAGTTCTTTTATCCGAACCTGGTCAACTACCTCGTCGACAAGGCTGAACTCTGTCCTGCTGGGTATGCGCAAAATGACCACTCTGGGTCTAGGTCTTCTCGTATCGTACTCCAGAAAAGTCCTGTCGAGGTTCCTTTCTCAAATCTCATTCCTGCCGAAATGCCCGGAAGTCGTCATCCAATGTTGAAGCTAAAGCTTATTCCGGAACGGCTGCATACTTATCGCGCTTCTTTCTGGAAGATATATCCATATACAACACCTCTGGGTGCGTATCACATCTCTGATGTCAGCGGAGTGGGACGTCACCTCGTCGAAATACCTCGCGAACTCTTTTCTTCACTCTGCGTCAATGTCGACTGATTCGGACTCGTCTCAACATGGCTGCATGTACTGTGCTCCAACGGCTATGCTCGCATCTGGAGTCTCCCAAGCAGTGTCCCATCACGATATCCGAAAGATGTCGAACCATCCGATCGACTCGTCAGATCCTCATAATCCCCCAAGAGCTCACATCTCGGGTACAGTTTAATAGTATCGAGTACATGCCACAGCGTCGGTGGTCCAGCCGTAGAAGGGCAAACCCAAGCCTCACTAATGGCGCCGAGGAACCGCCGCAAACCCGAAGGTTCAAAGGCTTTCACACGGTCATTAAGTCGAGTTAGGGTTTCATTCTTCTAGAGGGTCCATAGAATCACCTGCATGTCTTTCCGTATACTTTAAACTTGGAAAATAAGCTCCTGACATTCGATCGTCTCTATCGACTCTCAACGAACCTGCGTGAAGTCGTCTCTATCTGGAATCAATCCACCTGATGACTCGCATCGGGTAAGCAAACTCACCACACGTCCTAGTCATTCATCCTCGGTGACTAGCGACTCGCTATCATATCTCCAAGAACATGCTCATGCTGCAGTAGCTCCAACCATCTGGGCGATATCTCGTCATTTGCAGCAGCAACTGGCTCGTACGTCTGTACGCCGAACAACGCCTCAATCCTCCAGGAAAGGCAACGCATAAGCGGTCATCTCTGAGTCGATCTGCTCTAGATCTGAGTAAGACTCTCCACACTGGAAATCTTCAACTCATCTGGGCCCAATCTGGCGCAAAATCGGACGAATCACCCTCGTCTCTCAAATCGGGTAGACTGGCTATCATCTGCCTCATATCTGCCTGAAAGCTCCGGCTGTCTCAGCTCGTAAGCTCCGAAAGCGACATCCTGTCAATCTCAGCAACAGCTGGTCCATCTGTCTGCACGATAGACGACATCACATCTCTGAGGTATGTTGTACATCGACAGTCCTCTCTCTACTGGCAGCTCTAACAATGGCCCGATCATCCGGTGCAAGACCAAGCACTCGCCTCCATTAGAGGTCACAATCACCAACACTAACTCGAGACGTTCCCATGTCACCAGAAAACACAATGGTCGGCCCTCGTACCAGACGAGCTCACACCGGCCGTAACCCTAGCAGCAGCCCAAACTGCGCTCAAACATGGTGACATGAACCTCAATCGAGTATCAAAGAGAGCACATCAATGGCAAGAAGGGAAACAACAGATCCAAAGTGGATACATGATCATAGGAAGGAACAGCATCAATGAAGGTATGATCATGAAACTAATAGAATCGGGGATCTCCAATGGATTGTATAATCCAGGATATGAAGAGAATCACTGATCTCAAAAGTATGTACATCCTAAGGTTCCTTAAGCGGAGTGGCGTGTCGTAAGTATGCCGCGGAACATACCAACGGTACGTCACTCTACTTTAGTCACCTAATCCATCAACCAAGGGTCATCCTAAAACGACGAAAGTTCGGGTTTACACCCCCTCGATCAAGTCTAAGTTCTGTAAGGTCAAGCCTAAGTTACGTATATAAACAACGCCGTAGGCCCCATATAGTCAAACTCAGACTTGAACCAAGGTCAACCTAGCGCTCTGATACCAACTTTGTCACGACCCGAAAGAGCACGTGACTAGCCCTTGAACCATATGAAGTCTATAGGACTCCATCTGATCCAAGTAAGCCAAAAGCCCAGAAATCTAAAACCATTTTAAGAATAAGTAAAGAAAACTGGTTTAAAGAAGTGAAGAAATACAGGTTTGAAATCAAGGTTTTTAAATAACTAAGCCGAAGGTATGTTTTGAAAACAATAAAGTCTTTTCTAAAAATTTCGGCAGAGTTTCTTTTGTAAAAATGGCCCCGAATGGGGTAAAACAAGAATAACAATACATATATGCAATGATAAGGCATCCCCAAGCGGGAGCTAGCTCTTCGTCAATCGACGGTCACAACCACACAAGATATAATATACAACGCCAAGTGGCGAGGATCAAATCCAAAGAAAGCTCAAAAGCAACAAGAAAACCGCAATACTACTAAGCACGACTCTAGGACGAATAATACAACACTGTCTCTAAGTCTGAAAGAATATACAAGTTTTGGTTGATGGACAATTTCTAGATACAATGAAATAAAATGAATACAATGGTGATTCTTGATGCGAAAGAATCCACCTACCGAAAGCAAATCACCCGCAAGAAAGAAGTGTGCCAGAAATGCCGCAATAGAACCTGTACGGCAGAACCTGCAAGAACTGTGGCACAACGGGGGTGAGTTGCCAACTCGTGAATAGAAATATCTACAAGCAGAAACCGAATGCAAGACATAAACCTAAGTCAACAATCAGTAATATAATCCACAAAAGTACATCTGAGTGCAATAAGGTGGCAAGGCAACATCTAAGCAGGTATGCAGTGCCAGGTACTCAGGTAATCACATGTCATCAGTGTAAGGTATGTCTGCATGAAGTAACTATGATGAAACATCAATGATATCAATACACATATATTAGCGTCCCATACCACTAATATTGGTGTAAGGGTATATATAACAGCGCCCTCATACCCTGTTATATATACAAATAAAGTATGATCAATGTAAAACCAGTCTGTATATGATCCATGTCTATATGTGTGGAACCCGTCCACTCGTCACCCACTGACGAAAAGCATCATGTATGCAATGTGAGGATATAAACAAAATCATGGAAAAACATCATGAAACCCGTGCCTAGCATCGACACATAAATCCTCCTGTATCGGGCATCCGTCATTCCGGGTCAGCCCTCATCTCAAGGTATATATATCGGGAATCCGTCAGTCCGGGTCATCCCTCTCTCAGTACATCGGGCATCCGTCATTCCGGGTCAGCCCTATATCAATCCATTGGGCATCCGTCCTTCCGGGTCAGCCCTCTCTCAGAGTATATATCGGGAATCCGTCAGTCCGGGTCAGCCCTATATCAATCCATCGGGCATCCGTCCTTCCGGGTCAGCCCTCTCTCAGAGTATATATCGGGAATCCGTCAGTCCGGGTCATCCCTATATCAATCCATCGGGCATCCGTCGTTCCGGGTCAGCCCTCTCTCAGTACATCCTCTAGCACCGAGAAAACACGGGGCGACGCCCCAAATATCATATCAAGGGAACCGGGTTTTTCATAAAAGAGCATCTTTTCTTAAATAATCCCACGGTCCTCAAAATCAGAAATCACATGAAAATCCACATCAAGAAGTAAATCCAATACGATGTGCTATGCAATCAATCCATGATGTATGCGACATGTAAAGAAAGGTAATCATATCGGAAATCATGCAACATGGAATAGTAATGTGCATATGTCGAGAGAAACTGCTCCTTTAGAATGAATCATCTATGTTGTATACAGGTATAAGTGTACAATATGCCAAGAAAGAATCATATCATGAATGCAACAATACTACAGTGTAGTGGCATGGCAATTATCGATGATGAAGTGTGTGAGCCGGCAAATAGTGTACGTGGAACATACGCATCATCGATAATGGTGCTGGTGTCCTAACAGCATGATAATAATATAGCAATGAACATATACCAGCAATGCAAATAGCATGAAGATGCAGAAATCTAGTAGTCAACACCACAGAGAAGTATCTACTAAGCAACTACATCTAAGTATCAGGTCAAACAGGAGGGGTAGGTGTGGAAACCACCTAAATCTGAGTCGGTATATATATAAAGATATATAGTCGGTGATCTCGCCTCAATGTCATATCATAAGATATCCTCGAGTTATGAGTGCGGATCTATCATCAATATCGGCACGTACGGTAAATCATCGTACGGCATCCCCATAGCTGGGTAGGGGTCAACATCTCACTGTCTCATCACATAACAGGTATCACCGTCATCAGATCATATAGTCTAGAGTACTACTCTATGTCTAGTACAAAACGGTAACATCAGTAAGTATGCATGCGGGGGTAAACACATATCCCAAGCCCGCAAGAAGCACAAGTCACATCCCACATATGAATCGTATCAAATCACCGATCCCGGGGCACCAAGCCCACAACCTCGACTCATCTCCAAGTCATCACATATCGTCAATCACAGTGCAAGTACAAGTGATAAGCAAGGGTGTGTGTATAGGTGTAATTCTATCCTAGGGTTCGCGACTATGAACTACACTAGTCACTTCTAACCCTATACTATCCATAAACACCTATTAACACAATAAACTACATAGTAATCTATCTACGGACTGCGGGGGTGCTATACGCCATCCACCCGACTTCCCCCTGTAGATATAATCTACTCACCTGTATCATCATTTGCGGACATCACCACGCAATTGCTTGTCGTCCCGAAGTCTTCATGGGTACCTACACATCAAATATCGTATATGCGCATTAAAACCAAATCCAAGTTAAAACGGCGCATGAAATCCAAAACGATACGATAAGGGGGCCTATAGGTGAGAACCCATGGCACGCCTTCAAAACCACATATAAATCCTCTATATCGTCGTATAAACGCCCAATAGTCGAGGCAAAACACAATCCATAATTTCAGAACCAAAAACACGGAATACGAAAACACGAATCCAAAATAGCAACTTAGGATATATGTCCCAGATTTCACCCTAGATAGAATCTGTCAAAACTAGAAGTACCCGGGCCAAGAATTGAGGAATTGGGGCTGTGCACAGAAAACGAGGAGAATCCCCTCTGCTCTGGCCGCAAATTGCGGCCAGAATGGGAAATTCGGCGGCCTCACTTTAGAATGGGGAGCTAGGGTTTTAGTGAAGAGGGAGAGTGAGGGAAGAGGGCAGCAGCAGCAACAAAGGAAAGGGGAGAGAGAAAAGAGATGGGGAAATGATGAAGGCATGGTGCAAAAAGGTGGGGTTGACTTGTTTTCTCTCTCTCTCATCATTATACCATTTTCTTTCCCTTTTCTTTTCTTCTAAACTCTTCTCACCCCAATAGTAAACCCAAAAGATAAATCATGGCAAGAAAATACACAAGTGTAGGAAAAAGTGATATGTGCAAGTTTTGCACAAAATTGCCAAAAAAATCCGATTAGCGATTTTAATCGCGATTAGCACTAAATTAGTGTCAAACTAATCACAAAAACTTAAAAATGTCATAATTCACTAATTTACCCTATTTTAGAATTTTCCATAATTTTTCTAACATTTTTCCTATTTATTTACATTTAATATTAAAATAATCAATAAAATAATATTAAATTATAAAAATTCCCAAAATTAATATTTTATATTTTTGAAAATGTTACAGCTTGAAACTAGTTGGGTCATCATCTCATGATGCAATCCTCGCTCCCACTGTCATAGAGAAACCGAAGTATCTCTCAGGTGGGTGAGGAACCCTACTAGATCGGCGGAGAGGCTGAGGATCGTTGGAAACTATTGAATCCTTTGGTTCTACCAAATCATCAGCTGCATTTTGTATAGCTGGAACATTTCCAGTTCTACATAACAGACCTTGCCTCGAGCTTGTCCGGATTTTGCTTTTAGACATAGGCCGGACAACCCCAAATCTTAACAAACTTAAGATATGGGCTCTTCCCTTTCTATATCACATATGAAGTGGTAGGCAACTGATTTGATTTGAACCCTATTCAATAGGTATGCAACTTCACAAGTGCATAACTCCCTAAAGGAAATAGGAAACTCTGTAGTACTCATCATAGAGCACACCATATCACATAGGGTGCTATTGCTCCGCCCCGATACACCGACGTGCTGTGGTGTATACGGAGGAGTAATGCTGAGAGAGAATCTCATTCTCCTTTAGAATAGTCCAGGAATTCCATACTCAAGTATTCTCCTCCTTGATCACATCAAAGGACATAATACTTATACCCATTTTTGTTTCTCTACTTCTAATTTATATTCTGTGAATATCTCAAAAGCTTCGGACCTGTGTTTCAACAGAAACATATGTCTGAATCTTAAGAGATTATCAGAGAATGTAATGAAGTAGAAAGAACCGATCTTGGCATGTGTAGACAGGGGACCTTACATACATCAACATGTATCAATCCCAAGAGTTCACTAACTTTTTCTCTGTTTCCAATAAACAGAGCTGTGGTCATCTTATCTTTGTGACATGACCGGCAAGTTTCACAAGATGTAAATTCAAACTAGTTTAAATATGCATCTATATGTAACTTAGCTAGTCGGGTCGCATTGATATGACCTAGTCTACAATACCTCAAGAAGGATTCGTTCATATCTGAACTCTTCCTCGTGTATGTGTTCCGTATACTAAGAACTGTAGTTTGATTTAGAACATCAATGCTTTTAGATAACGTGCCTGAATCGATCAACTCTTGATATAGGAAATGTTCAAAACATTATCCAACTATACAAAATTATATCACTTCTTTACTAATAAAGAGACTGATATGATTTTGTATATCAGGTTCGGTATCTAATAACATTCGTTCAGAATCAATGTATTCAGGTAATACAGGGTGATAGTGACCAACAAACTTGGCTGCAACACTTGCACCATTTTTTGTCTCATGAAACTTATCACCCGTTCTCAGTTCTCTACCTATCTGTAGCCCATGTAATAGATTACATATACGGGATCCTGATCCGGCATCACATACCCAGGATGTAAAGGATACTGAGAAACAGTTCTGTGTAATGAACACACCCGAAGATGATACATCAACATGCATTTTCTTCGTTTGGGCGGCACGGGAATTCTGGTAATCCCCAATTTCCTGCTCTGTCTTATAACAATTATAAGTTGGAGCGGGACCAACGTTCCCCAGCTCAGTATAACAAGCGGGTTCGGTCAATATATCCGTTTTATTATTTTGATTAAGGCGTGATATGGTCGCTACCTGGAGAGAGAGAGAAGAAAACACTCAGCGTATGCTCTTGCAAGATTAGATTGGTTATATAATATATCTAATCAGGATGTCTCCCACTGTTTTAGTCAAATCTTCCTTCAAACCCTAAAAGGAAAGACTAGCCGGGATTAATTACGCGCTACAAGTTCGCCAATCTTTCAGCCAGGCCAGTGTCGGTACTTTGAGGGAGGTCCCCCGTTCTTTCGCACGAACCTAATTAAAGTAAACCTCGTTTCCCAGAGGCGTAACCCCGTTAACACCTTTCTAGACACCTACTTGATCGGCTAATTGTAATGTGTAAAACTGTCCCAGGTGTAACTCTTACTCGCAGCGGGTATCGGGATCCAACTATCTAATAGAAGGTATGCAATCTCATTGCAAATTTCAACTCTTGAAATTCCCAATAATATTTTACCCCTAGCGTCCCATGACCTTGACGCAGGCCAACAAACCACAGTGCGCTAGTCAAGTTCAACCCGTCATTTCTTGATTGAATTAAACCCACCCGCACGACCCTTGACGCAGGCCAACAAAGTCGCACGACTATCCTAACTCAATCTGCATCATATGCATAAGCAGATAAATACTAGTTAGCTACCGCACACTACGCCTTGACGCAGGCCAACAAACGTAGCACGAATACTAACTACTACTTATCTGAAATGACGGAGGGCTACGACAGGTTTTTATGAAAACCCTTTGCGTAATGAACTTGATATCGTTGTAGAATCGAGTGATTTTAAATGGAGTGTTTTTGAGGCTTTTCTAGTTTTGCTAAAGGGGTCACTCCCGGTGAAGGGATCGTCGGCCCTTTCCTCATCGAATAAGGTGCAGGATATATCATATATACCGCTGTGCAAAGAAAGAACTATAGAAGCAATCAAAAGACAAACCGAGTTTGTAGCATCTGCCAGTCATTGCTAAAGGAGTCACTCCCGGTGAAGGGATCTCGGTCCTTTCCTTATCGAATAAGGTGCTGGATGTTCTACAAGGAACACCGCTATGCAAAGCAAGAACTTTAACTACCTGTTTTATTTAGAAATTCGATTCCACAACATCTTAGGTTTCTTTTAGTTTCATTAATCTCATTAATGAAGTCCCATTATATTTTGCTTCACAAGCATCTCTTTTGAAACGAAATCTGCAATATAACATATATCTCATATATATAAAATATAAACATTCGTCTCAGGCAGTAATATGATCTCATCACAGAACATTGCAGCAGAAGAACATATATGAAATATTGGATATACTAGGACGTCCGTGTTTTCAATACGAGCCTGTATAAAACACGGATTCCACGGTCGCGATGAATAGCCAAACCCACATCCCTAGACCCCTACGAGAGCGGCAAGCAACACTGCCAATTCTAGGGTTAGGAGACCCGGTCTCGACTCCTCGAGATGGTCTCCCACTGGACCATAAAACCCGGTTACTTGTGCTCCCCGCCTTGGGTTTACCTAATGCGGAAAAGTAAATAATATACAACGGTGACATCTTCCGCTACCTGGAAGTGTCCCAATAAAAGAATATTACATACAAATGAATTTTACATGAATGAAAAAGAAAAAACTCTCATCTCACATAAAACCCCCGGCTATTCAAACGCAACGATCCAATATAACATATCACAGCAACACATAATATCTCATATCATCAACGTAAGCAAGTATGTGTATCCCGATTGTCGTTGATGTATAGCAACGAAGCCGGCGATACACCACATACTACGATTACGGTCACAGAAAAGAAAGTGTAAAACTACAACAGTTGGAATCCGCAACCTCCTTAGACATCGCATGCCTAACCAAATGAATTCCTTAGACATCGCATGCCTAACAGTTATAAACCCCGCATTTCAGTCTCATTATCGAAAACTCTTTTCAATGTCAAGTCGGGCAATTCAACAGGATTCCCGACGTCCTAATCGAATGCTCGTCGCAAACTTTAGTAGACGGTCGCACCCCCGATACCGTCGACGAAGTGCACCAAGGCGGAACACCGCTACCGGGAGCACCCGAACGGATGCTTTCGGCGACGGGGTTCTCCTACAGTCACTTGGTCGGGGCTATGGGGCGTAGCTGTCTATTAAGTTTACCCGGCGAGTATCCGCGTATGCTACATGATTGCGATGGACTTTTGATCGCATCAAAATTCCGTGGCAACCGATCATTTGAGACTAAACTGCTATGTTTATAATATTCAAATCTGTTATCTCATAACTACCTGTGGATTCCAAATATTGTATCACATTCCAGATAAATAGACAAAGTTAAACTTTCCGATCGAATCATTAAACACCCAAGATTTCCCCAATTTATCTCAACACTTGAAATCAGTTTAAAAACATCCATCACATGCCACAGTACCAATGGTCCAGCCGTAGAAGGGTCAAGCCAACGCCTCACATGTGGCACGCCGTACTGCCCCAAACCCTAAGGTTCAAAACGCAGTTCAAGACGGTCACATAATCGAGTTAAGGTTTGTTGTCTTCTAGAGGGTCCACCGCGTTACTTGCACGACTTAGAACGTTCTTAAACACGAGGAAAAAACCAACTTTTGAAAAATTTTCCGACAGGGGAAAAATTGAGTTATTGATATCCGTTCGAACTTTTTAACAGTTTCTAAAAGTTATCCGGACAAAACACAAAAGACGCAGTTAAAGTTCCCGATCGAATCATCGAATCCCCAATACAACCCAGAAAATTCAACAGTTGAATAAATATTAAAAATTCCCAGAAAATACAGCACTAAAAGACAAGAATTACTGTGCAAATTTCAAACAGTGAAGTGACTAAAGTGTCGCGGAACCGCCGCACATGCCATGCATGTGCCGCGGTTCCGCCGCGCTTTGGTAGAATCAGGCGCACGTGCTTCACAGTAACTCTTGTATTTCCCTGCTGATTTTTTTGAGCATTTTTAATTTGGAAAAAATCACAGTTTTAAAAAATTTCCAGAAACTAGGGTATATCAGGTTTTCCGGGTTCGATCGGACTCTAAACTTCGTCTAGACTTCGCCAAAAGCTCTAGCTTGGCTCTGATACCACTGTAGGGTTGCTAGGCACGCGCACAAGGGTCTGCGAGACATCAACCATGCCCGATTTAAAATTTAGCCGTGCCGAACAACCCGAATACGGAACTTTAAACTAGAGATTAGGCGAAAACAAGCATGCTAAACACTTTAACACTAAGTGAGAGGGATTACAACCTTTGTAGATCCGGTCCTTCACTTCATATGCTCCGTGTTGTGGTCCCTTCGCTGCGATCATCGGGATCCGGACTCTCGAGATGTTCCACGAAGAGAAAGATGTAACCTTTGCTTCCAATCTTCGATACTAAGATGATCTACCTTGAAGTTTCTTTAACACAAGCTAACACTCATGAAATGATGTGAACACCCTCATCTAAATGGCAAGGGAAGATGAGGATGATGAAGTAGGATTTTTTCTCTCTTTATTTATCTTTTTCTTATATTTATTCATCACTTTAGAAAAACTAGTAAGCTTTTTCATGAAGAGAATGAAGGAAGAAGATGAACAATAATATGATAGATTTCCTTTTGTGATGAATAATAAAAGAGATAATGATGAATTATGCAACCATGGTCAAGTAACCATTGTAGAGATTGAACTAGGGTTAAAGGGTGTGGTTGGGTTAAGAAATATCATGCTAAAATATCTTTTCCAAAACAAAAAAGAAAACCTTCTAGAAACATCTAGAAAGGTTTAACCCTAATCAAACCCTAACCATGTTTAATCTCTACTAAACATGTTGCATTAGTAATCATATCATGTTACAATATTATATATCACATATATAATATTTATTGTAACCAAATAAAATAATACATTTAACATATATCGCATATATATCAATGTATTACCCGAGTGAGAAAAAGAATCTTTTAGTGAGCTAATATTAGTTAATGTAATTTAATATATCATATATATTATTATACATTAAATTATCGAATCAACACTTGATCCGACAATCCGGCTATATCGCATATAACCGACTAATATTTATCCGTACCGATTCATCGAATCAACACTTGATCCGATAACCCGGCTGATATCAAATATCGCGAGAATATAATACGGTATCACATATCGCATTATCCTCGGTCCCGCACATATCACATATGTGCTCCTACTCCGTTTTGCCTGAGCCAAGAAAGCTCTGTGTAGGACTCTAAAGAATCGTCAATACGCCGGCAGTAGGTGATGATCATATCAAACACCCACAAGCTGCAAGCGGTCAGCTAAACGTAACAGCTACCCAGGTATCGAGCGCTCAGAAGATCAACAAGCAAGCCTGTAACTTCTCCTGTGAATCCAAACAGTAACACTCCCGTACAGTCCGGTCTCGTCGTCTGATATGTCGCATATCTTGCCTAGGGGTGGTAAACGTCAGACCCCAGTAGCTCGATAAGTCGTGTCGATATGAGGTCTATAACAGTTCGAGAAACTACTGATAACACTTACCAGTAAATCTCAGCAACCCTGGCCAGGGATTTCCGGTTATAGCCAATCGAACACAGCACAACATCAACTCCCTATACCGGGAGAGAGGAATCCCCTCCTATCGCTCATTGCCTCCATGTGATTCGGGACTGTACCCAAAAGCCACCTTTTTCCATGCCCTCTTGGACGTGGTATGATGGAAATCAAAGCACAGTGGGAATCACACAAGACTCTATGACGATCTCGGGTCGACAGACTACTCTGTACCAGTGTCACCGGAGAACTGCCATCTGACGTATGGTATAATACCATCTGGGAGTTCTCGGCGAGTCCGTCCAGTGTACCCAGTCTCCACTGAGCACCCGTACACCATCCTTGATGTCAAACACCGATGGATATGGGATCATCCATCGCCCATCATATGGGTCAAGATGCGTATACGCTAGTCTACTCTTGTGTATCGATGCCCTGTCTCAATACACCCTCGACTAGGAACAATTATAGGATGTACTCGTCGACTACCGTGGCCCCACTAGTATGATCTCATCATAGTCCCAGTAGTCGAGTACATATCCTAAGGGCTTTATCAACATGTAATATAGAGACAATCAGAGTACATGTTAAGATAAAGTACAACCAGATAGCATACTATCATGTCGAGCAAGAAAGTCCTCCATATATGTGTCCTAGCATCCACTACAATATACATCGTATGTACAGTAATGGCCTCTAGCTCATACATATAACTAACATTCACATCGTACTCGTTCATCACATTAACATCTCGCATCACAATAAATAAACGTCACACTTGTTCTCTTTTAAATCGTACTTATCATGATTCACTTATCATTTCATTTTCTCCTAAGTCAAATGTTCATTAGCATCAACTTCAATCATATTATTGTTTGTAAATCCTACAGTCATGTCCGTCGCATATCATTTATCAGGATAACATAAACAAACAATATTCCATATCAATGGTTGCGGGGGTGCTATACGCCATCCACCCGACTTCCCCCGTAGATATAAATCTACTCACCTGTTAAACTCCTCGCTTAGCCGTAGTCGATGCGGTTCGTCGTCTTGAAATCCATGCGAAGGTATCTACAATCAATATGAATTCGCAAAGCTATTAACATCAAAAACTCAAAACCAAGAATTCATATATCATAAACATAGCCGAAACCCTAAATAGGGTCGCTATACATGAAAACTGCCACATTAAAAACCCAATAATACCAATACGCATTTACAAACACAATAAATATCGTAGGTATTAATATTTACGTCATCTTCATTTTCATTTAAAACCCACGTCAAATTTTACTGAAAAGCTAGTAAGCAGCTTAAATCATTTTATCTCATTTTAACACAAAGCTAGAAATTTAACAATTCTAGCAATTTCCAACAACACCAAGTAGCTTAACATCGTGATCCAAACCATTTTCAAAATTTTATTCTCAACCAAAACATGTTTCAATAAAACCTAGTTTGCTAATTATCTCAATTAGACAAATAGGAATTTAACAAATATCATTCTCACAAAATGATTAAGTTTTCCAAATCTTCACTTCATGATAACCATCTAACACATCAAAACCCTAACTAGTAAACTGTATATTGGTATAAGAAATTATACCGATCGATCCGTGTCCTTCGGTCTTTAGCTATCATTCCACGCTCCTCGCGGCATCTTCGATCTCCGGTCTCCTCGTCGAAGTAGCATCACGTCAACGAATCTTTATACGGGCTACCGTTTCAAACCGAGCCAACTCGGATATGAAGTTTGCTAGCCGACATGTCCAGGATTGATGTAGAGAGTGTGTAGAATAGTTTGTCTCAAGGAACCTAAGCGATTGGGTGAGGGTTAATTGAAGTTGCCTTTTGGTATAATGAAGTGAACAATGGAAATTTTGAAATGAACAAATTTCTTCACCCATGAAAATGGGTCGGCCACACCCAGCACTTCAAAGTGCTCGGCCACAACAAAACTTCTCTGTGGAATTGGAAAAATGGGAGTGAGCTCAAAAAATGTATATATATGAATCAATCATCCAAGAAATTAATCCAACTCTTTTTTTTCAAAACCAAACAAGTGGGGCCGGCCACTTGAGAAAATGGTCGCTATGAAATGAGAGTGAGGTGATCACAAGCCTAATGAAGTGGTGAGCTTAAAGGAAATATCCATACAAAAAAAAAATCTTAAGCTCAAACAAAAGGAATTAACGGAACTAGTGAGTCACAAATATGACTCATCAATTCAAGAATAATCCCACACCCAGTAGAAGAAAGCTGCTGGAGACCATGGAAACCACAAAAAAGCCCATCACAAACAAAAAGCCATATTTGCAAAGAACCCCCTCACAACAAAAAATAATATTAAGAAGAATAGCACACATAAAAATAATATTTAATTAGGGAAAAAATCTATGTAAACCAAAACTTCCCGTTGACCCCCAAAGCTCCCGCACTAGCTTTATTTTAGCTAAACTAGGTGCCGGCAAGTTTATACGGAAGTTTGATCAAAATCGGTTAAAACGGAAAATACCGACTATTTTACCCTAAAACGTAAAAATTCGTATAACGATTTCAGAAACGTTACAGAACTGGGAAAGGGTGATCATTCCGTATAAGTAGGGAATGGTGCAAGTATTGCAGCCAATGCAGTTGGCGAATATCACCTAGTATTACCAAGTCGTAATACACTGATTCTGAATGAGTGCTATTATATACCGAACATGATGTGCAACATTATATCAGTTTCTTTATTATGTAAAGAAGGATATAATTTTGTAGTAAAGGATAATATTATGAACATATTCCTAGATCAAAAGTTGATTGCATCAGGCTCGTTACATAATGGCATATTCATTCTCAATCAAAATACAGTCCTCAATATACAAAACATACACAAGAGGAAGAGTTCAGAAATGAACGAATCCCTCTTATGGCATTGTAGACTTAGTCATATCAATGCGACACGACTAGCTAAGTTACATAAGGATGGATATTTGAATCCGTTCGAATTATTATCTTATGATACTTGCCATTCATGTCTCAAAGGCAAGATGACCAAAGCTCCGTTTAGTGGACACGGAGAAAGAGTTACGGAACTCTTAGGACCGGTACATAGTGATGTATGTGGTCCTATATCTACGCATGCCAGGAACGGTTCTTCCTACTTCATTACATTCACTGACGATCTCTCTAAATACGGACATGTGTTCCTGATGAAACACAAGACTGAAGCTTTTGAGAAATTCAGAGAATATAAGCACGAAGTAGAGAACCAAACGGGCAAAAGTATTAAAATCCTTCGATCTGATCGAGGAGGAGAATACTTAAGCAATGAGTTCCTAAATTATCTAAAAGAAGATGGGATTCTCTCTCAGCTTACACCTCCCTATACACCACAGCACAACGGTGTATCGGAGCGGAGAAATCGCACCCTATTAGATATGGTGCGCTCTATGATGAGCAATGCTGAGTTACATATTTCCTTCTGGGGGTATGCACTGGAGACAACAGCATACCTATTGAATCAAGTTCCAACTAAATCAGTACCTACCACACCATATGAGATATGGAGTGGGAAGAGACCGTATCTTAAACGAGTTAAGTTATGGGGTTGTCCGGCCTATGTCAAAAGGCAAAAACCAGACAAACTCGAGGCACGATCAGTTCTTTGTAAGTTTGTAGGATATCCAAGCAATTCATATGGATATCTATTCTACCACAATGAACAACAAAAGGTGTTTGTTGCTCAACATGCCACCTTTTTGGAAAAGAAATTTCTTGCAAAAGAAATTAGTGGCGAAGAGGTAGAGCTGGAAGATGTTCCAGCACCACAAACTACAACTGATGATTTATTGCAGCCAGAGGATTCAGTAGTACCCGATGAACCTGTAACGTTTTGAAAATCGTTTCGGTGAAATTTCGAAAAAAACGGTAAAATAAGGGGGTTTTCTGTAAAAAGTCAAAATACAAATATCTTATTATAAAAATTAAATATACATATTCTAGCTATGTAATTGCTAGTATTTGGTGTTTATTGAGCCACTGGTGAAATTTCAAATTTTCTGAAAAAAATTATTTTAATATTATTTTTAAGCCGTCACTAATATATTTAATTAAGGAAAATTACAAATTGGAATGAGTTGAAACAAATTTTGTGCATCATAAAACTTTAAATAAAATTTTATCATATGGTTTTTGAAACGAAATCGTTTGCCAAAACGGTTTAGAAAATATCGAAGAAAAAGGCTTTTTTCGGTGAAATTAGTGTAAATGGTTGTTTGGGGTATAACATTTATCTTTTTCCCCCACACCCACACCCACACTCACTCACCCCCCATCCCCATGTGGCTGAATTCAGCAGCACGTCCCCCCCATTTCCCCACTCCATTCCACACAGAAAAGAAAAGAAAAGAAAAGATAAAGGGAAATGAAAGAAAGTCAAAAGGGGGTGTAGACTTTGTCTTTTTCTCCCCATTTTTCTCCACCTCCCTCTCTCTCCTCCCCCACTCCCTTTATGGCAAAAAATTCCCGCACAAACAGCCCTCTTTCTCCCCCCCATTGTTCCATCTCTTTTGCTTCAAAAAAATTCATCAAATACCCATCAAAAAAATTCCTAAAATCGAAATCTAGTTCTTACCCATTTTAGTGTAGCCTTAGATGCATGGATCTTGGTGCAAGGATTTCATTTTGGAGGTCTAGATTTCATGTTTGATCATGGATTTGTGAGGTATAAATCTTGGCTTTTTGTTTAATTTGTTGCTAATACTTTAGTCTAGCTTAATTATAAGTTTAAGTGTGGTTTAATGTCTTTAGTTCATGCAAATCCAAACTAAATTGTTGTTTATGCATTTTTGCTAAAATGGTTGAAATTTGGGTAAAATTGCAAACTAGTTTTTTTTTAACGTATATAGTTTGATGAGATTAAATTGTGGTTATGGGTTATATGACTTATTTAAGTTATTTAATAAGTATTATGGCTGCTAGAATTGTTTAAACGTCGAGTTTTGTACTAAAACGGGAAATTTTGCTTGCTAGTTTTTCGGAAAAACGGCTTTTAAAGTGAATTTGGGGTTTTTGTGAGTTTTAACCTATTTTATATTAAAATTAGTGTTCGCGAATGTGCAAATGAGTGTATTTGGGTTTTTCTCGATGGTCTGGCATTTGTACGCCGATGTCGAGGGTTTTCGGGTTGATTTGTGGAAGCAACCATAGGTTTTGACCTATGTGGGATTCGTGCGTCGTTTTGGTCATGAGTCGGATTTTAATGCGATACGGTGTGTTATGATATGTAGGTACCCCATATGGACTTCGAGACGACAAGCAAGCGTGTGGCGGCGTCGGCACCGGCAAGCGAGGACCAGGTGAGTAGATTTATATCTACGGGGAGAAGTCAGGTGGATGGCGTATAGCACCCCCGCAGTTCGTGGTGATGTATACGAATACGTATGCACACATATATATATTGTTTATATATTGTTTGAGATTATTGATGATAGAGATGGATCCTTGGTGTGATTGGATTTTTTTAGTGTTGCGAAACCCTAGAGTAGTGGTTGCACCACACATACACACACACCCATATTTGCATGCATTCTTCTTTCATATGTGCGTACATGGGATTATATTGATGTGTATATTTACACATAGGTATGGGACTATGTGTTTATATACTGGATTTGAGGATAGTAATTGGGATTTGAGATGAGTCGATGATATTGGGCTTGAGGCCAGAAGATCCGTGATGTGTTTTGGTTCGTATTGAGATACGACATGATGTTTTAGCGGGTCTTTTTGACGTAGTGATTCTTATACATGCATGCATACATAGATGGTATCAATATTGTACTAGACGTAGATCAGTACCCCGATCATGATATTTGATAAAGAGGATATCAGATGAATAGTATGATGAATGTGATATTGACCCGTACCCAGATTTGGGATGCCGTACGACGGATTTACGTACGAGCTATATTTTGATGATTGATCCGCACTCTTGACTTGGGATGTCTGATTATAGATATGATATCGGATATGATATTATTGAGGCGGGATCACCGACTAATATATATACAGGTATGTATATGTATCGACTCAGATGTTAGGCGGTTTCCTTACCTGTAGCTTAGCTTGTTAGTTCAGCCGTATAGTTTAGTGTAGTTGTTAGATTAGATTAGACTCCCACCTATTTCAAACTAGAGGGTCATGGGTATTTTAAAAGACAGGTCAAGGGATCCTACGGATATTTCAAAGGACGTATCTTTTCATAAAAACATCGTAGCCCCTGTTTTCAAAACCACATGATTCGTGTTATTTCAAAAGGCACCATTTGTAGGACTTATATTAGATTAATGCAGATTAGTTATAGTTGCGTCTAGTTTTCAGCTCCCGCTCCTTATTGTGGTTCGCTTCGCATCGCATGCTTATATTATGTTTCATACTCCATTATTGATATCATGCTGTTAGGACACCAGCACCATTACCGATGATGCGTATGTACCGCGTACACTTACTTGCCGGCTCACACACATCTTCATCGGTAATTGCCATGTCACGTACACCTTAGAAAATATTATTGCTTGACATAGCATGTTAACTAATAGTTTAGACATTGTAGTTATTACCTGCTACTTCATGCATACTGTTATTCATTGTTATGCCGTATTCATGGATTCTCATGCTTATATTCATGGTTTTACATGCTATTGATGATTCGGATTCCCATGATATTTTATGGATTTGGAGGAAAACCGCAAAACATATATAAACTGCTTTCTTTCTTTTTAAATAAAAAATGCGGTTTTCCTATGATGTATGAGTCGTCCACCATGAGTTTGCTGATGGATTTCGAGACCCGATTCGAGGAGATGGATGAACCGTTTCGGGTACATGGTGGGCCCGGTGCGGTACCCCGGGGCAAGAGGAATGTGTTGTTGACGTTGAGCCGGGCAGGGGAGCACTACCGACCGGTGATATTACCGACGAGTCGGATATCCGGAGGATACCGTCGTGGTCTTGAGATGGATGGTAGGGGCCGGTCTGGATTGACGGCACCCTAGATATTGATTTTGAGATATTGAGGTACAGAGATTGTGAGACAGAGATATCGAGATATTTGGACACTTGTTTTGTGTCGATGTTGGGCACTGTTTTATGCTGATTTCATTTATGGTACCCTCGCTTTAAAAATACAGAAATCTCACTGATTTATGAAAGAAGTTTTCGTCAGTACATGCATTCTGTTCCGTGCATTCATACCTCCTTCATATGATATATTGCTACCTGAGGCACTGACACAGGCACATGAGATTATACTCGGGTTAGATATTTACCCTAGCCTTGTTATAGGATGCATGTTATTGGAGGATTATATATTATGATCGTATGACCTAGGATTGCGTCATACATGCGATTTTTTATCCGTAGATGTTTTTCTATTCACGAGTTGGCAACTCACCCCCGTTGTGCCCCAGTTTCTTGCAGGTTTTGCCGTACATGTTTCTTTACGGCTTGCGGGCTCAGTTTCATTTGGGTGACTTGCTAGTAAGTAGGTTTTTCTTGTATCGTACCCATCATATTACCTTATATAATATTATTCCGTTGTATCTAGTAAATTCCATCAACCAAACATGTATTTATTGAGATAGAGACCAGTGTTGTTTATTCTTTCGACCTTAGAGTCGCTCGTTATATTTCTGGTGGTTTTGAGTTTCCTTTTGAGTTTTGA
Organism: Agapanthus africanus; assembly: GCA_030015575.1. Classification (NCBI taxonomy): domain Eukaryota; kingdom Viridiplantae; phylum Streptophyta; class Magnoliopsida; order Asparagales; family Amaryllidaceae; genus Agapanthus; species Agapanthus africanus. Next base: position 193,254,366 of record JASDDO010000010.1, on the reverse strand, counting down.
TCCTCGCCGTTGGCGTTGTATATTATATTGCTTGTGTGGTTGTGACCGTCGATTGACGAAGAGCTACCTCCCGCTTGGGGGTGCCTTTTTCTTGATTTTGTATACTATTCATGTTGTATCCCGTTTGGGAGCCAGTTTTTACAAAGGAGACACTGCCGAAATTTTCCGTAAATTTTGGATGTTTTTTTAAAAAAAAACCGCATAATTCGGCTTATGCTATTGAAACAACTTGCTTTAAGTTGGTTTTTCCTGCACTCTACTACTTTTCTTGGTTTGGATTTCTGGGTTTTCGGTTTACTTAGATTACGTACGTCTCGAGACGTTCGTAGTTTAGGTGCCGGTCATGTTCCGTACTTTCGGGCCGTGACAGAACCCCTGCCTCTCCGCCGATCTAGCAGGGTTTCTCATCCACCTAAGAGATACTACGGTTTTCTCATTGATGGTTGGAGCGAGGATTGCATCATGGAAGATGATGACCCAACTGTTAGTTATATGTATGCCCTAGAGGCCATTACTATACATAGGATGTATATTGTAGTGGATGCTTGGACATATATAGGGAGGACTTTCTTGCTCGACATGATAGTATGCTATCTGGTTGCTCTTTACCTTAACGTGTATACTGATTGTCTCCCTGTTACATGTTGGTAAAGCCCTTAGGATGTGTACTTTACTACCTGGACTATGATGCGGATCATACTAGTGGGGACATGGTAGTCCATAAGTACATCCTTCAAGGTCCCTAGTCGTGGGTGTATCGAGACGGGGCATCGATATACCAGAGTAGACTAGCGTGTACCTTCTCGACCCATACAGATGGGCGATGGATGATCCCATATCCATTGGTGTTTGACATCAGAGATGATATACGGGTGCTCAGTGGAGACTGGGTACACTGGACGGACTCGCCGAGAACTCCCAGATGGTATTATACCTTACGTCAGATGGCAGTTCTCTGGTGACACTGGTATAGAGTAGTCTGTTGACCCGAGATCGTCATAGAGTCTTGTGTGATTCCCACTGTGCTTTGATTTCCACCTTACCACGTCCAAGAGGGCGTGCAAAACGGTGGTTTTTGGGTACAGTCCCGAATCACATGGAGGCAATGAGCGATAGGAGGGGATTCGTCTCTCCCGGTATAGGGAGTTGATGTTATGCTGTGTTCGATTGGCTATAACCGGAAATCCCTGGCCAGGGTTGCTGAGATTTACTGGTAAGTGTTACCAGTAGTTTCTCGAACTGTTATAGACCTCATATCGACACGACTTATCGAGCTAATGGGGTCTGACGTTTACCACCCCTAGGCGAGATATGCGACATATCAGACGAACAGACCGGACTGTACGGTAAGTGTTACTGGTTGGATTCACAGGAGTGTGAGCGGGCTTGCTCGTTGATCTTCTGATCGCTCAATACCCGGGTGGCCGTTACGTTTAGCAGACCGCTTGCGGTTTGTGGGTGTTTGATATGATTATCACCTGCTGCCGGCGTATTGACGAGTCTTTAGAGTCCTACACAGAGGTTTCCTGGCTCATGCGAAACGAAATACGAGCACATATGAGATATGTGCGGCACCGAGAATAATGCGTGTATGTAATACCGTATTCTATTCTCGCGATGAATGTATCGATTGGTTGTATGCAATATAACCTAGTTATCGAATCAAGGATTGATTCGATAAGTCGATACATTGGATATTAGTCGGTCATATGCGATATGACCGGATCGTTAAATCAAGCGTTGATTTAATGATTTAATGCATAATTGTATATTTGATATATTACTTTGCATTAACTAGTATTGGTTCACTTAAAAAGGATTTTCTCACTTGATGTGCACATTGTATATGTGATATACTTTTGTGCATTTGATTGTATCATGTTTGATGATACATGATAGTTTGGTGTTTGGTTTAAACCATGGTTGGTCAATGGTTAGGGTTTCTTTTGCTTCATTTACTTATTCATTTATTTATTTATTCATTTTAGAAAGAAATAAAATGGTGGCAAACTTTGGATTATCTTTGAAGCTTCATGAAGCTTTGAAATGGTTGACCATTTTGTTTCTTTCCCTAACCCTAACCATTCAACCTAACCTTAGTTAATTCTCTACACCTAACTATGGTTGAGATTATGATAAGTACCTTTTTATTTTTCTATTTTAAAAATACTTATCATATTCTTTCTTCATCTTCTTCTTGATCAACAATGAAGAAAAGCTTGCCTCCATCAATGGCAACTTGAGAAAAAAATGAGAAATCTAAAACTAAAGTGAACCCACTTCCTTTTTCTTCATCCTCTACCACTTGCAAAGTAGTATAGGGTGTTTTCTTCACAAGTTTTATTACTTGGTGAAGTTGGAGCTTGATCTTGAGTTGCCTCGACGTAGATCATTTTCGGCATTGAAGTCGACGACCTAGCCCGCCCATTTCTCCGATGAAGCCGACGCTAGAGCCCAGGATCCGATGATCGCAATGAGGGGATTTCATCATGGAGCTATGGAGGTGGAGGACCGGATCTACAAAGGTTGTATTTCAGTTCAATTTTAGAGTAAAGTTGTTTGCTCGCATTTGTTATCGCCTATAAATCTAGTCAACGATCTAGTCTAGGGTTTCTCGGCACCTATAAAATTTGAATTTGGCATGGTTGATGTCTTGTGAGACCTCTAGTGAGTGCCTAGGAATCCTACAGTGGTATCAGAGCCTAGCTAGAGCCTTAGGCGATGCGTAGACGAAGTTAGAAACCCGATCGAACCCGAAACCCTAACTCCAAATTGCTCTCTGTACTTTTTTTGAAATCGGGGATTTTTTAGAATTAAAAATATGCAGAAAAACAAGCAGGGTCTTATATGAATTACTATGAAAAACGAGTGCCTAATTCAATTAAACCACCGCGGAACCGCGGCACTAGGCTAGCATGTGCGGCGGTTCCGCGGCCGTACGGTCTCCTTTTTCATTGAATTTTGTACAGTAATTCCTATATTGTTGTGCTGGTTTTCCTGGGAATTTTTAAACTGAACTCAAGAGTTGAGTATTCTGGGTTGTATTGGGGACTCCGTGTTTCGATCGGGAAGTTTAACTCCGTCTGTGTTTTTTCCGGATAATTTTTGAATATGTTAAAAAGTTCGACCGGATAAAAATACCAAATTTTTCCCCTGCCGGGAAATTTCCAAGTGTTGGATTTTTCCGTGGTTTAAAGACGTTCTAAGTAGTGAAAGTAACGCGATGGACCCTCTAGAAGACAACAAACCTTAACTCGATTATGTGATGGTCTTGAACTGCCCTTTGAACCTTAGGGTTTGGGGCAGTACGGCGTGCCACATGTGAGGCGTTGACTTGACCCTTCTACGGCTGGACTGTTGGTACTGAGGCATGAACTGAATGTTTTTAGACTTATTTCAAGTGTTGAGCTGTATCGGGAAAACTTGGGTGTTTGATTGTTCGATCGGAAAGTTTAACATTTTCTATTTATCTGGAATGTGATACAATACTTGGAATCCACAAGTAGTTATGAGATAACTGATATGAATGTTTTAAACACAGCACTTTAGTCTCAATTGATCGGTTGCCACGGAATTTTGATGTGATCAAAAGTCCGTCGCAATCACGTAGCGTACGCGGATACTCGCCGGATAAACTTAATAGACAGCTACACCCCTTAGCCTCGACCAAGTGACTGTAGGAGAACCCCGTCGCCGAAAGCATCCGTTCGGGTGCTCGCGGCAGCGGTGTTCCGCCTTGGTGCACTTCGTCGACGGCGTCGGGGGTGCGGCCGCATACTAAAGTTTGCGACGAGCATTCGATCAGGATGTCGGGAATCTTGTTGAATTGCCCGACTTGATATTGAAAAGAGTTTTCGATAATGAGACTAAAATGCGGGGTTTATAATTGTTAGGCATGCGATGTCTAAGTAATTCATTTGATTAGGCATGCGATGTCTATGGAGGTTGCGGATTCCAACTGTTGTAGTTTTACACTTTCTTTTCTGTGACCGTAAGTGTAATATGTGATATCGCCGGTTTCATTGCTATATGTCAACGACAATTGGGATGCGCATATTTACTTACGTTGATGACATGTGATGTTATGTGTTGCTTGATATGTTATATTGGATCGTCGTGTTTTGAATAGCCGGGTTTTTTTTATGTGAGATGAGTGTTTTTCATTTTCATTCATGTAAAAAACTTGTATGTAATATTCTTTTATTGGAGCACTTCCAGGTTGCGGAAGTTGTCACCGTTGATGTATATTATTTACTTTTCCGCACTAGGATAGACCCAAGGAGGAGGGCACAAGTAACCGGGTTCTGGAGTCCAGTGGGAGACCAACTCGAGGAGTCGAGTCCGGGTCTCCTAACTCTAGAATTGGTAGGGTTGCTTGCCGCTCTCGTAGGGGTCCAGGGGAGTGGGTTTGGCTATTCATCGCGACCGTGGAATCCGTGTTTTATACTGGCTCGTATTGAAAACACGGACGTCCTAGTATATCCAATACTTCATATAAGTTTCTTCTGCGGCGATATCTGTGATGTGATCATGTGATGTTCTGTGATAGATAAAGTATATAGTATATATGATATATTATATAGACGTTACTTATGTTTTGCACTCGCGCTAGCCCTGCCCCGCTCTGTCGTTAGTTACCTAACCTAACGGTGCACGAGGGGACATCGAGGCGAATGCGGATGGCATAAGTGTACGTCGTATTTATCTGTGATGTTTAGGTAATTTAAATTATGGGACTTCATTAATGTGATTAATGAAAGAAAAGAAACTAAGATGTTGTGGAATCGAATTTTCAAAAACATGTAGCTACAGTTCTTGCTTTGCATCGCGGTGTTCCTTGTAGAACATCCTGCACCTTATTCGATAAGGAAAAGACCGAGATCCCTTCACCGGGAGTGACTCCTTTAGCAATAAATGGCAGATGCTACACACTCGGTTTGTCTTTTGATTGCTTCTATAGTTTCTGCTTTGCACAATGATATATATGATATATCCCGCACCTCATTCGACGAGGAAAGGGCCGACGATCCCTTCACCGGGAGTGACCCCTTTAGCAAAACTAGAAAAGCCTCAAAAACACTCCATTTTTAAAATCATTTGATTCTACAACGATATCAAGTTCATTACGCAATAGGTTTTCAGAAAAAACCTGTCGTAGCCCTCCGTCATTTCAGATAAGTCCTACTTAGTATTCGTGCTACGTTTGTTGACCTCCGTCAAGGCGTAGTGTGCGGTATCTAACTAGTATTTATCTGTTTCTGCATATGATGCAGATTGGGTTAGGGTAGTCGTACGGCCTTGTTGACCTCCATCAAGGGTCGTGCGGGTGGGTTTGATTCAATCAAGAAATGACGGGTTGAACTTGACTAGTAGCCTATGGTTTGTTGACCTCCGTCAAGGTCATAGGGTGCCAGGGGAAAAATTATCGGGAATTTCAAGTGTTGAAATTTGCAATGAGATTGCATACCTTCTATGTGATAGTTGGATCCCGATACCTGCTGAGAGTAAGAGTTACTCCTGGGAGAGTTTTACACATTACAATTAGCCGATAAGGTAGGTGTCTAGAAAGGTGTCATGGAGAATCTATAATTAAAAGAATTTAAAGTCCCGTTACGCCTCTGGGAAAACGAGGTTTACATTAATTAGGTTCGTGCGAAAGCACGGGGGACCTCCCTCAAAGTACCGACACTGGCCTGGCTGAAAGATTGGCGAACTTGTAGTGTGTAATTAATCCCGGCTAGTCTTTCCTTTTAGGGTTTGAAGGAAGATTTGATAAAAACAGTAGGAGCCATCCTGATTAGATAAAATAATAACCAATCTATTCTTGCAAGAGCGCACGCAGAGTATTTTCTTCTCTCTCTCTCCAGGTAGCGACCATGTCACGCCTTAATCAAGATAATAATACGGATGAATTGACCGAACCCACTTGTTATACTGAGCTGGGGAACGTTGGTCCCGCTCCAACTTATAATTGTTATAAGACAGAGCAGGAAATTGGGGAATACCAAGATTCCCATGCCGCCCAAACGAAGAAAGTGCATATGATGCATCCTCTACGTTCTGGGTATTTGATACCGGATCAGGATCCCAGATATGTAATCTGTTACATAGGGCTACAGATAGGTAGAGAACTTAGAACGGGTGATAAGTTTCATGAGGCAGAAAACAGTGCAAGCGTTGCAGCCAAGTCTGTTGGTCACTGTCACCCTGTATTACCAATACATTGATTCTGAACAAATGTTATTAGATACCAAACCTGATATACAAAATCATATCAGTCTCTTTATTAGTAAAGAAATGATAAAATTTTGTATTGTTGGACAATGTTTTGAACATTTCCTATATCAAAAGTTGATCAGTTCAGGCACGTGATCTAAAAGCATTGATGTTCTAAATCAAATTACAGTTCTTAGTATATAGAACACACACAAGAGGAAGAGTTCAGAAATGAATGAATCCTTCTTGAGGCATTGTAGACTAGGTCATATCAATGCGACCCGACTGGCTGAAGTTACATTTAGATGCATATTTAAATTAGTTTGAATTTACATCTTGTGAAACTTGCCAGTCATGTCACAAAGATTAGATGACCATAGCTCTGTTTATTGGAAACAGAGAAAGAGTTAGTAAACTCTTGGGATTGATACATGATGATGTATGTTAGGTCCCCTGTCTACACATGCCAAGACCGGTTCTTTGTACTTCATTACATTCTCTGATAATCTCTCAAGATTCAGACATATGTTCCTGTTGAAACACAAGTCCGAACCTTTTGAGATATTCACAGAATATAAGTTAGAAGTAGAGAACCGATACGGGTATAAGTATTATGTCCTTTGATGAGATCAAGGAGGAGAATTCTTGAGCACAGGAAATCCTGGACTATTCTAAAGGAAAATGAGATTCTCTCTCAGCATTACTCCTCCGTATACACCACAGCATGTCGGTATATCGGGGCGGAGCAATCACACCCTATATGATAAGGTGTGCTCTATGATGAGTACTACTGAGTTACCTATTTCCTTTTGGGAGTTATGCACTTATGAAGTTGCATACCTATTGAATAGGGTTCCAATCAAATCAGTTGCCTACCACTCCATATGAGATATGGTAAGGGAAGAGCCCATCTCTTAAGTCAGTTAAGATTTGGGGTTGTCCGGCCAATGTCTAAAAGCAAAATCCGGACAAGCTCGAGGCAAGGTCTGTTATGTACAACTGGAAAGGTTCCAGCTATACAAACTACAGCAGATGATTTGGTAGAACCAAAGGATTCAGTAGATTCCAACGAACCTCAGCCTCTCCGACGATCTAGTAGGTTTCCTCACCCACCTGAGAGATACTTCGGTTTCTCTATGACAGTGGGAGCGAGGATTGCATCATGAGATGATGACCCAACTAGTTTCGAGCTGGCCATCAGGAGTGAGACTCTGTAAGAATGGCTGGATGTTTATCGATCTGAGATGGAATCCTTATACACCAATAAAGTATGGACTTTAGTTGCTATATCTGAAGGGTTAAATCCCCATCAGGAGCAAGTATATCTTGAGAAGATTACTTGGTGTAGATGGAAAAGTTGAGACTTTCAAAGCTAGACTTGTTAAAGGTTTTTCGTCATCGACCAGGCGTGGATAATGATGAAACCTTTTCTGGGGCCTATGCTTAAGTCTATCCAGATCCTACTTGCCACGGCTACATACCATGACTACGATATCTGGTGGTTGGGTGTCATGACTGCTTTTCTAAATGATGTTTTAGAAGAGAGAGTCTATAAGTACACAGTCAGAGGGCTTTGTAGGCAGTGGGAGCAGCGGAAACGTGTGCAAGATGTTTTATGTGATAAAGCAGGCACCGCGGAGTTGGAACATCTATTTTGATGAGTTAGTCAAACAGTTTGACATCATCAAAATGGTAGATGAACCTTGTATATACAAAAAGGTAGTAGGGAGTATGGTAGTGATCCTCGTAGAGTACGTGGATGACATACTCTTGATAGGGAAGAAGTTTCCTATGCTACGCTCGGTCAATCTCCGCTTATCATAATGATTCTCCATATAGGATCAAAGTGATACCTACTAAATCCTGGGTTTTGGATATATGAGATAGATCTAATTGGATATTAAGATACTCACTAGCTGTAGTGAGATGGTATCAATTGATCCTGGGGAGAATCACTGGAAGGGTTCCAAGGTGATAAAGACGACTGAATGTCAGTCACAGGCATTGTCTTTACCCTCAGTAAAGGGACGGTATGTTGGAAGAGTTCCAAGCTAGATACCGTGGCATACTAGACGATAAAGGCTGGATACATCGCTACTTAAGATGCTACCAAAGAGGCAGTCTGGATGTATATTTGTTCATGAGATGAACTTAGTTCCTCCCATTGTGTGACAATGGAGTTGTGGCTTATGCCAAGGAACGTCCATCCCATCAGTGATCCAGACATATTCTAAGGCAGTATCACCTGATCATGGAGATGGTTGATCTCCAGGATGATCAAGGTTAGGAGAGTGGACTCAGAGGATAACACGGCGGATCCACTCACGAAGGCCTATTCCCAGAGAGAGACTTTTATGGGATGGTTGAGTATGAGATACTGCAACCACTGCTATCAGATGGCCCTAGTGCAAGTGGGAGATTGTTAGTTATATGTATGCCCTAGAGGCCATTACTATACATAGGATGTATATTGTAGTGGATGCTTGGACATATATAGGGAGGACTTTCTTGCTCGACATGATAGTATGCTATCTGGTTGCTCTTTACCTTAACGTGTATACTGATTGTCTCTCTGTTACATGTTGGTAAAGCCCTTAGGATGTGTACTTGACTACCTGGACTATGATGCGGATCATACTAGTGGGGACATGGTAGTCCATAAGTACATCCTTCAAGGTCCCTAGTCGTGGGTGTATCGAGACGGGGCATCGATATACCAGAGTAGACTAGCGTGTACCTTCTCGACCCATACAGATAGGCGATGGATGATCCCATATCCATTGGTGTTTGACATCAGAGATGATATATGGGTGCTCAGTGGAGACTGGGTACACTGGACGGACTCACCGAGAACTCCCAGATGGTATTATACCTTACGTCAGATGGCAGTTCTCTGGTGACACTGGTATAGAGTAGTCTGTTGACCCGAGATTGTCATAGAGTCTTGTGTGATTCCCACTGTGCTTTGATTTCCACCTTACCACGTCCAAGAGGGCGTGCAAAACGGTGGTTTTTGGGTACAGTCCCGAAGCACATGGAGGCAATGAGCGATAGGAGGGGATTCGTCTCTCCCGGTATAGGGAGTTGATGTTGTGCTGTGTTCGATTGGCTATAACCGGAAATCCCTGGCCAGGGTTGCTGAGATTTACTGGTAATTTTTACCAGTAGTTTCTCGAACTGTTATAGACCTCATAACGACACGACTTATCGAGCTAATGGGGTCTGACGTTTACCACCCCTAGGCGAGATATGCGACATATCAGACGAACAGACCGGACTGTACGGTAAGTGTTACTGGTTGGATTCACAGGAGTGTGAGCGGGCTTGCTCGTCGATCTTCTGATCGCTCAATACCCGGGTGGTCGTTACGTTTAGCAGACCGCTTGCGGCTTGTGGGTATTTGATATGATCATCACCTGCTGCCGGCGTATTGACGAGTCTTTAGAGTCCTACACAGAGGTTTCCTGGCTCAAGCGAAACGAAATAGGAGCACATATGAGATATGTGCGGGACCGAGAATAATGCGTGTATGTGATACCGTATTCTATTCTCGCGATGAATGTATCGATTGGTTATATGCGATATAACCTAGTTATCGAATCAAGAATTGATTCGATAAGTCGATACATTGGATATTAGTCGGTCATATGCGATATGACCGGATCGTTAAATCAAACGTTGATTTAATGATTTAATGCATAATTATATATTTGATATATTACTTTGCATTAACTAGTATTGGTTCACTTAAAAAGGATTTTCTCACTTGATGTGCACATTGTATATGTGATATACTTTTGTGCATTTGATTGTATCATGTTTGATGATACATGATAGTTTGGTGTTTGGTTTAAACCATGGTTGGTCAATGGTTAGGGTTTCTTTTGCTTCATTTACTTATTCATTTATTTATTTATTCATTTTAGAAAGAAATAAAATGGTGGCTAACTTTGGATTATCTTTAAAGCTTCATGAAGCTTTGAAATGGTTGACCATTTTGTTTCTTTCCCTAACCTTAACCATTCAACCTAACCTTAGTTAATTCTCTACACTTAACTATGGTTGAGATTATGATAAGTATCTTTTTATTTTCTATTTTAAAAATACTTATCATATTCTTTCTTCATCTTCTTCTTGATCAACAATGAAGAAAAACTTGCCTCCATCAATGGCAACTTGAGAAAAAAAGTGAGAAATCCAAAACTAAAGTGAACCCACTTCATATTTCTTCATCCTCTACCACTTGCCAAGTAGTATAGGGTGTTTTCTTCACAAGTTTCATGACTTGGTGAAGTTGGAGCTTGATCTTGAGTTGCCTCGACGTAGATCATCTTCGGCATCGAAGTCGACGACCTAGCCCGCCCATTTCTCCGATGAAGCCGACGCTAGAGCCCGGGATCCGATGATCACAGCGAGGGGACTTCATCATGGAGCTATGGAGGTGGAGGACCGGATCTACAAAGGTTGTATTTCCGTTCACTTTTAGAGTAAAGTTGTTTGCTCGCATTTGTTATCGCCTATAAATCTAGTCAACGATCTAGTCTAGGGTTTCTCGGCACCTATAAAATTTGAATTTGGCATGGTTGATGCCTTGTGAGACCTATAGTGAGTGCCTAGGAACCCTACACCAACTAGTTTCGAGCAGGCCATCACGAGTGGTGACTCTGTGAAATGGCTGGATGCAATGCGATCTGAGATGGAATCCATGTACACCAACAAAGTATGGACTTTGGAAAATGCTCCTGAAGGGGTAAAACCCATTGGGAGCAAGTGGATCTTTAAAAAGAAAATTGGTGTAGATGGAAAAGTTGAGACTTTCAAAGCTAGACTTGTTGCAAACGGTTTTCGTCAACGACCAGGTGTGGATTATGACGAAACCTTTTCTCCAGTGGCTATGCTTAAGTCCATCCGGATCTTACTTGCCATTGGTGCATACCATGACTATGAAATCTGGCAAATGGATGTTAAGACCGTCTTTCTAAACGGAGATTTAGAAGAGTGCATGTACATGACTCAGCCAGAGGGCTTCGTAGACAGTGGGAGCAGCGGAAAGGTGTGCAAACTGCTTAAATCCATTTATGGGTTAAAGCAAGTATCGCGGAGTTGGAACATCTGCTTTCATATTGTAGTCAAAGAGTTTGACTTCATCAAAAACATAGATGAACCTTGTATCTATAAGAAGGTTGCAGAGAGTAAGGTAGTCTTCTTTGTATTGTACGACGATGACATACTCTCGATAGGAAATGATGTTCCTATGCTGCAGTCAGTCAAGCTCTTCTTATCACAAAGATTCTCAATGAAAGATCTAGGTGATGCCTCCTGTATATTGGGAATTATGATCTATAGAGATAAACCTAAACGGATACTGGGATTGTCCCAATCCAGGTACATTGACACCATACTAAAGAGGTTTTGTATGGAAGAATCCAAGCGTGGGAACCTACCCACGATCTCTGGACTCACTCTCTCCAAAGAGATGTCTCCCAAGACGGATTTGGAGAGAGCTCGCATGCAAGGGATACCTTATGTTTCGGCAGTAGGCTCTATCATGTATGTGATGCTATGTACCAGACCCGATGTAGCATACTCACTGAGTGTAGTGAGTCGGTATCAAGCAGATCCTGGAGAGAATCATTGGACAGCTGTGAGGAACATTCTCAAGTACTTGAGAAGAACTAAGGAGTTGTTCTTGGTGTATGGAAACAGGGAACTCCAGGTGGAGTCCTTTACCGATTCGAGCTTCCAAAGTGATAAGGACGACTCTAATTCGCACTAGGGATTTGTCTTTACCCTCAATGGAGGGGCGGTATGTTGGAAGAGTTCCAAACAGGATGCCGTTGCAGACTCGACGATGGAGGCTGAATACATCGCTGCCAACGATTCTGCCAAAGAGGTTGTCTGGATAATGAAGTTCATTATTGAACTTGGTGTGGTTCCATCCATTGAACATCCAATACCTCTGTATTGCGATAACAATGGAGCTGTGGCTTTGGCCAATGAACCCAGGTCCCATCAAAAGTCCAGACATATTTTGAGGGGGTATCACCTAATCAGGGAGATAGTTGATCGCCGGGAGATCAAGGTCAGGAGAGTAGATACGAAGGACAACACTGCGGATCCATTCATGAAGGCCATTCCCCAGATACAGTTTGAGAGATTATTCGGGATGCTAGGTATGAGATACTACAGCAGCTGGCCTTAGTGCAAGTGGGAGATTGTTAGTTATGTATATGCCCTAGAAGCCATTGTTGTACATATGATGTATATTATAATGGATGCTTGGATATATATAGAGAGGACTTTCTTGCTCGACATGATAGTATGCTATTTGGTTTCACTTTACCTTAACATGTTGACTTATTTATTGTTTACTGTCTTACTCTAACATGTTGATAAAGCTCTTAGGATCTGTACTCGACTACTGGGACTATGATGAGATCTTACTAGTGGGGCCATGGTAGTCGATGAGTACATCCTATAACTGTTCCTAGTCGAGGGTATATCGAGACAGGGCATCGATACACCAGAGTAGACTAGCGTATACGCATCTTGACCCATATGATAGGCGATGGATGATCCCATATCCATCGGTGTTTTGACATCAGAGATGGTGTACGGGTGCTCAGTAGGGACTGGGTACACTGGACGGACTCGCCGAGTACTCCCAAATAGTGATATACCACACGTCAGATGGCAGTTCTCCGGTGACACTAGTACAGGGTAGTCTGTAAACCCGAGATCGTCATAGAGTCTTTTGTGATTCCCACTGTGCTTTGATTTCCACCTTACCACATCCAAGAGGGCATGAAAAAAGGTGGCTTTTGGGTGCAGTCCCGAATCACATGGAGGCAATGAGCGATAGGAGGGGATTCGTCTCTCCCGGTATAGGGAGTTGATGTTGTGCTGTGTTCGATTGGCTATAACTGAAAGTCCCTGGCCAGGGCTGATATAGAGATTTACTGGTAAGTGTTACCAGTAGTTTCTCGACCCGTTATGAGCCTCACATCGACACGACTTATCGGTTACTGGGGTCTGACGTATACAACCCCTAGACTAGATATGCAACATATCAGACGAAGAGACCGGACTGTACGGGGGTGTTACTGATTGGATTCACAGGAGAATGTACAGGCTAGCTTGTTGATCTTCTGATCGCTTAATACCTCGGTGGCTGTTACGTTTAGCTGACCGCTTGTAGCTTGTGGGTGTTTGATATGATCATCACCAGCTACCGGCGTATTGACGATTCTTTAGAGTCCTACACAGAGGTTTCTTGACACAGGCAAAACGGAGTAGGGGCACATATGTGATATGTGCACAACCGAGGATAATGCGATATGAGATACCGTATTATATTCTCGCGATATTTAGATATGAGCCGGGTCATCGGATCAAGTGTTGATTCGATGAATCGGTACATGATATATTAGTCGGTTTTATTCGATATAGCCGGATTGTCTGATCAAATGTTGATTCCATAATTTAATGTATAATAATATATAAGATATATTGTATTACATTATCTAATATTGGCTCGCTTTATTATTTCATTTTCTCACCGGGTAATACATTGATATATATGCGATATATATTAAATGTATTATTTTCTTTTGTTACAAATATATAATATATTTGTGATATATTGTAACGTTTTGAAAATCGTTTCGGTGAAATTTCGAAAAAATCGGTAAAATAAGGGGGTTTTCTGTAAAAAGTCAAAATAAAAATATCTTATTATAAAAATTAAATATACATATTCTAGCTATGTAATTTCTATTATTTGGTGTTTATTGAGCCGCTGGTGAAATTTTAAATTTTCTGAAAAAATATTATTTTATTATTATTTTAAGCCGTCACTAATACATTTAATTAGGGAAAATTAAAAATTTGAATGAGTTGAAACAAATTTTGTGCATCATAAAACATTAAATAAAATTTTATCATGTGGCTTTTGGAACGAAATTATTTGCCAAAACAGTTTAGAAACTATTGAAGAAAAATGGCTTTTTTTTAGCGTAAATGGATGTTTGGGATATTGTATTTGTCATTTTTCATCACCCCACACCCGTACACACACCCAAACCCCCATTTCCCCATCATGATGGCTGAACCCTTGCTGCCCCACTCCCACTCTTTTCCCCACTTCAAAAAGAAAAGAGAAGAAAACAATGAAAAGAAAAGAAAATGAAAGAAAGTCAATGTGGACTTTGTCTTTTCTCCCCACTTTCAACCCCTCCCTCTCTCTCCTCACTCCCTCAATTTCTGGCCGAAAATTCTCAGCCCCAACAGCAGCCCCTCCTTCCCTCTTCTCCTCTCATTTTCCATCAAAAAAATTCACCCATTTTCCATCAAAGATCAAAGCTAAAATTCAAATCAAAGCCCTACCCATTTTGTCTTATCTCTTTTAGCATGGATCTTTGTGCAAAGATTTCAATTTGGAGGTCTAGTTTCATGTTGATCTCAAGATGGTTTTAAGGTATAAATCCTAACCTATTGTTCAATTGTTGGGTTAAATTCCTTAGTGTATCTTATTAGGTGCTTAAATATGGTTTAATTGCAAGTTTGGAAATCTAAAGAGAAGGAGTTTGAATTGAAAAGTTAGGGTTTTAAATTCAATAGGGTTGTTGTCACTTGTTTAAGGTTGCATGGTGTAGTTAGCATGTTAAGACATATTAAACCTAATCTAGAAGATAATTTGTAAATTGTTGCATCTAAAAGTCCAAATTTAGTTATTTAAGCAAACTAGGTTTTAGTTTTTAGTTGCAAATGGGTGATTTAAAATCTAACTAAGAATTTTATGACTTTATTAACATTATAAAATGTAGTTTAATGCTTTAGATCATGCAAATCCAAACTAGATTGTTGTATGTGCATTTTTGCTATAAAATGGTCGAAATTGGTTAAAATTGCAAACTAGGTTTTTGAAATTGAATTAAATTGTGGGTTTAAAATTTACATAATGGTTTCTATGGAATAATTAAGATATTAAGTTATCATCTTGGTCACTAGAATTGTTAAAACATCATGTTTTGTACAAAAACGGTAAACCTTGCTTGCTAGGTTTTCGGAAAAATAGCTTTTAAAGTGAGTTTAGGGTTTTTGTGAATTTTAACCTATTTCATATTATAATTAGTGTTTGTGAATGTACAAATGAGTGTGTTTGGATTTTTCTCGATGGTTTGACGTTTGTACATCGACATCGAGGGTTGGTTTAGCTATTCTTGCATGCGTAGACGATAGGTTTTGACCTATGCGTGATACGCGTGCCAAATTGGTTTTCGTATACCGTTTCGATTTCGGATTTGATTTTTATGCGATACGATACGTTGTGACAGGTAGGTACCCCCATGTGGACTTCGAGACGACAAGAAAGCGCGTGGCGACGTCGGCACCGGCTAGCGAGGACCAGGTGAGTAGATTTATATCTACGGGGAGAGGTCGGGTGGATGGCGTATAGCACCCCCGCAATTCGTGGTGATGTATACGAATACGTATACACACATATATATATTGTTTATATATTGTTTGAGTATATTGATGATAATATGGATATTGGTGTGTTGGATTACTTTAGTGTTGCGAACCCTAGGGTAGTGTTGCACTACACATACACACATACATACTTGCATACTTTCCTATTGATATGTGCTCATGGGATTCTTTATAGTTATGTGTTCACATGGGTATGGGACTATGTGTTCACATACGGATTTGAGGATGATATTTGGGTTTGAGATGAGTCGATGAGATTTGTATTGAGGCTGTGAATTCGGTGACATAGCAGGGTTCGTACTTGAGATACGACATGACGTTGTAGTGGGTCCTTGACGTAGTGTTTCACACACGTCCATGCATACTTAGGCGGTATCAGTAGTGTACAAGACATAGGTCAGTACCCTAGACTATGATCTTGGATAAAGAGGATACTAGGTGAATAGTAGGATGAATGTGATATTGACCCGTACCCAGATTTGGGATGCCGTACGACGGAATTATGTACGAGCTATATTGATGATTGATCCGCACTCTTGACTTGGGATGCCTGATTATAGATATGGTATCGGATATGATATTATTGAGGCGGGATCACCGACTATACATATACAGGTATGTATATGGATCGACTCAGATGTTAGGCGGTTTCCTTACCTGTAGTTCAGCTTGTTAGTTCAGCCGTATAGTTTAGTGTAGTTGTTAGATTAGATTAGACTCCTACCTATTTCAAAACTAGCGGATCGTGGGTATTTTGAAAGACAGGTCAAGGGATCTACGGATATTTCAAAAGACGTATCCTTTCTTAAAAACCACCGTAGACCTATTTTCAAAACCCCGCGGTTCGTGTTATTTCAAATGGCACCATTTGTAGGACTTATATTAGATTATTACAGATTAGTTATAGTTGCGTCTAGTATTCAGCTCCCGCTCATTTTTTACTGTTCGCTCCGCATCGCATACTTATATTATAATTTCTTATTGCATTATTAACATCATGCTGTTAGGACACCAGCACCATTACCGATGACGCGTATGTACCACGTACACTTACTTGCCGGCTCACACACATCTTCATCGGTAATTGACATGTCACGAACACTTTAGAAAATACTACTTCATGCATGTTATTATTCACTGTTGTGTCGCATTCATGGATTCTCATGACTATATTCACTGTTTACATGCTATTGATGACCTGGATTCAGATTTCATGAGATTTCTTCGATTTGGAGGAAAACCGCAAAGACATAAATAAACCTTTTCTCCCTTTTTAAATAAAAAGTGCGGTTTTCCCATGATGTATGAGTCTTCCACCATGAGTTTGCTGATGGATTTCGAGACCCGATTCGAGGAGTGGAGGAACCGTTTCGGGTACATGGTGGGCCCGGTATGGTACCCCGGGGCAAGAGGAATGTGGTGTTGACGTTGAGCCTGGCTGGGGAGCACTACCTACCGGTGATATTACCCGACGCGTCGGATATACGGAGGATACCGTCGTGGTCTTGAAATGGATGGTAGGGGCCGGTCTGGACTGACGGCGCCCTAGATATTGAGATTGAGACATTGATATTTCGAGACAGTGAGATTTATGTTTTGTGTCGATGCTAGACACTGTTGATACTGATTTCATTTATGATACCTCAGTTTAAAAATACGAAGGAAATCTCACTAATTTATGAAAACAGTTTCTTCATTTACATGTATTCTGTTTTCATGCATGCATACCTCATTCATATGATATATTGCTACCTGAGGCACTGACACGGGCACATGAGTTTTCACTCGGGTTAGATATTTACCCTAGCCAATGTTAGGCTGCATGTTATATACATATTTGAGGATATATTATGATCATTGACCTAGGATTGCGTTATTTATGCGATTTCTGTGCGTAGATGTTTTTCTATTCACGAGTTGGCAACTCACCCCCGTTGTGCCCCAGTTTCTTGCAGGTTTTGCCATACAGGTTTAATTACGGCCTGGCGGGCTCAGTTTCATTCGGGTTACTTGCTAGTAGGTGGGTTTTTCTTGTATCGTACCCATCATATTACCTTGTATAATATTATTCCGTTGTATCTAGTAAATTCCATCAACCAAACATGTATTTTTTTGAGATGGAGACCAGTGTTGTTTATTCTTTCGACCGTAGAGTCGCTCGTTATATTTCTGGTGGTTTTGAGTTTCCTTTTGAGTTTTGATCCTCGCCGTTGGCGTTGTTTATTATTTTGCTTGTGTGGTTGTGACCGTCGATTGACGAAGAGCTAGCTCCCGCTTGGGGATGCCTTTTTCTTGATTTCGTATACTATTCATGTTGTATCCCGTTTGGGGGCCAGTATTTACAAAGGAGACTCTGCCGAAATTTTCAGTAAATTTTTGATGTTTTAAAAACCGCATAATTCGGCTTATGCTATTAAAATTACTTGCTTTAAGTTGGTTTTTCCTGCACTCTACTACTTTTCTTGATTTGGATTTCTGGGTTTTCGGTTTACTTAGATTATATACGTCTCGAGACGTTCGTAGTTTAAGTGCCGGTCATGTTCATTACTTTTGGGCCGTGACAAAGTTGGTATCAGAGCGTTAGGTTTTACCTTAGGAGCGTAGGATGACCCTTGGTTGATGGAATAGGTGACTAAAGTAGAGTGACGTACCGTGGGTATGTTCCGCGGCATATTTACGATACGCTACTCCACTTAAGAAGCCTTAGGATGTACATTTCTTTGCTCAGTATTATATTCATTCCGATCTAGCCTCATCAGTACCCGTTATGGTTTTGCTACCACGATTACGGGCAGGGAGAGCTACGGCTAGAGTTACGGTCAGCACGAGCTCATTACGAACGAGGACGGACCAGGGCGTGATTCCGGCGACACACGATTGCAGAGATGTGTCTTTTTATTGTGTTTTCGCGCCACGAGGGTTGATGGATCGCTGTGTGAGATTACTCGGACGGGCAGATCAGCACCGGAGGATTCAGCCAATGATAGAAGGTCGCTAGTCATCGAGGATGAATGAATAGGACATGTGGATCGTTCGCCTACCCCGATGCGAGGTCATCAGATAGATTGATTCCAGCTAGAGACGACTTCATGCGGAGACGTTGGGAGTCGACAGAGACGATCGAATGTTAGAAACCTATTATTCTAAGTTTAAAGTAGTCGGAAAGACATGCAGGAAATTCTATGGTCCCTCTAGAAGAATGAAACCCTAACTCAACTTAATGACCGTGTGAAAGCCTTTGAACCTTCGGGTTTGCGGCAGTTCTACGGCGCCATTAGTGAGGCTTGGGTTTGCCCTTCTACGGCTGGACCACCGATGCTGTGGTATGTACTCGATACTATTAAATTGTGCCCAAGAGGTTGAGGTCTTGGGGGATTATGAGGTTTTGACGACTCGATCGGATGGCTCGACTTAATTCGGATGCTAGGTGGTGAGATGCATTTCTTGGGAGACTCCCGATACGAGGATAGCCGTTGGAGCTCAGTCCATGCAGCCATGATGAGACGAGTCCGAAGCAGTCAACATTAGAGAAAGTGGAGTAAGAGGTTCGTACCAGATCTAGATAAGATGACGTTCCACTCCTCCGACATCAGGGATGCGATACGCATGCCGAGGCATTTTACTTGGATATACCTTCCAGAAGGAGTCGCGATGAGTATACAGCCGTTCCAGAACAAGAAACAGATATAGTAAAGGATGATGACTTCCGGACAGTTGGCAGAGACGAGACATGGAAGAGACCGTGAGCAGGATTCCTTCCAGGACACTGCTGCAATGATACTTGCACCAAGGATCAGATGTGTCGCGTACATTCAGAGAGCCAGAAACCGACGCCAGTGATATGATGTCTTACGAGTGGTCGCGATGACTGACCGGGAGATGACTAGAGACGTGCCAGAACGGGATCATTCCCGTTAGCACACCTGACAAGGCCGATGAGCCGATGGACCGAGAGATTGGTAATTCCCAGTGAAGACCTTGACCCAGGAGTGGTCATTGTTACGCACACCAGCAGGCCAGAGTTCATGATCATCGACGCGACGTTCCACTAGTGACCGCGACAGTTGGCCCGAGATTCTTAGAGGATGCGCTTGAGCGGTACTGTTCCGCCATTATTGATTTCGATGTTTTGGGTGATTTATTCGTATGATTTGATTTTGATGATTGAGGATTTACGATCTTTGCACAGTGTTGCACTTGATATCGTTTTCGTGCTTTAGTTTCACATGTTTGTGATTTTACGGTTTTAAACAGTTGAGTTGGTTTTGTGCGTATGCATGCACACAAATTGGTTCCTGCACTCTGTATAGTTATTATATGCTTGCAGTGCAGTGATACGCCTTTTGTGCACTTAGATGCACTGGACTTCGATTTCGATTGTGATGTTCGATATTTGTTTTGTGCACCTTGTGCACCTGATTTGATTTTTGCACATGTTCGGCACTTGATATTGGATTTCATGATTTCGTGCACGATGGATGCACCTGATTGGATTTTCGCGCATGTTGGGCGCATGTTTTGAAGTGTGATTTTGGTGCACACCAGATGCACTAAATCGAGATTTTTCGTGCATGTCAGATGCACCTGATTTTGCTGTCAGGCACACATGTTGCCTACGACAGATGTTTCGTGCACACCCGATGCACTTAGATGTTGTTTCTGTGCATATGTATGGCACCTATTTGGATTTTGATTTCCGTGCGCACCAGACGCACGTAGCATTCATGTGCATATTTTGGGATTGATTTCGTATAGAGCAGTACGTTTTTATGATATTGCTATGTGTTTTCGTACTGAGCAGGACTAGTCAGAGGACAGTACCTGAATATATTTTTGCATGCATTGATAGTTATTGAAGGGATTTCCAAAAAGCGAGCTATAGCCTCAGTATTTACCTACGTGTCTGATATGACACGAAATGTTTAAAACAAGGAGACCCTTCTAAATTGTTTCAAAACGGCGGGACGTACATTTCAAACAAAGGTATATATGTATATAGTTATTTTCTTATGATAGACGTCCGCCACTGTGCAGTGTTATACGCGTTGCACAGCGACTTAAAGAGATTTGGCATGCATTTCCTTCAGATACTTACAGATATAGATTCGATGTTTACATGTATAGTTTCGAGTTATATCATATTGGTTTGATTTGGATTTGGCATTGATGTCTTCTCCATGACTCCGATGATTGCGGGATGCTTGACGGAGTTTTGATTTGAGTTATATACTCATTTTTCATGCGCATGCGCTGCGCTACGATTTGTTTTATGTATTTACAATTTCGGAGCCCTGACGACTTGATGGTTTTCTTAGATGTTTTAGTATTTGGGGGAGTTTGAATTTAAATTCGGGGACCGAATTTCTTTAAGGGGGGAAGATTGTAACGTTTTGAAAATCGTTTCGGTGAAATTTCGAAAAAATCGGTAAAATAAGGGGGTTTTCTGTAAAAAGTCAAAATACAAATATCTTATTATAAAAATTAAATATACATATTCTAGCTATGTAATTGCTATTATTTGGTGTTTATTGAGCCGCTGTTGAAATTTTAAATTTTCTGAAAAAATATTATTTTATTATTATTTTAAGCCGTCACTAATACATTTAATTAGGGAAAATTACAAATTGGAATGAGTTGAAACAAATTTTTTACATCATAAAACATTACATAAAATTTTATCATGTGGTTTTTGGAACGAAATTATTTGCCAAAACGGTTTAGAAATTATTGAAGAAAAAAGGCTTTTTTTTAGCGTAAATGGATGTTTGGGGTATTGTATTTATCATTTTTCCTCACCCCACACCCGTACACACACCCAAACCCCCATTTCCCCATCATGATGGCTGAACCCTTGCTGCCCCACTCCCACTCTTTTCCCCACTTCAAAAAGAAAAGAGAAGAAAACAATGAAAAGAAAAGAAAATGAAAGAAAGTCAATGTGGACTTTGTCTTTTCTCCCCACATTCAACCCCTCCCCCTCTCTCCTCACTCCCTCAATTTCTGGCCGAAAATTCTCAGCCCCAACAGCAGCCCCTCCTTCCCTCTTCTCCTCTCATTTTCCATCAAAAAAATTCACCCATTTTCCATCAAAGATCAAAGCTAAAATTCAAATCAAAGCCCTACCCATTTTCTCTTATCTCTTTTAGCATGGATCTTGGTGCAAAGATTTCAATTTGAAGGTCTAGTTTCATGTTGATCTCAAGATGGTTTTAAGGTATAAATCCTAACCTATTGTTCAATTGTTGGGTTAAATTCCTTAATGTATCTTATTAGGTGCTTAAATATGGTTTAATTGCAAGTTTGGAAATCTAAAGAGAAGGAGTTTGAATTGAAAAGTTAGGGTTTTAAATTCAATAGGGTTGTTGTCACTTGTTTAAGGTTGCATGGTGTAGTTAGCATGTTAAGACATGTTAAACCTAATCTAGAAGATAATTTGTAAATTGTTGCATCTAAAAGTCCAAATTTAGTTATTTAAGCAAACTAGGTTTTAGTTTTTAGTTGCAAATGGGTGATTTAAAATCTAACTAAGAATTTTATGACTTTATTAACATTATAAAATGTAGTTTAATGCTTTAGATCATGCAAATCCAAACTAGATTGTTGTATGTGCATTTTTGCTATAAAATGGTCGAAATTGGTTAAAATTGCAAACTAGGTTTTTGAAATTGAATTAAATTGTGAGTTTAAAATTTACGTAATGGTTTCTATGGCATAATTAAGATATTAAGTTATCATCTTGGTCACTAGAATTGTTAAAACAACATGTTTTGTACAAAAACGGTAAACCTTGCTTGCTAGGTTTTCGGAAAAATAGCTTTTAAAGTGAGTTTGGGGTTTTTATGAATTTTAACCTATTTCATATTATAATTAGTGTTTGTGAATGTACAAATGAGTGTGTTTGGATTTTTCTCGACGGTTTGACGTTTGTACATCGACATCGAGGGTTGGTTTAGCTATTCTTGCATGCGTAGACGATAGGTTTTGACCTATGCGTGATACGCGTGCCAAATTGGTTTTCGTATACCGTTTCGATTTCGGATTTGATTTTTATGCGATACGATACGTTGTGACAGGTAGGTACCCCCATGTGGACTTCGAGACGACAAGCAAGCGCGTGGCGACGTCGGCACCGGCTAGCGAGGACCAGGTGAGTAGATTTATATCTACGGGGAGAGGTCGGGTGGATGGCGTATAGCACCCCCGCAATTCGTGGTGATGTATACGAATACGTATACACACATATATATATTGTTTGAGTATATTGATGATAATATGGATATTGGTGTGTTGGATTACTTTAGTGTTGCGAACCCTAGGGTAGTGTTGCACTACACATACACACATACATACTTGCATACTTTCCTATTGATATGTGCTCATGGGATTCTTTATAGTTATGTGTTCACATGGGTATGGGACTATGTGTTCACATACGGATTTGAGGATGATATTTGGGTTTGAGATGAGTCGATGAGATTTGTATTGAGGCTGTGAATTCGGTGACATAGCAGGGTTCGTACTTGAGATACGACATGACGTTGTAGCGGGTCCTTGACGAGTGTTTCACACACGTCCATGCATACTTAGGCGGTATCAGTAGTGTACAAGACATAGGTCAGTACCCTAGACTATGATCTTGAATAAAGAGGATACTAGGTGAATAGTAGGATGAATGTGATATTGACCCGTACCCAGATTTGGGATGCCGTACGACGGATTTACGTACGAGCTATATTGATGATTGATCCGCACTCTTGACTTGGGATGCCTGATTATAGATATGGTATCGGATATGATATTATTGAGGCGGGATCACCGACTATACATATACAGGTATGTATATGGATCGACTCAGATGTTAGGCGGTTTCCTTACCTGTAGTTCAGCTTGTTAGTTCAGCCGTATAGTTTAGTGTAGTTGTTAGATTAGATTAGACTCCTACATATTTCAAAACTAGCGGATCGTGGGTATTTTAAAAGACAGGTCAAGGGATCTACGGATATTTCAAAAGACGTATCCTTTCTTAAAAACCACTGTAGCCCTATTTTCAAAACCCCGCGGTTCGTGTTATTTCAAATGGCACCATTTGTAGGACTTATATTAGATTATTACATATTAGTTATAGTTGCGTCTAGTATTCAGCTCCCGCTCATTTTTCACTTTTCGCTCCGCATCGCATACTTATATTATAATTTCTTATTGCATTATTAACATCATGCTGTTAGGACACCGGCACCATTACCGATGATGCGTATGTACCACGTACACTTACTTGCCGGCTCACACACATCTTCATCGGTAATTGACATGTCACGAACACTTTAGAAAATACTACTTCATGCATGTTATTATTCACTGTTGTGTCGCATTCATGGATTCTCATGCCTATATTCACTGTTTACATGCTATTGATGACTTGGATTCGGATTTCATGAGATTTCTTGGATTTGGAGGAAAACCGCAAAGACATAAATAAACCTTTTCTCCCTTTTTAAATAAAAAGTGCGGTTTTCCCATGATGTATGAGTCGTCCACCATGAGTTTGCTGATGGATTTCGAGACCCGATTCGAGAAGTGGAGGAACCGTTTCGGGTACATGGTGGGCCCGGTATGGTACCCCGGGGCAAGAGGAATGTGGTGTTGACGTTGAGCCTGGCTGGGGAGCACTACCTACCGGTGATATTACCCGACGCGTCGGATATACGGAGGATACCGTCGTGGTCTTGAGATGAATGGTAGGGGCCGGTCTGGACTGACGGCGCCCTAGATATTGAGATTGAGACATTGATATTTCGAGACAGTGAGATTTATGTTTTGTGTCGATGCTAGACACTGTTGATACTGATTTCATTTATGATACCTCAGTTTAAAAATACGAAGGAAATCTCACTAATTTATGAAAACAGTTTCTTCATTTACATGTATTCTATTTTCATGCATGCATACCTCATTCATATGATATATTGCTACCTGAGGCACTGACACGGGCACATGAGTTTTCACTCGGGTTAGATATTTACCCTAGCCAATGTTAGGCTGCATGTTATATACATATTTGAGGATATATTATGATCATTGACCTAGGATTGCGTTATTTATGCAATTTCTGTGCGTAGATGTTTTTCTATTCACGAGTTGGCAACTCACCCCCGTTGTGCCCCAGTTTCTTGCAGGTTTTGCCGTACAGGTTTAATTACGGCCTGGCGGGCTCAGTTTCATTCGGGTGACTTGCTAGTAGGTGGGTTTTTCTTGTATCGTACCCATCATATTACCTTGTATAATATTATTCCGTTGTATCTAGTAAATTCCATCAACCAAACATGTATTTTTTTGAGATAGAGACCAGTGTTGTTTATTCTTTCGACCGTAGAGTCGCTCGTTATATTTCTGGTGGTTTTGAGTTTCCTTTTGAGTTTTGATCCTCGCCGTTGGCGTTGTATATTATATTGCTTGTGTGGTTGTGACCGTCGATTGACGAAGAGCTAGCTCCCGCTTGGGGATGCCTTTTTCTTGATTTCGTATACTATTCATGTTGTATCCCGTTTGGGGGCCAGTATTTACAAAGGAGACTCTGCCGAAATTTTCAGTAAATTTTTGATGTTTTAAAAACCGCATAATTCGGCTTATGCTATTAAAATTGCTTGCTTTAAGTTGGTTTTTCCTGCACTCTACTACTTTTCTTGGTTTGGATTTCTGGGTTTTCGGTTTACTTAGATTATGTACGTCTCGAGACGTTCGTAGTTTAAGTGCCGGTCATGTTCATTACTTTCGGGCCGTGACATATATATTATTGTAACATGATATGATTAATAATGAAACATGTTTAGTGGAGATTAAACTAGATTAGGGTTTGATTTGGGTTAGTTCCTTCTTGATGCTTCTAGAAGGATTTTCTTTTGTCATGGTTAAGATATTATTGTTGATATTTTCAAGTGACTCATTGTTTAACCCAACCAAACCCTAGCCCTAGTTAATTCTCTACAAGGGTTATCCTTGTCATCCTTAACCATGGTTCCATGATTAATCATATATTCTTTACCTTATTCATCACAAAAGGATTATGAATTCATTTTTTGATCTTCTTCTTCAACCTTAAGCTTTGAGAAAGCTTACTAGGTTTTCCTTTTGTGACGTTTTTCATGTGAGAATTTGATATAAAAAGAAAGCATAAATACTACTCCATCATCCTAATCTAATTTAGCCCATTAGATTAGGGTGTTCACCTCATTAGAGTGAGAGAGCTTGAGTTATAGCAACTTCGACGTAGATCATCGGAGAAAAGGAACACTACAAGCTAGCATGCATCGTTCGAGTCGTGGAGCCTCTCTTGAGTCCGGGAGATCGTGGATCGCGGCGAAGGGACTTCTACTCGGAGCTTATGAAGTGAAGGAGCGGACTACAAAGGTTGTAATCCCTCACACTTAGTTGTAAAGATGTTTACTTTCATGTTAAACCCTAATAATCTAGCAAAGATCCCGGCTTTGGGTTGTTCGGCACGTCTAAACTTTTATTCGGGCATGGTTGATGCCTTATGAACACTCACAAGAGTGCCTAGGAACCCTACAATAGGGACTCTGTAAGAATGGCTGGATGCTTAGCGATCTGAGATGGAATCCATGTACACCAACAAAGTATGGACTTTGGTTGCTATATCTGAAGGGTTAAATCCCCATCAAGAGCAAGTATATCTTGAGAAGATTACTTGGTGTAGATGGAAAATTTGAGACATTCGAAGCTAGACTTGTTAAAGGTTCTCTTCATCAACCAGGTGTGGATAAAGATGAAACCTTTTCCAGTGGCTGTGCTCAAGTCCATCCGGATCCTACTTGCCATTTCTACATACCATGACTACGATATCTGGTGGTTGGGTGTCATGACTGCTTTTCTAAATAATGATTTAGAAGAGAGCGTCTATAAGAACACAGCCAGATGGATTCGTAAACAGTGGGAGCAGCGGAAACATGTGCAACATGCTTTGTGTGATAAAGCAGGCATCGCGGAGTTGGAACATCTGTTTTGATGTGGTAGTCAAAGAGTTTGACTTCATCAAATTAGTAGATGAACCTTGTACATACAAAAAGGTAGTAGAGAGTAAGGTGGTCATCCTAGTATTGTACGTGGACAACACACTCTTGATAGGAAAAGAGTTTCCTATGCTACGCACGGTCAATCTCCTCTTATCACAAGGATTCTCCAAATAGGATAAAGGTGATACCTCCTAAATCCTGGGTTTTGGATCTATGAGAGATCTAAATGGATGTTAGGATTCTCACTAGGTGTAGTGAGATCGTATCAATCGATCCTGGGGAGAATCGCTGGATAGCTTCCAGGGAGATAAGCACGACTGAATGTCAGTCGCAAGCATTGTCTTTACACTCAGTGGAGGGATGGTATGTTGGAAGAGTTCCAAGCTAAGATACCATGGCAAACTAGACGATAAAGGCTGGTGACATCGTTATCAACAATATTACCAAAGAGGCAGT
Source organism: Agapanthus africanus (assembly GCA_030015575.1). Taxonomy (NCBI): domain Eukaryota; kingdom Viridiplantae; phylum Streptophyta; class Magnoliopsida; order Asparagales; family Amaryllidaceae; genus Agapanthus; species Agapanthus africanus. Next base: position 193,227,175 of record JASDDO010000010.1, on the reverse strand, counting down.
TTGGGTGTATATTAGTTCATGTGATGAACTAGGTTCCTACCATTGTATGACAATGGAGGTGAGGCTTTAGCCCAGGAACCCCGGTCCCATCAATGACCCAGACATATTCCAAAGCAGTATCACCTGATCATGGAGATAGTTGATCTCCAGGGAGATCAAGGTTAGGAGAGTAGACTCAGAGAAAAACACGGCGGATCCACTCACAAAGTCCTTTTCCCAGAGAGAGACTTTTATGGGATGGTTGAGTATGAGATACTGCAACCACTGCTACAGATGGCCCTAGTGCAAGTGGGAGATTGTTAGTTATATGTATGCCCTAGAGTCCATTACTGTACATGAGATGTATATTGTAGTGGATGCTGGGACATATATAGGTAGGACTTTCTTGCTCGACATGATAGTACGCTATATGGTTGCTCTTTATCTTAACATGTACACTTATTGTCTCTCTGTTACATGTTATAAAGCCCTTAGGATATGTACTCGACTTACAGGACTATGATGCAGATCATACTAGTGGGGCCTGGGTAGTCCAAGAGTACATCCTTCAATGTTCCTAGCCGTGGGAATATCGAGACGGGGCATCGATATTCCAGAGTAGACTAGCGTATATCTTCTCGCCTATGTGATGTGCGATGGATGAAGCCATATCCATTGGTGTTTGACAACAGAGATGGTATGCGGGTGCTCAGTGGAGACTGGGTACACTGAATGGACTCGCCGAGAACTCCCAGATGGTATTATACCTCACGTCAGATGGCAGTTCTCTGGTGACACTGGTACAACTTAATCTGTTGACCCGAGATCGTCATAGAGTCTTGTGTGTCTCCCACTGTGCTTTGATTTCCACCCTACCACGGCTCTACTGAGTCATGCAAACAGGTGGTTTTTGGGTACAGTCCCGAGTCACATGGAGGCAATGAGCGATAGGAGGGGATTCGTCTCTCCCGGTATTGGGGGTTGATGTTGCTCTATGTTCGATTGGACATAACTGGAAATCCCTGGCCAGGGTTGCTGTGATTTACTGATAAGTGTTATCAGTAGTTTCACGAACGTTATAGACCTTACATCAGCATGACTTATCAAGCTACTGGGGTCTGACGTTTACCACCCCTAGGCGAGATATACGACATATCAGACGAACAGACCGGACTGTGCGGTAAGTGTTACTGATTGGATTCGCAGGAGTGTGAGCAGGCTTGCTCGTTGATCTTCTGATCGCTCAATACCCAGGTGGCCGTTTCGTTTAGCAGACCGCTTGCGGCTTCTGGGTGATTGATATGATCACAACCTACTGCCGGTGTATTGACGAGTCTTTAGAGTCCTACACAGAGGTTTCCTGGCTCAAGCGAAACGAAATAGGAGCGCATATGAGATATGTGTGGGACCGAGAATAATACTAGTATGTGATACTGTATTCTATTCTCGTGATTTGTATCATTGGTCGGTTATATAAGATATAGCCGGGTTACCGAATCAAGTGTTGATTCGATATATTGATACACTAGATATTAGTCGGTTATATTTAATATGACCGGGTCATTAAATCAAGTGTTGATTTAATTATTTAATGTATAATTATATATTTGATATATTACATTACATTAACTAGTATTGGTTCACTTAAGATTGATTTTCTCACTTGTTGTGCACAAGTTGTATATGTGATATATGTTTGTGCACTAGTTTGTATCATAGTTGATGATACATGCAAACTTGGGTGTGTGTATGACTTACACCATATTTAGGTTAGTGGATATGGTTTATATTTATTTTGTAATTCAAAATTAGTGTGCACTTTGTCATGCTTAAAGCTTCATGAAGCTTTTAGCTTTGTTTGACCAAGTCCACTAACTTTGTCTCACTAAAGATATTTATTAACCAACCCACTAACTTAAACTATATTTTAGTCTCTACAAAGGTTAATTCACCCATGGTTGCATTATGATAGACTTCACTTGATTATTCTTTAAGATAATTCATTTTATTCATATTCCTTCTTCTTCTTCTTCATTCAAGAAGAAAAGCTTGCTAGAAATTTTCAAGTGAAGAAATAAAGTGAGAAATCAAAATCCAAAGTGAACCCACTTCCTATTTCATCATCCTCTACTACTTGCCATTTAGTTTAGGGTGTTCTCTTCACAAAGTTCATGACCTAGTTGAAAGGTTCCTAGGCACTCTAGTAAGGTCTCACAAGGCATCGGACATGCCAATTTAAAATTTTTGTGCCGAGAAACCCTAGACTACGGATCTTTAGACTAGATGTTTAGGCGAAACGAAAAACTAGTTAACTATTTAACTAAAGGTTAGATGCTACAACCTTTGTAGATCCGGATTTCCACCTCCTTAGCTCCACTTGGTCATGCTCTCGCTGTCCATCATGAATCCTCGACTCATTCGTCGGCTTCATCGGAAAAGTGAGCGGAATAGTTCGTCGGCTTTGTGTCAAAGACGATCTACGTCGAGGTTGCACTAGTTCAAGCTCCGACTTCACAAACTTGTAAAACTTGTGAAGAAAACACCCAAAACCACTTGGCAAGAGGTAGAGGATGAAGAAATAGGAGATGGGTTCACTTTAGATTTGGATTTCTCACTCTAGATCACAAGTTGCCATTAATGGCATCAAGGTTTCTCACTTTAAGAAGAAGAAGAAGATGATAGAAAAACTTATGATAAGTTATTTCTAAAATGAATAATAAAGGAATTCTTATCATCTTCTAACCATGGTCAAGTGTAGAGAATTGACCATGGTTAGTGGGAGTGGTTAGGTTTAAGCAAGGAGACAAAATGGCATCATTACAAAAAGCTTCATGAAGCTTCACCACACTTCATGATAAAATGAAACCCTTTTGTTTCCATAAATCCATTTAATAAATAATAAATGGATTTAATAATAAGAGAATAAATCTTAAACCCTAACCACTCTCATAACCATGGTTGCATTCTTTACACAAAGCCAAAACTACATGCATCATCAAACATGATACATATATTTGCACAAAAGTATATCATATATACAATGTGCAATCCTAGTGAGAAAAATCCGTTTAAAGTGAACCAATACTAGCTAATGCAAAGTAATATATCAAATATATAATTATACATTAAATCATTAAATCAACATTTGATTCAATGATCCGGTCATGTCGCACATAACCGACTAGTATTCAATGTATCGATTTATCGAACCGATCTTCGATTCGATAAATAGGTTATATCGCATACAACCATACGAAACATCAATCGCGAGAATTAAATACGGTATCACATACATGCATTATTCTCGGTCCCGCACATATCTCATATGCGCTCCTATTTCGTTTCGCTTGAACCAGGAAACCTCTGTGTAGGACTCTAAAGACTCGTCAATACGCCGGTAGCAGACGATGATCATATCAAGCATCCACAAGCCGCAAGCGGTCTGCTAAACGTAACGGCCAGCCGGGTATTGAGCGATCAGAAGATCGACGAGCTAGCCCGCTCATACTCCTGCGAATCCGACCAGTAACACTTACCGTACAGTCCGGTCTCTTCGTCTGATATGTCGCATATCAAGTCTAGGGGTGGTATACGTCAGACCCCAATAACCGATAAGTCGTGCCGATGTGAGGCTCATAACGGGTCGAGAAACTACTGGTAACGCTTACCAGCAAATCTCTGATCAGCCCTGGCCAGGGACTTCCCTGCTACGGCCAATCGAGCACTGCGCAACATCAACCCCCAATACCGGGAGAGACGAAACCCCTCCTATCGCTCATTGCCTCCATGTGACTCGGGACTGTACCCAAAGACCACCGTTTTGCACGCCCTCATGGACGTGGTAAGGTGGAGATCAAAGCACAGTGGGAATCACACAAGACTCTATGACGATCTCGGGTCTACAGACTAACCTGTACAAGTGTCACCTGAGAACTGCCATCTGACGTGAGGTATAATACCATCTGGGAGTTCTCGGCGAATCCGTCCAGTGTACCCAGTCTCCACTGAGCACCCGTATACCATCTCTGATGTCAAACACCAATGGATATGGGATCATCCATCGCCCATCACATGGGTCGAGAAGCGTATACGCTAGTCTACACTGGTATATCGATGCCCCGTCTCGATACACCCACGACTAGGGACCTTGAAGGATGTACTTATGGACTACCATGTCCCCACTAGTATGATCTGCATCATAGTCCAGGTAGTCAAGTACACATCCTAAGGGCTTTACCAACATGTAACTATTAGACAGTATAAAGAGACTTGTGTACATGTTAAGATAAAGAGTAACCAGATAGCATACTATCATATCGAGCAAGAAAGTCATCTCTATATATGTCCAAGCATCCAATATAATATACAACATCTGTACAATACTGGCCTCTAGGGCATACATACAACTAACAATCTCCCACTTGCACTAGGGCCAGCTGCTGTAGTATCGCATACCGAGCATCCCGAAGAGTCTCTCAAACTGCGTTTGGGGAATGGCCTTCGTGAGTGGATCCGCCGTGTTATTCTTCGTGTCAACTCTCCTGACCTCGATCTCCCGGCGATCAACTATCTCCCGGATCAGGTGATACCGCCTCAGAATATGCCTGGATCGCTGATGGGACCTGGGTTCCTTGGCCAAAGCCACCGCTCCATTGTTATCGCAATACAAAGGTATTGGATGCTCAATGGATGGAACCACTCCAAGTTCAGTAATGAACTTCTTGATCCAAACAGCTTCTTTAGCAGCATCGTTGGCAGCGATGTATTCAGCCTCCATCGTCGAGTCTGCCACGGTTTCCTGCTTGGAACTCTTCCAGCTAACCGCCCCTCCGTAAAGGGTAAAGACAAAGCCAGACTGCGACTTAGAGTCGTCCTTATCACTCTGGAAGCTCGAATCGGTAAAGGACTCCACTTGGAGTTCTCCGTTACCATACACCAAGAACATATCTCTAGTCCTTCGCAAGTACTTGAGAATGCTCTTCACAGCTGTCCAGTGACTCTCTCCAGGATCAGCTTGATACCTGCTCACTATACTTAGTGAGTATGCTACATCGGGTCTGGTACATAGCATCGCATACATGATAGAGCCTACTGCCGAAGCATAGGGTATCCCTTGCATGCGAGCTCTCTCCAAATCAGTCTTGGGAGACATCTCTTTGGAAAGAGTGACTCCAGAGATCGTGGGTAAATTCCCACGCTTGGACTCTTCCATACTAAACCTCTTTAGTATGGTGTCAATGTACCTGGATTGGGACAATCCCAAAATCCGTTTGGATCTATCTCTATAGATCCTTATTCCCAATATGCAGGAGGCATCACCAAGATCTTTCATTGAGAATCTTTGTGATAAGAAGAGCTTAACCGATTGCAGCATAGGAATATCATTTCCTATCAAGAGTATGTCGTCCACGTACAATACGAGGAAGACAACCTTACTCTCTGCCACCTTCCTGTAGATACAAGGTTCATCTGGATTTTTGACGAAATCAAACTCTTTGATAACGACGTCAAAGCAGATGTTCCAACTCCGCGATGCTTGCTTTAATCCATAAATGGATTTAAGCAGCTTGCACACCTTCCCGCTGCTCCCACTGTCTACGAAGCCCTCTGGCTGAGTCATGTACACGCACTCTTCTAAATCACCATTTAGAAAGGCGGTCTTAACATCCATTTGCCAGATTTCGTAATCATGATATGCAGCGATGGCAAGCATGATCCGGATGGATTTAAGCATAGCCACTGGAGAAAAGGTCTCGTCATAGTCCACACCTGGTCTTTGACGAAAACCCTTTGCTACAAGTCTAGCTTTGAAAGTCTCCACTTTCCCATCTACACCAAGTTTCTTCTTGAAGATCCACTTGCTCCCAATGGGTTTTACCCCTTCAGGAGCAACTTCCAAAGTCCATACTTTGTTGGTGTACATGGAATCCATCTCAGACCGCATAGCATCCAGCCATTTCACTGAGTCCCCACTCGTGATGGCCTGCTCGAAGCTAGTTGGGTCATCATCCTCCATGATGCAATCCTCACTACCACCATCAATGAGAAAACCATAGTATCTCTCAGGTGGACGAGAAACCCTACTAGATCGGCGGAGAGGCTGGGGTACGTCGGGCACTACTGAATCCTCTGGTTCTACTAAATCGTCAGTTGCAGTTTGTGGTGCTGGAACCTCTTCCAGCTCTACCTCTTTACCATTAATTTCTTTTGCAAGAAATTCCCTTTCCAAAAAGGTGGCATGTTGAGCAACAAACACTCTTTGTTCCTCAGCTTGGTAGAAAAAATATCCTTGAGAATTCTTAGGATATCCCACAAACTTGCAAAGGACTGACCGTGCCTCGAGTTTGTCCGGATTTTGTTTTTTGACATAGGCCGGACAACCCCATATCTTAATTCGCTTAAAGTATGGTCTCTTCCCACTCCATATCTCATATGGTGTGGTAGGTACAGATTTAGACGGAACCAGATTCAATAGGTATATGGCTGTCTCAAGCGCATACCCCCAAAAGGAAATAGGTAACTCAGCATTACTCATCATTGAACGCACCATATCTAATAGGGTGCGATTCCTTCGTTCCGATACACCGTTGTGCTGTGGTGTATAAGGAGGAGTAAGCTGAGAGAGAATCCCATTCTCTTTTAGATAATCCAGGAATTCACTGCTTAAGTATTCACCTCCTCGATCAGATCGAAGAACCTTAATACTTTTGCCCGTTTGGTTCTCTACCTCATGCTTATATTCTTTGAATTTCTTAAAAGCTTCAGACTTATGTTTCAACAGGAACACATGCCCGTATCTAGAGAGATCATCAGTGAATGTAATGAAGTAGGAAGAACCATTTCTGGCGTGTGTAGACATTGGACCGCATACATCACTATGCACCAGTCCCAAGAGTTCAGTAACTCTTTCTCCGTGTCCTTTAAACGGAGTTTTGGTCATTTTTCCTTTGAGACATGAATGACAAGTGTCATAGGATGATAATTCGAATGAATTCAAATATCCGTTCTTATGCAACTTAGCTAGTCGTGTCTCATTGATATGGCCAAGTCTACAGTGCCACAAGAAGGATTCGTTCATTTCTGAGCTTTTCCTTTTGTGTGTGTTTTGTATATTGAAGACTGTATTTTGATTGAGAATGAATATGCCATTATGTAGCGAGCCTGATGCAATCAACCTTTGATCTAGGAATATGTTCATAACATTATCCTTTACTACAAAATTATAACCTTCTTTACTTAATAAAGAAACTGATATAATGTTGCACATCATGTTCGGTATATAATAGCACTCATTCAGGACTAGTGTATCACCATTTGGTAATACCAGGTGATATATGCCAACTGCTTTGGCTGCAACATTTGCCCCATTCCCTACATGAACGGAATGTTCACCTTTTCTCAGTTCTCTACCTTTTCGCAGCCCATGTAATATCTTACATATGTGGGATCCTGACCCGGTATCTAATACCCAGGACGTAGGGTGAACTGAGAAACAGTTCTCAATAACAAACACACCCGAAGATGATGCATCAACATGCATGTTCTCCGTTTGGGCGGTGTGAGAATCCAGATATTCTCCTGTTTCCTGTTCAGTCTTATAACATTTATAAGATAGAACGGGTCCAACGTCCCCCTGCACAGTATAACATGCGGGTTCGGTCAAAACATCCATATTATTATCTTGATTAAGGCATGAACTGGTCGCTACCTGGAGAGAGAGAGAAGAAAACACTTTAGCGTATGCTCGTGCAAGATCAGATTGGTTATTATCTTATCTAATCAGGATGGCTCCCACTGCTTTTTATCAAATCTTCCTCCAAACCCTAAAAGGAAAGACTAGCCGGGATTAATTACACACTATAGGTTCGCCAATCTTTCAGCCAGGCCAGTGTCGGTACTTTGAGGGAGGTCCCCCGTGCTTTCGCACGAACCTAATTAATGTAAACCTCGTTTTCCCAGAGGCCTAACCTCGTTAACACCTTTCTAGACACCTACTTGATCAGCTAATTGCAATGTGTAAAACTCTCCCAGGAGTAACTCTTACTCGCAGTGGGTATCGGGATCCAACTATCTCATAGAAGGTATGCAATCTCATTGCAAATTTCAACACTTGAAATTCCCGATAATCTTTTGCCCCAGGCGATCTATGACCTTGACTGAGTCAACAAACCATAGACCGCAAGTAAAGTTCAACCCGTCATTTCCTGATTGAATTAAACCCACCCGCACGACCCTTGACTAAGTCAACAAGGCCGCACGACTACCCTAATCCAATCTGCATCATATGCATAAACAGATAAATAGTAATCAGCTACCGCACACTACGCCTTGACTGAGTCAACAAACGCAACACGAATACTAACTATTACTCATCTGAAATGACGGAGGGCTACGTCAGGTTTTTAAGAAAACCTTTTGCGTAATGAACTTTATATCGTTGTAGAATCAAATGAAGTTTTGAAATGGAGTGATTTTGAGGCTTTTCTAGTTATGCTAAAGGAGTCACTCCCGGCGAAGGGATCTCGGTCCTTTCCTCGTCGAATGAGGTGCGGGATATATCATATATATCGCTGTGCAAAGCAAAAAACCCAAAAGCAGTCAAAAGCATACCGAGTGTGTAGCATCTGCCAGTTATTGCTAAAGGAGTCACTCCCGGTGAAGGGATCTCGGTCCTTTCCTCATCGAATAAGGTGCAGGGTATATCATATATACCGCTTTGCAAAGCAAGAACTGTAGCTACCTGTTTTATTTTTAAAATTCGATTCTACAACATCTTAGGTTTCTTATCTTTCATTAATCACATTAATGAAGTCCCATCATTTAAATACCTAAACATCACAGATAGATATGACGTACACTTTTGCCATCCGCATTCGCCTCGATGTCCCCTCGTGCACCGTTAGGTTAGGTAACTAACGACAGAGCAGGGCAGGGCTAGCGCGGGTGTAAAACATAAGTAACGTCTATATAATATATCATATATACTATATACTATATCCATCACAGAAACAGAACACAGATATCGCAGCAGAATAAACATATGAAATATTGGATATACTAGGACGTCCGTGTTTTTAATACGAGCCAGTATAAAACACGGATTCCACGGTCGTAACGAATAGCCAATCCCACACCCCTAGACCCCTATGAGAGAGGCAAGCAACCCTGCCAATTCTAGGGTTAGGAGACCCGGACTCGACTCCTCGAGCTGGTCTCCCACTGGACCCCAGAACCCGGTTACTTGTGCTCCCCTCCTTGGGTCTATCCTAATGCGGAAAAGTAAATAATATACAAAGGGTGACATCTTCCGCTACCTGGAAGTGCCCCAAATAAAAGAATATTACATACAAGTTTTTACATGAATGAAAATGAAAAACACTCATCTCACATAAAAACCCCCGGCTATTCGAATACGACGATCCAATATAACATATCCAGCAACACATAACATCACATGTCATCAACGTAAGTAAGTATGCATACCCCAGTTGTCTTTGACGTATAGCAACGAAACCGGCGATATGAACATACTACACTTACGGTCACAGAAAAGAAAGTGTAAAACTACAACAGTTGGAATCCGCAACTTCTTTAGACATCACATGCCTAATCAAATGAAATACTTAGACATCCCATGCCTAACAGATATAAATCCCGCATTTTAGTCTCATTATCGAAAACTCTTTTCAATATCATATGGGACTAAACTGCTAAATTTATAACATTCATTCAGTTATCACATAACTACTTGTGAATTCCAATTATTGTATCCCATTCCGGATAAACAGAAAATGTTAAACTTTCCGATCGAACAATCGAATACCCAAGTTTTCCCGATACAGTCCAACTCATGAAATAAGTCTAACAACATTCAGTTCGTGCCTCAGTACCGACGGTCCAGCCGTAGAAGGGTCAAGCCAACGCCTCACATGTGGCACGCCGTACTGCCCCAAACCCGAAGGTTCAGAGGGCAGTTCAAGACGGTCACATAATCGAGTTAAGGTTTGTTGTCTTCTAGAGGGTCCATCGCGTTACTTGCACTACTTAGAACGTCGTTAAACTTCGGAAAAATCCAACACTTGGAAATTTCCCGACAGGGGAAAAATTGGGTATTTATATCCGGCCGAACTTTTTAACATAGTCTAAAATTTATCCGGAAAGCCACACAGACAAAATTTGATATTCCGATCGAAACTCCGAATCCCCAAAACAACTGCTGAAAATTCAACTCTTGAAAAAATATTAAAAATACCAATAAAAACCAGCACTGTTAAATAGGAGTTACTGTACAAACATTACGTCATAACACGACAAAACGGCCGCGCTTCCGCCGTACGAGCCATGCTCGTGCCGCGGAAGAGCGGTGGTAAAGTTTAATCAGGTCCACGAAATTTACAGTAATTCCTAGAAAACCCTGCTTGATTTTCTGGATATTTTTAATCTTGAAAAATCCACAATTTTAAAATCTGGACAGAGAGCAAGTTTGATTCGGGGTTTCGGATTCGTTCGGACTTCAAATTCCGTCTAGACTTCGCCTAAGGCTCTAGCTAGGCTCTGATACCAGTGAAAGGTTCCTAGGCACTCTAGTAAGGTCTCACAAGGCATCAGACATGCCAATTTAAAATTTTTGTGCCGAGAAACCCTAGACTACGGATCTTTAGACTAGATGTTTAGGCGAAACGAAAAACTAGTTAACTATTTAACTAAAGGTTAGATGCTACAACCTTTGTAGATCCGGATTTCCACCTCCTTAGCTCCACTTGGTCATGCTCTCGCTGTCCATCATGAATCCTCGACTCATTCGTCGGCTTCATCGGAAAAGTGAGCGGAATAGTTCGTCGGCTTTGTGTCAAAGACGATCTACGTCGAGGTTGCACTAGTTCAAGCTCCGACTTCACAAACTTGTAAAACTTGTGAAGAAAACACCCAAAACCACTTGGCAAGAGGTAGAGGATGAAGAAATAGGAGATGGGTTCACTTTAGATTTGGATTTCTCACTCTAGATCACAAGTTGCCATTAATGGCATCAAGGTTTCTCACTTTAAGAAGAAGAAGAAGATGATAGAAAAACTTATGATAAGTTATTTCTAAAATGAATAATAAAGGAATTCTTATCATCTTCTAACCATGGTCAAGTGTAGAGAATTGACCATGGTTAGTGGGAGTGGTTAGGTTTAAGCAAGGAGACAAAATGGCATCATTACAAAAAGCTTCATGAAGCTTCACCACACTTCATGATAAAATGAAACCCTTTTGTTTCCATAAATCCATTTAATAAATAATAAATGGATTTAATAATAAGAGAATAAATCTTAAACCCTAACCACTCTCATAACCATGGTTGCATTCTTTACACAAAGCCAAAACTACATGCATCATCAAACATGATACATATATTTGCACAAAAGTATATCATATATACAATGTGCAATCCTAGTGAGAAAAATCCGTTTAAAGTGAACCAATACTAGCTAATGCAAAGTAATATATCAAATATATAATTATACATTAAATCATTAAATCAACATTTGATTCAATGATCCGGTCATGTCGCACATAACCGACTAGTATTCAATGTATCGATTTATCGAACCGATCTTCGATTCGATAAATAGGTTATATCGCATACAACCATACGAAACATCAATCGCGAGAATTAAATACGGTATCACATACATGCATTATTCTCGGTCCCGCACATATCTCATATGCGCTCCTATTTCGTTTCGCTTGAACCAGGAAACCTCTGTGTAGGACTCTAAAGACTCGTCAATACGCCGGTAGCAGACGATGATCATATCAAGCATCCACAAGCCGCAAGCGGTCTGCTAAACGTAACGGCCAGCCGGGTATTGAGCGATCAGAAGATCGACGAGCTAGCCCGCTCATACTCCTGCGAATCCGACCAGTAACACTTACCGTACAGTCCGGTCTCTTCGTCTGATATGTCGCATATCAAGTCTAGGGGTGGTGTACGTCAGACCCCAATAACCGATAAGTCGTGCCGATGTGAGGCTCATAACGGGTCGAGAAACTACTGGTAACGCTTACCAGCAAATCTCTGATCAGCCCTGGCCAGGGACTTCCCTGCTACGGCCAATCGAGCACTGCGCAACATCAACCCCCAATACCGGGAGAGACGAAACCCCTCCTATCGCTCATTGCCTCCATGTGACTCGGGACTGTACCCAAAGACCACCGTTTTGCACGCCCTCATGGACGTGGTAAGGTGGAGATCAAAGCACAGTGGGAATCACACAAGACTCTATGACGATCTCGGGTCTACAGACTAACCTGTACAAGTGTCACCTGAGAACTGCCATCTGACGTGAGGTATAATACCATCTGGGAGTTCTCGGCGAGTCCGTCCAGTGTACCCAGTCTCCACTGAGCACCCGTATACCATCTCTGATGTCAAACACCAATGGATATGGGATCATCCATCGCCCATCACATGGGTCGAGAAGCGTATACGCTAGTCTACTCTGGTATATCGATGCCCCGTCTCGATACACCCACGACTAGGGACCTTGAAGGATGTACTTATGGACTACCATGTCCCCACTAGTATGATCCGCATCATAGTCCAGGTAGTCAAGTACACATCCTAAGGGCTTTACCAACATGTAACTATTAGACAGTATAAAGAGACTAGTGCACATGTTAAGATAAAGAGTAACCAGATAGCATACTATCATATCGAGCAAGAAATTCATCTCTATATATGTCCAAGCATCCAATATAATATACAACATCTGTACAATACTGGCCTCTAGGGCATACATACAACTAACACTAGTGAAGATGGAGCTTGAGTTTGAGTCTCCTCGACGTAGATCATCTTCGGCCTCAAAGTCAACGAGCTAGCCCGTTCATTTCTCCGAGGAAACCATCACAAGAGTCCGGGATCTCGATGATCGCAGCGAAGGGACATCAACATGGAGCTTTAGAAGTGAAGGACCGGACTACAAAGGTTGTAATCCCAAACTCTTAGAAGTAAAGTAGTTTACTTGCTATTTGTTTCACCTAATCTCTAGTCTAAGATATTGGTTAGGGTTGTTCGGCACGTCTAAATTTTTAAACGGGCATGGTTGATACCTTGTAGAACCTTGTGAGAGTGCCTAGTAACCCTACATTACCCCTAGCACTTATGACCTTGGCTATGGTCAACATATCATAAGTATTAGTCAAGTTATATCCGTCATTTCATGGTTAATTAGACCCACCCACATGACCCTCGGCTATGGTCGACATAATCATGTGACTGTCCTGACTAATCGCATCATATGCTGTATAGGAAAAACATCACTTAGCTACCGTACACTACGCCTCGGCTATGGTCGACATACACAGCACGAATACTAAGTACTCTATTTCCAAAAATGACGGAGGGCTACGTAGGTTTTTAAGAAAACCATGAGCGTAATTAACTTGATATCATTATAGAATCGAGTGATTTTAATTGGAGTGTTTTTTAGGCTTTTCTAGTTTTTCTAAAGAGGTCACTCCCGGTGAAGGGATCGTCGGCTCTTTCCTAATCGAATAAGGTGCAGGATATTCATAAATACAACTATGCAAAGCAAAAACTATAGAAGCAATCAAAAGACAAACCATGTGTGTAGCATCTGCTAGTTTCGCTAAAGAGGCCACTCCCGGTGAAGGGATCTCGGCTCTTTCCTTATCGAATAAGGTGCTGGATATTCTGCAAGGAATACCGCTATGCAAAGCAAGAACTAGAGCTACCAGTTTTTAAGACAAGTTTCTACAACATCTTTAGCTTTCTTTTAGTTTCATTAATCTCATTAATGAAGTCCCATTTTATTATGCTTCACAAGCATCACATTTGAAACGAAATCAACAATATATAATATATATCTCATATATATAATATAATCATTCATCTCAGGCAGTAATATGATCTCATCACAGAACATTGCAGTAGAAGAACATATATGAAATATTGGATATATTAGGAGGTCCGTGTTTTAATACGAGCCTGTATAAAACACGGATTCCACGGTCGCGATGAATAGCCAATCCCACACCCCTAGACCCCTACGAGAGCAGCAAGCAACCCTGCCAGTTCTAGAGTTAGGAGACCCGGTCTCGACTCCTCGAGATAGTCTCCCACTGGACCCTAGAACCCGGTTACTTATGCTCCCCGCCTTGGGTCTATCCTAATCTGGAAAAGTAAATAATATATAATGGTGACATCATCCTCAGCCCGGAAGTGCCCCAGTAAAAGAATATTACATACAAAGAATTTTACATGAATGAAAATGAAAAACTCTCATCTCACATAAAAAACCCCGGCTATTCAAAACGCGATGATCCAATATAACATATCACAGCAACACATAACATCATATATCATCAACGTAAGTAAATATGCGTATCCCAGTTGTCGTTGACATATAATACCGAAACCGGCGATACACCACATATTACACTTACGGTCGTAGAAAAGAATGTGTAAAACTACAACATTTGGAATCCACAATCACTTTAAACATCTTAAATCCGAAATATCACATACTTCGCATTTCATGCCTAACTATATGAATTCCACATATTGTATCACATTCCAGATAAATAGACAATGTTAAACTTTCCAATCGAATAAACAAATACCCAAGATTTCCTAAATAGCTTAACACTTGAGCGGAGTTTAAAAAATCCCAGAACATGTCACGGCCGCTATGAACCAGCCGTAGAAGAGTCAAACCAATGCCTCACATGTGGCAACGGTAAACTACCACAAACCCTACGGTTCAGTGGCAGTTTTGACGGACACATAATCGAGTTATGGTTATGTTCTTCTAGAGGGTCCACAAATACGTTTGTATGATTTTCCGAAAGTTTCAAACTCGTGAAAAAATCCATCACTTGAAAGTTTTCCGACATGGGAAAAAGTGAGTTATTGATATCCGTTCGAACTTTTTAACACGTTCTAAATTACCCCGAAAATAAACGATGTTAAATTTTCCGATCGAATCAACGAATTCTAAAGATCTCCAGAACACTCAACACTTGAGTAATATTAAAGATTCCCAGAAGCATAATGTAATACCTACGGATTACCTCATGAATTACGATCCCTTAATCCCCATGTTCTGCCGCGGAACCGCCGCCAATAGCTTGGTTTGGTCGCGGTTCCACGGGGGCTTGGTGGATTCAGGGAGTCATACTTCACAGATATCCATAGAATCACCTGCTTATTTTTCTGAGTATTTTTAATACAGAAAAAACCAAGTTTTTAAAAAAATTCCAGAGAGGGGGTCTAAAACGATGTTTTGGGGTTCGATCGGACTTTTAACTTCGTCTAGACAACGCCTAAAGCTCTAGCTTGGCTCTGATACCACTGTAAGATTACTAGGCACTAGTAAAAGGTTCTACAAGGTATCAACCATGCCAAAATCAAATTTTTCAAGTGCCGAACAACCCAAGCAAGATCTTAGACTAGAGATTAGGCAAAATAATGAGCAAGTAAACAACTTTACTTCTAAGAGAAAGGGATTACAACCTTTGTAGTCCGTTCCTTCGCTTCATAAGCTCCGAGTAGTAGTCCCTTCTTCGCGATCCATGAACTCCCGGACTCTAGAGAGGCTCCACAAGTCGAATGATCCATACTTGCTAGAAGTCTTCCTTTTCGAAGATGATCTACCTTGAAGAAACTCAAACCCAAGATTTTGCTTCACTAATCAAGTATTAGCAAAGCAAACACCCTAATCTAAGTGGTTAGAATAGATGAGGATGATGACGTAGGAATTTAGCTCCCTTTTGTTTTCAATTTCTCACTCATTATCATCACTTATGAAAAAGCTAGTAAAGCTTTTCATCAAAAAGAAGAAGAAGAAGAAAAATCCATTTGTGATGAATAATGAAATCATTGTTGAGGTTACAAATCAACCATGGGTTAAGAATCAAGACTTAACCCTTGTAGAGAATTAACTAGGCTAAAGGGTTTGGGTTGGGTTAAAGAAATATCTACACAAAATATCAAAGTCAAAGTCAAAGCTTCATGAAAGATTCATCCAAGCTTAATCCTAATCCAAACCCTAACCATATTTAAGCTCCACAAAACATGTTGCATTTGTAACCCTAACTTGTTACAATATTATATATCACATATACAATATTTATTGTAACAAAATAAAATAATACAATTAAGATATATCATTGTATTATCCAAGTAAGAAAAAGAATCTTTAAGTGGGCTAATATTAGTTAATGTAATATAATATATCAAATATATAATTATTCATTAAATTATCGAATCAACACTTGATCCGATAATCCGGCTATTTCATAAATAACCGACTAATATAATCTGTATCAGTTCATCGAATCAACACTTGATCCGATGACCCGGCTATATCACATATACCCGACCGATATCACATATCGTGAGAATCTAATACGGTATCGCATACACGTATTATTCTCGGTCCTGCACATATCACATATGTGCTCCTACTCCATTTTGCCTGAGCCAGGAAACCTCTGTGTATGACTCTAAAGAATCGTCAATACGCCGGCAGTAGGTGATGATCATATCAGACACCCACAAGCTGCAAGCGGTCAGCTAAACGTAACAGCTACCCAGGTATTGAGCAATCAGTAGATCAACAAGCAAGCCTGTACATTCTCCTGTGAATCCAATCAGTAACACTCCCGTACAGTCCGGTCTCTTCATCTGATTTGTCGCATATCTAGTCTAGGGGTGGTAAACGTCAGACCCCAGTAACGGATAAGTCGTGTCGATATGAGGTTTATAACAGTTCGAGAAACTACTGATAACACTTACCAGTAAATCTCAGCAACCCTGGCCAAGGATTTCCAGTTATAGCCAATCGAACACAGCGCAACATCAACTCCCTATACCGGGAGAGACGAAACCTCTCCTATCACTCATTGCCTCCATGTGATTCGGGACTGTACCCAAAAGCCACCGTTTTGCACGCCCTCTTAGACGTGGTATGATGGAAATCAAAGCACAGTGGGAATCACACAAGACTCTATGACGATCTCGGGTCTACAGACTAACCTGTACCAGTGTCACCAGAGAACTGCCATCTGACGTGAGGTATAATACCATCTGGGAGTTCTCGGCGAGTCCGTCCAGAGTACCCAGTCTCCACTGAGCACCCGTATACTATCTCTGATGTCAAACATCAATGGATATGGGATCATCCATCACCCATCTACATGGGTTAAGAAGCATACGCTAGTCTACTCTGGTATATCGATGCCCTGTCTCGATACACCTGCGACTAGGAAAATTTGAAGGATGTACTTAGCGACTACACTGTCCCTACTAGTATGATCTGCATCATAATCCTGGTAGTCAAGTACTCATCCTATGGGATTTATCAACATGTAATATAGAGACTATCAGAGTACATGTTAAGATAAAGAGCAACCAGATAGCATACTATCATGTTAAGCAAGAAAGTCCTCCATATATATGTCCAAGCATCCACTACAATATACATCGCATGTACAGTAATGGCCTCTAGAGCATACATATCACTAACATGTATTCGGTCAAGCTCTTGATAGGAAATGATGTTCCTATGCTGTATTCGGTCAAGCTCTTCTTATCACATAGATTCTCAATGAAAGATCTAGGCGATGCCTCCTGCATTTTGGGGATTAAGATCTATAGAGATAGATCTAAAAGGATACTGGGATTGTCCCAATCCAGGTACATTGACACCATAGTAAAGAGGTTTAGTATGGAAGAATCCAAGCGTGCGAACCAACCCATGATCTCTGGACTCACTCTCTCCAAAGAGATGTCTCATAAGATTGATTTGGAGAGAGCTCGCATGCAAGGGATACCCTATTCTTCGGCAGTAGGTTCTATCATATACGTGATGCTATGTACCAGACCCGATGTAGCATATTCACTAAGTGTAGTGAGTAGGTATCAAGAAGATCCAGGAGAGAGTCACTGGACAGCTGTGAAGAACATTCTCAAGTACTTGAGAAGGACTAAGGAGATGTTCTTGGTTTATGGTAACGGAGAATTCCAGGTGGAGTCCCCTACCGATTCAAGCTTCCAAAGTGATAAGGATGACTCTAAGTCGCACTCGGGATTTGTCTTTACCCTGAATGGAGGGGCGGTTTGTTGGAAGAGTTCCAAGAAAGAAACCGTGGCAGACTCGACGATGGAGGCTGAATACATCGCTGCCAACGATGCTGCCAAAGAAGCTGTCTGGATGAAGAAGTTCATCACTGAACTTGGTGTGGTTCCTTCCATTGAGCATCCAATACCTTTGTATTGTGATAACAATGGAGCTGTGGCTTTGGCCAAGGAACCCAGGTCCCATCAGAGATCCAGACATATTCTGAGGCGGTATCACCTGATCAGGGAGATAGTTGATCGCCGCGAGATCGAGGTCAGGAGAGTTAACACGAAGGACAACACTGCGGATGTTAGTTATATGTATGCCCTAGAGGCCATTACTGTACATACGATGTATATTGTAGTGGATGCTAGGACATATATAGGGAGGACTTTCTTGCTCGACATGATAGTATGCTATCTGGTTGTACTTTATCTTAACATGTACTCTGATTGTCTCTATATTACATGTTGATAAAGCCCTTAGGATATGTACTCGACTACTGGGACTATGATGAGATCATACTAGTGGGGCCACGGTAGTCGACGAGTACATCTTATAACTGTTCCTAGTCGAGGGTGTATCGAGACAGGGCATCGATGCACCAGAGTAGACTAGCGTATACGCATCTTGACCCATATGATGGGCGATGGATGTGTAAGTCCATGCTACCTCTCCCGGTACTTTCGGGAATGCGGAATTTGGTAAAAAACGATTTTTACGGAGGTGGTAACATGGACCTAAAACCCGGATCTTGGTTAAACATCTATCTAACAACCTAACTATGAGTTTCTAGCTACTCGGTTAGGGGGTTATACCTTGCTTGTCTTGAACTCCTTCGTCTTCAAGCTCCGATGGTGGTCCGGATTGGCTTCTTCTCGTCGTCTCCGTACGCCGAAGATAGATCCACCTGAAAGCTCCAACCTTTGGCTCCTTCTTCGTTCTTTGAAGAAACTAGTTCACTCGGTTTGCTAAACCTTGTGAACTAGAATGAGTAGAGAATAGTTTGTGTGGGATTTTATCTATGGTTCTTGATTCTCAACTCATGAGACAAGAGAACCATAGATTAAGGAGAGGGAGCAAGAGCAAGAGGGTGAGAGCAAAAGGAGAGCTCAAGAACAAGAGAGAGAATGAGCAAGAAAGAATGAGCAAGTATTTTGTCTCTCACCCTCTCATAATCCAAAGTCATGATAACTCATCATACCAAAAAAGTCTTATGTGATGGTTGAAGCAACCATAACCATATCATATCATGCACTCATTTTACACAAATGAGCAAGCAAGTAAAAGTCTTTGCCATGAAATGATGGCTATGGTTATCATGATGGTCAACTAGTCAAGCCTAGTCAACCGATCAACAAAGTCAACAAAAGTCAACAAGTCAACAAAGTCAACAAAAGTCAACAACCATGTCACCATAATACTTAATTAATATAATAGTTAATCACATATCATATTCTCATTAGGGTTGAGCAAAAAGTCAAATAGTCAACGGTCAACTGTCAACAACCCTAATGAGAATCTGCTGCCTCTGCCTCCCTGTCAACTGTGCATACACACCCGCATCCGCGTTCCGAGGAACACGAATGCAAACTGGATAAATCCAATCCCAAAAGGTACACTAGGATCTGGCTTAAACCAAAGCCCGCTAGTGTAAACTGTCCGGACACTGTACGTGCATAAATGCACGGATGTGACCGAACCCTGTCGCAAAACCATGCGACCTGTCTAAATACCATGCGACCTCTACTCTTTTGCCTAAAAGCGAAAAGCTTTCTGTGTGGGACTCTAAAGACTCGACACTACGCTGGCAGTGGGTTTAACCACAGACCGCAAGCGGCACTAGCTGTGCGTAACGGTCCCCAGGTAATGCCGATAAGAAGACCGACGAGGCGAAACCCATCTGAACTCCTACTGAGTCTGAGTGTGACATTCTCCGTACAGTCCGGTCTGTTCGTCTGATACATCGCATGGCGGGCCTAGGGGGCGGTAAACGTCAGTCCCCCAATAGCGGTACAAGTCGTGCCGGAGCGAAGCCCAAAACACCCTGAAATAACACTAGAAGCCTACCAGTATATCTCGTTTGCCCTGGCCAGGGACTACTCGTGTAATGGCTCTCCTAGACACAGCGCGATGTCAACCCCCAATACCGGGAGAGACGAATCCTGTCTAACCGCCACTGCCTCCAAGTGCTTCGGGACTGCACCCAACCACTACCTGTTTGCACGACTCCTTTGAGCCGTGGTAGGGTAGTGATCAAAGTACAGTGGGAACACACTCAAGGCGAAGTGACAGTGTCAAGTCAGCGGACTAAGCTGTACTCATGTCACCTGGGAACTGATAACTGACGATAGGCATAATACCAACTAGTCAGTTCCCGACGAGTCCTGTCCAGTGTACCCGTAACCTAACGAGCACCCGCATACTATCTCAAGTACGACGTACTGACGGCTGTGGGACAGACCGTCTCCCACACTGGGATGAGAAGCGCATGCGCTGGTCTACTCCGGAGTATCGATGCCCTGTCTCGATAGTCCTGCGACCAGGGACCTGCATAAGGATGTGCTTATAGATTACCCAGCCCCACTAGTGTGACGGCCATCACATCGCTGGTAATCAAGCAAAGATCCTAAGGACTCCACTAATGTGTATAGGCGATATACAAAAATAAACACATATACACATTGAAGTAGAAACAAACCAAGTAGCATACTACTATTTTGAGCAAGATTGTATATACAAGGTGAATATCCCAAGCTTCCATTAAGTAATATACAAACTAGTATGATACAGTAATGGCCTCTAGGGCATATACACTGACAATCTCCCACTTGCACTAAGGCCATGTACTGGCGTATCGAAGACCTATCATCTCGATCAGCCGCTCGAACTGAGTCTGGGGCAGGGCCTTGGTGAATGGATCTGCAGTGTTATCTTCTGAAGCGACTCTCCGAACCTCGATCTCCTGGCGATCCACGATCTCCCTGATCAGGTGATACCGCCTCAAGATGTGCCTGGATCTCTGATGGGACCTGGGTTCCTTCGCTAAAGCTATAGCCCCGTTGTTGTCGCAATACAGAGGTATTGGATCAACAATGGACGGAACCACCTGAAGTTCTTTCAAGAACTTCCTCATCCAGACAGCTTCTTTTGCGGCATCAGATGCAGCGATGTATTCCGCTTCCATCGTCGAGTCTGCAACGGTTTCTTGTTTGGAACTCTTCCAACACACCGCCCCTCCATTGAGGATAAAGACAAAACCCGACATGGACTTGGAATCATCCTTGTCACTCTGGAAGCTGGAGTCAGCAAAGGCCTCGATCTGGAGGTCTTTTCCGCCATACACCAAGAACATCTCCTTAGTCCTTCTCAGGTATTCTTTACCGCTATCCAGTGTTTCTCCCCAGGGTTTGACTGATACCGGCTTACCACACTCAGTGCATAAGATACATCCGGTCTGGTACACAACATCGCATACATTATAGAGCCTACCGCAGAAGCATAGGGTATAATAGACATGCGATCCCTCTCTAAATCAGTCTTGGGAGACATCTCTTTAGAGAGGGTGATCCCGTGACAAGCCGGTAGGTTACCGCGCTTGGAATCTTCCATACTGAACCTTTTCAGTATGGTGTCGATGTACCTGGACTGTGAAAGTCCTAATATCCTCTTGGATCTATCACGATGGATCCGGATCCCCATGATGTATGAGGCATCACCCAGGTCTTTCATGGAGAACTTGTACGACAAGAACCCCTTGACAGATTGTAGAATAGGAATGTCATTTCCTATAAAGAGAATGTCATCCACGTATAAAACGAGGAATACTACAGTTCTCACTACAAATCTACTATAGATGCATGGTTCATCTGGATTTTTGATAAAGCCAAATTCTTTGACCGTCTCATCAAAGCAGATGTTCCAACTCCGCGATGCCTGCTTTAGTCCATAGATGGACTTAAGCAACTTGCACACCTTTCCGCTGCTCCCACTCTGAATGAAACCTTCTGGTTGGTCCATATAGACACACTCCTCTAAATTTCCATTTAGAAAAGCGGTCTTTACGTCCATTTGCCAGATCTCATAATTGTGGAAGGCAGCAATGGCAAGAAGGATCCGAATGGATTTCAGCATGGCTACTGGAGAAAAGGTTTCGTCATAGTCCAAGCCAGGTCTTTGACGAAAACCTTTTGCTACCAGCCTAGCTTTATAGGTCTCAACCTGTCCATCTACACCAATCTTCCTTTTGAAGATCCACTTGCATCGTACGGGTTTTACCCTGTCTGGAGCAATGTCCAACGTCCATACCTTGTTGGTGTACATGGACTCCATTTCGGTCCGCATTGCATCCAGCTATTTCACTGAGTCAACGCTCTGAACGGCCTGCTGGAAGCTAGTAGGCTCATCATAATCTATGATGCAATCCTCTCTATCCCCGTCTATGAGAAAACCGTAGTATCTCTCGGGCGGATGGGACTGCCTACTACTCCTGCGGAGCGGCGTAGGAATGTCCTGTTCTGTTGAACCCTCTGGTTCCACTAAGCTTTCAGTAATAGTCTGTGGTTCTGGAATTTCATCCAGTTCTACTGCGCTCCCACTAATTTCCTTTTCTAAGAACTGGTGTTCCAGAAAGTGGGCATGACGAGAAACAAGGACTTTTTGTTCCTCTTCGCAGTAGAAGAAATATCCCTTGGAATTCTTTGGATATCCCACAAACTTACACAGTACTGAGCGTGCCTCGAGCTTGTCCGCATGCTGCTTTTTGACAAAAGCTGGACTTCCCCATGTCTTAATGTGATTAAGATGGGGTCTCTTCCCACACCACATCTCATATGGTGTGGCAGGCACAGTCTTAGTAGGAACTCGGTTCAAAAGGTATGCAGCTGATTCTAGCGCATACCCCCAGAATGATCGCGGTAACACAGCGTTACTCATCATGGACCGAACCATATCCAATAGGGTTCGGTTCCGTCTCTCCGATACACCGTTATGTTGCGGAGTGTATGGAGGAGTAAGCTGAGAGAGAATTCCGTTCTCTTTTAAATAGTCCAGGAGCTCGGCACTTAAGTATTCTCCACCTCGATCCGATCTTAGAATCTTAATACTTTTGCCGGTTTGTTTTTCTACTTCATTCTTATACTCCTGGAATTTTCCAAAGGCTTCGGACTTATGTTTCATTAAGAAGACATAACCGTACCTTGAGAAGTCATGCGTAAAAGTAATGAAGTAAGAATAACCGCTTCGCGCATGTGTAGACATTGGACCGCACACGTCACTGTGTACGAGTCCCAAGAGCTCGCTCGCTCTTACTCCATGTCCAGTAAACGGAGTCTTTGTCATCTTTCCTTTGAGACAGGATTGACAAGTGGCATACGATTGATATTCGAACGGATTCAAATATCCTTCTGTATGTAACTTAGTCAACCTTCTCTCATTGATGTGACCCAGTCTACAATGCCACAAGAAAGTCTGATTTATTTCCGGAGACTTTCTTTTGTGTGTATTCTGGACATTGAAAATCTGTGGTTGGTTCAATACGTATATACCATTACTCAATGTATCTGACCCAATCAGAACTTGATTAAGGTGAATGTTTACAACATTACTTACAAACGCAAATTCATAACCTTCTTTAGAAACTAAAGATACAGAAATGATATTACAAGTTGCGTTGGGTACAAAAAAGCAATTACGCAAAACCAAAACATGTCCATCTGACATTCCCAGGTGATAGTCCCCCACGGCTTTAGCATCCATGCTAGCTCCGTTCGCAACTCTGAGGGTCATGTCACCTGCCTTCAAAACCCTACGGTTTCTCAACGCCTGCAAAGAATTACAGATATGAGATCCTGATCCGGTATCCAATACCCAGGAAGTAGAGTTTATTGAAAGACAGTTT
Source organism: Agapanthus africanus (assembly GCA_030015575.1). Lineage (NCBI taxonomy): Eukaryota > Viridiplantae > Streptophyta > Magnoliopsida > Asparagales > Amaryllidaceae > Agapanthus > Agapanthus africanus. Next base: position 193,203,166 of record JASDDO010000010.1, on the reverse strand, counting down.
TCAATAACATACACACCTGAAGCTGAAGCTGCAACCTGCTTCAATTCCTGTGTTCTGGCCTTCCAGGCCCTGCAATCATTCTTCCAGTGTCCTTTCTTATGACAATAGAAGCATTCTTCCTTATCCACAAGCTTCCCCGCTATCTTTGTTGCTTTAGCTTTTCCCTTCGTATCCACTTTACTAACACCGCCCCTTGGTTTGGCGGGGGCTTTCTTCTTCTTTCCCTTGGCTTTCGCCTTGGACCTAGAAGAAGATGATCCTCCTACAAACAAAGTGGATGTATCCCTACCCTTCTGTAGGGTGCCCTCTGCGCTCCTCAGCATGTTGAGGAGCTCTGAAAGTTCAACCTCTTTTTCTTGTAAGTTGAAGTTCAGTATAAACTGGGCGTAAGTGGAAGGAAGGGACTGGAGAACTATATCCGTATAGAGTTCACTCTCCAATGTGGTCCCTAGGTCCGCGAGCTCCTCAATGTAGCCGATCATCTTTAGCACGTGCTCGGCTACTGATGATCCGACGGCCATCTTTGCCGAAAATAACTTTTTCGACGCTTCGTATCTTGCGATACGAGATTGCTCTCCATACAGTTCTTTTGTATGGAGAAATATGGATTCAAGGTCCATATTCTCGTGCCTCCTCTGATGTTCGTTGTCCATCGAGGCAAGTACGAGGCATTTGGCCTTCGCGCTATCAATCTCCCAAGTCTTGCGGATTTCCTTATCCGCGACGCTGGATGTGGGACCAGGGACAGGAGGAGCTTTAGTGGTAAGAAGATACCCCAGCTTGTCGTAAGTGATTGCTATCTTGACATTCCTGAGCCAATCTTTGTAGTTTGGCCCTATCAGTTTTTTTTTATCTAGGAGTAACTTAAGTTCAGTCATGTTGATTGGTCGCTGCAATTAGGAGAGAGAAGAAGAAACACTCAGCATGATGCTCTTGCAAGTTTAGAGTGGTTTTTAGTTTGTCTAAACAGGATGGCTCCCACTGTTTCTCGAATCCCTCCTCAAACCATAAAGGAAGAATTAGTCGGGATCAATCCCACCGCACAATACTTGCTTAACCGTTCAGCCAGGCCGGTGTCGGTACTTCGAGGGAGGTTTTCCAACGCTTTCGCGAAGTTCCTTAATTAAAGAACCTCTTTTCCCTGGGTGCGTAGCCCCGCTAACAACTTTCTAGGCACCTACTAGGTTTATAGCATTGATCGTTTAGTGAGAAATTTCCCGAGGAGTAGCATATACTCACAGTAGGATCGGGATCCAAATATCATCGCGTGACGAAACTGAAGGAATCCTACCAGAATCATCACACTCCAAATGGTATGCAAATCTAGCAGGTTTCAGTACTTATGAAACTCCCAATGTGGATTTTTGCCCCATGCTCTTATGACCTTGACTTTGGACAAAATATCATAAGTCACATGTCAAGTTCTACCCGTCATTATCCAGGTTAATTTGGATCCATCCGTACCTACCCTTGACTTTGGCCAAAATGGCAGTACGACTGTCCCAAACCAACGCATCTATCTATGCTACACATGAACACCCAATAGCTACCAATCACTGTGCCTTGACTTTGGCCAACATACACAGCTTGAATACTATTGACTATTCATGTGAAACGACGGAGGGCTACGGATGGTTTTGGCAAAACCGTGAACGTAGTGAACTTGATTTGGTCGATGGAACGAGATAGCTTTTAAAAAGAGTGGCTCAAGCTCCGCATTTAAAAGTTGGTTTTGAAAAGAACCGAGTGGTTTTTCGAAAGTGTTCCAACGACTTTAACTTGGTTTATTATCTTGCATTAGTTCTTTTAATGCGTGATATTCTTGCATTAGTTCTTTTAATGCGTCCCATCATTTAATCCTACCATTGCAGAAAACAACCAAAATATGACGTACGCTTATGCCATTCGCATTCGCCACTGGGCCTCGTCATTACCCGTTAGGTTACTTAACTAACGACAGAGCGGGGGCTGGGCTAGCGCGTCTGTAAAACATAAGCAACGCCTAAATAATATCATATATAGATATACTGCAATGATAAACATTTCAGATTACAGATGAATACATTGGATATACTAGGAACCTGCAATTCCTATGAGCCTGTAACGAAAAACAGATTACACGGTCGCGGTGAATATCCAATACCCCACCCAAGACCCCTACGGGTGCGGCAAACTATCCGCCAAGTACCCGAAGCGTAGCAACCTCCCTCATCTCCATGAGTAGGCCACTCGACACTTCGGCATACCCGGTAGTTTGTGCACCCCCTCCATGGGTCTATCCTAGGAGCAAAAACAGTAAAAAGAAATTATACAATGACGGCTACAACCCCGACCCGGTTGTGCGGCCATACAAATAATTATTACATCAATTTACAAATTTACATGAATTGAAAGAAAAGAAAAACTCCCGTCTCACAACCCCCGGCTATTCACCCGCGACAATCCAACATATTCATATACACATTCCAGCAACATTACAGATCACAGATTTGTATAACCCCCACTAATCGACATATAGCGATTAGTAGACGTTTAATACAAATATCACATTACAGAAAAACCCGTTAGCTTAAGTCTTTTAGAAGTTCGATCAAAAAATACGGATTTTCGGGACCCCAAAATAAAATTTTCGTTCTGGAAAATCTGGGTTGAAAATACATGTACCAAAATTCCCAAAATACCCCCAGAAGCACACTGTAGCAAATAAACAACAGAGAGGGGCCAAGGAGGCCGCGGATCCGCGGCAATAGCAAGCTATTGCCGCATTTCCGCGGTCGTTTAGGGGGCTCTCTTGTTCATTTTTCTACAGTGGCTTTTAAAAACCCTGAGCCGATTTTAGGTGTTAAAATAATCAACTTTTGAACAGTAAAAAAATCGACAGAAACTCGAATTTTTAGGGTTCGTTTTCGGGACTTTTTCTTTGATCGATCTTCTAGTTACTTGCTAACATGTTAGATAGAGTTTAACTTGTCTCTGATACCACTGTAAGTCCATGCTACCTCTCCCGGTACTTTCGGGAATGCGGAATTTGGTAAAAAACGATTTTTACGGAGGTGGTAACATGGACCTAAAACCCGGATCTTGGTTAAACATCTATCTAACAACCTAACTATGAGTTTCTAGCTACTCGGTTAGGGGGTTATACCTTGCTTGTCTTGAACTCCTTCGTCTTCAAGCTCCGATGGTGGTCCGGATTGGCTTCTTCTCGTCGTCTCCGTACGCCGAAGATAGATCCACCTGAAAGCTCCAACCTTTGGCTCCTTCTTCGTTCTTTGAAGAAACTAGTTCACTCGGTTTGCTAAACCTTGTGAACTAGAATGAGTAGAGAATAGTTTGTGTGGGATTTTATCTATGGTTCTTGATTCTCAACTCATGAGACAAGAGAACCATAGATTAAGGAGAGGGAGCAAGAGCAAGAGGGTGAGAGCAAAAGGAGAGCTCAAGAACAAGAGAGAGAATGAGCAAGAAAGAATGAGCAAGTATTTTGTCTCTCACCCTCTCATAATCCAAAGTCATGATAACTCATCATACCAAAAAAGTCTTATGTGATGGTTGAAGCAACCATAACCATATCATATCATGCACTCATTTTACACAAATGAGCAAGCAAGTAAAAGTCTTTACCATGAAATGATGGCTATGGTTATCATGATGGTCAACTAGTCAAGCCTAGTCAACCGGTCAACAAAGTCAACAAGTCAACAAAAGTCAACAAAGTCAACAACCATGTCACCATAATACTTAATTAATATAATAGTTAATCACATATCATATTCTCATTAGGGTTGAGCAAAAAGTCAAATAGTCAACGGTCAACTGTCAACAACCCTAATGAGAATCCGCTGCCTCTGCCTCCCTGTCAACTGTGCATACACACCCGCATCCGCGTTCCGAGGAACACGAATGCAAACTGGATAAATCCAATCCCAAAAGGTACACTAGGATCTGGCTTAAACCAAAGCCCGCTAGTGTAAACTGTCCGGACACTGTACGTGCATAAGTGCATGGATGTGACCGAACCCTGTCGCAAAACCATGCGACCTGTCGCAATACCATGCGACCTCTACTCTTTTGCCTAAAGGCGAAAAACTTTCTGTGTGGGACTCTAAAGACTCGACACTACGCTGGCAGTGGGTTTAACCACAGACCGCAAGCGGCACTAGCTGTGCTTAACGGTCCCTAGGTAATGCCGATAAGAAGACCGACGAGGCGAAACCCATCTGAACTCCTACTGAGCCTGAGTGTGGCATTCTCCGTACAGTCCGGTCTGTTCGTCTGATACATCGCATGGCGGGACTAGGGGGCGGTAAACGTCAGTCCCCCAATAGCGGTACAAGTCGTGCCGGAGCGAAGCCCAAAACACCCTGAGATAACACTGGAAGCCTACCAGTATATCTCGTTTGCCCTGGCCAGGGACTACTCGTGTAATGGCTCTCCTAGACACAGCGCGATGTCAACCCCCAATACCGGGAGAGACGAATCCTGTCTAACCGTCACTGCCTCCAAGTGCTTCGGGACTGCACCCAACCACTACCTGTTTCCACGACTCCTTTGAGCCGTGGTAGGGTAGTGATCAAAGTACAGTGGGAACACACTCGAAGCGAAGTGACAGTGTCAAGTCAGCGGACTAAGCTGTACTCATGTCACCTGGGAACTGATAACTGACGATAGGCATAATACCAACTAGTCAGTTCCCGACAAGTCCTGTCCAGTGTACCCGTAACCTAACGAGCACCCGCATACTATCTCAAGTACGACGTACTGACGGCTGTGGGACAGACCGTCTCCCACACTGGGATGAGAAGCGCATGCGCTGGTCTACTCCGGAGTATCGATGCCCTGTCTCGATAGTCCTGCGACCAGGGACCTGCATAAAGATGTGCTTATAGATTACCCAGCCCCACTAGTGTGACGGCCATCACATCGCTGGTAATCAAGCAAAGATCCTAAGGGCTCCACTAATGTGTATAGGCGATATACAAAAATAAACACATGTACACATTGAAGTAGAAACAAACCAAGTAGCATACTACTATTTTGAGCAAGATTGTATATACAAGGTGAATATCCCAAGCTTCCATTAAGTAATATACAAACTAGTATGATACAGTAATGGCCTCTAGGGCATATACACTAACAGGATGATCCCATATCCATCGGTGTTTGACATCAAGGATGGTGTACGGGTGCTCAGTGGAGACTGTGTACACTGGACGGACTCGCCGAGAACTCCCAGATGGTATTATACCATACGTCAGATGGCAGTTCTCCGGTGACACTGGTACAGAGTAGTCTGTCGACCCGAGATCGTCATAGAGTCTTGTGTGATTCCCACTGTGCTTTGATTTCCATCATACCACGTCCAAGAGGGCGTGCAAAAAGGTGGCTTTTGGGTACAGTCCCGAATCACATGGAGGCAATGAGCGATAGGAGGGGATTCGTCTCTCTCGGTATAGGGAGTTGATGTTGTGCTGTGTTCGATTGGCTATAACTGGAAATCCCTGGCCAGGGTTGCTGAGATTTACTGGTAAGTGTTATTAGTAGTTTCTCGAACTATTATAGACCTCATATCGACACGACTTATCGAGCTACTGGGGTCTGACGTTTACCACCCCTAGACGAGATATACAACATATCAGACGACGAGACCGGACTGTACGGGAGTGTTACTGTTTGGATTCACAGGAGAAGTTACAGGCTTGCTTGTTGATCTTCTGAGCGCTCAATACCTGGGTGGCTGTTACGTTTAGCTGACCGCTTGCAGCTTGTGGGCGTTTGATATGATCATCACCTACTGCCGGCGTATTGACGATTCTTTAGAGTCCTACACAGTGGTTTCTTGGCTCAGGCAAAACGGAGTAGGAGCACATATGTGATATGTGCGGGACCGAGGATAATGCGATATGTGATACCGTATTCTATTCTTGCGATATTTGATATCAGCCGGGTCATCGGATCAAGTGTTGATTCGGTGAATCGGTACGGATAAATATTAGTCGGTTATATGCGATATAGCCGGATTGTCGGATCAAGTGTTGATTCGATAATTTAATGTATAATAATATATATGATATATTAAAAGACATTAACTAATACTAGCTCACTAAAAGTTTCTTTTTCTCACTCGGGTAATACATTGATATATATGCGATATATGTTAATTGTATTATTTTATTTTGTTACGATAAATATTATATATATGATATATATTATTGTAACATGATATGATAAATAATGCAACATGTTTTGTGGATTTTAAACATGATTAGGGTTTGGATTAGGGTTAAGTCTTCTAGTTGATTCTAGAAGCTTTTCATTTTGTCATGATAAAGATATTTGTGAGTGACTCATTCTTAACTCAACCCAAACCCTAACCCTTGGTTAATTCTCTATAAAGGTTTACTTGACCATGGTTGCATAATTCATCATATTATTCTTTTCCTATTCATCACAAAAGAATTCTATCATGTTCATCTTCTTCTTCCTTCTTCTTCTTTGCTTGAGATGGTTTCTTGCTTTGATTTTGTGATGGATAAATATGAGAAAAAGATAAATAAAGAGAGCAAAAATCCTACTTCATCATCCTCATCTTTCATTGCCATTTAGATGAGGGTGTTCACATCATTTCATGAGTGTTAGCTTGTGTTAAAGAAACTTCAAGGTAGATCATCTTAGTATCGAAGATCGGAAGCAAAGGTTGCGTATTTCTCTTCGCGGAACTTCTTGAGAGTCCGGATCCCGATGATCGCAGCGAAGGGACCACAACACGGAGCATATGAAGTGAAGGACCGGATCTACAAAGGTTGTAATCCCTCTCACTTAGTGTTAAAGTGTTTAGCATGCTTGTTTTCGCCTAATCTCTAGTTTAAAGTTCCGTATTCGGGTTGTTCGGCACGGCTAAATTTTAAATCGGGCATGGTTGATACCTCGTAGACCCTTGTGCGCGTGCCTAGCAACCCTACAGTGGTATCAAAGCCAAGCTAGAGCTTTAGGCGAAGTCTAGACGAAATTTAAAGTCCGATCGAACCCGAAACCCCGACTTCAAAATGCTCTATGGAAATTTTCTGAAAATTTGGATTTTTGTCAATTAAAAATTTCTAAAAAATTCAGCAGGGTTTTATTAGAATTACTGTGAAATTCGAGGGGCTAATTCGTCAAAAGTGCGGCGGAACCGCGGCAGAAGCCTGGCTTCTGCGGCGGTTCCGCGGCCATTTGATGACGTCACCCCTCCTATTTTGCACAGTAATTCCTACTACATAGTGCTGGGTTCTCTGGGAATTTTAAATTTTTATTCTACAGTTGAGTTTTCTGGGGTTGTTTTGGGGATTCGATGTTTCGATCGAAGTATTAGATTTTGTCTATGTGGCTTTCCGGATAAATTTTAGAAACTGTTAAAAAGTTCGAACGGATATCAATAACTCACTTTTTCCCCTGTTGGAAAATTTTTCAAAAGTTGGATTTTTCTCTTGTTTAAGAATGTTCTAAGTCATGCAAGTAACGCGGTGGACCCTCTAGAAGACAACAAACCTTAACTCGATTATGTGACCGTCTTGAACTGCCCTTTGAACCTTAGGGTTTGGGGCAGTACGGCGTGCCACATGTGAGGCGTTGGCTTGACCCTTCTACGGCTGGACCATTGGTACTGTGGCATGTGATGGACGTTTTTAAACTGATTTCAAGTGTTGAGATATATTGGGGAAATCTTGGGTGCTTGATGATTCGATCGGAAAGTTTAACTTTTTTCTATTTATCTGAAATGTGATACAATATTTGAAATCCACAGGTAGTTATGAGATAACTGATTTGAATATTATAAACAAAGCAGTTTAGTCTCAGTTGATCGGTTGCTACGGAATTTTTGATGTGATCAAAAGTCCGTCGCAATCACGTAGCGTACGCGGATACTCGCCGGGTAAACTTAATAGACAGCTACACCTCATAGCCCCGACCAAGTGACTGTAGGAGAACCCCGTCGCCGAAAGCATCCGTTCGGGTGCTCGCGGCAGCGGTGTTCCGCCTTGGTGCACTTCGTCGACGGCATCTAGGGGTGCGGCCGTTTACTAAAGTTTGCAACGAGCATTCGATCAGGACGTCGGGAATCTTGTTGAATTGCCCGACTTGATATTGAAAAGAGTTTTCGATAAATGAGACTAAAATGCGGAGTTTATAATTGTTAGGCATGCGATGTCTAAGGAATTCATTTGGTTAGGCATGCGATGTCTAAGGAGGTTGCGGATTCCAACTGTTGTAGTTTTACACTTTCTTTTCTGTGACCGTAAGCGTAGTATGTGGTGTATCGCCGGCTTCGTTGCTATACATCAACGACAATCGGGATACGCATACTTGCTTACGTTGATGATATGAGATATTATGTGTTGCTGTGATATGTTATATTGGAACGTCGCGTTTGAATAGCTGGGGGTTTTATGTGAGATGAGAGTTTTTTCTTTTTCATTCATGTAAAATTCATTTGTATGTAATATTCTTTTATTGGGGCACCTCCAGGTAGCGGAAGCTGTCATCGTTGTATATTATTTACTTTTCTGCATTAGGTAGACCCAAGGCGGGGAGCACAAGTAACCGGGTTCTAGGGTCCAGTAGGAGACCATCTCGAGGAGTCGAGACCGGGTCTCCTAACCCTAGAATTGGCAGTGTTACTTGCCGCTCTCGTAGGGGTCTAGGGATGTGGGTTTGGCTATTCATCGCGACTGTGGAATCCGTGTCTTATACAAGCTCGTATTGAAAACACGGACGTCCTAGTATATCCAATATTTCATATATATTCTTCTGCTGCAATGTTCTGTGATGAGATTATATTACTGCCTGAGACGAATGTTTATATTATATATATATGAGATATATGTTATATTGCAGATTTCGTTTCAAATGAGATGCTTGTGAAGCATAATAAAATGGGACTTCATTAATGAGATTAATGAAATAAAAGAAACCTACGATGTTGTAGAAACTTGTTTAATAAAAACTGGTAGCTCTAGTTCTTGCTTTGCATAGCGGTGTTCCTTGTAGAACATCCAGCACCTTATTCGATAAGGAAAGGACCGAGATCCCTTCACCGGGAGTGACTCCTTTAGCAATAACTGGCAGATGCTACAAACTCGGTTTGTCTTTTGATTGCTTCTATAGTTCTTGCTTTGCACAGCGGTATATATGATATATCCTGCACCTTATTCGATGAGGAAAGGGCCGACGATCCCTTCACCGGGAGTGACCCCTTTAGCAAAACTAGAAAGGCCTCAAAAACACTCCATTTAAAATCACTCGATTCTACAACGATATAAAGTTCATTACGCAAAGGGTTTTCTTAAAAACCTGTCGTAGCCCTCCGTCATTTCAGATAAGTAATAGTTAGTATTCGTGCTGCGTTTGTTGACTCAGTCAAGGCGTAGTGTGCGGTAGCTGATTAGTGCTTATCTGCAAAGCATATGATGCGATTGGATTAGGGTAGTCGTGCGGCCTTGTTGACTCAGTCAAGGGTCGTACGGGTGGGTTTAATTCGATCGGGAAATGACGGGTTGAACTTTACTTGCGGTCTATGGTTTGTTGACTCAGTCAAGGTCATAGATCGCTTGGGGCAAAATATTATTGGGAATTTCAAGTGTTGAAATTTGCAATGAGATTGCATACCTTCTATGAGATAGTTGGATCCCGATACCCGCTGCGAGTAAGAGTTACTCCTGGGAGAGTTTTACACATTACAATTAGCCGATCAAGTAGGTGTTAACGGGGTTACGCCCCTGGGAAAACGAGGTTTACATTAATTAGGTTCGTGCGAAAGCACGGGGGACCTCCCTCAAAGTACCGACACTGGCCTGGCTGAAAGATTGGCGAACTTGTAGCGTGTAATTAATCCCTGCTAGTCTTTCCTTTTAGGGTTTGAAGGAAAATTTGATTAAAACAGTGGGAGACATCCTGATTAGATATATTAGATAACCAATCTAATCTTGCAAGAGCATACGCTGAGTGTTTTCTTCTCTCTCTCTCCAGGTAGCGACCATATCACACCTTAATCAAGATAATAAAACGGATATATTGATTCTTTTCCTCTTAATTTTTCTTGGCCGGCCCTTCTCCCTTAGCTCAGCCCACTTCGTCACACCCGCACCCGTTACACCCTACCCGACCCGCCTTCTCCATCTTCTTCCCAACGGCTCTCCCGCCAATCTCGCACGCGTTTCCTTCGCCGTCTCCCTCACCCTCGCCCCCGCCCCCGCTCGCTCGTGCACAATTACTCCCCACGACGCGCGCGTTTTCCCCTACGACCCTCTCTCCTCTACCCACTACTCCCTTTTCCTCGCTCGCTCTCTCCCTCGTTCTCCTTCCTCCTCACCTGAACCCGCCGGCGCCGTCTCAACCTCCTTCTACCACCGTCGCTGCCCTCATCTCCCCTCCATTCTCCTCCCTCGCTCACCAGCAACCAACCACCCTCGTACAACCCACACCCGAGCACCCCCTGTCGAGCGCCTTGCACACCAACCCTGCACCCGAGCTCGGCCACCCCTGTGCCGACGACCGGCGAACCCCTCGTCTCGTCGTCGACATCCATCGCATCTCGTCAACCTCATCATCAACATCGTTGTCGTCGTCATCCTCCTCACCATCCCTTTCTCTTTCACTCTCTCACTCACTGCCTCTCTCTCTTTCTCTGTAACTCTCTCTCTCTCTCTCTCAACACTCTCTCACTCTGTTCCCTCTCTCCCTCTGTCCCTTTCTCTCTAACTGCCTCTCTCTCAGTTCCTTTCTCCCCCCCTCTCTCAGTTCCTTTCTCCCTCTCTTTCTCAATCTTTCTCTCTATATCTCTAAACCCTTTCTCTCTCTCCTCACGATTCAACCCAAGCCTCCCCTCGTCGGCCACCCACCAAGTTTCGGCCACCCGTCACTGCGCTCACCTTCTCTGAAGCTCGAACAGCCGACCTTCAGCATCCAAGCCGGAGCTCATCGTCACCGCTGAACCATTGCACGGAGATCAATCCGAGGCCGAGGCCAAATTCTTGACACTGTTGCCGCGTGGTCGTGCCGTGCATACCGTGCTATCAATTCAACGTTTCCAGGCAAGTGTTACACCTTCTTACATGCTATATACTCAAGTTAGAATCTTTAATTACATTTATCTTAAAGTTACCATCTTAGAACAATAGTGTGCCATACCTGTTCGACGTATGTTCTCAATGAAAGTACACATCAAATTTGACGGAACTCAATTGTATTGTCTGGCCCGTATGGCTGTGAATTTAGTGTGTGAATTTCGTTGGATAATATGACCGTTAACGACTAAAACAACTAACCCCAAGTTTAACCGTAAAACTGGAATTTTATTGTACCTGAAAACCGTTAAATTCACCATAAATTATGTACATACTAGAATGGTGCGTTCGAGGGCTCAAATCGAAGCCGACTCGACGAAATTTAACCCTATACTAGTTTCCTGGTATTCCTGTACTTAAATTATGATGATATTTGGATCGGAGTGCGACCCTGGACTGCAGTCCAGAGCGACTCCAATTGTTGCTTGCTGTTCCGTAATGGGTACCACAGGATTCCCTTAACTCGTAGGTTGCGGAACTCCGCTGTTTACTGTAGTTGAACCTGTTATCTAGATAACATAAGTGATTTCATTCTGTTTCGTTATCGTTTACTATTTAATCTGTAATTTATAAGATCGGGACGCATAACAGTCCCAACAGAATCAGAACTGACATATTGGTATTGAATAGTGTATATCTCCTGACGTACATACGCGATCGAAGATCCGTCTATTGAGTTGAAAACCTTAATTAAAACCCTAGATTTCATCCAACTGTAATGTCGCTAAAATCTGATCCCAACTGGGATTAAAATGCGTTGCGAAATGGATTTCTGATTCTGAAACCGGATTTCCAGCCGCGAGCGCTTAAAATGAAATGGTTATAACTATTAATCCTGGAACCCGATTGGCTTGAAACTAAATTTGATGGATGGACAACTGAACATACTAATTACTACCTGTTTATCATTTTTCTAAATTATATACGTACGTTTCATGATAAATCGTGCAAGTGATAGAATACTATTTTTGTGACACCTTAATCGTGCTTATATACTATTCACGCATCATATCATATCCATATCATTGTAGTGATAACCTAGTGATATCGTGCATTTACCCAGTGTTAGATTCTAGTGATGATTGTGGCAAGTACGTCAGTGTTCGTGTATCCGTGAATAAGTGAAAGTGATACGTACTTGTACACAATCAGTGACCCTATTATTCTATTGCATTGTCGACGTCTGTGGGATGCGTATACGTGTGACTATAAGTGGTATGGGACACTTATGGAAGCGCTTGCATGGGTGTCACAGATAAGGCATCCGACACTGCCATTTATCTTTGATATTAGTCGGGACGTGCTTGATGGAGGTCCTGCCTCCAGTTCTCGCGCAGACTTGTCACGGATCGATTAGTATTTAGGGTTATGGTTAGCGTTTGATGTAGACCACGGGGTGTGGGGTAGTTTAAGTGTGAGTTCAACAGAATCTCGGGAGTCCCATGCCGGCTTATATATTTAGGGAGATATATGGAGATTTACAGGGTATGTGATATACACCGTGATATACATTTTACATGTTGGGCCCGTGGTCCCTTGCCCTTGGGTTCTACCCTTGGGTGGAGGACACTCGCGAGTGGTTGATTCTCACACTTGGACTGACGATAGGCTTAGTGACCTGTACAGTGAGACTTAGAGACTGATAGGGATACTGGCATTTATATACCTTATATACTGTGTTGACATACGTGGCATATCGTTCTACTGCTTTTACTGTTCCGCTGCATTGATTACTGCCTGTTCATACCTACATCATTCTGATTTACTGCTACATATATCTGTTATCACTGTTAGAATTGTCATATGATTTGATGTATAATATTGCTATTGTGTCGCTCTGACGACCTGAGTATGCATGCTCAGTGTGAGGAGAAGATTTAGCCTGGACCAGAACTAGACGTGCATCACAGACTTCTTGACTTGCCATCCCGAGTTACATTCGTTTGTTCCACTACAGGTCAGTCTTTACATTGTTTCTTTCAGTTACTGCATTTCTCATTACCTGCGCATCATTTACTGTTTACCATGAAAAACTAGTAGACGAAGTGTGACTACGGCAGGACATTTCCTCGACCGTAGGAGCATGGCCGACCTTGTCTACACCTCGTATTCCGTATTTTGGGAAGCGGGGCGTGACAGCCGAAAACCTAGAAACCCAAACCAAGAAAAGTAGTAGAGTGAAGGAAAACCAATTTAAAACAAGTAGTTTTAATAGCATAAGCCGAATTATGCGGTTCTATAAAAAAAACATCAAATATTTCCCGAAAATTTCGGCAGAGTCTCCTTTGTAAATACTGGCCCCCAAACGGGATACAACATGAATAGTATACAAAATCAATAAAAAAGGCATCCCCAAGCGGGAGCTAGCTCTTCGTCAATCGACGGTCACAACCACACAAGTAATATAATATACAACACCAACGGCGAGGATCAAATTCAAAAGGAAACTCAAAACCACAAGAAATAAAACGCACGACTCTAAGGTCGAAGGAATAACATCACTGGTCTCTATCTCAAATAAATATATGTTTGGTTGATAGAACTTCTAGATACAACAGAATAATGATATACAAGATATAATGATGGGTGCGATACAAATAAACCCACCTACTAGCAAGTCACCCGGAAATGGAAAAAGTGCCAGCAAGCCGTAATGAAACCTGTACGGCGAAACCTGCAAGAACTGTGGCACAACGGGGGTGAGTTGCCAACTCGTGAGTAGAAAAACATCTACGCACAGAAATCGCATAAATAACGCAATCCTAGGTCAATGATCATAATATATCCTCAAATATGTATATAACATGCAGCCTATAACAATGGCTAGGGTAAATATCTAACCTGAGTGTAATCTCATGTGCCTGTGTCAGTGCCTCAGGTAGCAATATATCATATGAATGAGGTATGAATGCATGAAAACAGAATACATGTAACTGAAGAAACTGTTTTCATAATTTAGTGAGATTTCCTTGTATTTTTAAAATGAGGTATCATAATGAAATCAACATAAAACAGTGCCTAGCATCGGCACAAAACGTAATCCCAAAATCTCGATATCTCTGTATCACAGTCTCTGTACCTCAATATCTCGAAATCTCAATGTCTCAATCACAATATCTAGGGCGCCGTCAGTCCAGACCGGCCCCTACCATCCATCTCAAGACCACGACGGTATCCTCCGGATATCCGACGCGTCGGGTAAAATCACCGGTAGGTAGTGCTCCCCTGCCAGGCTCACATCGTCATCATCACGTGCTTCTTGCCCCGGGGTACCTTACCGGGTCCACCATGTACCCGAAACGGTTCATCCATCTCCTCGAATCGGGTCTCGAAATCCATCAGCAAACTCATGGTGGACGACTCATACATCATGGGAAAACCGCACTTTTTATTTAAAAGAGAGGAAAGAAGCTTATACAAGTTTTGCGGTTTTCCCCCAAATCCAGAAAATCTCATGGAAATCCGAATCCAAATCATCAATAGCATGTAAAACCATGAATATAGGCATGAGAATCCATGAATACGGCATAACAATGAATAACAGTACGCATGAAGTGACAAGTAATAACTACAATATCTAAGCTGGCATATAAGGTAAGTACACTAATATCATGTCAAACTACTAGCTATCAAGCTAAGTTAAGCAATAATATTTTCTAAGGTGTACGTGACATGGCAATTACCGATGAAGATGTGTGTGAGCCGGCAAGTAAGTGTACGTGGTACATACGCATCATCGGTAATGGTGCTGGTGTCCTAACAGCATAATATCAACAATGCAATATGAAATAACAATGTAAGTATGCGATGCGGAGCGAGCAACCATAATGAGCGGGAGCTAAATATTAAACAATGGTGCCATTTGAAATAACACGAATCGTGGGATTTTGAAAATAAGGGCTACGGTGGTTTTAAGAAAGGATACGTCTTTTGAAAAATCCGTAGATCCCTTGACCTGTCTTTTAAAATATCCACGATTCGTTAGTTTTGAAATAGGTAGGAGTCTAATCTAATCTAACAACTACACTAAACTGTACGGCTGAACTAACAAGCTGAACTACAGGTAAGGAAACCGCCTAACATCAGAGTCGATACGTAGACATACCTGTATATATATTAGTCGGTGATCCCTCCTCAATAATATCATATCCGATACCATATTTATAATCAGACATCCCAAGTCAAGAGTGCGGATCAATCATCAATATATAGCTCGTATGTAAATCCGTCGTACGGCATCCCCAAATCTGGGTACGGGTCAATATCATACTCATCACACTGTTCATTTGGTATCCTCTTTATCAAGATCATCATATGGGGTACTGACCTACGTCTAGTACACCATTAATATCACTATTCACATGGTATTGTCATCCAAAGATCCGCTACAACATCAGGACGTATCTCAAGTACGAATCCTGTCATATCACCGATCTCACGGCCTCAACTCAAATCTCATCGACTCAACTCAATCCCAAGTATCATCCGCAAATCCAGTATGTGAACACCTAGTCCCATACCCAGGTGAACACATAAACACATCTCCCCATATACGCACAGGTAATAACATAGATGTATGCATGTGTGTGTGTGCGTGTGTGGGTGTAACAACTACTCTAGAGTTTCGCAACTAACACTAAACTAATCCATGAACACTTAGAATCTACCTTTATCATCAACTCTCATATCAACATAATATATATAATCAAAATATGAGTGTGTATACATATTCGTATACATCACCACGAACTGCGGGGGTGCTATACGCCATCCACCCGACTTCTCCCCGTAGATATAAATCTACTCACCTGGTCCTCGCTAGCCGGTGCTGACGTCGCCACGCGCTTGCTTGTCGTCTCGAAGTCCACATGGGGTACCTACATATCATAACGCACCGTGTCGTATTAAAATCCGACTCATGACCCAAAACGACACACGAATCCCACATAGATCAAAACCTATGGCTGCTTTCACAAATCAACCCAAAAACCCTCGACGTTGGCGTATAAACGCCAAACCATCGAGAAAAACCCAAACACACTCATTTGCATGATCACAAGCACTAATTATACTATAAAATAGCTTAAAATTCACAAAAACCTCAAACTCACTTTAAAAGCTGTTTTTCCGGAAATCTAGCAAGCAAAATTACTTAAATATTACAATTCCAACTTAACAATTTGCAAACTAACAATTTGATTATGTTTCACATTCCACAAAAAGAAAAATTCCACTTGCAATCATAATCATACAACAAAACCCTAACTATAATCTAAAACCATCCACTTGAATTTCCAAACTTGAATTCAAAACCTATATATATATATATTTTTAAAATACCTAATTAAGTTTGATTTAAACATTCAACTAACAACTAACAAATATGGATGAATCTTCATACCTCATGATCAAGAGATCAACATGAAGAACATACCTCCAAAATGCCAAATTTCCTCCAAGATCCATGTTAGCTTGGGCAAAGAAATAATGGGTAAGAGTTGGATTGGAGAATTTTTGAGGTTGTAACTTGATTTTTGGGGCAAATTGATGAAGTTTTTGATGAGAAATGAGGGGATAAAATTGGGGGGCTGCTGTTGGAGGGGGGGTCGGCTGGAATTGAGGGGGAGAGGAGAGAGAGTGAGGTGGAGAAAGTGGGGGGAAATGATATCAAGTCAATCCTAGTCAAAGTCCACTCTCATTTCTACCATTTCCTTTTCTTTTCTTTTCTTTTAACAATTCAAGTGGGGAAAGTGAGGGGGAAACAACATGGGGCTGCTGAAATTCAGCCAAGGAGGGGATGAAAAATGTGGAGTGTGAGTGTGGGTGTGGAAAGAAAAAGATACATATTATACCCCAAAAACCATTAACACTAATTTCACCGAAAAAAACCTTTTTCTTCGATATTTCCTAAACCATTTTGGCAAACGATTTTATTTCAAAAACCACATGATAAAATTTAATTTAATGTTTTATGATGCACAAAATTTGTTTCAACTCATTCCAATTTGTAATTTTCCCTAATTAAATATATTAGTGACGGCTTAAAATAATATTAAAATAATTAATTTCGGAAAAAATTTCAGAAAATTTGAAATTTCACCAGTGGCTCAATAAACACCAAATACTAGCAATTACATAGCTAGAATATGTATATTTAATTTTATAATAAAGATATTTGCATTTTGACTTTTTACAGAAAACCCCCTTATTTTACCGTTTTTTTCGAAATTTCACCGAAACGATTTTCAGAACGTTACAGTTAGCTTAGCACCTTGTGAAGATTTTAGCAAGCATCAATCATGCTACTTTAAAATTTTTGGGGTGCTAAACAAACCCTAACCAAGATCTTAACTAGAGACTTAGGATAAACATAGCAAGTAAACAACTTTACTTCTAAGAGTTTGGGATTAAAACCTTTGTAATCCGTTCCTTCGCTTCGTAAGCTTCATGTTGAGGTCCCTGCGCCGCGATCATCATGTACCCAGACTCTAGAGAGGCTCCATGAAGAGAAAGATACAACCTTGCTTGAAGACTTCACCAATCGAAGATGATCTACCTTGAAGAATCTCAAACCCAAGATTTTGCTTCACTAATCAAGTATTAGTAATGTAAACACCCTAATCTAAGTGGCTAGAATAGATGAGGATGATGAAATAGGAATTTAGCTCTCTTTTGTTTTCAATTTCTCACCTTATTTCATCACCAAAGAAAAAGCTAGTGAAGGTTTTCTTCATGAAGAAAGAAGAAGAAGATGAAGCAAAACCTTTTTTTTTTATGAATAATGAAAACTTGTGTGAGGTTAGAAATGCAACCATGGGTTAAGAATGAAGACTTAACCCTTGTAGAGAATTAACTATGGTAAAGGGTTTGGGTTGGGTTAAGAAATATCTACACAGTCAAAGTCAAAGCTTCAAGAAGCTTCTTGAAAGGTTCATCCAAGTTTAACCCCAATCCAAACCCTAACCATATTTAAACTCCACAAAACATGTTGCATTTGTAACCATAACATGTTACAATATTATATATCACATATACAATATTTATCGTAACAAAATAAAATAATACAATTAACATATATCACATATATATCAATGTATTATCCAAGTGAGAAAAAGAATCCTTAAGTGAGCTAATATTAGTTAATGGAGCTTGATGATGAAGAAGAAGAAGAAAGAATAATGAATTATCTCATCCAAAAGAAAGCTTATCCATTTAATTATGGCACCATGGTTGAGTTAAGCCCTCATGCTTAACTCATGTAGAGAATTAACCAAAGTATTAGGTTAAGGGTTAGGTTAAAGAATATCAAGAGAAATGACAAAAGAGTGGACTTTGTCAAAGTTTCTCTAAGCTTCTTCAAGCTTGATGACTTTGACCAAGTTTAATTCTTTTGTTAAATCTTAAGATAAAACAATAACCCTAATCTTAAACCTAATCTTGGTATAAGTCTCATACACACATCTTTTATGTATCATCAAACATGATACAAACATATGTACACAAATATATATCATATATACACTTATGCACAAACTAGTGAGAAAACAAAACTTAAGTGAGCTAATACTAGTTAATGTAAAGTAATATATCAAATATATAATTATACATTAAATCATTAAATCAACACTTGATTTAACGATCCGGTCATATTACATATAACCGACTAATATCCAGTGTATCAATGTATCGAATCAACACTTGATTCGGTAACCCGGCTATATCTCATATAACCGTCCGATGATACAAATCGCGAGAATAGAATGCAGTATCACATACTGGTATTATTCTCGGTCCCGCACATATCTCATATGCGCTCCTATTTCGTTTCGCTTGAGCCAGGAAACCCTTGTGTAGGACTCTAAAGACTCGTCAATACGCCGGCAGTTGGTGATGATCATATCAAACACCCAAAGTCACAAGCGGTCTGCTAAACATAACGGCCACCCGGGTATTGAGCGATCAGAAGATCAACGAGCAAGCCTTTTCACACTCCTGCGAATCCAACCAGTAACACTTACCGCACAGTCCGGTCTGTTCGTCTGATATGTCGCATATCTCGCCTAGGGGTGGTAAACGTCAGACCCCAGTAGCTTGATAAGTCATGCCGATGTAAGGTCCATAACAAGCACGAAACTACTAATAACACTTACCAGTAAATCAGTGCAACCCTGGCCAGGGATTTCCAGTTATGGCCAGTCGAGCATAGCGCAACATCAACCCCCAATACCGGGAGAGACGAATCCCCTCCTATCGCTCATTGCCTCCATGTGAATCGGGACTGTACCCAAAAACCACCTGTTTGCACAACTCAGTAGAGCCGTGGTAGGGTGGAAATCAAGGCACAGTGGGAGATGATTGAAAAGAATTCTTGATGTGTAGTATGAAATTGTAAAGAAATCACAACCAAAATTATTTGACCGCAATCAACTACGGTGTCGGATGTAGATTGTAAGTGAGTGCGGATCGTCCTCAGGGACAGTGTAATCGTTCGTCTTTTGAATTAGATGAGTCGAAACTTTAATGAAAAGAAAACAAAACAATTCATGATTTGAAGAATTGAAGTTCAAGAATTAGAAAATCTAGATCTAATAACAAGAAAAAGATAGAATCAAGAATTGATCGTTTGATGATTTTTCCAAACCAAATATCAAGAATCGAAATGAGGCTCGTAGGAATCGATCGGATCTATAGATGTGATGTAATCTTACAATTACGTATTTTTATCCTTCGATGAATTGATACTAGATCGATGATGATCGATCGAGAATTAGGGATTTCTTGTGAAACTAGGGTTTCATCTTATCCCTTGTTCTTTCGTCGATATCATTCACATTCTAGCCTCTAGTAAATTCAAGAAACGATCGTAGATCCCTAATTTCGAGCGATCACAATCAAGAAAGCATCGCTACGAAACTAGGTCATCGATTCTTGAACTTGCTAGGGTTTACAAAGCTCGTAGGACTTAAAAATCGTATTAAGATTTGTTACATCATCATTCTACAATCGTCTCGACTCCTTTACAAGCGGAGTTTTACTCACACATCACAACAAGAACAACAATTACAAATTGAAATCTAATCATGATGCAAGAATTAAAAGAAAGCAAGATTAATGAATTTCACCTTTTATTTATATCAACAATTTAGTTACATTCGCTCAAGAACTACAAGAGGAAGAACTTGATCGTCGATTTGGCTTCGCTCGTCTCCGTGGATCGCGGATCGTCTTGGATCACTTGCCCGATTGAAGATCGGCTCGACTCCTAAAAGGTTGAAGACTTCTCGCTTGATTGGTACTCAAGATCTTGAATTTGGAGTGGAATTAGGGTTAGGGTTTCGCACAAGCCTTGTCACGAGACTTGTGGAAGATAATGGTGTAGAATGAACCAATGATTATTGATTAGCCTTTAACCCTAGGTCTAGGTTCCTATTTATAGACATCTAAACCCTAGATCTAGGATTTCAAATTCTAAGTTTCCCTCCTAAAGTTTGTTGAAGAAATTCAAATTTCCCTCCAAAAGTTAGTTAGGGGAGAAGCTTCTAGATGTGATTAGTTAGGAGGGAGCTTCTAGAAGAGGATTAGTTAGGAGCTTAATTAAGATTAGCCTTGCTTAATCTTCTTTGCTGATCTGGCAGTAGCTTCTGGAGAATTATGGAATTTGACGTGTCACAATGAGGTGTGGGCCCTGGGATGAGAATTGTACACTGAAAATTAGTCGATGACATGGCAAAAGAGCGGCGGATCCACGGCTCAAGCAAGCTCCTGCCGCGGATCCGCGGCTACTTCTGGGCCTTGGGCTTTGATATTTCTGGTACAGTCTTGGGATGTCTCAAGGGCTTTCTTTTGATGTATTGATTTGTATTTCTCCATCTTAATTGCTACCTGATCTGAAATGATTTAGTTGGCGTATTTTTGATCAGCTCTTTTGCTTTTCTTCCGTATTTCCTGCACAGACTCAAGACAAGTGTTGCGCAAATACAGAAATGATGTGATGCCATGAAATGCGGTTAATTTCCCTTAATGTGTCGGTTTAAAAGTCTAATACATGAAATCTGATATTCTGTGATAGATTTGCTAATATGTAGAATATGAATGCCGAACACTTCTATATGAATGCAAATGATGAGGAAATTGCCGGTTAAAATATACAATATTTTCGACTGATCAAATACCCCCAAACTTAATTTCGATCGTCAGCGAATGTTTTATTAAAAAGAGAAGGAGAAAATAAAGAAAAAGAAAAACTAACTAGCACACTTTCGTAGGCAACACGATTGCACTGAGCACGTGCAACAAGCCTTTAAACCTCTAGGTGTCCCTAGTAGGAGGAGTGTTGTCTCCTGAGGGTTTTCAGCGGATTGCACCCACAAAATCCAATAATAAAAGGAAGATCATGAATATTACATTTAAAGAAAAGAATTGTAAAAGAAAAGCCTTGAAAATTAGGGTTTCCAACTAAGCTAACTTTTCGGTTGTCATGAGCCCTATCTTAATGGTCATGAAAAGATGTCAGAAATCACGTCCTCCCTCAATAAAACATCGTCTTATTTTTCATTCCTATCTTTCTTCCAAACATCGATCATATAACCCTGCATGTGTGTAAATGACATCCCTACACCCGGAGAATTCAATTCAAGCTATCATACTCTTGCCCATCAGCCTCGGTACTTTTTGATAAACGAGATTGCTCACACACTTTCATGCGACCGTTAATACTTCTTGAGGTACTAACCGACCGATTACTCCTGTGCTTGCTTGCTTGGTGTATTTTCCTCGTCTTTCACCACCTCAGGCATAGCAGTGACTCCCAGACCAGTTGGCCTTAGGGCACTAGGTGAAAAAGCACCCTTGCTATATATTTTTTTTTTATTTCCCTCGGTGATAACAAAACCAGTGTCCATTTTTGTCACCACTTTATATTTTTTTATTTCATACTTTTGGCTTTAAGACAAGAGCATTTCAAGGTATCCTCTACTATCCCAGGCTTTAAGATGTGTGTAAGTGCGAATAGCAGGGTATCAACGTTCAAAATGTTTGGCTTCTAGAATAGAAACTATTTTTCAGACTTATTTTTATCCTCAGATTAGTGACGTCTTTCATCTTACTAACCCTTGGGACAACGGCTCATAACTACTTATTACTAGTTCGTATAAGAAAACTTCTAATTTTCTTAGTTTTCTTAAATTTTTCTAATCTCATGGATGTAATTTTTCACTATCTAGTCTTTTATTATCTTATTTATGTACAAAAATATTTTTATAGTTTTGAAATTTTTTTTTTAAAATTTTTATAGGTTTTCAAAAAAAAATGTTTTGTGCTTATGCAAAGTGATATGCAAATGATGCGATTATAAGCACAAACCTCCCCCAAACTTGTTTTCAACAGTGTCCTCACTGTTGACTTCTGCTAAATCTCAAAAAACCTGTAAGCTTGGGAGGAATTTATTAGTGGGGGCAAAATATTTAAGTGAAGATCCTCCCCTAAACTTATTTTTGGCTCATCATTTTGTAAAATTTTCTTTTCAAGAGCCAGAAAAAATTATACCCCCCCAAACTTGAGTTATGCAATGTTAATCTTTGAAAATCACAAGTGGGGGTCAAAAATCATTGGTCGATGCCAAGCTTTGCAAAGACCGAATGTTAACACCAACCATTCAAAAATTTTATCAATGCAGTGCTCTGGTTGGTGGAAGAAGAAGTGTGGAAAGGATAAGTGGTGGAATAGAATGTGTGTGCGTCTCATTTTGGAGAGACGATGCAGTGAATGTGATGGATTACTCGCATTCTTTTTACAAGTCAAAAGAAGGGGTGGAGGTTCAATTTCATTGAATGGGAGATGATTCATCTCAACACCCGTGTCATTCAAAAATGCGAGTTACTCAGCGAAGATTTCCTCAAAAGTTCCATCAATACCCCGATGAATAATGTCATCATAAAGTGCGGGGTGATCTTCAGACTCTAAAAGCGGTTCATAATCAGTGTTAATTGTTGACCCGGACATCTCAGTGGAAGAGTCCGTATGTGTTTGATACATAGTTGGGTCAAACAATAACATATGAAAAGAGTCTAGATCGATATCAGGAGGATCATCAAATTCGCTGCTGTCGACATCCATTAAGTCGACAGAACATACCTGAGCAGTAGGTTCGGAGGGTACACTTCCCAACTTGTAAATGTTCAGCTCTATTGACCTATTCCTGAAAGATAGGGTCATAGAACCGTTACGACAGTTGATAATAGCATTGGAAGTGGCCAAAAAGGGGTGACCTAAAATCACCGGAATTTGATTCCGTGGGTTCGTTACAGGCTGTGTATCAATTACAATAAAATCTACCGGGAATATAAATTCTCCGATTTTTATTAACACATCCTCCAGTTCACCCCTAGGTTTGGTGATTGATCGGTCAGCCATCTGGAGAGTGCAATTGGTTGGCTTCAACTCTCCGATACCTAGTTGCTCATAGACTGAGTATGGAAGCAAGTTAACACTAGCGCCAAGGTCTAATAGAGCACGGTTGATGTGTTTTTCCCCAATAAAAACGGAAATAGTAGGATATCCAGGATCCTTACGTTTCCTCGGTAATTGTTGGGGGAAAGCCGTGTCTATTGTTTTTTCCATGAAAATCTTCTTCGGCGCTTGAGTCTTCCTCTTCCTAGTGCACAAGTTCTTAAGAGTTTTCGCATAAGAAGGAACTTGTTGGATGGCATCTAGGAGAGGAATGTTGGTGTTTACTTGCTTAAAAATGTTCATAATCTTCTCCATATGTGGACTCGGTGTGTTATCCCTTAACCGATTAGGGTAAGGTGCTTTAGCAATAAGCGCTGGGTCCATCATAGGAGAAGAAAGTGTGTGTGGAACCGATCCTAGAATAGATGTGGGGATCGTCCGTGGAGGGGTAAAAGAGGTGGGCTGAAGTGGCGAGCCTTTTGGGAAACGAGGAATAGGCTCGGAAGAAGATGGTGGGGTAGAAGAACTGGGGTCAGAACTAGAAGTGTGTGTGTAAGGAAAGGTCTCAGCCGGGGTGTTATTGATTGATTTATCAGTATCATCAAACTCTTCCCCAAGGTGATTGTCAAGCACTCTTCCAGATCTCAACGTGAGTGCATCCACATGATGTGAATAGCCAGGATTAGGTAAAGGTTGAGCTGGAAGTTTCCCTTTCTCTCGTGCACTCATTTCGGCTTTTAGTTGTGCAATTTGTTCTTCCATCGATTTGATGTTCTCATTTTGAGAGATAATGATCTTCATCACATTCTCAACGGAAGATTGCAAACTTGCCGTCCCTTGGATGGATTGTTTCATGAAAGTATCCAAGGTTTGTGCTAGTGCAGAGGTATTATCTGTACCGGTCAATTGCAAAAAAATTTCATGTGGTGCAAAAGTGTTGGCCGGATTTTGGAAGTTTTGTGATTGGAAGGGGTGCTGACTCAATTGAAATGGTGGCTGCTGTTGTTGTGGAGGGACCCTTTGGAAATTGTTTTGGGTTGGAACCGTGTTTTGAGATTGTGATTGGTTCCAAGAAAAATTAGGGTGAGTCCTCCAACCCTGATCATATGTGGAGGAAGATGGATCGTTTCTAGGTCTTTGAAATAAGGCATTGGTATGCTCATGTCCTTGAAACGGACATTCTTCCGTTAAGTGAGACGGATCAGAACAGCAGCCACATACAGTTTTGGAGAGTGACATTTGATTTAGGGTGGCGGCTAAAAATTTATTTTCCATAGTCTCGAGTTTCTTATTGATAGTTGCAATGTCAGCTCTAACTCCTATGAAAATATCATTGCCATCCCTAGACGATTGACTCACACCCTCCCACTGTAAAGATTTTTCAGCGAAATTTTCTAGAAAGTTCCAGGCTTCCCCATCATCTTTGGTCATAAAATTGCCTTGACACATGGATTCAAGGGTCTGTCTTGTTTAAGGAGTAATGCCCTCATAAATGATTCGGCACAGTTCCCATCTCGGGATGCCGTGATGTGGACATTGGACTAACAGATCCTTGAAACGGTCAAGACATTTTGAAAATGTTTCATTTGGAAGCTGGGTGAATTGATAGATTTCGCTGCGGACTCGAGCTGTCTTTTGGTGTGGGTAGAATTTCTTAAGGAATGCTTTAACGAATTCGTCCCAAGTTGAAATGGAATGTGCGGTAGTGTTATATAGCCACTTCTCGGCTAAATCGCACAAAGTAAATGGGAGAAGACGAAGACGCAAAGCATCCACAGACAACTGTGAGGTACCCATCATTGCGCATACATTTTCAAATTTGGTGATAAACACGTATGCGTCTTCAGACTCGAGACCGTGAAATTTTGGTAGAAGGTTGATGTATTGGGGTTTTATTTGAAAATTTTTCCCGTTGGCTGGTGGAATGGAAAGACAGGTGGAAAGTGGGCTTCGTGTTGGATAGCACCTCTCTTGGAGAGAGATGCAAGATGGATTCTGCGCACCAACGGACGGCGGCAGAGTAGTGGAAAAGAAGTTCGATGGAGGTGGATCCATCGATGTGGGTGTGATGGTGGGTAAAAGAAAGGTAAATGTAGAAATACCGACTTTTGGGTCGATGAGGGAAACGCGGACTAACGGGCACTAGAAACCCGTGTCCAGCCTATCTTGTACTAAAAAGGGTTAGTACAAGTGGCAGCGTGAATTTATAATTAGGGGAAAGAATGAATGTGATTGGTGTTTGTTTTGAAAAAGATACGGATTTTTGATTATATGATGCAACAAAACAAATGCAACAAGCAATACCCTAAATTCTAATGGTCACCTAGGTCAAACTCTAGACCGCTCCTAATTGCCAAAAGACAAGTCGTGGGATAGAATCCTCCACTGCCTCTTTGTTCCCCTGTGGCCGGATAAGTGCCAGGTAAGTGGGAAGGTACTCCACTACGTCAGTAGTGGGCCTAATTAAAAACCACTAGCCTTAGACACACTCGCCTTAGACACCACAAGAAAACGCGGATAAGCAATGAATTACCCACGACCTTCTCTTCTCCTAATTGAGCGCGACGGTCCTTAGAGTCATCTCTAGATATGTTTTAATTAATGAGGGTCAATGCGGATGCAAGTTTTGCGATTTTCGGGGCCTAGGAAGGGTAATGAACTCCCCACCTAATTTGAATTTGGTCGTGCCCCTTAAATTTCCGTATTAATATGCAAACAACCAAAAATCAAGAACACGCACAAATTTTATTTTGCTTTTGCGGCGTTGCAATTATTTGCAAAGAAACCTGCAGCAAAATGTTAATTGGAGTAGACAGAGAAGAAGATAAGAAAGTATAGAGAGTTACTGAGCAAAATTGGTACAGAGAAGCTTCCACAGAGGCGCGGAACCGCCGCAGATGAGGGTGTTTTGCCGCGGAAACGCGGTCGGGTGGTGAGATCACTGCACAAGATTTTTACAGAGAGCTTCTGTTCAGCTCCTGAGTCCTCTGGAATTTTCAGAAAAAAATTTCTCCAGCTCCAATGATCCCAGATTTCCTCGCAATAAATCACAACACACGCATTAGGGTTTGTACGAGTTTAGATCTAAAAATTATGATGGAATAAATTGTTCAACTCAAATTTCAAAATACGAACTATTAGCGTACTATCCCTGGCAACGGCGCCATTTGATTGAAAAGAATTCTTGATGTGTAGTATGAAATTGTAAAGAAATCACAACCAAAAATATTTGACCGCAATCAACTACGGTGTCGGATGTAGACTGTAAGTGAGTGCGGATCGTCCTCAGGGACAGTGTAATCGTTCGTCTTTTGAATTAGATGAGTCGAAACTTTAATGAAAAGAAAACAAAACAATTCATGATTTGAAGAATTGAAGTTCAAGAATTAGAAAATCTAGATCTAATAACAAGAAAAAGATAGAATCAAGAATTGATTGTTTGATGATTTTTCCAAACCAAATATCAAGAATCGAAATGAGGCTCGTAGGAATCGATCGGATCTATAGATGTGATGTAATCTTACAATTACGTATTCTTATCCTTCGATGAATTGATACTAGATCGATGATGATCGATCGAGAATTAGGGATTTCTTGTGAAACTAGGGTTTCATCTTATCCCTTGTTCTTTCGTCGATATCATTCACATTCTAGCCTCTAGTAAATTCAAGAAACGATCGTAGATCCCTAATTTCGAGCGATCACAATCAAGAAAGCATCGCTACGAAACTAGGTCATCGATTCTTGAACTTGCTAGGGTTTACAAAACTCGTAGGACATAAAAATCGTATTAAGATTTGTTACATCATCATTCTACAATCGTCTCGACTCCTTTACAAGCGGAGTTTTACTCACACATCACAACAAGAACAACAATTACAAATTGAAATCTAATCATGATGCAAGAATTAAAAGAAAGCAAGATTAATGAATTTCACCTTTTATTTATATCAACAATTTAGTTACATTCGCTCAAGAACTACAAGAGGAAGAACTTGATCGTCGATTTGGCATCGCTCGTCTCCGTGGATCGCGGATCGGCTTGGATCACTTGCCCGATTGAAGATCGGCTCGACTCCTAAAAGGTTGAAGACTTCTCGCTTGATTGGTACTCAAGATCTTGAATTTAGAGTGGAATTAAGGTTAGGGTTTCGCACAAGCCTTGTCACGAGACTTGTGGAAGATAATGGTGTAGAATGAACCAATGATTATTGATTAGCCTTTAACCCTAGGTCTAGGTTCCTATTTATAGACATCTAAACCCTAGATCTAGGATTTCAAATTCTAAGTTTCCCTCCTAAAGTTTGTTGAAGAAATTCAAATTTCCCTCCAAAAGTTAGTTTGGGGAGAAGCTTCTAGATGTGATTAGTTTGGAGGGAGCTTCTAGAAGAGGATTAGTTAGGAGCTTAATTAAGATTAGCCTTGCTTAATCTTCTTTGCTGATCTGGTAGTAGCTTCTGGAGAATTATAGAATTTGACGTGTCACAATGAGGTGTGGGCCCTGGGATGAGAATTGTACACTGAAAATTAGTTGATGACGCGGCAAAAGAGCGGCGGATCTGCGGCTCAAGCATGCTCCTGCCGCGGATCCGCGGCTACTTCTGGGCCTTGGGCTTTGATATTTCTGGTACAGTCTTGGGATGTCTCAAGGGCTTTCTTTTGATGTATTGATTTGTATTTCTCCATCTTAATTGCTACCAGATCTGAAATGATTTAGTTGGCGTATTTTTGATCAGCTCTTTTGCTTTTCTTCCGTATTTCCTGCACAGACTCAAGACAAGTGTTGCGCAAATACAGAAATGATGTGATGCCATGAAATGCGGTTAATTTCCCTTAAAGTGTCGGTTTAAAAGTCTAATACATGAAATCTGATATTCTGTGATAGATTTGCTAATATGTAGAATATGAATGCCGAACACTTCTATATGAATGCAAATGATGAGGAAATTGCCGGTTAAAATATACAATATTTTCGACTGATCAGGAGACACACAAGACTCTATGGCGATCTCGGGTCAACAGACTAAGCTGTACCAGTGTCACCAGAGAACTGCCATCTGACGTGAGGTATAATACCATCTGGGAGTTCTCGGCGAGTCCGTTCAGTGTACCCAGTCACCACTGAGCACCCGCATACCATCTCTGATGTCAAACACCAATGGATATGGGATCATCCATCGCCCATCACATGGGTCGAGAAGATATATGCTAGTCTACTCTGGAATATCGATGCCCCGTCTCGATATTCCCACGACTAGGAACATTGAAGGATGTACTCATTGACTACCCAGGCCCCACTAGTATGATCTGCATCATAGTCCTGGAAGTCGAGTACACATCCTAAGGGCTTTATCAACATGTAATAGAGAGATAGCAAGTATATATGTTAAGCTAAAGAGCAACCAGATAGCGTACTATCATGTCGAGCAAGAAAGTCCTATCTATGTATGTCCCAGCATCCACTACAATATACATCTCATGTACAGTAATGGCCTCTAGGGCATACATATAACTAACAATCTCCCACTTGCACGAAGGCTATCTGTAGCAGTGGTTGCAGTATCACATACTCTACCATCCCATATAAGTCTCTCTCTGGGAAAAGGTCTTTGTGAGTGGATTCGCCGTGTTGTCTTCTGAGTCTACTCTCCAAACCTCAATCACCCTGGAGATCAACTATCTCCATGATCAGGTGATACTGCCTCAGAATATGTCTGGGTCACTGATGGGACCAAGGTTCCTGGGCCAAAGACACACCTCCATTGTCACACAATGGTAGGAACCTAGTTCATCTCATGAACTAATATACACACAAACATCCTCTTTGGTAGTATCTTTGATAGCGATGTCACCAGCCTTTATCGTTTAGTTTGCCATAGTATCTAGCTTGGAACTCTTCCAAAATACTGTCCCTCTACTGAGGGTAAAGACAATGCCTGCGACTGACATTCAGTCGACCTTATCACCCTGGAACCTTTTCAGTGATTCTCCCCAAGATCAACTGATACCATCTCACTACAACTAGTGAGAATCCTAACATCCATTTAGATCTATCTTATAGATCCAAAACCCAGGATTTAGGAGGTATCACTTTGATCCTATATGGAGAATCCTTGTGATAAGAGAAGATTGACCGTGCGTAGCATAGGAAACTCTTTTCCTATCAAGAGTATGTTGTCCACGTACTATACGAGGATGACCACCTTACTCTCTACTACCTTTTGTATATACAAGGTTCCTTTACTATTTTGATGAAGTCAAACTCTTTGACTACCACATCAAAACAGACGTTCCAACTCCGCGATGCCTGCTTTATCATGTAAAGCAACTTACACACGTTTCCGCTGCTCCCACTATTTATGAAGCCCTCTGGCTGTGTACTTATAGACGTTCTCTTCTAAATCTATATTTAGAAAAGCAGTTATGACACCCAACCACCAGATATCGTAGTCATGGTATGCAGCAATGGTAAGTAGGATCCGGATGGACTTAAGCATAGCCACTGGAAAAAGGTTTCATCATTTTCCACGCCTGGTTGATGACGAAAACCACTAACAAGTCTAGCTTTGAAAGTCTCAACTTTTCCATCTACACCAGGTAATTTTCTCAAGATATACTTGCTCCTGATGGGAATTTAACCCTTCAGATATAGCATCCAAAGTCCATACTTTGTTAGTGTACATGGATTCCATCTCAGATCGCTAAGCATCCAGCCATTCTTACAGAGTCCCTACTCTTGATGGCCTGCTAGAAACTAGTTGGGTCATCATCTCATGATGCAATCCTCGCTCCCACTGGCATCGAGAAACCTAAGTATCTCTCAGGCGGATGAGGAACCCTGCTAGATCGGCGGAGAGGCTGAGGTTCGTCGGGGACCATTGAATCCTTTGGTTCTATCAAATCATCAGCTGTAGTTTGTATAGCTGGAACTTCTTCCAGTTCTACAGAACTGACCTTGCCTCGATCTTGTCCGGATTTTGCTTTTGACATAGGCCGGACAATCCCAAATCTTAATTTACTTAAGAGATGGGCTCTTCCCATACCATATCTCATATGGAGTGGTAAGCATTGATTTGATTGGAATCTAATTCAATAGGTATGCATCTTCTCAAGTGCACAACCCCCAAAAGGAAATAGGTAACTCAGTAGTACTCATCATAGAGCGCACCATATCATATAGGGTGTGATTGCTCCGTCCCGATACACTGTTGTGCTGTGGTGTATACAGAGGAGTAACACTGAGAGAGAATCTCATTCTCCTTTAGAATACTCCAAGAATTCCATTCACAAGTATTCTCCTCCCTGATCTCATCATAGGACATAATACTTATACCTGTATTGGTTCTCTATTTCTGGCTTATATTCGGTGATTATCTCAAAAGTTTCGGACTTGTATTTCAACAGGAACATATGTCTGAATCTAGGAAGATCATCGGTGAATGTAATGAAGTACAAAGAACCAGTCCTGGTATATGTAGACTGGGGACCTTTATACATCACTATATATCAGTCCCAAGAGTTCACTAACTTTTTCTCTGTTTCAAGTAAACAGAGCTATGGTCATCTTATCTTTGTGACATGACTGGCAAGTTTCACAAGATGTAAATTCAAACTGATTTAAATATACATCTAAATGTAACTTTAGCTAGTCGGGTCACATTGATATGACCTAGTCTACAATACCTCAAGAAGGAATCGTTCATTTCTGAACTCTTCCTCTTGTGTGTGTTCTGTATACTAGGAACTGTAGTTTGATTTAGAACGTCAATGCTTTTAGATAACGTGCCTGAACCGATCAACTTTTGAAATAGGAAATGTTCAAAACATTATCCAACAATACAAAATTTTATCATTTCTTTACTAATAAAGAGACTGATATGATTTTGTATGTCAGGTTCGGTATCTAATAACATTCGTTCAGAATCAATGTACTGGTAATAATGGGTGACAGTGACCAACAGACTTGGCTGCAACACTTGCACCGTTTTCTGTCTCATGAAACTTATCACCCGTTCTCATTTCTCTACCTTTCTGTAGCCCTATGTAACAGATTACATATCTGGGATCCTGATCCGGTATCAAATACCCAGGACGCAGAGGATACAGAGAAATAGTTCTTTGTAATGAACGCACCCGAAGGAGATGCATCGCATGAACTTTCTTCGTTTGGGCGGCATGGGAATCCTGGTATTCCCCTATTTCCTTCTCGGTCTTATAACAATTATAAGTTGGAGCGGGACCAACGTTCCCCAGCTCAGTATAACAAGCGGGTTCGGTCAATACATCCATATTATTATCTTGATTAAGGCGTGACATGGTCGCTACCTGGAGAGAGAGAGAAGAAAACACTCTGCGTGCGCTCTTGTAAGATTAGATTGGTTATATATTTTATCTAATCAGGATGGCTCCCACTGTTTTTATCAAATCTTCCTTCAAACCCTAAAAGGAAAGACTCGCCGGGATTAATTACACTCTACAAGTTCACCAATCTTTCAACCAGGCCAGTGCCGGTACTTTGAGGGAGGTTCCTGATGCTTTCGCACGGAGCTAATTAAAATAAACCTCGTTTTCCCAGGGGCGTAACCCCGTTGACACCTTTCTAGACACCTACTTGATCGGCTAATTGTAAAGTGCAAAACTCTTCCAGGAGTAACAATTACTCGCAGTGGGTTTCGGGATCCAACTATCATATAGAAGGTATGCAATCTCGTTGCAAATTTCAACACTTGAAACTCCTGATAAAGGTTTTTACCCCTAGCACCTATGATCTTGGCTAAGGTCAACAAATCATAAGCACTAGTCAAGTTCTACCCATCATTTTGTGATTAATTAGACCCACCCACATGACCCTTGGCTAAGGTCAACAAAGCCACATGATTGTCCTAACTAATCACATCATATGTGGTGTAGGAAGACATCACTTAGCTACCGTACACTGTGCCTTGACTATGGTCAACAAACACAGCACGAATACTAAGTACTCTACTTCCTAAAATGACGGAGGGTTGCGGATGGTTTTTAAGAAAACCTCTAACGCTTTGAACTTGATCTCGTTGCGGAATCAAATGGTTTTTAAAATGGAGTGCTTTTGAGGCTTTTACTAGCTTCGCTAAAGAGGTCACTCCCGGTGAAGGGATCTCGGCTCTTTCCTCGTCGAATGAGGTGCAGGATATTCACAATACCACTATGCAAAGCAAGAACTAGAAAAGAAATCAAAAGACAAACCGAAGGTTGTAGCATTTGCTAATTATTGCTAAAGAGGTCACTCCCGGTGAAGGGATCGTCGGCTCTTTCCTTATCGAATAAGGTGCTGGATGTTCTACAAGGAACACCGCTATGCAAAGCAACAACAAGAGCTACCTAATTTTTTTGAAATCCGATTCCACAACATCTTTTAGGTTTATTTTCTTTCACTAATCTCATAAATGAATATCTCATCATTTAAGTCCACCTAAACATCACAGATAAATACAACGTACACTTATGCCATCCGCATTCGCTTCGATGTCCCGTCTGCACCGTTAGGTTAGGTAACTAACGGCAGAGCGGGGCAGGGCTAGCGTGGGTGTAAAACATAAGTAACGTCTATATAATATACATATATACTATATACAGTATCAATCTGAACAAATCACATGATCACATCACAGATAACGCAGCAGAAAATATCATATGAAATATTGGATATACTAGGACGTCCATGTTTTATTTTGAACCTGTATAAAACACGGATTCCACGCTCGTGATAAATAGCCAATCCCACACCCTAGACCCCTACGAGAGCGGCAAGCAACCCTACCAATTCTAGAGTTAGGAGACCCGGACTCGACTCCTCGAGATGGTCTCCCACTGGACCCTAGAACCCGGTTACTTATGCTTCCCTCCTTCGGTCTATCCTAATGCGGAAAAGTAAATAATATACAATCGTGACATCATCCTCAACCCGGAAGTGCCCCAATAAAAGAATATTACATACAATGAATTTTACATGAATGAAAAAAGAAAAAACACTCATCTCACATAAAAAAAACCCGGCTATTCAAACACGACGATCCAATATAACATATCCAGCAACACATAATATCACATATCATCAACGTAAGTAAATATGCCCATCCCAATTGTCGTTGACATATAGCAACGAAACCGGCAATATCATATATTACACTTACGGTCGCAGAAAAGAAAGTGTAAAACTACAACAGTTGGAATCCGCAACCTCCTTAGACATCGCATGCCTAACAATTATAAACCCCGCATTTTAATCTCATTATCGAAAACTCTTTTCAATATCAAGTCAGGAAATTCAACAAGATTCCCGACATCCAGAACGAATGCTCGTCGCAAACTTTAGTAGACGGCCGCACCCCCGATACCGTCAACGAAGTGCACTAAGGCGGAACACCGCTGCCGCGAGCACCCGAACGGATGCTTTTGACGACAGGGTTCTCCTACAGTCACTTGGTCGAGGCTATGGGGTATGGCTATCTATTAAGTTTACCGGTGAGTATCCGCGTACGCAACATGATTGCGACAGAATTTTGATCACATCAAAATCCCGTGGCAACCGATCAAGTGAGACTAAACTGCTAGATTTATAACATTAAAATTAGTTATCTCATAACTACTTGTGGATTCCAAATATTGTATCACATTCCAGATAAATAGACAATGTTAAACTTTCCGATCGAACAATCAAACACCTAAGTTTTCCCGAACAGTTCAACACTTGAAATAAGTTTATAAAACATCCATTTCATACCACAGTACCAACGGTCCAGCCATAGAAGGGTCAAGCCAACTCCTCACATGTGGCACGCCGTACTGCCCCAAACCCTAAGGTTCAAAAGGCAGTTCAAGACGGCCACATAATCGAGTTAAGGTTTGTTGTCTTCTAGAAGGTCCATCGCGTTACTTGCACTACTTAGACGTTCTTTAAACTACGGAAAAATCCAACAATTGGAAATTTCCCGGCAGGGGAAAAAGTGAGTTATTTATATCCGGTCGAACTTTTTAACTCGTTCTAAAATTACCCGAACAAAATAAACAAAGTTAAATAATCCGATCGAAACATCGAGTCCCCAAAACAACCCAGAAAACTCAACTGTTGAGTATAGATTAAAAATTCCCAGAAGAAACAGGAAACAGATACGGGCATTACTGTATGAAAAAGAATCCATAACCATTACCTACGGCCGCGGAACCGCCGCCAAATGAAGGGAAAGGCCGCGGTTTCGCGGCGCTACAGTAGAGTTAGGGCTTCGTTTTGTACAGTTTTTCTTAGAATTTCCTGCTCTATTTTCTGAGAATTTTTAATTCACAAAAATCCACAGTTTCAGAAAATGTACAGAGAAGGGTTTTGTTTAGGGTTTCGGGGTTCGATCGGGTTTCTAACTTCGTCTACACTTCGCCTAAAGCTCTAGCTAGGCTCTGATACTACTGTAGGGTTCCTAGGCACACTAACGAGATTCCACAAGGCATCTACCATGCCAAAATCAAAAAAAAAATTATGTGCCGAACAACCCTATGCAAGATCGTTTACTAGAGGTAAGGCAAAACTAAAAGAAAGTTAACTACTTTAACTGCAAGTGAAAGGGATTACAACCTTTGTAGATCCGGTCCTTCACTTCTAAAGCTCCATGTTGACGTCCCTTCGCTGCGATCATCGGGATCCCGGACCCTAGCGTTGGTTTCATCGGAGAAATGAGCGGGCTAGGTCGTTGACTTCGAGGCCGAAGATGATCTACGTCGGAGAGACTCAAACTCAAGCTATTCCTTCACTTGGTCAAAAACTTTGTAAAGAGAACACCCTATACTACATGGCAAGTAGTAGAGGATGAAGAAATAGGAAGTGGGCTAACTTTAGAATTGTTTTTCTCACACTTTTTCTTATGACACCATTGGAGCTAGCAAGCTTTTTGATGGAGCTTGATGATGAAGAAGAAGAAGAAAGAATAATGAATTATCTCATCCAAAAGAAAGCTTATCCATTTAATTATGGCACCATGGTTGAGTTAAGCCCTCATGCTTAACTCATGTAGAGAATTAACCAAAGTATTAGGTTAAGATTTAGGTTAAAGAATATCAAGAGAAATAACAAAAGAGTGGACTTTGTCAAAATTTCTCCAAGCTTCTTCAAGCTTGATAACTTTGACCAAGTTTAATTCTTTTGTTAAATCTTAAGATAAAACAATAACCCTAATCTTAAACCTAATCTTGGTATAAGTCTCATACACACATCTTGTATGTATCATCAAACATGATACAAACATATGTACACAAATATATATCATATATACACTTTTGCACAAACTAGTGAGAAAACAAATCTTAAGTGAGATAATACTAGTTAATGTAAAGTAATATATCAAATATATAATAATACATTAAATCATTAAATCAACACTTTATTTAACGATCCGGTCATATTACATATAACCTACTAATATCTAGTGTATCAATGTATCGAATCAACACTTGATTCGGTAACCCGGCTATATCTCATATAACCGTCCGATGATACAAATCGCGAGAATAGAATACAGTATCACATACTGATATTATTCTCGGTCCCGCACATATCTCATATGCGCTCCTATTTCGTTTCGCTTGAGCCAGGAAACCCCTGTGTAGGACTCTAAAGACTCGTCAATACGCCGGCAGTAAGTGATGATCATATCAAACACCCACAAGCCGCAAGCGGTCTGCTAAACGAAATGGTCACCCGGGTATTGAGCGATCAGAAGATCAACGAGCAAGCCTGCTCACACTCCTGCGAATCCAACCAGTAACACTTACCGCACAGTACGGTCTGTTCGTCTGATATGTCGCATATCTCGCCTAGGAGTGGTAAACGTCAGACCCCAGTAGCTTGATAAGTCATGCCGATGTAAGGTCCATAACAAGCACGAAACTACTGATAACACTTACCAGTAAATCAGTGCAACCCTGGCCAGGGATTTCCAGTTATGGCCAGTCGAGCATAGCGTAACATCAACCCCCAATACCGGGAGAGACGAATCCCCTCCTATCGCTCATTGCCTCCATGTGAATCGGGACTGTACCCAAAAACCACCTGTTTGCACGAATCAGTAGAGCCGTGGTAAGGTGGAAATCAAAGCACAGTGGGAGACACACAAGACTCTATGGTGATCTCGGGTCAACAGACTAAGCTGTACCAGTGTCACCAGAGAACTGCTATCTGACGTGAGGTATAATACCATCTGGGAGTTCTCAGCGAGTCCGTTCAGTATACCCAGTCACCACTGAGCACCCGCATACCATCTCTGATGTCAAACACCAATGGATATGGGATCATCCATCGCCCATCACATGGGTCGAGAAGATATACGCTAGTCTACTCTGGAATATCGATGCCCCATCTCGATATTCCCACGACTAGGAACATTGAAGGATGTACTCATTGACTACCCAGGCCCCACTAATATGATCTGCATCATAGTCCTAGAACTCGCGAACACATCCTAAGGGCTTTATCAACATGTAATAGAGAGATAGCAAGTATATATGTTAAGATAAAGAACAACCAGACAGCGTACTATCATGTCGAGCAAGAAAGTCCTACCTAAGTATGTCCCAGCATCCACTACAATATACATCTCATGTACAGTAATGGCCTCTAGGGTATACATATAACTAACAGCTGCAAGCGGTCTGCTAAACGTAATAGCTACCCAGGTATTGAGCCATCAGAAGATCAACAAGCAAGCCTGTACATTCTCCTGCGAACCCAATCAGTAACACTCCCATACAGTCCGGTCTCTTCGTCTGATATGTCGCATATCTCGCCTAGGGGTGGTAAACGTCAGACCCCAGTAGCTTGATAAGTCATGTCGATATGAGGTCCATAACAGTTCGAGAAACTACTGATAACACTTACCAGTAAATCTCAGCAACCCTGGCCAGGGATTTCCAATTATAGCCAATCGAACACAGCGCAATATCAAATCCCTATACCGGGAGAGACGAAACCCCTCCTAACGCTCATGGCCTCCATGTGATTCGGGACTGTACCCAAAAGCCACCGTTCTACATGTCCCCTTGGACGTGGTGAGGTGGAAATCAAAGCACAGTGGGAATCACACAAGACTCTATGACGATCTCGGGTCTACAAACTAACCTGCACCATTGTCACCAGAGAACTGCCATCTGACGTGAGGTATAATACCATCTAGGAGTTCTTGGCGAGTCCGTTCAGTGTACCCAGTCTCCACTGAGCACCCGTATACCTTCTCTGATGTCAAACACCAATGGATATGGGATCATCCATCGCCCATCATATGGGTCAAGAAGCGCATACGCTAGTCTACTCTGGAGTATCGATGCCCTGTCTCGGTACTCCCATGACTAGGAACATTTGAAGGATGTACTTAACGACTACTTTGTCCCCGCTAGTATGATCTGCATCATAGTCCTGGTAGTCAAGTACTCATCCTAAGGGCTTTATCAACATGTAACATAGAGACAATCAAAGTACATGTTAAGATAAAGTGCAACCAGATAGCATACTATCATGTCGAGTAAGAAAGTCCTCACTATATATGTCCAAGCATCCACTACTATATGCATCGTATGTACAGTAATGGCCTCTAAGGCATACATATAACTAACAATCTCCCACCTGCACTAGGGCCATCTGTTGTGGTATCGCATACCCAATAATCAGCTGTGGTTGAAGTATCTCATACTCAACCATCCCATAAAAGTCTCTACTGGGAAATAGGCCTTTGTGAGTGGACCGCGCTGTTGTCCTCTGTGTCTACTCTCCTAATCTCGATCTCCCTGCAGATCAACCATCTCCATGATCAGGCGATACTGCCTAAGAATATGTTTGGATCTCTGATGGGACGGGGGTTCCTAGGCATAAGCCACAGCTCCATTGTCACACAATGGTAGGAACTAAGTTCATCTCATGAACTATTATATATATCCAGACTGCTTCTTTGGTAGTATCTTTGGTAATGATTTATCCTGCCTTTATCATCTAGTATGTCTCGGTATCTAGCTTGGAACTCTTCCAACATATCGTCCCTCCACTGAGGGTAAAGACAATACCTGTGACTGACATTCAGTCTACCTTACCACCCTGGAACCTTTCCAGTGATTCTTCCTAGGATCGATTGATACCATCTTACTACACCTAGCGAGAATCCTAACATCTATTTAGATCTATCTCATTGACCCAAAATCCAGGATTCAGGAGGTATCACATTGATCCTATATGGAGAATCCTTGTGATAAGAGGAGATTGACCGAGCGTAGCATAGGAAACTCCTTCCCTATCAAGAGTATGTCATCCACGTACTATACGAGGATCACCACCATACTCCCTACTACCCTTTTTGTATATATAAGGTTCATCTACCATTTTGATGAAGTCAATCATTTTGACTACCAGATCAAAACAGATGTTCCAACTCCGCGATGCCTGCTTTAACTCATAAAGCAACTTGGACACATTTCCACTGCTCCCACTGTCTACGAAGCCCTCTGGCTGTGCACTTATAGACGCTCGCAGCTAGCACCCAGGTAGACGACACGCTCTGTGGTACGACAGAGTGGTCATTCTCTTGCCGAACCTTTATCTTCTTCGGTCGGCGGGAATAATCTTGATCAACCACTATTTAGAAAAGCAGTCAAGACACCCAACCGCCAGAAATCATAGTCATGGTATGCAGTAATGGCAAGTGGGATCTGGATAGACTTAAGCATAGCTTTGAAAGTCTCAACTTTTCTATGTACACCAAGTAATCTTCTCAAGATATACTTGCTTCTGATGGGGATTTAACCCTTCAGATAAAGCTATCAAAGTCCATACTTTGTTGGTGTATATGGATTCCATCTCAGATCGCTAAGCATCCATCCATACTCACAGAGTCCTCACTCTTGATGGCCTGCTCGAAACAAGTTGGGTCATCATCTCATGATGCAATCCTCGCTCCCACTGTCATAGAGAAACCGAAGTATCTCTCAGGTGGATGAAGAACCCTACCCGATCGGCGGAGAGGCTGAGGTTCGTTGGAAACTATTGAATCCTCCAGTTCTACCAAATCATCAGCTGCAGTTTGTATAGCTGGAACTCTTTCCAGTTCTACCTCATGACCACTAATTTCTTCACAAGAAATTCCCTTTCCTAAAGGTGGCATGCTGAGAAAACATCTTTTGTTACTCAGTTTGGTAGAAGATATTCCCTTGCGAATGCTTGGGATATCCAACAAACTTACACAGACCTGACCTTGCCTCGAGCTTGTCCGGATTTTTCTTTTGACATAAGCCGGAAAACCCCAAATCTTAACATATTTAAGAGATGGGCTCTTCCCATACCATATCACATATGGAGTGGCAGGCACCTGATTTGATTGGAACCCTATTCAATAGGTATGCAGCTTCACAAGTGCATAACACCCAAAAGGAAATAGGCAACTCAGTAGTACTCATCATAGAGCACACCATATCACATAGGGTGCGATTGCTCCGCCCCGATATACCAACGTATTGTGGTGTATACGGAGGAGTAATGTTGAGAGAGAATCTCATTCTCCTTTAGAATAGTCCAGGAATCTCATGCTCAAGTATTCTCATCCCTGATCACATCAAAGGACATAATACTTATACCCGTTTTTTGGTTCTCTACTTCTATCTTATATTCTGTGAATATCTCAAAAGCTTCGGACTTGTGTTTCAACAGGAACATATGTCTGAATCTTGAGAGACCGTCAGTGAATATAATGAAGTACAAAGAACCGATCCTGGCATATGTAGATAGGGGACTTTCATACATCAGCATGTATCAATCCCAAGAGTTTAGTAACTCTTTCTCTGTTTCCAATAAATAGAGCTATGGTCATCTTATCTTTGTAACATGACCAGCAAGTTTCACAAGATGTAAATTCAAACTGATTTAAATATGCATCTTAATGTAATTTTAGCTAGTCGGGTCGCATCGATATGACCTAGTCTACAATGCCTCAAGAAGGATTCGTTCATTTCTGAACTGTTCCTCTTGTGTGTGTTCTGTACGTTAAGAACTGTGGTTTGATTTAGAACGTATATGCTTTTAGATAACGTGCCTGAACCAATCAACTCTTGATATAGGAAACGTTCAAAACATTATCCAACTATACAAAATTATATCCTTCTTTACTTAATAAAGAGACTGATATGATGTTGTATATCAGGTTCGGTATCTAATAACATTCGTTCAGAATCAATGTATTTTGCAATACAGGGTGATAACTGTCAACAGACTTGGCTTGCAACAATTGCACCGTTTCCAACTGTTGAAACTTATCACCCGTTCTCAGTTCTTTACCTATCTGTAGCCCATGTAACATATTACATTTGTGGGATCCTGATCCGGTATCTCATACCCAGGACGTAAAGGATACCGAGAAACAGTTCTCGGTAATGAACACACCCGAAGAAGATGCATCAGCATGCACTTTCTTCGTTTGGGCGGCACAGGAATTCTGGTAATCCCCTCTTTCCTGCTCGGTCTTATAACAATTATAAGTTAGAGCGGGACCAACGTTCCCCAGCTCAGTATAATAAGCGGGTTCGGTCAATACATCTATATTAATATCTTGATTAAGGCGTGACATGGTCGCTACCTGGAGAGAGAGAGAAGAAAACACTCAGCGTATGCTCTTGCAAGATTTAGATTGGTTATTAATATATCTAATAAGGATGTCTCCCGCTGTTTTAGTCAAATCTTCCTTCAAACCCTAAAAGGAAAAACTAGCCGGGATTAATTACACGCTACAAATTCGCCAATCTTTCAGCCAGGCCAGTGTCGATACTTTGAGGGAGGTTCCCCGTGCTTTCGCACGGACCTAATTAAAATAAACCTTGTTTCCCAGGGGCGTAACCCCGTTAACACCTTTCTAGACACCTGCTCGATCGGCTAATTATAATGTGTAAAACTTTCCCAGGAGTAATTCTTACTCGCAGTGCGTATCGGGATCCAACTATCTCATAGAAGGTATGCAATCTCATTGCAAATTTCAACACTTGAAATTCCCGATAATATTTTGCCCCTAGTACTTATGACCTTAACTATGGTCAGCATATCATACGCACTAGTCAAGTTCTACCCGTCATTTCATGATTAATTAGACCCACCCACATGATCCTCAACTATGGTCGACATAATCACATGACTGTCCTAATTAATCGCATTATATGTTGTATAGGAAGACATCACTTAGCTACCATACACTATGCCTAAACTATAGTCGACATACGAAGCACGAATACTAAGTACTCTACTTCTTAAAATGACGGAGGGTTACTGTCACGACCCGAAATTTGGCATGTGACGGCCCTAATACTACGCAACGCCTACAGACGTAACGCAGTAAAAGAAAGCCAAAACCCAGAAATCTAAACCATTAAAACACAAGGAAAGATAATAGAAGTTTTGAAACATTTGAAATCACAACCCAAATTCTTTAAAAGCCCAATTTATTTCCTTTAAAATTTTGGCAGCACCTCCTTTGTAAAAACTAGCCCCAAAAATGGGTACAACATAAATACAAGTAAAGCATCCCCAAATGGGAGCAAAAACACGCCCAAAGGCGGAAAACAAGCACCACAACAAATATACGACGCCGAAGTGAAGAAATAAAAGATGATAGAAAGAAAACTGTATAAAAGACAACAGGTCACAAATAATATACAATATCGTCCTCACACAAGTCTCTAAGTCAAGCATGAAAGTAGTAGATGGAGAGTACAAGGATACAACAAATATACAATACAACACAAATAACCACAAAACCCACCTAAGCAAAACAGCACACTGTGAGCCGATGCGGTATCCGTAGCTAAAGATGATAGACAGATGAATAGCCTGCCTCGACTACTCTGGGGAACACCCTGCAAAGCAACTGTGGCACAACGGGGGTGATTTGCCAACTCATGAATAGTAAATAACATATGCAGGTAATCGCAAGTATGCACGTACAGCATGAATCTAACATATGCAATTAATAGCAATAACAGGTCATATGAATGCAATAATCATGAAGAGTACACTAGCAGGTACAATGAAAACATGAAGCATTGCATAAACAATAAATATGGAGTATGGAATGAAATTTGTCATTTTCACGGAATCCTGACATCGTGGTAGGATCACAATCCATCAAGACAATCTAAATCCCAATTTCCTCAAATCATCCCCCAAATTGGCTCTCATATTATATAAGTCTCACAAATTCTGAATGTACAATATCGAATAAATCTCATATATCCTGAATGTACAAATCAACAATCTCATATATATCCTGTATCAAATCTCAAATAAATCCCCTATATCCCAAATCCAATATCAAGTAAAATTCTAACACCCTAAATATATTTGCATGAATTAATATGATGATGTATATAAATTAATGTCAATACACATATATTAGCGTCCCATTCCACTAATATTGGTGTAAGGGCATATATAACAGCGTCCTAACCCACTGTTATATATACAAAGAAGTAAAAATGTCAATACACATATATTAGTGTCTCATTCCACTAATATTGGCGTAAGGGCATATATAACAGCGGCCTAAACCCCTGTTATATATACAAAGGAGTAAAAAGAAATATCATGAAACCAATGTGTCAAGCATTGACACAGAAATGCAGGTCTATCAGGTGTTGTCACCACGACTGGCACCCTGATAGGTACGTATCATACGCTATCCCGAAAGCTCGAGTGCCTAGCTCTGACCCTCGCCTCTCGACGTATCTATACGTACATGACTCCCGTCGGTATCCCCATGATAACCGCTGAGTCATTGGTAATGTCACCGGATGGTATGGTTCCTCTACAACTCATCGTCTGACACCACGACCTCATTCTTGCCTCGAGGTACTTCCGGGCCCCACCATGTACCCGCACACGAACCCCTCCATTCCTTGCGTGGGGTATATATATCAGAACCGATAAATCTTATGGTGGCTGCTGAAATATCATATCAAGGGAAACCGGGTTTTTCAAATAATGCATAATTTCATGAACTCCCACGGTCCCCAAATCCAGAAAACATCATGGAAAAATCCATATCATAACGCGAAAATCCATGAATATAATATATGCAACATAAAACTGTAATGAAAGCATATAAAGGAAAAGCCGCTAATTAACTGCAACAAATTAATATAAATATCATGCGGTTCCTATTTTATCCAATTCTAAATAACATCAAGTAAAGGTAAATATATAGCTATAACTGTTGTATGTGCAAACACGAAGGTATAGCAAGGTATATGTATCTACCTATAAGTAATAATGTAGTATACCCCCAGGGTATAAGTGAAATATGTGTGCAATGTATACCTGTAGCTATGTCTTAAACTGTGTATGTTACCTATCACTAATGGTACAATACCCTATAGGTATACAGGTATCTAGCATGTAAGTATGTGAAGGCATAAGCATGTAGATATACAGGTATGCTATATATCATATGCGATAAGAAATATGAATCAATGTCTCAATGTTCCTAACCAAGCAATATCATATCTATAAGTGGGTTGTGCGTGACATGGCAATTATTGACGGGGTGTGTAGCATACAATCAGTGCTCATGCAACATGAGTCGTCAATAATATGTGCAGTATCCTAAGGCTACTAGTCCAAGCACAACAATATCTAAGCATAGGGTAAATACGAAATTCTAAATATGACATAGAATATGCGACAAATATTAACATCTCTAGCCTAGACGCATAACGCCATGCGGGCGATTCCCCTGTAGATGTTAAATCTACTCACCAACGCTCCTGGCTAGGTGAAGTCTACCACCTGTTTTCCTTTTGTAGCAGCGTCCAAAGTTCCCTCCTGCGAACCTGCAACATAATACGATATAACAAATATATATTAGCAATAGACCCAAAACACATATAATCTACACGGACCAACACGACACACAATCGTACTCTAAAGGGTTCGTATTGTAGCTAACGCGTATAGCGACACTACGAAACCAACTCAGCGCAACAGCAACACGTAACACGTATTGTATCGGATAACGTATCGCACGAAACGAAACACTAGAAACACACAAGTGGTCCCAGATTTTTCTGTACCAGTAATCTGTAAAAATTGCAAGTACCATGAGACTACCAATCACCCCAGAGACCTCTACCCAAACCCTAACTCCCTACTCTGGCCGCAAATTGCGGCCAGATCCAATAAATCTGCGGCCTGAACAAGGAGGAACTGGCTCGTATTTTGAGGGTAGGTTCTAGGTCTCTATACTAGGTTGCTGTCAAGTCA
This sequence comes from Agapanthus africanus, assembly GCA_030015575.1. Taxonomy (NCBI): domain Eukaryota; kingdom Viridiplantae; phylum Streptophyta; class Magnoliopsida; order Asparagales; family Amaryllidaceae; genus Agapanthus; species Agapanthus africanus. Next base: position 193,158,319 of record JASDDO010000010.1, on the reverse strand, counting down.
ATTTTTGCAACAAATACTTAGTTTAACAGCAGATCATCCGAGACCCCAAAACGACACTAAAAATACGATATTTATCCGAAACGATACGATACGCGATAAAAACAGCAACTCTAAAGCTAAGCTACACAAAAATGACCTAAAGAACAGAAAGGAAACATTACCTAATCAAAAGAACACAAAGATCCTAGTTTTTTATGATCCAAGGCATCCAAGAGGCAATATCTAAGGAAAGATGTGATTTTGTGAACTTTTTTGAGAATTGTGATGAATTTTGATGAAGGGTAATGAAGTGTTCAGTTTAGTTGAGGGAGAGATGAAGAATAAAAGAGTTAGAGAAAAATAGAGAGGGTGTGAGGATAAGAGAGAGGGAGGTGAGTGTAGGATGTGAGATGAGGGTGAGTGTATCCACTTCATTAATGAACCATTAATGCTTTCATACACTCAAATGCCACCTCCTCACTCAACAAACAAATATCTCTCTCTCTCTCTCACACACACAAAAGATCAACAGAATTTAGGGTTAAGGATTAAGAAAAAGGATTAAAGCAAAGGGATTGGAATTAAGGTTAAGTGTCATGGTTGCTAAGATCAAAATTAGCACAAACAAATCCTCGCATTTACGTGCACACGTGCGTGCATGCTTATAACAAATAATAATAAATTATTAATTAAATGTTACAAAATGTGAGGAATCCGAATTGGTAAACTTTTTACAGTAAACCCGCATTAACATCTAAACGAACACTAACCGAAATCTAAGGCGTTACAGTTACGACAGGTTTTAAGAAAACCCTTTGCGTAATGAACTTGATATCGTCGTAGAATCGAGTGATTTTAAATGGAATGTTTTTTAGGGTTTTCTAGTTTTGCTAAAGAGATCACTCCCGGTGAAGGGATCATCGGCTCTTTCCTTATCGAATAAGGTGCAGGATATTTCATAAATACCACTATGCAAAGAAAAAACTATAAAAACAATCAAAAGATAAACCGTGTTTGTAGCATCTGCTAGTTTTCACTAAAGAGGTCACTCCCGTTGAAGGGATCTCGGCTCTTTCCTTATCGAATAAGGTGCTAGATATTCTACAAGGAATATCGCTGTGCAAAGTAAGAACTAGAGCTACCAGTTTTTAAACAAGTTTCTACAATATCATTAGGTTTCTTTTATTTCATTAATCTCATTAATGAAGTCCCATTTTATTATGCTTCACAAGCATCACATTTGAAACCAAATCAGCAATATAACATATATCTCATATATATAATATAAACATTCGTCTCAGGCAGTAATATGATCTCATCACAGAACATTGTAGTAGAAGAACATATATGAAATTTTGGATATACTAGGAGGTCCGTGTTTTTAATACAAGCCTATATAAAACACGGATTCCACGGTCGCGGTGAATAGCCAATCCTAAACCCCTAGACCCCTACGAGAGCAGCAAGCAACCCTACCAATTCTCGAGTTAGGAGACCCGGTCTCGACTCCTCGAGATGGTCTCCCTCTGGACCCTAGAACCCGGTTACTTGTGCTCCCCGCCTTGGGTCTATCCTAATGCGGAAAAGTAAATAATATACAATGATGACATCATCCTCAACCCGGAAGTGCCCCAATAAAAGAATATTACATACAATGAATTTTACATGAATGAAAATGAAAAACTCTCATCTCACATAAAACCCCCGGCTATTCAAAACGCGACGATCCAATATATCATATCACAGCAACACATAACATCACATGTCATCAATGTAAGTAAATATGCGTATCCCAGTTGTCGTTGATGTATAGCAACGAAACCGGCGATACACCACATATTACACTTACAGTCGCAGTAAAGAAAGTGAAAAACTACAACAGTTGGAATCCGCAACCACCTTAGACATCACATGCCTAACCAAATGAATTCCTTAGATATCGCATGCCTAACAATTATAAAACCCGCATTTAGTCTCAATCTTGAAAACACTTTTCAACATCTAGTCGGGCAATTCAACAAGATTCCCGATATTCTGATTGAATGCTCGTCGGAAACTTTAGTAGACGGCCGCACCCCCGATACCGTCGACGAAGTGCACTAAGGCGGAACACCGCTGCCACGAGCACCCTAACGGATGCTTTTGGCGACGGGGTTCTCCTTCAGTCACTTGGTCGGGGCTATGGGGCGTGGCTATCTATTAAGTTTACCCGGCGAGTATCCGCGTACGCTACGTGATTGCGACGGACTTTTGATCGCATCAAAATCCCGTGGCAACCGATCAAATGAGACTAAACTGCTAGATTTATAACATTCAAATTAGTTATCTCATAACTACTTGTGGATTCCAAATATTGTATCACATTCCAGATAAATAGACAATGTTAAACTTTCCGATCGAATAAACAAACACCCATGATTTCCTAAATAGCTCAACACTTGAGCGGAGTTCAAAAAGTCCCAGAACATGTCAGAGCCTCTATGAACCAGCCGTAGAAGGGTCAAACCAACTCCTCACATATGGCAACGCTAAACCACCACAAACCATATGGTTCAGTGGCGGTTTTGAAGGTCACATAATCGAGTTAAGATAACGTTCTTCTAGAGGGTCCACAAATTCGCTTGCATGATTTTCTGAAAGATTTAAACTCAGGAAAAATCCAACACTTGAAAGTTTTCCGACAGGGGAAAAAGTGAGTTATTGATATCCATTCGAACTTTTTAACACGTTCTAAATTATATGAAAAACTTAAACGAAGTTAAACTTTCTGATCGAATCAACGAGTTCCCAATATTTCCTAGAAAGCTCAACACTTGAGTAGAATTAAAAATTCCCAGAAGCATGAAAAAGTACCCAAGAATAAAGCCCTGAAGTATTAGCCCTTAGCTCCTAAAGTTGGCCGCGGAACCGCCGCCATACGCATGGTTTGGCCGCGGTTCCGCGGTCCCTTGATGGAGTTATGGCTTCGTACTTCACAGAAATTCTTAGAATTCCCTACATGATTTTCTAAGTATTTTTAATATGAAAAATTTTAACTTTTGAAAAAATTTCCAGAAAATGGGATTTATCGGGGTTTCGGAATTCGATCGGACTTCAAACTTCGTCTAGACAACGCCTAATGCTATAGCTTGGCTTTGATATCACTGTAGGGTTATCTTAGCACCTTGTGAAGGTTTTGGCAAGCATCAATCATACTACTTTAAAAAATTTGGGATGCTAAACAAACCCTAACAAAGATCTTAACTAGAGACTTAGGGTAAACATAGCAAGTAAACAACTTTACTTCTAAGAGTTTGGGATTACAACCTTTGTAGTCCGTTCCTTCGCTTCATAAGCTACATGTTGAGGTCCCTTCGCCGCAATCATCATGTACCCGGACTCTAGAGAGGCTTCATGAAGAGAAAGATGCAACCTTACTTGAAGACTTCACTAATCGAAGATGATCTACCTTGAAGAATCTCAAACCCAAGCTTTTGCTTCACTAATCAAGTATTAGTAAAGCAAACACCCTTATCTAAGTGTCTAAAATAGATGAGGATAATGAAATAGGAAGTTATCTCTCTTTTGTTTTTAATTTCTCACTTTATTTCATCACCAAAGAAAAAGCTAGTAAAGGTTTTCTTCATGAAGAAAGAAGAAGAAGATGAAGCAAAACCTTTTTTATTTATGAATAATGAAAACTTGTGTGAGGTTAGAAATGCAACCATGGGTTAAGAATGAAGACTTAACCCTTGTAGAGAATTAACTATGGTAAAGGGTTTGGGTTGGGTTAAGAAATATCTACACAGTCAAAGTCAAAGCTTCAAGAAGCTTCTTGAAAGGTTCATCGAAGTTTAACCCCAATCCAAACCCTAACCATATTTAAACTTCACAAAACATGTTGCATTTGTAACCATAACATGTTACAATATTATATATCACATATACAATATTTATCGTAACAAAATAAAATAATACAATTAACATATATCACATATATATCAATGTATTATCCAAGTGAGAAAAAGAATCCTTAAGTGAGCTAATATTAGTTAATGTAATATAATATATCAAATATATAATTATACATTAAATTATCGAATCAACACTTGATCCGATAATCCGGCTATTTCATAAATAACTGACTAAATAATCTGTATCAGTTCATCAAATCAACACTTGATCCGATGACTCAGCTATATCACATATACCCGGCCGATATCACAAATCGCGAGAATCTAATACGGTATCGCATACACGTATTATTCTCGGTCCCGCACATATCTCATATGTGCTCCTACTCCGTTTTGCCTGAGCCAGGAAACCTCTGTGTAGGACTCTAAAGAATTGTCAATACGCCGGTAGTAGGTAATGATCATATCAAACACCCACAAGCTGCAAGAGGTCAGCTAAACGTAACAGCCACCCCGGTATTGAGCAATCAAAAGATCAACAAGCAAGCCTGTACATTCTCCTGCGAATCCAATCAGTAACACTCCCGTACAGTCCGGTCTCTTCGTCTGATATGTCGCATATCTTGCCTAGGGGTGGTAAACGTCAGACCCCGGTAGCTTGATAAGTCGTGTTGATATGAGGTCCATAACAGTTCTAGAAACTACTGATAACACTTACCAGTAAATCTCAGCAACCCTAGCCAGGGATTTCCAGTTATAGCCAATCGAACACAGCGCAACATCAACTCCCTATACCGGGAGAGACGAAACTCCTCCTATCACTCATTGCCTCCATGTGATTCGGGACTGTACCCAAAAGCCACCATTCTACACGTCCCTTTGGACGTGGTAAGGTGGAAATCAAAGCACAGTGGGAATCACACAAGACTCTATGACGATCTCGGGTCTACAGACTAACCTGTACCAGTGTTACCAGAGAACTGCCATCTGACGTAAGGTATAATACCATATAGGAGTTCTTAGCGAGTCCATTCAGTGTACCCAGTCTCCACTGAGCACCCGTATACCTTCTCTGATGTCAAACACCAATGGATATGGGATCATCCATCGCCCATCATATGGGTCAAGAAGCGCATACGCTAGTCTACTCTGGAATATCGATGCCCTGTCTCGGTACTTCCACGACTAGGAACATTTGAAGGATGTACTTAACGACTACTCTGTCCCCATTAATATGATCTGCACATAGTCCTGGTAGTCAAGTACTCATCCTAAGGGCTTTATCAACATGTAACATAGAGACAATCAGAGTACATGTTAAGATAAAGTGCAACCAGATAGCATACTATCATGTCGAGTAAGAAAGTCATCACTATATATGTCCAAGCATCCACTACTATATACATCGTATGTACAGTAATGGCCTCTAGGGCATACATATAACTAAAAGTCCCGTGTCACATGGAGGCAATGAGCGATAGGAGGGGATTCGTCTCTCCCGGTATTGGGGGTTGATGTTGCGCTATGCTCGACTGGCCATAACTAGAAATCCCTGGCCAGAGTTGATGTGATTTACTGGTAAGTGTTATCAGTAGTTTCACGCTCGTTATGGACCTTACATCGGCATGACTTATCAAGCTACTGGGGTCTGACGTTTACCACCCCTGGGCGAGATATGCGACATATTAAACGAACAGACCGGACTGTGCGGTAAGTGTTACTGATTGGATTCGCATGAGTATGAGTAGGCTTGCCCGTTGATCTTCTGATCGCTCAATACCCAGGTGGCCGTTACGTTTAGCAGACCGCTTGCGGCTTATGGGTGACTGATATGATCACCACCTACTGCCGGCGTATTGACAAGTCTTTAGAGTCCTACACAGAGGTTTCCTGGCTTAAGTGAAATGAAATAGGAGCGCATATGAGATATGTGTGGGACCGAGAATAATACCAGTATGTGATACTGTATTCTATTCTCGCGATTTTTATCATCGGTCGGTTATATGCGATATAGTAGGGTTACCGAATCAAGTGTTGATTCGATATATTGATACACTAGATATTAGTCTGTTATATATGATATGACCGGATCATTAAATCAAGTGTTGATTTAATGATTTAATATATAATTATATATTTGATATATTACTTTACATTAACAAATATTGGTTCACTTAAGATTATTTTCTCACTTGATGTGCACAAAGTGTATATGTGATATATAATTGTGTACATGTTTGTATCATGATTGATGATACATGAAAATATGGGTGGGTGTGTGACATACACCATGCTAATTATAATTTAGGTTTTTATTTATCTTAATTATTCAAAATGGTGGCATCTTTTGTCATGACCTGAAGCTTCATGAAGCTTGAAGCATCTTTGACAAAGTCCACTTATTTTGTCTCAATTAAGATATTTATTAACCAAACCATTATAATTTGCCGTGGTTATGTCTCTTCAATAGTTAGTGGATGATACTAACTCACCCATGGTTGCATAATTATCATTATTCTTTTCTCATTTTTCATTCTTACTTCTTCTTCTTCTTCATCCAAAAGGAAAAGCTTTCTAGGTTTTTTCTAAGTGGTGAAAACAAGTGAGAAATCAAAATCTAAAGTGGACCCACTTCCTATTTCATCATCCTCTACTACTTGCCATTTAGTTTAGGGTGTTCTCTTCACAAAGTTCTTGACCTAGTGAAGGGTGAGCTTGAGTTTGAGTCACCTCGACGTAGATCATCTTCGGCCTCGAAGTCTACGAGCATGCTTGTTCATTTCTCCGAGGAAACCATCACTAGAGTCCGGGTGCTCGATGATCGCAGCGAAGGGACGTCAACACGGAGCTTTAGAAGTGAAGGACCGGATCTACAAAGGTTGTATTTTTGTTCACTTCTCTTTGTAATGTAGATTACTTGTTTTGTTACTTTAGTTTTCTAGCATGATTCTTAGTTTGATTGCTTAGCACCCCCATGAAATTTTGTTGTGGAATGTGTGATGCTTTCTGTCAGGACCCGAAAGTACGGAACATGACCGGCACTTAAACTACGAAATGTCTCGAGGCGTACGTAATCTAAGTAAGCTGAAAGCCCAGAAATCCAAACCAAGAAAAGTAGTAGAGTGAAGGAAAAACCAATTTAAATCAAGTATTTTGCAACATACACCGAAATATGCATTTTTAAAATCACAAGTCTTTTCTAAAAATTTCGGCAGAGTTTCCTTTGTAAAAACAGACCCCAAACGGGTACAAAACCTGATAAAGAATATATAATGAAATAAGGCATCCCCAAGCGGGAGCTAGCTCTTCGTCAAACGACGGTCACAACCATGCAAGCAATATAATATACAATGCCGAAGGGCGAGGATCACAACAGAAAAGGAAACTCAAAACAGCATGAAATCCATAGAAATACAACGCGCGACTCTAAGGTCGGAAGAATAAACATCACTGGTCTCTATCTATGAAATAAATACATGTTTGGTTGATGGAGTTTGCTAGATACAACGAATAATAATATACAAAGTATAATGATGGTCACGATGCAAGTGAACCCACCTACCAAGCAAATCACCCAGAAAGGAAGCAGTGTGCCAGCAAAGCCGTAATGAAACCTGTACGGCAAAACCTGCAAGAAATTGTGGCACAACGGGGGTGAGTTGGCAACTCGTGAATAGAAAACATCTACGAGCAGAAATCGCATGTATGACGCAATCCTAGGTCATACGATCACTATATATATAATCCTCAAAATGTAAGTCTGAAGCATGAAAAGGTGGCAAGGGTAAACATCTAACCCAAGTGTAATCCCATGTGCTCGTGTCAGTGCCTCAGGTAGCAATATATCATATGGATGAGGTATGAATGCATGAAAACAGAATACATGTAAATGAAGAAACTGCTTTCATAACTTAGTGAGATTTCTGTATATTTAAAATGAGGTATCATAAATGAAATCATCATAAACAGTGTCTAGCATCGACACAAAACATAAATCCCAATATCTCAATATCTCAGGCTCCGGCTATCCGGACTGGCCTGTATCATCAAATCTCAGTACCTCAATATCTCAAAATCTCAGTGTCTCAATCTCACTATCTAGGGCGCCGTCAGTCCAGACCGGCCCCTAACATCAATCACAGGACCACGACGGTATCCTCCGGATATCCGACGCGTCAGATAAAATCACCGGTAGGTAGTCTTCCCCAGCCAGGCTCACCGTCTACTACTCGATCTTCTTGCCCCGGGGTACCTTACCGGGCCAACCATGTACCCGAAACGGTTCATCCGGCTCCTCGAATCGGGTCTCGAAATCCAACAGAAAACTCATGGTGGACGACTCATACATCATGAGAAAACCGCAGTTTTTATTTTAAAAAGAGAGAGAGAGTTTATAAATATTCTTGCGGTTTTCCCCCAAATCCAGGAAATCTCAGGAAAATCCGAAATCCAATCATCAATAGCACGTAACCAGTGAATGTAGGCATAAAAATCCATGAATGCGGCATAAAAGTGAATAACAATATGCATGAAGTAGCAAGTAATAACTACAATGTCTAAACTGGCATATAAGGCAAGTACACTAATATCATGTCGAAACTATTAGCTAACAAGCTATGTCCATGAAATAGTATTCTCTAAAGTGTATGTGACATGGCAATTACCGATGATGATGCGTGTGAGCCGGCAAGTAAGTATACGTGGAACATACGTATCATCAGTAATGGTGCTGGTGTCCTAACAGCATAATATCAATAATGGTATATGAACTCACAATATAAGTATGCGATGCGGGGCGAACAGCAATAATGTGCGGGGGCTGAATACTAGACACAACGATAACTAATCTGCATTTAATATAAATATAAATCATACAGTAGTTCCTTTTGAAATAATACGAATCGCGGTGTTTAGAAAATAAGGGCTACGGTGTTTTTAAGAAAAGATACGTTCTTTAAAATATCCGTACAATCCCTTGGCCTGTCTTTTAAAATAACCACGATTCGTTAGTTTTTGAAATAGGTAGGAATCGAATCCAGTCTAACAACTACACTAAACTATAGGGCTGAGCTAACAGGCTAAACGAAAGGTAAGGAAACCGCCTAACATCTGAGTCGATACATATACATATAGATTAGTCGGTGATCCCGCCTCAATAGTATCACATCCGATACAATATCTATAATAATACATCCCCAAGTCAAGAGTGCGGATCCATCATCAATATATAGCTCGTACGTAAATCCGTCGTACGGCATCCCAAATCTGGTTACGGGTCAAAATCACATTCATCATATTATTCATCTGGTATCCTCTTTATCAAAGATCATAATCCGGGGTGCTGATCTATGTCTAGTACAATACTGATATCATCAATATAATCATGATCTGACCACTGATCTACAGGCTCATACAAACCGATGTCATCAACACATATCATCATAAAGAAGTTTATATCGCCCAATGCGACCTATTATAAATATCTTAACATATCTTATCTCACATCTCGATCACAAGTCAACTATTCTATGTATATCACTATTCACATGGTATCGTCGTTCAAAGATCCGCTATAACATCATGACGTATCTCAAATACGAACCCTGCCATATCACCGATCTCACGGCCTCAAATCAAATCTCATCGACTCATCTCAAATCCTAAGTGCTATTCTCAAATCCAGTATATGAACACATAGTCCCATACCCATATGAACACATAAATATATATTCCCATATACGCACATGTGAAAGAAAGAATGTATGCAAGTATATGTGTGCGTGTGGGTGTGGGTGCAACCACTACTCTAGGGTTTCGTAGCTAACACTAAACCAATCCAAGAACACCAAAAATCCATCTTTATCATCAATCAACTAAAACAACATATAATAAATATATGTGTGTATATGTATTCGTATACATCTGTAGCGTTTTGAAAATCGTTTCGGAGAAATTTTGGAAAATCGGTAAAATAAGGAGGGTTTTATGTAAAAAGTCAAAATACAAATATCTTATTATATAAATTAAATATACATATTCTAGCTATGTAATTGCTAGTATTTGGTGTTTATTGAGCCACTGGTGAAATTTCAAATTTTCTGAAAATTTTTCCGAAATTAATTATTTTAATATTATTTTAAGCCGTCACTAATATATTTAATTAGGGAAAATTACAAATTGGAATGAGTTGAAACAAATTTTGTGCATCATGACACATTAAATAAAATTTTATCATGTGGTTTTTGAACGAAATCGTTTGCCAAAACGGTTTAGAAATTATTGAAGAAAAAAAAGAGGCTTTGTTTTTAGTGTAAATGGAGATTTGGGGTATAATATTTATCATTTTCCCTCATCCCACACACACACCCACACTCACCCACCCCCACTTCCATTGTGGCCGAACCCTTGCTGCCCCAATTCCCCACTTGTGAAAAGAAAAGTCCAAGCATACAACAAAAGAGAAGAATGAACAAAGAAAAAAATGTATAAGAGTTGACTTTGGGGTATGAGTTTTGTTTGACTTTTGCCACAAAACCCCATTCTCTCTCTCTCTCTCCTCACTCATCCCCTTTCCCATTTCAGCCGAGCCCTATGGCTGCAGCCACCCCTCATCTTCTCCTTCTCATTTCACTACAAAATTCATCACAAAATGCCTCAAAAATCCATATAAAACCTCATTAATCTCCTAATTTAAATCCTACCCATTATTCCTTGACCCATCTAGCTTGGATTCATGAAGCAAGAAGCCATTTTGGAGACCAAGATTTTCATGCTAGCTCTCTAGTTTTGTGAGGTACAATCTTACTCTAATTGTTACCTTGTTAATAATTGTTGTAATCCAAGCTAATTAGGTGTTTTATTATGGGTTTAATTGAAAGTTGAAATCTAAAGAAAGGGTTTTGAAATTCAAGTGAGAGTTTTGATTTGGAGCTAGGGTTTGATCACTTGAGGTTGGTTGTGATGTGTGGTTTCACATCTTTAGTATGCTAAAACCTAACCTAATTGCTAAATTTCGAATTGTTACAACTAATTTGTCCAAATTACTTAATTGTTGCAAACTAGGTTTTTAGATTTAATTCGAAAATATGAGATTAAAATATGGTTAGAGTTTTTATCACATTATTAGCTATATAATGTGTAGATCAACATTTTAGAGCATGCAAAACCTATTCTAGTTATGGATTTGTGGATTGTTGCTTCGAAATGGTTAAAATTGGGTTTTTGTGCTAACTAAAAAATTTGGTTTAATACAGTTTAGTGTGATAAAATCTAGTTAAAGTTATGTAGCCTAATTAAGCTAAATAGTGAACATTGCGGCCGCTAGATTTGTTTAAATAGCAAGTTTTGTACTAAAACGGTTAAATTTTGCTTACTAGAGTTTCGGGAAAATAGCTTTTAAAGCGAATTTGAAGTTTTGATGAAGTAAACCCTATTTTATATATATATATTTTGTGGGTTGTGAAACCACGAATGGCGCGTTTGTGTTTTCTCGATCACTCGGCATTTGTACGCCGATGTCGAGGGTTTTGGGTTGATTTGATAGAGCGAACCATAGGTTTTGACCTATGTGGGATTCGTGAGTCGTTTTGGTCATGAGTCGGATTTTAATGCGATACGGTGCGTTATGATATGTAGGTACCCCATGTGGACTTCGAGACGACAAGCAAGCGCGTGGCGACGTCGGCACCGGCGAGCGAGGACCAGGTGAGTAAATTTATATCTACGGGGAGAAGTCGGGTGGATAGCGTATAGCACCCCCGCAGTCCGTGGTGGTGTATACGGATGCGTATACACACCAACAATTATTATATGCTATTTGGGATTAATAACGATGTTTAGGATGGATATTGGTGTGTTGGATTATTTTAGTGTTGCGAACCCTAGGGTAGTGTTGCACTACACATACACACATACATACTTGCATACATTCCTATTTATATGTGCTCATGTGATTCTTTATAGTTATGTGTTCATATGGGTATGGGACTATGTGTTCACATACGGATTTGAGGATGATACTTGGGATTGAGCTGAGTCGATGAGATTTGTTTTGTGGTTGTGATATCGGTGATAGGGCAGGATTCGTACTTGAGGTACGTCCTGGTTTTATAGCGGATCTTGGGGCGGCGATATGGGTGAATAGTGTTATAAATAAAATGGTCGACATGTGATCGTGATATGAGGTATGATATGCTAGGATATTGATCCTAGGCTGTATTGGGCGATGTATACCCCTTGATGATGCTATGTGCTGACAGTATCGGTTTGTACGAGATTGTCGATCTGTAGTCAGATCATGACTATATTGATGATATTAGTATTGTATTAGACATAGGTCAGTACCTTAGACCATGATCTTTGATAAAGAGGATACCGGATGAATAGTGTGATGAATATGATTTTGACCCGTACCCAGATTTGGGATGCCGTACGACGGTTTTACGTACGAGCTATATATTGATGATTGATCCGCACTCTTGACTTGGGATGTCTGGTTATAGATATGATATTATTGAGGCGGGATCACCGACTATACATATACAGGTATATATATGTATCGACTCAGATAATAGGCGGTTTCCTTACCTGTAGTTCAGCTTGTTAGTTCAGCCGTATAGTTTAGTGTAGTTGTTAGATTAGATTAAACTTCTTACCTATTTCAAAAACTAACGAATCGTGGGTATTTTAAAAGACAGCCCAAGGGATCCTACGAATATTTCAAAAGACGTATCTTTTCATAAAAACACCGTAGCCCCTATTTTCAAAACCCCATGATTCGTGTTATTTCAAAAGGCAACATTTGTAGGACTTATATTAGATTAATGCAGGTTAGTTACAGTTGCGTCTAGTATTCAGCTTCCGCTTATTATTGTGGTTCGCTTCGCAGCGCATACTTATGTTATAATTTCTTATTGCAATGTTGATATCATATTGTTAGGACACCGGCACCATTACCGATGATGCGTATGTACCACGTACACTTACTTGCCGGCTCACACACATCTTCATCGGTAATTGCCATGTCACGTACACCTTAGAAAATATTATTGCTTGACTTAGCTTGTTAGTTAGTAATTTGACATGATATTAAAGTACCTGCCTTATATGCCAGCTTAACATTGTAATTATTACTTGTCACTTCATGCATACTGTTTTTCATTGTTATGCCTATATTCATGGTTTTACATGCTATTGATGATTTGGATTCGAATTTCCATGAAACTTTCTGGATTTGGGGGGAAAACCGCAAAACTTATATAAACTGATTTCGCTCTTTTAAAATAAAAAGTGCGGTTTTTCACATGATGTATAAGTCGTCCACCATGAGTTTGCTGATGGATTTCGAGACCCGATTCGAGGAGGCGGATGAACCGTTTCGGGTACATGGTGGACCCGGTAAGGTACCCTGGGGCAAGAAGCGTGTGATGATGACGATGTGAGCCTGGCAGGGGAGCACTACCTACCGGTGATTTTACCCGACGCGTCGGATATCCGGAGGATACCGTCGTGGTCTTGAGATGGATGGTAGGGGCCGGTCTGGACTGACGGCGCCCTAGATATTGTGATTGGGACATTGAGATTTCGAGATATTGAGGTACAGAGACTGTGATACAGAGATATCGAGATTTTGGGATTACGTTTTGTGCCGATGCAAGGCACTGTTTTATGCTGATTTCATTATGATACCTCATTTTAAAAATACAAGGAAATCTCACAAAATTATGAAAACAGTTTCTTCATTTACATGTATTCTGTTTTCATGCATTCATACCTCATTCATATGTTATATTGCTACCTGAGGCACTGACACAGGCACATGAGATTACACCCAGGTTAGATATTTACCCTAGCCATTGTTATAGGCTGCATGTTATGCATATATTTGAGGATATATTATGATCAATTGACCTAGGTTGCGTTATTTATGCGATTTCTGTGCGTAGATGTTTTCTACTCACGAGTTGGCAACTCACCCCCGTTGTGCCACAGTTCTTGCAGGTTTCGCCGTACAGGTTTCATTACGGCTTGCTGGCACTCTTTCCATTTCCGGGTGATTTGCTAGTTGGTGGGTTTATTTGTATCGCACCCATCATTATATCTTGTATATCATTATTCTGTTGTATCTAGAAGTTCCATCAACCAAAACATGTATTTATTTGAGATAGAGACCAGTGATGTTATTCCTTCGACCTTAGAGTCGCGCATTATATTTCTGTGGTTTTCTTATGGTTTTGAGTTTCCTTTTGAATTTTGATCCTCGCCGTTAGCGTTGTATATTATATTGCTTGTGTGGTTGTGACCGTCGATTGACGAAGAGCAAGCTCCTGCTTGGGGATGCCTTTTTATTGATTTCGTATACTATTCATGTTGTATCCCGTTTGGGAGCCAGTATTTACAAAGGAGACTCTGCCGAAATTTTCAGGAAATACTTGATGTTTTTAAAACAGCATAACTCGGGTTATGCTATTAAAGCTACTTGATTTTAAATTGGTTTTCCTTCACTCTACTACTTTTCTTGGTTTGGATTTCTGGGTTTTCGGTTTACTTAGATTACGTACGCCTCGAGACGTTCGTAGTTTAAGTGCCGGTCATGTTCCGTACTTTCGGGTCGTGACAAAGTTGGTATCAGAGCGTTAGGTTTTATCTTCGGAGCGTAGGATGACCCTTGGTTGATGGAATAGGTGACTAAAGTTGTGTGACGTACCGTGGGTATGTTCCGCGGCATACTTACGACACGCCACTTCACTTAAGGAGCCTTAGGATGTACATTTCTTTGCTCAGTATTATATTCATTCCGATCTAGCCTCATCGGTACCAGTTATGGTTTTGCTGCCATGATTACGGGCAGGGAGAGCTACGGCTAGAGTTGCGGTCAACACGAACTCGTTACGAACGAGGACTGACCAGGGCGTGATTTTGGCGACACACGATTGCAGAGATGTGTCTTTTTATTGTGTTTTCGCACCACGAGCGTTGATGGATTGCTGTATGAGATTACTCGGACGGGCAAATCAGCACCAGAGGGTTGAGCCAATGATAGAAGGTCGCTATTCACCCATGGATGAATGACTGAGACATGTGGTTCGTTCGCCTAACCGATGAGAGGTCATCAGATAGATTGATTCCAGCCAGAGACGACTTCACGCGGAGACGTTGGGAGTCGACAGAGGCGATCGAATGTCAGAAACCTATTATTCCAAGTTTAAAGTAGTCGGAAGGACATGCAGGCAATTCTATGGTCCCTCTAGAAGAATGAAACCCTAACTCAACTTAATGACCGTGTGAAAGCCGTTGAACCTTTGGGTTTGCGGCAGTTCTACGGCGCCATTAGTGAGGCTTGGGTTTGCCCTTCGACGGCTAGACCACCGATGCTGTGGTATGTACTCGATACTATTAAACTGTGCCCAAGATGTTGAGCTTTTGGGGGATTATGAGGTTTTGACGACTCGATCGGATGGCTCGACTTAATTCGGATACTAGGTGGTGAGATGCATTCTTGGGAGACTCCAGATACGAGGATAGTCGTTGGAGCTCAGTCCATGTAGCCACGATGAGACGAGTCCGAAGCAGTCGACATTAGAGAAAGTGGAGTAAAGAGGTCCGTACAAGATCTGGATAAGACGACGTTCCACTCCGCCGACATCAGAGATGCGATGCGTATGCCGAGGCATGGTACTTGGATTTACCTTCCAAAAGGAGTTGCGATGAGTATGCAGTCGTTCCAGAGCAAGATGCAGATATAGAAAAGGACGATGACTTCCGGACAGTTGGCAGAGACGAGACATGGAAGAGACCGTGAGCAGGATTCCTTCCAGGACACTGCTGCAATGATACGTGCACCCAGGATCAGATGTGTCACGTACATTCAGAGAGCCAGAGGCCGACGCCAGTGATATGCTGTCTTACGAGTGGTCACGATGATTGACCGAGAGATGACCAGAGAAGTGCTAGAACGAGATCATCCCCGTTAGCACACCTGACAGGGCCGATGAGCCGATGGACTGAGAGATTGGTAATTCCCAGTGAAGATATTGACCCAGGAGTGGTCATTGTTACGCACACCAGCAGGCCAGAGTTCATGATCATCGACGAGACGTCCCACTAGTGACCGCGACAATTGGCCCGAGATTCTTAGAGGATGCGCTCGAGCGGTACTATGCCGCCATTATTGATTTCGAGGTTTTGGGTGATTTATTCGAATGATTTGATTTTGATGATTGAGGATTTACGATCTTTGCACAGTGTTGCACTTGATATTGTTTTCGTGCTTGGGTTTCATATGTTTGTGATTTTACGGTTTTAGACATTTGAGTTGATTTTGTGCGTATGCACGCACACGATTTGGTTCCTGCACTCTGTATAGTTTATATATGCTTGCAGTGCAGTGATACGCCTTTTGTGCACTTAGATGCACTGGACTTCGATTTCGATTGTGATACTCGATATTTGTTTTGTGCACCTGATTTGATTTTGCGCATGTTCGGCGCTTGATATTGGATTTCATGATTTCGTGCATGATGGATGCACCTGCCTTGGATTTTCGCACATGTTGGGCGCACGTTTTGAGATGTGATTTTGGTGCACACCAGATGCACTAAATCGAGATTTTTCGTGCATGTCAGATGCACCAGATTTTGCTGTCAGGCACACATGTTGCCTACGACAGATGTTTCATGCACACCCGATGCACTTGGATGCTGTTTCTGTGCATATGTATGGCACATATTTGGATTTTGATTTCCGTACGCACCAGACGCACGTAGTACTCATACGCGTATTTTGGGATTGATTTTTCCTATAGAGCAGGACGTTTTTATGATATTTACATATATAGATTTGATATTTACGTGTGTAGTTCCGATTATAGCATATTGGTTTTGTATTGGATTTGACATTGTGCCTTTACCATGACTCCAATGATGGAGGGATGCTTGACGGAGTTTGATTTTGAGTTATATGCTCATTGCTCATGCGCATGCATTGCGCTATGATGCGTATTATGTACTTATGGTTTCGGAGCCCCGACGGCTTGATGATTTTGCTTAGATGTTTTTGTATTTGGGGGGAGTTTGAATTTAAATTCGGGGACCGAATTTCTTTAAGGGGGGAAGATTGTAGCGTTTTGAAAATCGTTTCGGTGAAATTTTGGAAAATCAGTAAAATAAGGGGGGTTTTATGTAAAAAGTCAAAATACAAATATCTTATTATAAAAATTAAATATACATATTCTAGCTATGTAATTGCTAGTATTTGGTGTTTATTGAGCCACTGGTGAAATTTCAAATTTTCTGAAATTTTTTCCGAAATTAATTATTTTAATATTATTTTAAGCCGTCACTAATATATTTAATTAGGGAAAATTACAAATTGGAATGAGTTGAAACAAATTTTGTGCATCATGACACATTAAATAAAATTTTATCATGTTGTTTTTGAAACGAAATCGTTTGCCAAAACGGTTTAGAAATTATTGAAGAAAAAAAAGAGGCATTTTTTTAGTGTAAATGGAGATTTGGGGTATAATATTTATCATTTTCCCTCATCCCACACACACACCCACACTCACCCACCCCCACTTCCATTGTGGCCGAACCCTTGCTGCCCCAATTCCCCACTTGTGAAAAGAAAAGTCCAAGCATACAACAAAAGAGAAGAATGAACAAAGAAAAAAATGTATAAGAGTTGACTTTGGGGTATGAGTTTTGTTTGACTTTTGCCACAAAACCCCATTCTCTCTCTCTCTCTCCTCACTCATCCCCTCTCCCATTTCAGCTGAGCCCTATGGCTGCAGCCCCCCCTCATCTTCTCCTTCTCATTTCACTACAAAATTCATCACAAAATGCCTCAAAAATCCATATAAAACCTCATTAATCTCCTAATTTAAATCCTACCCATTATTCCTTGACCCATCTAGCTTGGATTCATGAAGCAAGAAGCCATTTTGGAGACCAAGATTTTCATGCTAGCTCTCTAGTTTTGTGAGGTACAATCTTACTCTAATTGTTACCTTGTTAATAATTGTTGTAATCCAAGCTAATTAGGTGTTTTATTATGGGTTTAATTGAAAGTTGAAATCTAAAGAAAGGGTTTTGAAATTCAAGTGAGAGTTTTGATTTGGAGCTAGGGTTTAATCACTTGAGGTTGGTTGTGATGTGTGATTTCACATCTTTAGTATGCTAAAACCTAACCTAATTGCTAAATTTCGAATTGTTACAACTAATTTGTCCAAATTGCTTAATTGTTGCAAACTAGGTTTTTAGATTTAATTCGAAAATATGAGATTAAAATATGGTTAGAGTTTTTATCACATTATTAGCTATATAATGTGTAGATCAACATTTTAGAGCATGCAAAACCTAGTCTAGTTATGGATTTGTGGATTGTTGCTTCGAAATAGTTAAAATTGGGTTTTTGTGCTAACTAAAAAATTTGGTTTAATACAGTTTAGTGTGATAAAATCTAGTTAAAGTTATGTAGCCTAATTAAGCTAATTAGTGAACATTGCGGCCGCTAGATTTGTTTAAATAGCAAGTTTTGTACTAAAACGGTTAAATTTTGCTTACTAGAGTTTCGGGAAAATAGCTTTTAAAGCGAATTTGAAGTTTTGATGAAGTAAACCCTATTTTATATATATATATTTTGTGGGTTGTGAAACCATGAATGGCGCGTTTGTGTTTTCTCGATCACTCGGCATTTGTACGCCGATGTCGAGGGTTTTGGGTTGATTTGAGAGAGCGAACCATAGGTTTTGACCTATATGGGATTCGTGAGTCGTTTTGGTCATGAGTCGGATTTTAATGCGATACGGTGCGTTATGATATGTAGGTACCCCATGTGGACTTCGAGACGACAAGCAAGCGCGTGGCGACGTCGGCACCGGCGAGCGA
Source organism: Agapanthus africanus (assembly GCA_030015575.1). Lineage (NCBI taxonomy): Eukaryota > Viridiplantae > Streptophyta > Magnoliopsida > Asparagales > Amaryllidaceae > Agapanthus > Agapanthus africanus. The sequence goes on along the minus strand of JASDDO010000010.1, from coordinate 193,139,559 downwards.
GGACCAGGTGAGTAAATTTATATTTACGGGGAGAAGTCGGGTGGATAGCGTATAGCACCCCCGCAGTCCGTGGTGGTGTATACGGATGCGTATACACACCAACAATTATTATATGCTATTTGGGATTAATAACGATGTTTAGGATGGATATTGGTGTGTTGGATTATTTTAGTGTTGCGAACCCTAGGGTAGTGTTGCACTACACATACACACATACATACTTGCATACATTCCTATTTATATGTGCTCATGTGATTCTTTATAGTTATGTGTTCATATGGGTATGGGACTATGTGTTCACATACGGATTTGAGGATGATACTTGGGATTGAGCTGAGTCGATGAGATTTGTTTTGTGGTTGTGATATCGGTGATAGGGCAGGATTCGTACTTGAGGTACGTCCTGGTTTTATAGCGGATCTTGGGGCGGCGATATGGGTGAATAGTGTTATAAATAAAATGGTCGACATGTGATCGTGATATGAGGTATGATATGCTAGGATATTGATCCTAGGCTGTATTGGGCGATGTATACCCCTTGATGATGCTATGTGCTGACAGTATCGGTTTGTACGAGATTGTCGATCTGTAGTCAGATCATGACTATATTGATGATATTAGTATTGTATTAGACATAGGTCAGTACCTTAGACCATGATCTTTGATAAAGAGGATACCGGATGAATAGTGTGATGAATATGATTTTGACCCGTACCCAGATTTGGGATGCCGTACGACGGTTTTACGTACGAGCTATATATTGATGATTGATCCGCACTCTTGACTTGGGATGTCTGGTTATAGATATGATATTATTGAGGCGGGATCACCGACTATACATATACAGGTATGTATATGTATCGACTCAGATGATAGGCGGTTTCCTTACCTGTAGTTCAGCTTGTTAGTTCAGCCGTATAGTTTAGTGTAGTTGTTAGATTAGATTAGACTTCTTACCTATTTCAAAAACTAACGAATCGTGGGTATTTTAAAAGACAGCCCAAGGGATCCTACGGATATTTCAAAAGACGTATCTTTTCATAAAAACACCGTAGCCCCTATTTTCAAAACCCCATGATTCGTGTTATTTCAAAAGGCAACATTTGTAGGACTTATATTAGATTAATGCAGGTTAGTTACAGTTGCGTCTAGTATTCAGCTTCCGCTTATTATTGTGGTTCGCTTCGCAGCGCATACTTATGTTATAATTTCTTATTGCAATGTTGATATCATATTGTTAGGACACCGGCACCATTACCGATGATGCGTATGTACCACGTACACTTACTTGCCGGCTCACACACATCTTCATCGGTAATTGCCATGTCACGTACACCTTAGAAAATATTATTGCTTGACTTAGCTTGTTGGTTAGTAATTTGACATGATATTAAAGTACCTGCCTTATATGCCAGCTTAACATTGTAATTATTACTTGTCACTTCATGCATACTGTTTTTCATTGTTATGCCTATATTCATGGTTTTACATGCTATTGATGATTTGGATTCGAATTTCCATGAAACTTTCTGGATTTGGGGGGAAAACCGCAAAACTTATATAAACTGATTTCGCTCTTTTAAAATAAAAAGTGCGGTTTTTCACATGATGTATGAGTCGTCCACCATGAGTTTGCTGATGGATTTCGAGACCCGATTCGAGGAGGCGGATGAACCGTTTCGGGTACATGGTGGACCCGGTAAGGTACCCCGGGGCAAGAAGCGTGTGATGATGACGATGTGAGCCTGGCAGGGGAGCACTACCTACCGGTGATTTTACCCGACGCGTCGGATATCCGGAGGATACCGTCGTGGTCTTGAGATGGATGGTAGGGGCCGGTCTGGACTGACGGCGCCCTAGATATTGTGATTGGGACATTGAGATTTCGAGATATTGAGGTACAGAGACTGTGATACAGAGATATCGAGATTTTGGGATTACGTTTTGTGCCGATGCAAGGCACTGTTTTATGCTGATTTCATTATGATACCTCATTTTAAAAATACAAGGAAATCTCATTAAATTATGAAAACAGTTTCTTCATTTACATGTATTCTGTTTTCATGCATTCATACCTCATTCATATGTTATATTGCTACCTGAGGCACTGACACAGGCACATGAGATTACACCCAGGTTAGATATTTACCCTAGCCATTGTTATAGGCTGCATGTTATGCATATATTTGAGGATATATTATGATCAATTGACCTAGGTTGCATTATTTATGCGATTTCTGTGCGTAGATGTTTTCTACTCACGAGTTGGCAACTCACCCCCGTTGTGCCACAGTTCTTGCAGGTTTCGCCGTACAGGTTTCATTACGGCTTGCTGGCACTCTTTCCATTTCCGGGTGATTTGCTAGTAGGTGGGTTTATTTGTATCGCACCCATCATTATATCTTGTATATCATTATTCTGTTGTATCTAGAAGTTCCATCAACCAAAACATGTATTTATTTGAGATAGAGACCAGTGATGTTATTCCTTCGACCTTAGAGTCGCGCGTTATATTTCTGTGGTTTTCTTGTGGTTTTGAGTTTCCTTTTGAATTTTGATCCTCGCCGTTGGCGTTGTATATTATATTGCTTGTGTGGTTGTGACGGTCGATTGACGAAGAGCTAGCTCCTGCTTGGGGATGCCTTTTTATTGATTTCGTATACTATTCATGTTGTATCCCGTTTGGGAGCCAGTATTTACAAAGGAGACTCTGCCGAAATTTTCAGGAAATACTTGATGTTTTTAAAACCGCATAACTCGGGTTATGCTATTAAAGCTACTTGATTTTAAATTGGTTTTCCTTCACTCTACTACTTTTCTTGGTTTGGATTTCTGGGTTTTCGGTTTACTTAGATTACGTACGCCTCGAGACGTTCGTAGTTTAAGTGCCGGTCATGTTCCGTACTTTAGGGTCGTGACAACATCACCACGAACTGCGGGGGTGCTATACGCCATCTACCCGACTTCTCCCCGTAGATATAAATCTACTCACCGTGCTCCTTGTGTGCCGATGCCGATGTCGCCATCTTCATCTTCAACGCCTCGACGTCATGTGGGGTACCTACAAAGATAACACAATCGCAAAAGCACATGAAAATTACATCGGAAAACCAAAACGGCACACGCTACTCTCATAGGTAAAAACCTATAGTCTCGCATGCAAACACGATCAATAACTCTTTGTCGTTGACGTTCAAACGCCACCCGACAGAAACGAATCATCAAATACCAAAATCCATGTTAAAACAAGTCGTAAAACAATGCTCCAACACAAGAAAATTACCCCAGATTCTACCCTATGTGAAATCAGTCAAAGTTGCATATGCCAAGGGTCTAGTTTATAGGGGATAAAGCTACAGAACCAACACGGATCCCAGAACCCATGCTCTGGCCGCAAATTGCGGCCAGAATGGATTAATTAGCGGCCTGAAGGAGGGGGTAGGGTCTAGGGTTGTGGGTGGTGGTTCCTAGTTGCCTACACATCTCACTGTCAAACCAGAATTATTTTCAGGTGACTCGGATGTTAGCAGATTTCCAAATACAATCACAGAATCACAGTTTTTCCGGATATCGTTTTTCTAAATCCGGATTCCGGGTTCTTGTTTTTGGTTTGGGTCTCCAATCAATCACCACAGGGGTTGTAGTCCCTAATTACACCTCAATTCACCTTTGAAATCAAATCAAACCCTAAACCCTAACTTGGAATTTCCAAAGTTCATCAACCCACACAATATCGACGTGAAACAAGTATAGATGCATAAGGAATTGAAATATTACTCTAAGGGTGCAGAAATTACCTCCTTTGGCAACTCAAGAATTTTCTTGAGTTGCTCAAAGTCTTCAAAATCCTCTCTTTCTAGGTCCAATGTGTTCCTCTCGAGCATGTGAACAATTTTCGTGAAGTGGGGATAAGGTTTTGGAGTTGTATCCATGGTGTTTTGGGGGATTGAAGATGGAGGAGGAAGAGGGAAGAGGCAGCAGCAGCAGCTCCTAGGGAGAGAGGGGAGAGAAAATGGTGTGAAGAATGATGGAGGAAAGGTTCACCAAGCCAAAGGTAACCCCTCACCCACTCTTTCTCTTTCTTAATCATTCCTTCACTTTTTCATTTCTTTTCTTTTTATTTCCTTCTCACATCAATGGTAAACCCTAAGCAACCATGCTAAAATGAAGAGAAGGCAAAGAAACAAATGTAACACAAGTGTAAAAAAATGATATATGCATGTTATGCACAAAAATGCTAAAAACCCGATTAGCGATTTTTAATCTCGATTAGCACTAAATTAGCATATAATTAATCATAAAAACTTAAAAATGGCATAATTCCATAAATTACCCTATTTTAGAATTTTCCATAATTTTTCCAAAAAATTTCCCATTTATCGGTATTTAATTATACCGAAATATTAAAATATTCATTAAAAATTAATATTAAATTATAAAAATTCCCAAAAATAATATTTTATTTTTCTGAAATGTTACACTTGCAAACCCTAGGCTAGGTGCTAAGTAATCCCAACATGGTATCAGAGCCATACTAGAAACTTAGACGATGTTAGATGTAATACAAAACCGAAACAAATCCGTAATACAGTTTCTAAAACCCTGCAGTTCATGCTCTCTATTGTTTTTCAAAAGGTCTGTAAAGATTTTGCAAACAAGTGCAAAGTCATCTATGTGAAGCCTATAGTGCACAGAACAAAAACGAGATCCTTTGCTCGGTTTTCAACCGAGCACTCTTCCCCAAAAACCGGGGAGGTCGGCCCCCTATGCTCCATTTGGTGTCGTTTTTGTTTTGTGCCTTGGTGTGCTCATTTTGGGGTTTCAGGTATTGTTTGCTTGGTCCAAATTTTCATGTGATGTAAATTTTGCTATAGGACCAAAACGGAGTGCTTCTTAGTCGTAAAATTTAACATTATGATGGTAACCTAGGCTATGTTTGACAGTTCGAACGATCTTCAAACATCACCCCATGACCCCCTCTAAAATTTCCAAGTGTTGGAATCTTTCTAAGTTAATTATATTCAATGTTCGTGCAAGTAACTCCATGGACCCTCTAGAAGAACATAAACCTTAACTCGATTCTATGCCCTCGGAACCGCGGCTTGAACCCTAAGGTTTGCCGTAGTTCCGCGGTGTCATAGGTGAGGCGTTGGTTTGACCCTTCTACGGCTGGATCATAGCTACCGTGGCACGTTTTGGGTACATTAACTTCGCTCAAGTGTTGAGCTCATTGGGAGATAGGGGTGTTGTTTGATTTGGTCGAAACATTTAACATAGTCTAGTATAATGTGATACAATACTTGGAATCAACAATATTTGAATTTTATAAGTCTAGCAATTTAGTCTCATTTGATCGGTTGCCACGAGATTTTGATGCAATCAAAAGTCTGTCGCAATTACTTTGTGTATTCGGATACTCTCCGGGTAACATTATTAGATAGCCACACCCCATAACCCCGACCAAGTGACTGTAGGAGAACTCCGTTGCCAAAAAGCATCCGTCCGGGTGCTCACGGCCGTGGTGTTCCTCCTAAGTGCACTTCGTCGGCGGTATCGAGGGGTGTGGCCGTCTACTGATGTTTCCGATGAGCATTCGATCGGGATGTCGGGAATCTTGTTGAATTACCCGACCGATTATTGGAAAGTGTTTTCAATATCGAGACTAAAATACGTGGTTTATAATTGTTAGGCATGTGATGTCTAAGGAATTCATATTGTTAGGAATGAAATCCGCAATATGAGATATTACGGGTTTATGATGTCTATGGTGGTTGCGGATTCCAACTGTTGTAGTTTTCATTTTGTTTTCTGCGACCATAAGTGTAATATGTGGGGTATCGCCGGTTTCGTTGCTATACGTCAACAACAATTGGGATACGCATATTTACTTACATTGATGACATGTGATGTTATGTGTTGCTGGATATGTTATATTGGATCGTCGTGTTTAAATAGCCGAGTTTTTTTTATGTGAGATGAGTGTTTTTTCATTTTCATTCATGTAAAAACTTGTATGTAACATTCTTTTTTTGGGGCACTTCTGGGCTGAGGAAGATGTCACCGTTGATGTATATTATTTACTTTTCCGCATTAGGAAAGACCCAAGGAGGGGAGCATAAGAAACCGGGTTCTAGAATCCAGTGGGAGACCATCTCGAGGCGGCGAGTCCGGGTCTCCTAACTCTAGAATTGGTAGGGTTGCTTGCCGCTCTCGTAGGGGTGTTGGGTGTGGGTTTAGCTATTCATCAAGACCGTGGAATCCGTGTTTTATACAGGCTCAAAATAAAACACAGACATTCTAGTATATCCAATATTTCAAATGTTGTTTTCTGCTGCTTTATCTGTGATGTGATCATTTGATATGTTAAGATAGATATTGTATATAGTATATATGATATATTATATAGACGTTACTTATGTTTTGCACCCGCGCTAGCCTTGCCCCGCTCTGCCGTTAGTTACCTAACCTAACGGTGCATGACGGGACATCGAGGCGAATGCGGATGGCATAAGCATACGTTGTATTTATCTGTGATGTTTAGGTAACTTAAATGATGGGACATTCATTAATGATATTAATGAAAAAAATAAACCTAAAAGATGTTGTGGAATCGAATTTTCAAAAAAAAATAGGTAGCTCTAGTTATTGCTTTTGCATAGCGGTATTCTTTGTAGAATATCCTGCACCTCATTCGATGAGGAAAGAGCCGAGATCCCTTCACCGGGAGTGACCTCTTTAGCAATAATTAGCAGATGCTACAACTTTGGTTTGTCTTTTGATTGCTTTTCTAGTTCTTGCTTTGCATAGTGGTATTGTGAATATCCTGCACCTCATTCGACGAGGAAAGAGCCGAGATCCCTTCACCGGGAGTGACCTCTTTAGCGAAACTAGCAAAAGTCTTAAAAACACTCCATTTAAAACAATTTGATTCTACAACGATATCAAGTTCAAAGCGTTAAAAGTTTTCTTAAAAACCATCCGTAACCCTCCGTCATTTTAGTAAGTAGAGTACTTAGTATTCGTGCTGCGTATGTTGATCATAGTCAAGGCGTGGTGTACGGTAGCTAAGTGATGTCTTCCTATACAGCATATGATGCGATTAGTTAGGACAGTCATATGATATGTTGATCATAGTCAAGGTCATGTGGGTGGGTCTAATTAATCACGAAATGACGGGTAGAACTTGACTAATCCTTATGATATGTTGATCATAGTCAAGGTCATAAGTGCTAGGGGTAAACACCATTATCGGAGGTTTCAAGTGTTGAAATTTGCAATGAGATTGCATACCTTCTATGAGATAGTTAGATCCTGATACCCACTGCGAGTAATTGTTAGTCCTGGGAGAGTTTTGCACTTTACAATTAGCCGATCAAGTAGGTGTCAACAGGGTTACGCCCCTGGGAAAACGAGATTTATTTTAATTAGGTCCGTGCGAAAGCACGGGGAACCTCCCTCAAAGTACTGGCACTGGCCTGGCTAAAAAATTAGCGAACTTGTAGAGTGTAATTAATCCCGGCTAGTCTTTCCATTTAGGGTTTGAAGGAAGATTTGATAAAAACAGTGGGAGCCATCTTGATTAGATAAAATATATATAACCAATCTAATCTTGCAAGAGCGCACGCAGAGTGTTTTCTTCTCTCTCTCTCTCCAGGTAGCGACCATGTCACGCCTTAATCAAGATAATAATATGGATGTATTGACCGAACCCACTTGTTATACTGAGCTGGGGAACGTTGGTCCCGCTCCAACTTATAATTGTTATAATACCGAGCAGGAAATAGGGGAATACCAGGATTCCCATGCCGCCCAAACGAAGAAAATGCATGATGATGCATCTCCTTCGGGTGTGTTCATTACAAAGAACTCTTTCTCAGTATCCTCTACGTCCTGGGTATTTGATACCGGATCAGGATCCCAGATATGTAATCTATTACATAGGCTACAGATAGGTAGAGAACTTAGAACGGATGATAAGTTTCAAAAGTTGGAAACGGTGCAATTGTTGCAGCTAAGATGTTGGCAGTTATCACCCTGTATTACCAAATACATTGATTCTAAATGAATGTTATTAGATACCGAATCTGATATACAACATCATATCGGTCTCTTTATTTACTAAAGAAGGATATAATTTTGTATTGTTGGATAATGTTTTGAACATTTCCTATATCAAGTGTTGATCGGTTCAGACACGTTATCTAAAAGCGTACACATTCTAAATCAAACCACAGTTCTTAACGTACAGAACACACACAAAAGGAAGAATTCAGAAATGAACGAATCCTTCTTAAGGCATTGTAGACTAGGTCATATCAATGCGACCCGACTAGCTAAGTTACATTTAGATGCATATTTAAATCAGTTTGAATTTACATCTTGTGAAACTTTTCAGTCATGTCACAAAGATAAAATGACCATAGCTCCGTTTACTGAAAACAGAGAAAGAGTTAGTGAACTCTTGGGACTTATACATAGTGATGTATGTAAGTCCCCTGTCTACAGATGCCAAGACTGGTTCTTTATACTTCCTTACATTCACTGATGATCTCTCAAGATTCGGACACATGTTCTTGTTGAAACACATGTCTGAAGCTTTTGAGAACTTCAAAGAATATAAGATAGAAGTAAAGAACCAATATAGGAATACGTATTATATCCTTTGATGTGATCAGGGAGGAGAATACTTAGGCATGGAGATCCTGGACTGTTCTAAAGGAGAATAAGATTCTCTCTCAGCATACTCCTCCGTAAACACCACAGCACAACGGTGTATCGAGGCGGAGAAATCACACCCTATTAGATATGGTGCGCTCTATGATGAGTACTACTTAGTTAGCTGTTTCCTTTGGGGGTTATACACTTGTGAAGCTGCTGTTCATACCAGAATATTGCATTTATTACCGCCCACTCTTATACTCGTTTGTTTATAGGTAGGTGCTTTTAATCCGTGTTTGCTACATATTTACAGGCTACATGTTCCTAGTCCAAAATAACACAAATGATAAAAAATCTCCACTGTTATGCCAAAATACAGAACATCTGTTGCCAACAGATAAAGCCGGGTTCCGGTCATCCGTATCCGTCCAGTGCCGCGTACTAGTTCCAGAGACAAGACACATGACAGTGGTCATTGATTGGATGATTTAGCGTGCTTGCGCTTTCTAAAAGATAGATCAAAAATATTTGTAACCGCAATCAAGAACGGCGTCGCTTTGCAGCTAGCCGGTGAGTACGGGTCGGTCCACAGGGATGTTGTGAATTTCCTAATCGCGCTAACGGGTTAATTCCGAAGGGTGTTCGGATTGATTATTAAATCTAAAAATTGAAGTTGTATGATACTAGGATTAGAAACTTGCTAGGATTAGGTTTAGGGAAAATTTGGTAAACAAAGGTCTACATCTCTTTCTATTGCCTTTAATTAAAGATATCATATTAGTGTTATGGTAAATATTAACAAAGGGGATTAGAATGATTGGGAAGATTGATTCTTCCTCTAGATCCTTGTCCTTCCTTTCTTAATCTTTACTCTAACCTCCATGGAAAACCTTAAAATCCGGGCCTTTAGACTACGGAATCACCGTTACCTCGAGGGTAGAGTGCCGTAGGGAGCGGAATAAGAAGGTATGCATGGAGTTCTAATTTTCATAAAAGATTGGCAAAAGAAACGAGATGAGAGATCTTCGTCTCTCAAATCCTTCCCCATTCCTAACCCTAACAAGCGAGGAAACTACTCACTCATTAGAGAATTGAAGAACATTTATCTAGGGCAGAGAATAAAAATTACCTAGGGCAAGAATTGAAATCTAAACTAGAGCAAGGAATTAAATCTACTTACAGATGCAACTTTCCAATCATCAACGCAGGGTTGTCAGATCTGAATTCATGAATTGAAAAGAAACACCGATGCTCTCCAAAAGAATTCTAAAATTTATTATTAAAAGGAGGCATAAAGAATTACAATCTTTAGAGTTCCTATTTATAAAGAATAGGAAACCCTAGGGTTACAATGACTCGCATGTCTAAAATTACAAATATAGCCCTAGAAAATCTTTTCAGCGCAGCATTGATGTTTTGGTAAAAACAAAATTTTCTTTTTTCTTCTTATGGCCGCGGAACCGCGGCCCGAGGCCTGGTTTGGCCGCGGTTCCGTGGCCCAAATGAGGAGTTGGCTGCTGAATCTTTGTGGGCTTCTTCTGGTAGTTTTGGGCTACTGTTTTCTTTACTTTATTCTTCATAATAGCTTCTGGTTCTCTTACAGATTTCCCAGTGAATAATTGTAGCTCAGTGGACTTTTAACCGTTCGCTTTATGTCGACGTCTTGAACCTTGCTTTATGAACTGATTCTTATGTAGGCTTGATCAAGATCTTCTGTTCTTTGGTTAAAGTCCACTTTTTCATCGTCTTTAAGTCGTTTTCACTGTTTTCTGTCCAAGAACCTGTAACCTGTATCATGTAGCAGACATGCGTCAAAAGCACCCGTTTATTTGTAAAATATATAAGAATGGGGAATATAATAATGCAATATTCTGGTGTGAACAGTCATTCGTGTCTCAGACAAGCACGGAGCATGAGAAGGGCAGCACAAGAATCAAAGGATGTGCGGAGCTCGAGGGAGAAAGGTCAAATCAATCAAAAGTGAAGCTATGTTTGGACTGTGCAGATCTGAAGAAATTGTGAAGGCATTTTGCAATTTGGGACATGTAGAACATCATAAGATAGCAACACAAGGAAACACAGAAAATCCGATATCCCAATTCCACAAAACCGTGGCGGAACCTCCGCCAAATATGGGCTTTCACGGCGGATCCGTCGCGGTTTCGTATCATCATTTGACCAAATTTTGGGGTTAGTTTGATAACTTCATTTGGGGCCAGAATGTTGCCCTAGGGTTTCAGCACGCAGCCTATAAATAGCCCAGTTTTGTGCCAAACCAAGGGTCTTCTTCATGTGTTCTTTTCCCATCTCTTTTTGTAGGATTTAGTTTAGCTTCTCCTTCTTCTTCATTATTTCCTCCATGAAAATTGTAGTGCGAGCTTTTTGTGTGGAAGATCAATGAAGATGAGGGTTATTTTTATCTTGTCTCTTTAATTTATTGTCTTATAATTTTATTATCTTGTATTGTAATCTCAATTTTTGTTGTTAATTAGTTGTTGTTATTTATTTGCTTGTTCTCTTTTCTTTTCTTTTCTTATCCGTATTATTTTCAAGCGATGATATTTCGACGGAGTTCCTTGCTAAGGTGAGGACCCAAGAGTTAGCTTGCTTCACTTTTAAAACCGTATTATTCTCTTTTCTTCCTTCTTGTTTTGTTTTGTTTTCTTTTATGATGTGTGAATAATTTCCTCCTTGTTAAGGCTAAAATAGGTGGTATGAGGAATGGAGAAATCCCTTGTGCTTGTCTTCGCCAAACATCTTGAAACGAACCCCGACCAAACAAACGCAACCCCCTCACTTAGGCGCGCTATACGTGACATGTAGCCGTGACCTAAGTTGAGAAGTCCTTTAAGCGCGCTACAACGTGACATGTAGTTGTGACTTATTTGGATACATGGTTGCGGGTGTTTGGCCGAGGGTTGGAAATAAGCGTATTTAGCGGACGGATAAGGGGCACTAGGAATGGATTTAGCGTTGGAAAGCTTGCTTAAACTCGCAAATCCTATTCCAATGTCCTCCTAATCTCCGCTACTTTCGATTATCCCAACATCGTCTTAAGAATGGAAAAAGATAAGTACAAGACTAATCCTAACTCTACTAACCAACCTTAACCTTAACAAGCTTACTTGAATATAAATACGAACACTTAGGATATAACCGAACAAACATATACGCATTCTTTATTGACTCGTCTAAAACTCGAACGGACATACAACCATCTCCCTGTGGATCGACCCATGCTCAACCGGCTAGCTGTGAAGCGACACCATCCTGATCGCGGTTATAACTTTAGAACTTTGAACTCCGACACGCCAAAAGCGTGCGATCAAATGGCACCGTTGCCGGGGAGACGGTAGCGTGTTTTCTTTCTTGTCATTCGGGTTAATATTCTTTTTGTATATGTTTATAAATAAATAAATAAATAAAATCTTTTTGTTATTTTTGATCATTTTTGTGTGCAAGTGTGCAGGCTAATCTGGAGCAAGTACAGTAATCTAAAAAGAAAACAGAGGTTTTTATTTTGGAGAAGAAAAGAAGTTGAGTTCGTTGACCAAAGACAAATCCCCAAGTCAACATTTTGACCACGAAACCGCGGTCAAAATGTGCCTCGCGCGGCGGTTCCGTGGTCCCATTGAGGCCTCTGTGCCCAATTTTTTCTCCACCCATTTTCTTTTCTTTTATCTTCTCTATGAATTCCGCTATACTGTATTTTCTGCAGGTTTCTTTGCACAGATTGCGCAGCCACCAAATAAATTTTTGTTGTTTTAGATTTTGTTTGTTTACCGCTTTGTATATATTAATACGGACATTAAGGGGCTATAACACCAATTCATATTGGGTGGGGATTTCATCACGCTTCCTAAGACCCTACAAATCACTAATTGCATACGCATTACCTTGAGCTAATAAAAAATACTAGACTCAGCTCTAAGGACGTCGCGCTCAATAGGACAGTGGACTAGTTGTAGGCATCGGCCGTTGATCCTAACCTGACTTTGCGGTGTCTACGCAAGTGTGTCTAAGACGAGTGGTTACTTAATTAGGGTCACTACTTGTAGTGGAGAGCCTCCCACTCACCTGGCACTTATCTGGCCGCAATTGGGGGTGAAGAGGCGGTTTGAGGTCCTATTTCTAGCCCTTTGGAACAGTTAGGAGCTGTCTAGCTGACCTAGGTGACCCTAGCTCTAGGTGTGTTTGTGCATTTTGTGATTGTGATTGTGCTTGTAAACTTTAGTCCCATAATTCCGTATTCTTTCAAAAACAAAAAATTTCAAAAACTCCGAAAACAAACATTTTTTAAAAAATAAAAAAAATAATATATATATATATATATATATATAAATATGCACATTCTTTTTCCCTTCCTTTCCTTCTTCTTCTCTTCATATCATGGGTACTCCACTTAGAAAAACTCTTGCCGAACTTTGGTACCCACAACCAGACATAACTTCCAACGGTTCTTGCTTTGGTCGAATTTCGAACGACCCCTCCATACCCAAAATTTCAATGAAAGATCGCATAGAAGCGTCTAGGACAAACACTTGCACTCCGCATTCCATTTTGTATCAACCTTTTCAACCTCCCGCACCCGCTTATGTTGATACCCCTTTTGCAAGTCATCCTTTGTCCATCGCTGAACATATTGAACAATCTCGTAGCCGATTTTTCACTCCTTTCACCACTTCAAATTCTTGGGATCAACAATTCCATTCACCTTCGTATCCAAATGTTGATCTTACCCCTGTCCAGCCATTCAATTCCTACCAGTCCTACCCGACTTTTACACCTTCCCTAGACATTGCTTATGAACCATCATTTGGGAGTTTCCAGTACCAAAACAACTTTGAATATTTTACTGAAACCCCTTCACAACCCATGTCTAGTCTGGAACAGTCATTGGAAGACTTTAGGGTAGCGTCGTACCAACAGATGATGGATTTGAATGCGTCCATAGCCGCCCTCATACAACCTAGTGACCCGGTAGCTGGTTTTCAACTAGCTCCAAATTTTCCAATGTATGAAGAGGCGGTAGGACAGGTTGAGAATTTGAGTAGAGAGAGTGAGCTGTACCCCCTTCCGAATCAAGCCTACCCATTTCAACTTGAATCCCACAACTCCGGTTTTGAATGTCTATCTAGTGTTCCAAACGATTCATTGATTAAAGATAGAACAGATAATGAGTTGTGTGATTTTGTAGTGTTTGATTTGCCCGATTGTGAAGGGTCCCTTTCGAGTGAAACCACACCCAATCCTTTTAACCTCTACACCTCTACTCTAGAACCTGAATTGATTGATATCCATGCTTTTGTTGAAGTGTCTGAGAATATAGATTTTCACTTGATTGAGGATATTGACGCTGGGAATATTTTGGATGATGAACCCGTAGATTTGGCTGAGTTTTTCTCTCCAATTCATAATCCCGAGTCATTAAATGTTTTTCCCGAACCCCATACGCGTCTGGATTTTGAGGATAAATGCATGGATGTGCTGAATCTTGAGGAAAATTTTGAGGATATTTCTGAGGATGAACCAGTTTTGCTTGATGAGTCGGATTTTCCAATTCATCATGTCCCTGTCATTGACTGTGTACACCCTCCTGAACCTTTACCTGATACCCTTCCTCAATCACTTCCCTACATCCTTTCTATCGTTCTGACCTCGCAAGTAACCTTATCACTTCCATTTCCATTGTCTGGTTTACCAAGTTCGGCGTACCCATGGTTTATTACGAATCTTGAGGGATTCGACCCCATTTCTCGCCATATTGATAGATTAGTACAATCCATCTTTTCACATCGATCATTACAGATTGTACTAATTTATTCAATCCATTTCCACCCTCAAGTTCGTATTCCACTTCTTTCTCCCTTCCGCCATTCTTCTTCTTATATACCGAGACCGTATACCACTTCTATCTCCATACGGTCTCGCGTATTCTCGATCTCTTTTCTCTACGCCTTCTTCCACCAACCTGTACATTATAGCGATAAAATCTTTGAATGGTTGGTGCTCACTTTTGGCCTGTGTAAGGCCTTGTATAGCTTGATACTGTTCTTTCCACCCTGATCTTGATCTTCAACGCTTAACAGTGGAAACACTGTTTTACTTAAGTTTGGGGGGGAACCTTTTTGTGTATATATTTTTGGTTTTCTTTTTTATTTTATTTTGTATAAAATTTTCTTTTGGAAAGCGCCGACAATTTTGACCCTCTTGGTATAGCCTGACAGTGAGGGCACTGTCAAGTTTAAGTTTGGGGGTGTGCTCGGTAAGCTTTCTTCCTTCACATTCATTTGTATATTTTGCATTTGCATACCTTATAAAAAAAACCCATAAAAAATCAAAAATTTTCCAAAAATTAAAAACTTTGTCGTCGAGTTAGCTAATAGGGTTACTTAGATTTTTTATTCTGAAAGTTTAGTTGATATGTTAGAAATAACTAAATTCTAGGCTTAGGAATTGAAAATCCTAAAAATAACCCTCATTCTATTTAAACTTGGTGATTATACGTCCTTACAGTTTTTTTTAGAAGTAGGTAATCTTGAGTTCAGTTCTTGAGTTAAGTCAAGATGAGGGGAAAGTATTGAAGCTTTACTGAAGGATAAGTCTGAAAAATAGATTTTTTTCTTGAGTTCAAATTTAGAAAGTATATACCCTACAAACTGCACTTACACGCACCTTGAAACTTAAGATAGTAGAGAATACCTAGAAATACTCTTGCCTGAAAACCTACTATGAAAGAAAAAACGGTATATAAAGTTAAACACCAAAAGGGCATTATTGAAAAATATATCCGGTCTTGAAAAAGAAAAAGAAAAAATAAAAAGAAAAATAGAATAAAGTGAAGACCTGGAAACTGCAATTTACGCTTTAAGTTCACACATTCAGTAATCGGCCGTTAGTGCCTCAAGAAGCGTTAATAGTCGCAGGAAAGGTGTGTGAGCAAATCCGTCCATCCTTAATGAAAAGAAGTAGTATTAGGTATTAAGGCAAGGGTACTATAGCTTGAATTCAATTCGTGAGTGTAGGGGTGCAAATATACATACACGTAGGGGTATACAATCGATGTTTAGATAAAAAATAGAAATAAAAGATAAGACTTATGTTTTCTGTAAAGTTAATAAAAATCCCTGATTTAAGACCACACTGTTAGAAGGAAAACTCAGGAGAACCAACATCTTTCTAAACTTTTTTGGAACGTATATGATCTAAAGATAAATAGATAGGAGGCGTGAAAAATAAGGGTTGGATATTTCTAACTTAGGATGATAGAGTTTATAACGTAGATACTAAACTATAGGAGTAGAATCAATGTTAACTTATGACACTAGCTTGACGGGATTTTGTGGGTGTAATCCGCTGAAAACCCTCAGGAGACAACACTCCTCCTACTAGGGACACCTAGAGGTTTAATGGCTTGTTGCATGAGCTCCGTGCAATCGCGTTCCCTGCGAAAGTGAGGTTAGGACTTTTTTGTGAATAATTGGTTTTGCTCGGGACGAGCAAAAGTTAAGTTTGGGGTATTTGTTCATACCAGAATATTGCATTTATTACCGCCCACTCTTATACTCGTTTGTTTATAGGTAGGTGCTTTTAATCCGTGTTTGCTACTTATTTACAGGCTACATGTTCCTAGTCCAAAATAACACAAATGATACAAAATCTCCACTGTTATGCCAAAATACAGAACATCTGTTGCCAACAGATAAGCCGGGTTCCGGTCATCCGTATCCGTCCAGTGCCGCGTACCAGTTCCAGAGACAAGACATATGATAGTGGTCATTCGTGTCTCGGACAAGCACAGAGCACGAGAGGGGCAGCACAAGAATCAATAGGTGTGCGGAGCTCGAGGGAGAAAGGTCAAATCAATCAAAAGTGAAGCTTTGTTTGGACTGTGCAGATCTGAAGAAATTGTGAAGGCATTTTGCAATTTGGGACATGTAGAACATCATAAGATAGTAACACAAGGAAACCCAGAAAATCCGAGATCCCAATTCCACAAAATAGCGGCGGAACCGCCGCCAAATGTGGGCTTTTGCGGCGGATCCGCCGCGGTTTCGTATCATCATTTGACTAAATTTTGGGGTTAGTTTGGTAACTTCATTTGGGGCCAGAATGTTGCCCTAGGGTTTCAGCACACAGCCTATAAATAGCCCAGTTTTGTGCCAAGCCAAGGATCTTCTTCATGTGTTCTTTTCCTATCTCTTTTTGTAGGATTTAGTTTAGCTTCTCATTCTTCTTCATTCTTTCCTCCATGAAAATTGTAGTAAGAGCTTTTTGAGTGGAAGATCAATGAAGATGAGGGTTATTTTTATCTTGTCTCTTTTATTTATTGTCTTTTAATTTTATTATCTTGTATTGTAATCTCAATTCTTGTTGTTACTTAGTTGTTGTTATTTCTTTGCTTGTTCTCTTTTCTTTTCTTTTCTTATCCGTATTATTTTCAAGCGATGATATTTCGACGGAGTTCCTTGCTAAGGTGAGGACCCAAGAGTTAGCTTGCTTCACTTGTAAAACCGTATTTTTCTCTTTTCTTCCTTCTTGTTTTGTTTTCTTTTCTTTTATGATGTGTGAATAATTTCCTTCTTGTTAAGGCTAAGGAAGGTGGTATGAGGGACGGAGAAATCCCTTGAGCTTCTCTTCGCCAAACATCTTGAAACGAACCCCAACCTAACAAACGCAACCCCCTCACTTAGGCACGCTATACGTGACATGTAGCCGCGACCTAAGTTGAGAAGTCCTTTAAGCACGCTACAACGTGACATGTAGTTGTGACTTATTTGGATACATGGTTGCGGGTGTTTGGCTGAGGGTTGGAAATAAGCGTATTTAGCGGACGGACAAGGGGCACTAGGAATGGATTTAGCATTGAAAAGCTTGCTTAAACTCGCAAATCCCATTCCTATGTCCTCCTAATCCCCGCTACTTTCGATTATCCCAACATCGTCTTAAGAATGGCAAAAGATAAGTACAAGACTAATCCTAACTCTACTAACCAACCTTAACCTTAACAAGCTTACTTGAACATAAATACGAACACTTAGGATATAACCGAACAAACATATACGCATTCTTTATTGACTCGTCTAAAATTCGAACGGACATACAACCATCTCCCTGCGGATCGACCCGTGCTCAACCGGCTAGCTGCGAAGCGACACCGTCCTGATCGCGGTTATAACTTTAGAACTTTGAACTCCGACACGCCAAAAGCGTGCGATCAGCTGCATACCTATTGAATAAGGATCCAATAGTTCCCGACTAACCTCATGTAAGTCGATGTACTACACCCCAATACTTGTGGGGAGGCGGAATTTTCAAAAACAAACTTGTTTAGTGAACGAACATCGACTAACCGCTTAAATCGAAGCTAAACGATAACTAACCAAACACATAGTTGTTCTAAACTACTATGCTTAGGGATTATACCTTTCGAACCAAGTCCTTCGGCTTTACGATCTCCTCGTCCTCCTCGGCCTTCTCGATGTAGTAGATGATCCACCCGCGAGCAAAACTCCAAGCTTAGCCTCTAAACTTGAGGCAACTAACCTTCTTGGATTGCTAATCAAAGAAGATAGAGTGAGATAGAGTGAGGGTTATGGATTGTTTAGTCTAACTAATCCTTGTTCTCAACACATGAGGGGTGAGGATTAGGGTTTGAAGAGAGAGAGCTTGAGGAGAGAGAATGTGAATATATTTTTCAAGTGAGAATAGTAAGTTATCATAATATATATGAAACTTTAAAATTCATCAATAAAAGAAAACAAATGATGAATAATCAAGTTTCACAAATATCTAATGGTGATTCATAACCATGACTCATTAAGCATTTATCATGCATTAATGATATGTATGAATCACCCTCATGACTCACTAAACCCATTTAATGCATATGACACCTAAACCTCCTTAGTCACCATCTTCTAGAAGCTTCTCGCGTAATTACGAGAACGCCCCTCCGATCCGCAAAAATACGGAAAAACTTTAGACTGTATAAATCCAATAACCGGATACCAGTAACTGGCTTAAACCAAAGCCGACTGGTAAAAACTGTCCGAAAGTCGTACGCGCGTAAACGCACGTATGCGTCCGAACCCTTGTCGTAAAACCATACGACCTCTATATCGTTTCGCCTGGAGTAGGAAACTCTCTGTGTGGGACTCTAGAGACTCGACTACTACGCTGGCAGTGGGTTTAACCACAGACCGCAAGCGGCACTAGCTGTACGTAACGGTCCCCAGGTAGTTGTCGATAAGAAGGCCGATGAGGAAACCCATCCGAACTCCTACTGAGCCTGCTGTGACAATCTCCATACAGTCCGGTCCGTTCGTCCAAGACTATCGCATATCGGGCCTAGGGGGCGGCAAGCGTCAGTCCCCTAATAGCGGTATAAGTCGTGTCGGAGGGAAGCCCATTACACCCTGAGAAACTACTGGAACCTACCAGCAAATCTCGCTTGCCTTGGCCAGGGACTTTGCGTAATGGCTCTCTGACACAGCGCGATATCAACTCCCAATACTGGGAGAGACGAATCCTGTCTAACCGCCACTTCCTCCAAGTGCTCGGGACTGCACCCAACTGCTACCTGTTTGCACGACTCCTTTGAGCCGTGGTAGGGTAGCAATCTAAGAACAGTGGGACACACTCAAGGCGAAGTAGCAGTGTCAAGTCTGCGGACTATGCTGTACTCATGTCACCTGGGAACTTTTCACTGACGACTGGTATAAAACCAACCAACAGTTCCCTGTGAGTCCTGTCCGGTGTACCCGTAACCTAACGAGCACCTGTATACTATCTCCAGTACGACGTACTGACGGCTGTGGGACAGACCATCTCCCCAACTGGGATGAGAAGCGTACACACTAGTCTACTCCGGAGTATCGATGCTCTGTCTCGATAATCCAACGACTAGGGACCTGAATAAGGATGTGCTTGTAGACTACCCAGCCCCCACTAGTGTGTCTGCCATCACAACGCTGGTAGTCAAGCAAGATCCTAAGAGCTCTATCAATACGTACATTCACATATTAAGATAGAATAACCAAGTACCATACTACCATGTTTAGCAAGACTGTTATATACATGTGAATATCCCAAGCTTCCATTAAGTAATATACAAACTAGTATGATACAGTAATGGCCTTCTAGGGCATAAACACTAACACCTCATCCTCTCCGCCGATCTGGTAGGGTTCCTCGTCCGCCTGAGAGATACTTTGGTTTCTCGATGACAGTGGGAGCGATGATTGCATCATGAGATGATGACCCAACTAGTTTCGAGCAGGCCATCAAGAGTGGGGACTCTGTAAGAATGGCTGGATGCTAAGCGATCTGAGATGGAATCTATATACACCAACAAAGCAACTCTCCGAACCTCGATCTCCTGACGATCAATGATCTCCCTGATCAGGTGATACCGCCTCAAGATGTGTCTGGACTTCTGATGGGACCTTGGTTCTTTCGCTAAAGCTATAGCTCCGTTGTTGTCGCAATACAGAGGTATTGGATCAACTATGGTAGGAACCACCTGAAGTTCTGTTAGGAACTTCTTCATCCAGACTGCTTCTTTTGCGGTATCGCAAGCAGCTATATACTCCGCTTCCATCGTCGAGTCAGCAACGGTGTCCTGCTTGGAGCTCTTCCAGCACACCGCCCCTCCATTGAGGGTAAAGACATAACCCGACATGGACTTGGAATCGTCCTTATCACTCTGGAAGCCGGAATCAGCAAAGGCCTCCAACCTGAGGTCTTTTCCGCCGTAAACCAAGAACATCTCCTTAGTCCTTCTCCGGTACTTGAGAATGTTCTTTACTGCTATCCAGTGCTTCTCCCCTGGGTCTGACTGATACCGGCTCACCACGCTCAGTGCGTAAGCTATATCTGGTCTGGTACACAACATCGCATACATTATAGAGCCTACCGCAGAAGCATAGGGTATAATAGACATGCGTTCCCTTTCCAAATCAGTCTTGGGAGACATCTCTTTGGAGAGGGTGATTCCGTGACAAGCCGGTAGATTACCGTGCTTAGAATCTTCCATACTGAATCTTTTCAGTACAGTGTCGATATACCTGGACTGCGAAAGTCCCAACATCCTCTTGGATCTATCACGATAGATCCGGATCCCCAGAATGTAAGAGGCATCACCCAGGTCTTTCATGGAGAACCTTTGTGACAAGAATCTTTTGACAGATTGTAGCATAGGAATGTCATTTCCTATAAATAGAATGTCATCCACGTACAAGACGAGGAATACGACACTTCTGGCTACAACTTTACTATATATGCACGGTTCATCTGGATTTTTGATAAAGTCATATTCTTTGACTGTCTCATCAAAACAGATGTTCCAACTCCGCGATGCCTGCTTTAGTCCATAAATGGACTTAAGCAGCTTGCATACTTTCCCGCTGCTCCCACTCTGATTGAAACCCTCTGGCTGATTCATATAGACGCACTCTTCTAAATTTCCATTCAGAAAAGCCGTCTTTACGTCCATCTGCCAGATTTCATAATCATGGAAGGCAGCAATAGCAAGAAGGACCCGAATGGATTTGAGCATAGCCACTGGAGAAAAAGTTTCGTCATAGTCCAAACCAGGTCTTTGACGAAAACCCTTTGCAACAAGTCTAGCCTTATAGGTTTCCACCTGTCCATCTACACCAATCTTTTTCTTGAAGATCCATTTGCATCCTATGGGTTTTACCCCATCTGGAGCAAAGTCCAAAGTCCATACTTTGTTGGTGTACATGGACTCCATTTCGGTCCGCATTGCATCTAGCCATCGTACCGAGTCGCCGCTCTGGATGGCCTGCTGGAAGTCAGTAGGTTCATCATCATCTATGATGCAATCCTCTCTATCCCCATCTATGTGAAAACCGTAGTATCTCTCAGGCGGATGAGACGGCCTACTACTCCTGCGGAGGGGTGCGGAAATGTTCTGTTCTTCTTGAACCTCTGGTTCTACCATACTTTCAGTAGCAGCTTGTGGTTCTGGAATTTCTTCCAGTTCTACTGCGCTCCCACTCTTCTGATTTTCTAAAAATTCAGTTTCTAAGAAGTGGGCATGACGAGAAACAAAAACCTTTTGTTCCTCTGCGTAATAGAAATAATATCCCTTGGAGTTCTTTGGATATCCCACAAGCTTACACTGTACTGAGCGTGCCTCGAGCTTGTCCGAATGCTGCTTTTTTACAAAAGCTGGACACCCCCATGTCCTAAAATGTTTTAGACAGGGTTTCTTCCCACTCCACATCTGATATGGTATGGTAGGCACAGTCTTGGTTGGAACCTGGTTCAAAAGATATGCTGCTGATTCTAGCGCATAACCCCAGAAAGATCGCGGTAACTCAGCATTACTCATCATGGATCGTACCATATCTAATAGGGTTCGATTCCATCTCTCTGATACACCGTTGTGCTGTGGAGTGTATGGAGGAGTAAGCTGAGAGAGAATTCCTTTCTCTTTTAGGTAACCTAGGAACTCGGCACTTAAGTATTCTCCACCTCGATCAGATCTCAGTGTCTTAATACTTTTGCCTGTTTGGTTTTCCGCTTCACTCTTGTATTCCGGGAATTTCTCAAAGGCCTCGGATTTATGCTTCAATAAGAAAACATATCCATACCTAGAGAAATCATCTGTAAAAGTAATGAAGTAGGAATAACCACCTCTCGCATGTGTAGACATTGGACCACATACATCGCTGTGTATGAGTCTTAAGAGCTCGCTCGCTCTTACTCCTTGTCCAGTAAATGGAGTCTTTGTTATCTTTCCTTTGAGACAAGATTGACAAGTGTCATAAGTTTGATATTCGAACGAGTCTAAATATCCTTCTCTATGCAACTTAGTCAACCTTCTCTCATTGATGTGACCCGGTCTACAATGCCATAAGAAAGCTTTATTTAAATCTGGAGACTTTCTTTTTAGTGTGTTCTGGACATTGAAAATTTGGAGTTGGTTTAAAACATATATACCGTTATTTAATGTACCGGACCCAATCAAACCATGATTAAGGTGGATGTTAACAACATCTCTTACAAACGTGAAATCATAACCTTTATTTGATAACAAGGAAACTGATATGATATTACACGTTAAGCTTAGTACAAAATAACAGTTATGTAAAACCAAAATGTGTCCACTCGTCAATCCTAGGTGATAATCCCCGACGGACACAGCTCCCACGCTAGCTCCGTTAGCAACCTTTAGGGTCATATCACCTTCCTTCAGCACTCTACGGTTTCTCAGTGCCTGCAATGAATTGCAAATATGAGATCCTGATCCGGTATCCAATACCCAGGAAGTAGAGTTGATCGACAGACAATTCTCAATTACAAACACACCTGAAGTCGAAGCCACAGCTTGCTTCGGTTCCTGGTTCTTGGCGTTCCACGTCTTGCAATCCTTCTTCCAGTGCCCTTTCCTGTGACAATGGAAGCACTCATCCTGGCCAACTACCGGTACTGCAAACTTTTTCTTTCCCTTCCCTCCCACCTTACTAACACCTCCTCTAGGTCTGGGTGCGGCCTTCTTCTTCCTTCCTTTGGCCCTAGCCTTGGACCCGGAAGAAGATGAACCGCCAACAAACATAGCGGGTGTTTCCCTTGTATTCTTCAAGGTGCCCTCTGCACTCCTTAACATGTTCAGGAGTTCCGGAAGTTCAACTTCTTTTCTTTGAATGTTGAAGTTCAGGATAAACTGGGCGTAGGTGTGAGGAAGGGACTGGAGAATAAGGTATGTATAGAGCTCATTATCCAAAGTCGTCCCAAGGTCTGCGAGCTCTTCAATATAGCCGATCATCTTTAGGACATGTTCTCCTACCGATGACCCGACAGCCAACCTCGCTCGAAACAAGTTCTTAGAGGTCTCGTATCTTGCTATACGAGATTGCTCTCCATAAAGTTCCTTTGTATGGAGAAATATGCCATCAAGGTCCATATCCTCGTGCCTCCTCTGATGTTCATTGTTCATCGAGGCAAGCATGATGCACTTGGCTTTCGCGCAATCTAAATCCCAGGTTTTGCGGATTTCCTTATCCGCATTGCTGGATTTGGGACCAGGGACAGCAGGTGCCGTAGCGGTGAGGACGTACCCCAGTTTGTCATAGGTCAAAGCCATTTTGACATTCCGCAGCCAATCTTTATAGTTTGGCCCTGTCAGTATATTTTTCTCTAAAAGTAACTTAAGTCCAGTCATTTTCAGGGTCGCTGCAATTAGGAGAGAAAGAAGAAAACTCTTTAGCATGATGCTCTTGCAAGTTTAGAGTGGTTTTTAATTTATCTAAACTGGATGGCTCCCACTGTTTCTCGAATCCTTCCTCAAACCATAAAAGAAGAATTAGCCACGACTATTCTCACCGTACAATACTTGCTTAACCGTTCAGCCAGGCCAGTGTCGATACTTCGAGGGAGGTTTTCCAACGCTTTCGCGAAGTTCCTTAATTAAATAACCTCTTTTCTCTGGGGGCGTAACCCCTCTGACACCTTTCTGGACACCTACTAGGTTTATAGCATTGATCGTTAAGTGACGAATATCCTGATAAGTAGCATATACTCACAGTAGGATCAGGATCCAAATATCATCGTATGATAATGTTGAAGGAATCCTACCAACATTCATCAAACTCCAAATGGTATGCATCTCTTTGCAAATTTCAGTTTCTTTAGAAATTCCCGATAGTGATTTTTGCCCCATGTTCTTATGATCTTGACTAAGGGCCAACAAATCATAAGTCACATGTCAAGTTCTGCCCATCATTATCCTGTTGATTTGAACCCATCCGTATACTCTTGACTAAGGGCCAAACAAAGTAATACGAGTGTCCCAAACCAACTCATCTATCTATGCAACAAATGAATACCCCAGCAGCTACCAATCACTATGTCTTGACTAAGGGCCAAACAAACATAGCTTGAATACTACTGACCATTCATAAGAAATGACGGAGGGCTACGACTGGTTTTGGCGAAACCGTGAATGTAGTGAACTTGATATAATCGAAGGAACCTGATAGCTTTTATAAGGAGTGGTTAAAGCTCCGCATTTAAAAATATATGTTTTTAAAATTAACCGAGTGGTTTCTTTTAAATTGTTCCAACGATTAAAACTTTGGTTTATTTTCTTTGCATTATAGATAATGCGTCCCATCATTAACCAATCATTGCAGAAAACAACGAAAATACAACGTCCTCTTATGCCATCCGCATTCGCCATGGGGTCCCGTCATTACCCGTTAGGTTACTTAACTAACGACAGAGCGGGGGCTGGGCTAGCGCGGGTGTAAAACATAAGTGACGTCTAAATAGCTATCATATATATATAGATATTTTACATTCGTCTGACGCAATGATATTCATTCCAGATCACAGATGAACTTAATTGGATTTGCAAGCAATCCGTGTTTGTTTTGAGCCTGCAACAAAAAACGGATTACACAGTTGTGATGAATAGCCATTACCCCACCCACGACCCCTACGGGTGCGGCAAACTACCCGCCCGGCAGTTTGTGCACCCCACCTTGGGTCTGTCCTAGGAGCAAAAACAGAGAAATGAAATAATACAAACGGTGGCTACAACCGCAACCTGGATATGCCCCGCAAAATAATATTACAACAAATTACATTTACATCAAATGAATTAAATGATAACCCCTCACATAACCCCGGCTATACACCACAACAGTCCAACACAGTTCATATGCACAAACAGATAAAATCCATTTCAGAAATGTGCAACCCCCTGCCAACTGACATACTAGCAGTTAGGGGAGGTTTACGAACACATTATACAATCACAGATATAATCCAACAAGCAAATACTGTATAATTTCGATCGATTAAACATTTTTAATTTTGCTCCAATACTGCTCTGTAAATCTGAAACCTGAGCAAAAATAAAATATTCCAGAAAACACCAAATATCACAGAGAAGCAACACAGGAAATTTGGGTTCCTGACTCGGCAACTCGGCGGCGGAAGCGCGGCGGATCGGTGGGATCCACCGCGGTTCCGCGGCCGCGTTGCCGATTCAGGAGCCCAAATTTCTTGGGTGTTCTTCTGGTGTCATTTTAAGCTTTCTGAACTTCCCTGAAAAGTTTTAGGACTTCATTTTAAAAACGACAGAAACTTGATATTTTAGGGTTTTCCGGTTTCGTTTTTTCCGTTCGAAATTCATACAAATTTGCAAGTAAGTTATTTATTGTTTAGCGAGGCTCTGATACCACTGTAATTTGATGTACTAAACCCCAATACTTGTGGGGAGGCGGAATTTTCAAAAACGAACTTGTTTAGTGAACGAACATCGACTAACCGCTTAAATCGAAGCTAAACGATAACTAACCAAACACATAGTTGTTCTAAACTACTATGCTTAGGGATTATACCTTTCGAACCAAGTCCTTCGGCTTTACGATCTCCTCGTCCTCCTCGGCCTTCTCGATGTAATAGATGATCCACCCGAGAGCAAAACTCCAAGCTTAGCCTCTAAACTTGAGGCAACTAACCTTCTTGGATTGCTAATCAAAGAAGATAGAGTGAGGGTTATGGATTGTTTAGTCTAACTAATCCTTGTTCTCAACACATGAGGGGTGAGGATTAGGGTTTGAAGAGAGAGAGCTTGAGGAGAGAGAATGTGAATATATTTTTCAAGTGAGAATAGTAAGTTATCATAATATATATGAAACTTTAAAATTCATCAATAAAAGAAAACAAATGATGAATAATCAAGTTTCACAAATATCTAATGGTGATTCATAACCATGACTCATTAAGCATTTATCATGCATTAATGATATGTATGAATCACCCTCATGACTCACTAAACCCATTTAATGCATATGACACCTAAACCTCCTTAGTCACCATCTTCTAGAAGCTTCTCGCGTAATTACGAGAACGCCCCTCCGATCCGCAAAAATACGGAAAAACTTTAGACTGTATAAATCCAATAACCGGATACCAGTAACTGGCTTAAACCAAAGCCGACTGGTAAAAACTGTCCGAAAGTCGTACGCGCGTAAACGCACGTATGCGTCCGAACCCTTGTCGTAAAACCATACGACCTCTATATCGTTTCGCCTGGAGTAGGAAACTCTCTGTGTGGGACTCTAGAGACTCGACTACTACGCTGGCAGTGGGTTTAACCACAGACCGCAAGCGGCACTAGCTGTACGTAACGGTCCCCAGGTAGTTGTCGATAAGAAGGCCGATGAGGAAACCCATCCGAACTCCTACTGAGCCTGCTGTGACAATCTCCATACAATCCGGTCCGTTCGTCCAAGACTATCGCATATCGGGCCTAGGGGGCGGCAAGCGTCAGTCCCCTAATAGCGGTATAAGTCGTGTCGGAGGGAAGCCCATTACACCCTGAGAAACTACTGGAACCTACCAGCAAATCTCGCTTGCCTTGGCCAGGGACTTTGCGTAATGGCTCTCTGACACAGCGCGATATCAACTCCCAATACTGGGAGAGACGAATCCTGTCTAACCGCCACTTCCTCCAAGTGCTCGGGACTGCACCCAACTGCTACCTGTTTGCACGACTCCTTTGAGCCGTGGTAGGGTAGCAATCTAAGAACAGTGGGACACACTCAAGGCGAAGTAGCAGTGTCAAGTCTGCGGACTATGCTGTACTCATGTCACCTGGGAACTTTTCACTGACGACTGGTATAAAACCAACCAACAGTTCCCTGTGAGTCCTGTCCGGTGTACCCGTAACCTAACGAGCACCTGTATACTATCTCCAGTTCGACGTACTGACGGCTGTGGGACAGAACATCTCCCCAACTGGGATGAGAAGCGTACACACTAGTCTACTCCGGAGTATCGATGCTCTGTCTCGATAATCCAACGACTAGGGACCTGAATAAGGATGTGCTTGTAGACTACCCAGCCCCCACTAGTGTGTCTGCCATCACAACGCTGGTAGTCAAGCAAGATCCTAAGAGCTCTATCAATACGTACATTCACATATTAAGATAGAATAACCAAGTAGCATACTACCATGTTTAGCAAGACTGTTATATACATGTGAATATCCCAAGCTTCCATTAAGAAATATACAAACTAGTATGATACAGTAATGGCCTTCTAGGGCATAAACACTAACACCTCATCCTCTCCGCCGATCTGGTAGGGTTCCTCATCCGCCTGAGAGATACTTTGGTTTCTCGATGACAGTGGGAGCGATGATTGCATCATGAGATGATGACCCAACTAGTTTCGAGCAGGCCATCAAGAGTGGGGACTCTGTAAGAATGGCTGGATGCTAAGCGATCTGAGATGGAATCTATATACACCAACAAAGTATGGACTTTGGTTGCAATATCTGAAGGGTTAAATCCCCATCAGGAGCAAGTATATCTTGAGATGATTACTTGGTGTAGATAGAAAAGTTGAGACTTTCAAAGCTAGACTTGTTGCAAAAGGTTCTCGTCATTAATCTGGCTTGGATAATGAAGAAACCTTTTCTCTAATAGCTAGAGCAACTAAGCCTCTGTCTCTGGGCTGGTACACCGGTACGAGTCCTCCACTGTTCCGGAACTCCCAAAGTCTCTGAAAGACGTGCCTCGTCAACTAGGGATGCATCCACTGGTGTTGTATACGTAACACTATGCTGTGTGCTAATCGCAAGGAACAACTGGGTAACAGGGGTGGCAACCTCCTGTCGCTGCGCTCTACTGGCCTCAACCAAAGACCTCATCGTCTGGCGCAAGTCCTGCATCTCAGCCTCAAGACTAGCAATACGATCTATCGAAGGCGGATCCATCTGCTCTAGTGCAACGAGCGTGCCATCCTGGTCAGTCCTCGTCCCACCCGAGTCAACTCTGACATCGGCCCTCGCTGCATCACTCTGAGACCCCATAGTCATCGGCGGCAAGGCTATAAATGGAAAAGGATTTGATACGAACACGGAAATCGAATCACAAGGATATGTATCATCAAGGAAGGAATTTCAAGCAATTTGTACTTAGGTCACTTTAGGCGGAGTACCGTGATCGTGAGTATGCCGCGGACATACACACACTACGTTACTCTGCTTAAGCTACCTACTCCATCATACCAAGGTCATCCTACACTCCCAAAGGTAAAACCTAGCGCTCTGATACCAACTTTGTCATGACCCGAAATTGGCACGTGACGGCTCTTAAACTACGCAATGTCTACAGGCGTAACGCAATTTAAGTAAGCCGAAAACCCAGCAATCTAAACTATCAAAAGTAGTAAGAAATAAGAACATTTTTAAAACTTTTGAATCTCAACCCAAATTCTTTAAAGTCCAACTTTATTTTCTTTAAAATTTTGGCAGCACCTCCTTTGGAAAAACCAGCCCCAAAAATGGGTACAACATAAATATAAGTAAAGTATCCCCAAACGGGAGCAAAAACACGCCCAAAGGCGGAAAACAACCACCACAACAGATATACGATGCCGTAGCGAAGAAATAATAGACGATATAAATAAAACTGCATAAAAGACCTCTAAGTCACAACATAATATACAATATCGTCCTCACATCAAGTCTTTAAGTCATACACATGAAAGTGGTAGATGGAGAGTACAGGATACAACGAATATACAAAGAACATAAACGGATAACCACAAAACCCACCTAAAGCAAAACTGCACACTGTGAGCCGAAGCGGTATCAGCAGCAAAAAATAATAGGATAGATGATAAGTAGCCCTGCCTCTGACTACTCTGAGGACACCCTGCAAAACACTGTGGCACAACGGGGGTGAGTTGCCAACTCATGAAAGGTAAATAACATATACAGGTAATCGCAAGCATGCACGTACAGCGTGAATCTAACATAGGCAAGCTAATAGCAATAAATGGTCATATGTATGCAACAGTCATGAAAGGTACACTAGCAGGTACGACTAATACATGAAGCAATAATATGACAATCTGTATGCAACAATCATGTAAGGTACTCTATCAGGTACTACTAATACATGAAGCAATGATATGACAGTGTATATATGCAATAGTCATGAAAGGTACTCCAGCAGGTACAACTAATACATGCAGCAATGCATATAAAATAAAAGTATGTAAATGCAACAGTCATGGAAGGTACTCTATCAGGTACTACTAATACATGAAGCAGTGCATAAACAATAAATGCGGAGTATGGGATAAAACATGTCATTCCCACGGAATCCTGACCTCGTGGTAGGACCAAAGTCCATCACGACAATCCAAATCCCAATTTCCCCAAATCAGCCCCCAAATTGGCTCTCATATCATGTAAGTCTCACATATCCCGAATGTACAATATCAAGTAAATCTCATATATCCTGAGTGTCCAATATCAAGTAAATATCATATATCCTGTGTCCAATATCAAGTAATCTCCTAAATGACTAAGTATATTTGCATGAATCATTATGATGATGTATATAAATTGATATGTATACATATATATTTGCGTCCTATTCCACTAATATATATATATATATATATATATATATATATATATATGCATATATAATAGCGTCCCATTCCACTGTTATATATACTTAGGAGTAAAAATATCATGAAAACCTGTGTCAAGCATCGACACATAAATACTGATCTATCAGGTGCTGTCACCACGATTGGCCCCCTGATAGGTACGTATCATACGCTATCCCGAAAACCCGAGTGCCCAGCTTCGACCCTCGTCTTTCGACGTATCCATACATACATGACTCCCGTCGGTATCCACACGATAACCGCCGAGTCATAGGTACTGTCGCCGGTAAGTATGGTTCCCCCACTAACTCATCGTCTGCTCCACGAAATTCTTGCCCCGGGGTACCTCCGGGCCCCACCATGTACCCGCACACGGCTCCGTCCATTCCTCGCGTGGGGTATATATATCAGAACCGATAAATCTCATGGTGGATGCTGAAATACCATATCAAGAGAAACCGGGTTTTTCCAATAATGCATAATTTCATGAAACTACCACGGTCCTCAAATCCAGAAAATATCATGAAAAATCCATATCTCAATGCGAAAATCCATGAATATAATATATGTTAGTGTATATGCCCTAGAGGCCATTACCGTATCATACTAGTTTGTATATTACTTAATGGAAGCTTGGGATATTCACCTTGTATAAACAATCTTGCTCAATATAGTAGTATGCTACTTGGTTTGTTTCTACTTCAATGTGTACTTGTGTTTATTTTACTATATCACTTATACGCATTAGTGGAGCCCTTAGGATCTTTGCTTGATTACCAGCGTTGTGATGGCAGTCGCACTAGTGGGGGCTGGGTAATCTATAAGCACATCCTTATACAGGTCCCTAGTCGCAGGACTATCGAGACAGGGCATCGATACTCCGGAGTAGACTAGCGTATGCGCTTCTCATCCCAGTGTGGGAGATGGTCTGTCCCACAGCCATCAGTACGTCGTACTAGAGATAGTATACGGGTGCTCGTTAGGTTACGAGTACACTGGACAGGACTCGTCGGGAACTGACAGGTTGGTATTATACCTATCGTCAGTCATCAGTTCCCAGGTGACATGAGTACAGCTTAGTCCGCTGACTTGATACTAGCACTTCGCCTCGAGTGTGTTCCCACTGCACTTTGATCACTACCCTACCACGGCTCAAAGGAGTCGTGCAAACAGGTGGTGGTTGGGTGCAGTCCCGAAGCACTTGGAGGCAGTGCCGGTTAGACAGGATTCGTCTCTCCCGGTATTGGGGGTTGACATCGCGCTGTGTCTAGGAGAGCCATTACACGAGTAGTCCCTGGCCAGGGCAAGCGAGATATACTGGTAGGTTCCAGTGTTATCTCAGGGTGTTTTGGGCTTCACTCCGACACGACTTGTACCGCTATTGGGGGACTGACGTTTTACCGCCCCCTAGGCCCGACATGCGATGTATCAGACGAACAGACCGGACTGTACGGAGACTGTCACATTCAGACTCAGTAGGAGTACAGATAGGGTTTCACCTCGTCAGCCTTCTTGTCGGCATCTACCTGGGGACCGTTACGCACAGCTAGTGCCGCTTGCGGTCTGTGGTTAAACCCACTGCCAGCGTAGGGCCGAGTCTTTAGAGTCCCACACAGAGGGTATTCGCCTCTGGGCAAAACAGAGTAGAGGTCGCATGGTTTTGCGACAGGGTTCGTTCTCCTCCACGCACTTGTGCACGTTTGGAGTCCGGACGGATATTACCAGCAGGCTCTGGTTTGAGCCGGATACTGGTATATGTTTTGGGGTTGCTTTTATATCTCGGTATTCTTGTTTCTCGGAACGAGAATGCAGGTGTGTATGCACAGTTGCTTGAGGCGGAGGATGAGATTTTTTCATTAGGGTTTCGGAACGGGTGCGTATGCACAGTTGACAGTTATCTTTTTCCAAACCCTAATGGATTTATGAATTATCTATTAATAATAGTAATTAAATGAGAATTATGTTATGGTTGATTTTTGTTGACTTATTGACCTTGGTTGACTTGTTGACCATTGACCACCATCATGCTTTGAAA
Source organism: Agapanthus africanus (assembly GCA_030015575.1). Classification (NCBI taxonomy): domain Eukaryota; kingdom Viridiplantae; phylum Streptophyta; class Magnoliopsida; order Asparagales; family Amaryllidaceae; genus Agapanthus; species Agapanthus africanus. The sequence continues at coordinate 193,107,413 of JASDDO010000010.1, read as the reverse complement.
GATCCTCCTTGATTCATGCTTACACTTCATTTAAAGAAGCATGATAGTGGTCATTCTAAATTACCATCAACTATTCTTATTTTGAATTATTATTATTTAGATAATTCTTTTCTTTTGGTATTATGGTTGCAAGAAAGAAAAACCTAGCTCATTATCTCATTTAGCTTCTCTCTCCTCTCTTCATCTTCTTCTTCCTCAAGCTCAAGGTGACCCCTTCTCATGTGTTGAGAATCCATCACCTTGAAAAGAAAAACAACCCCTAGTTACTCTCTACTCATTCTAGGATCAAGGTTTAGCAAACCGGAAACCCTAGTTCACTCAAAGATCGAGGAAGAGCCTAAAGGTAGAACCTTCGAGGTGGATCCATCTTTGACGGAAGAAGGCTACAAGGCAAGAACCATCAACCTCTACAAGGTTTGAAGAAGAAGGAGTTCAAGTTTAGGTATAACCTTCATCCGAGTAGCTAAAACTCTTTAGCTTGTATGCTAGTTTAGTTTAGACCCGATCCCGACCTAGTGTAGTCCATGTTGCCTCTTGCGATAAAAATTTGTTTTTTATACCGTTTCCGCCTCCCCGTAAGAACCGGGGGTCGCAATATGGACTTACAGTGATATCAGAGCCTAACTAAACTTAAACTAGCTTGGTAGTAAAGTGTAACGAAGTTCGGAACCGAAAAAGTTACAAAACCGGAAAAACAAAACCCTAAGTTTCTGTTAATTTTTATTCTGCTCTAAATGAAAAACTTTATACTTGTAAATTCGGCTCAGGGTTTTGTGTGAACACCCAAGAAAAACGATACAGTGATTCGTCCAAACCGCTGCCCTTCCGCCGCACGAGGTGGGTATTTGCCGCGGAAGCGCCGCGCTTTGTCTTCCTCTGTGCATCGTTTTTCGTGCAGTGTGTTTGTGTGTTGGTTTTGGGATTTTTAAAATATATTATATGTGCCCAGATTTTCCAGAACAGAAATTTGCTTTTGGGGTCCTATAATTCCGTATTTTTTCCGAACTTCACTGCACTTTGACTATGATGGTTATATCTGTGATGCTTGCATGTATTGAACGTCGGCTAATCGCTATAAGACGATTAGTCGGGGTTATACATGATCTGTGTTTGATATTGGAATGTGTATATGAATGTGTTGGACTGTCGCGGGTGAATAGCCGGGGTGGATGTGAGATGAGCTTTTGTTTTTCTTTCATTCATTGTAAATGTAAATTGATGTAATAATTATTATTTGTTTGGCCGCACAACCGGGTCGGGGTTGTAGCCGTCATTGTATAATTCTTTTTACTGTTTTTTGCTCCTAGGATAGACCCATGGAGGGGTGCACAAACTGCCGGGTACTTGGCGGGTAGTTTGCCGCACCCGTAGGGGTCTTGGGTGGGGTATTGGCTATTCACCGCGACCGTGTTATCCGCTTTTCGTTTCAGGCTCGAAAGGATTGCGGATTGCTAGTATATCCAATGTATTCATCTGTGATCTGTAATGTCTATCATTGCTTTCTATTTAGGCGTTGCTTATGTTTTACAGCCGCGCTAGCCCAGCCCCCGCTCTGTCGTTAGTTAAGTAACCTAACGAGTGATGACGGGACCCCATGGCGAATGCGAATGGCATAAGCGTACGTCATATTTTGGTTGTTTTCTGCAATGGTAGGATTTAAATGATGGGACGCATTAAAAGTACTAATGCAAGAATATCGCGCATTAAAAGAACTAATGCAAGATAATAAACCAAGTTAAAGTCGTTGGAACACTTTCGAAAAACCACTCGGTTCTTTTCAAAACTAACTTTTAAATGCGGAGCTTGAGCCACTCCTTCTAAAAGCTATCTCGTTCCATCGATTATATCAAGTTCACTACGTTCACGGTTTCGCCGAAACCATTCGTAGCCCTCCGTCGTTTCGTATGAATATTCAATAGTATTCAAGCTATGTTTGTTGACCTTCGTCAAGGCATAGAGTTTGGGAGCTGTTGGGTGTTCATATGTAGCATAGATAGATGCGTTGGTTTGGGACAGTCGTGTTGCCTTGTTGACCTTCGTCAAGGGTATATACGGGTGGGTTCAAATTAACCTGGATAATGACGGGCAGAACTTGACATGTGACTTATGATTTGTTGACCTTCGTCAAGGTCATAAGAGCATGGGGCAAAAATCCACATCGGGAGTTTCATAAGTACTGAAACTTGCTAGATTTGCATACCATTTGGAGTGTGGTGATTCTGGTAGGATTCCTTCAGTTTCGTCACACGATGATATTTGGATCCTGATCCTACTGTGAGTATATGCTACTCCTCGGGAAATTTCTCACTAGACGATCAATGCTATAAACCTAGTAGGTGCCTAGAAAGGTGTTAGCGGGGCTACGCCCCCAGGGAAAAGAGGTTATTTAATTAAGGAACTTCGCGAAAGCGTTGGAAAACCTCCTTCAAAGTACCGACACTGGCCTGGCTGAACGGTTAAGCAAGTATTGCACGGTGGGATTGATCCCGGCTAATTCTTCCTTTGTGGTTTGAGGAGGGATTCGAGAGACAGTGGGAGCCATCCTGTTTAGACTAATTAAAAACCATTCTAAACTTGCAAGAGCATCGTGCTAAAGTGTTCCTTCTCTCCCCCCTGCAGCGACCAAAATCGAAATGACTGGACTTAAGTTACTTCTAGATAAAAACATATTGACAGGGCCAAACTACAAAGATTGGCTCAGGAATGTCAAGTTGGCAATCACTTACGACAAGCTGGGGTATCTTCTTACCACCAAAGCTCCCCCCGTCCCAGGTCCCACCTCCAGCGTCGCGGATAAGGAAATCCGTAAGACTTGGGAGATTGACAGCGCGAAGGCCAGGTGCCTCGTACTTGCCTCGATGGACAACGATCATCAGAGGAGGCACGAGAATATGGATTTGGTATCCATATTTCTTCATACAAAAGAACTGTATGGAGAGCAGTCTCGTATCGCAAGATACGAAGTGTCGAAGAAGTTGTTTTCGACAAAGTTGGCCGTCGGATCATCGGTAGCGGACCACGTGCTTAAGATGATTGGCTACACTGAGGAGCTCGCGGAACTTGGGACTACGTTGGACAGTGAACTCTACACGGATATAATTCTCCAGTCCCTTCCATCCACTTACGCCCAGTTCATACTGAATTTCAACTTGCAAGAAAAGGAAGTTGAACTTTCAGAACTCCTCAACATGCTGAGGAGCGCAGAGGGCACCCTACAGAAGGGTAGGGAAACACCCGCTTTGTTTGTAGGAGGATCTTCTTCCTCTAGGTCCAAGGCGAAAGCCAAGGGAAAGAGGAGGAAAGCCCCCGCCAAACCAGGAGGCGGTGTTAGTAAAGTGGGTACGAAGGGAAAAGAATTGGCAACAAAGATTGCGGGGAAGCTTGTGGGTAAAGAGGAATGCTTCTATTGTCACAAGAGTGGACACTGGAAGAAAGATTGCAGGGCTTGGAAAGCCAGGACACAGGAACTGAAGCAGGTTGCGGCTTCAGCTTCAGGTGTGTATGTTATTGAAAACTGTCTTTCTATAAACTCTACTTCCTGGGTATTGGATACCGGATCAGGATCTCATATCTGTAATTCATTGCAGGCGTTGAGAAATCGTAGGTTTTTGAAGGAAGGTGACATGACCCTCAGAGTTGCAAACGGAGCTAGTATGGATGCTAAAGCCGTGGGGGACTATCACCTGGGAATGTCAGATGGGTATGTTTTGGTTTTGCGTAATTGCTTTTTTGTACCCAACGCAACTTGTAATATCATTTCTGTATCTTTGGTTTCAAAAGAAGGTTATGAATTTGCGTTTGTAAGTAATGTTGTAAACATTCACCTTAATCAAGTTCTGATTGGGTCAGGTACACTGAGCAATGGTATATACGTATTGAACCAACCACAGATTTTCAATGTCCAGAATACACACAAAAGAAAGTCTCCAGATATTAATCAGGCTTTCTTATGGCATTGTAGACTGGGTCACATCAATGAGACACGGTTGACTAAGTTACATAAAGAAGGATACTTGGATCCGTTCGAGTATCAGTCTTATGCCACTTGTGAATCTTGTCTCATGGGAAAGATGACAAAGACTCCGTTCACTGGACACGGAGAAAGAGCGAGCGAGCTCTTGGGACTCATACACAGTGACGTGTGTGGTCCAATGTCTACACATGCGCGAAGCGGTTATTCATACTTCATTACTTTCACAGACGATTTCTCTAGGTATGGACATGTCTTCTTAATGAAGCACAAATCCGAAGCCTTTGAGAAATTTCGGGATTATAAGAATGAAGTTGAAAAACAAACAGGCAAAAGTATTAAGATTCTAAGATCGGATCGAGGTGGAGAATACTTGAGTGCCGAGTTCCTGGACTATTTAAAAGAGAATGGAATTCTCTCTCAGCGTACTCCTCCATACACTCCGCAACATAACGGTGTATCGGAAAGGAGGAATCGAACCCTATTGGATATGGTTCGTTCCATGATGAGTAAGGCTGAGTTACCGCGATCTTTCTGGGGCTATGCACTAGAAGCAGTTGCATATATCTTGAACAAGGCTCCCACCAAGACTGTGCCTACCACTCCATATCAGATGTGGAGTGGGAAGAAACCCTGTCTTAAGTACCTTAAGATATGGGGATGTCCAGCTTTTGTAAAAAAGCAGCATGCGGACAAGCTCGAGGCACGATCAGTACAGTGCAAGTTTGTGGGATACCCAAAGAACTCCAGGGGGTATCTGTTCTATTCTGCTGAGGAACAAAAGGTTTTTATTTCTCAACATGCCCGCTTCTTGGAAACTGAGTTTTTGGAAACTCAGATAAGTGGGAACGCAATAGAACTGGAAGAAATTCCAGAAACACAAGCTATTACTGAAAGCTTGGAAGAGCCAGTAAGTTCGAGAGAACAGGACATTCCTATGCCGCTCCGCAGAAGTAGTAGGCAGTCTCATCCGCCCGAAAGATACTACGGTTTTCTCATAGACGGGGATAGAGAAGATTGCATCATAGATTATGATGAGCCTACTAGCTTCCAGCAGGCCGTTCAGAGCATTGACTCGGTAAAATGGCTGGATGCAATGCGGACCGAAATGGAGTCCATGTACACCAACAAAGTATGGACGTTGGACATTGCTCCAGAAGGGGTAAAACCCGTAGGATGCAAGTGGATCTTCAAAAGGAAGATTGGTGTAGATGGACAGGTTGAGACCTATAAAGCTAGACTTGTAGCAAAGGGTTTCCGTCAAAGACCTGGCTTGGACTATGACGAAACTTTTTCTCCAGTGGCTATGCTGAAATCCATTCGGATCCTTCTTGCCATTGCCGCCTTCCACGATTATGAGATTTGGCAGATGGACGTAAAGACCGCTTTTCTAAATGGAAATTTAGAGGAGTGTGTCTATATGGATCAGCCAGAGGGTTTCATTCAGAGTGGGAGCAGCGGAAAGGTGTGCAAGTTGCTTAAGTCCATCTATGGACTAAAGCAGGCATCGCGGAGTTGGAACATCTGTTTTGATGAGACGGTCAAGGAATTTGACTTTATCAAAAATCCAGATGAACCATGCATCTATAGCAGATTTGTAGCGAGAACTGTAGTATTCCTCGTTTTATACGTGGATGACATTCTCTTAATAGGAAATGACATTCCTATGCTACAATCTGTCAAGGGGTTCTTGTCACACAGGTTCTCCATGAAAGACCTGGGTGATGCCTCATACATCCTGGGGATCCGGATCCATCGTGATAGATCCAAGAGGATATTAGGATTTTCTCAGTCCAGGTACATCGACACCATAGTGAAAAGATTCAGTATGGAAGATTCCAAGCGCGGTAACCTACCGGCTTGTCACGGGATCACCCTCTCTAAAGAGATGTCTTCCAAGACTGATTTGGAGAGGGATCGCATGTCTATTATACCCTACGCTTCTGCGGTAGGCTCTATAATGTATGCGATGTTGTGTACCAGACCGGATGTAGCTTATGCACTGAGTGTGGTAAGCCGGTATCAGTCAAACCCTGGGGAGAAACACTGGATAGCGGTAAAGAACATTCTCAAGTACCTGAGAAGGACTAAGGAGATATTCTTGGTGTATGGCAGAAAAGACCTCCAGATCGAGGCCTTTGCTGACTCCAGCTTCCAGAGTGACAAGGATGATTCCAAGTCCATGTCGGGTTTTGTCTTCACCCTCAATGGAGGGGCGGTATGTTGGAAGAGCTCCAAACAGGAAACCGTTGCAGACTCGACTATGGAAGCGGAATACATTGCTGCATCTGATGCCGCAAAAGAAGCAGTCTGGATAAGGAAGTTCTTAAAAGAACTTCAGGTGGTTCCGTCCATTGTTGACCCAATACCTCTGTATTGCGACAATAATGGGGCTATAGCTTTAGCAAAGGAACCCAGGTCCCATCAGAAATCCAGGCACATCTTGAGGCGTATCACCTGATCAGGGAGATCGTGGATCGCAAGGAGATCGAGGTTCGGAGGGTTGCTTCAGAAGAGAACACTGCAGATCCATTCACCAAGGCCCTACCCCAGACTCAGTTCGAGCGGCTGATCGAGATGATAGGTCTTCGATACGCCAGTACATGGCCTTAGTGCAAGTGGGAGATTGTTAGTGTATATGCCCTAGAGGCCATTACTGTATCATACTAGTTTGTATATTACTTAATGGAAGCTTGGGATATTCACCTTGTATAAACAATCTTGCTCAATATAGTAGTATGCTACTTGGTTTGTTTCTACTTCAATGTGTACTTGTGTTTATTTTACTATATCACTTATACGCATTAGTGGAGCCCTTAGGATCTTTGCTTGATTACCAGCGTTGTGATGGCAGTCGCACTAGTGGGGGCTGGGTAATCTATAAGCACATCCTTATACAGGTCCCTAGTCGCAGGACTATCGAGACAGGGCATCGATACTCCGGAGTAGACTAGCGTATGCGCTTCTCATCCCAGTGTGGGAGATGGTCTGTCCCACAGCCATCAGTACGTCGTACTAGAGATAGTATACGGGTGCTCGTTAGGTTACGAGTACACTGGACAGGACTCGTCGGGAACTGACAGGTTGGTATTATACCTATCGTCAGTCATCAGTTCCCAGGTGACATGAGTACAGCTTAGTCCGCTGACTTGATACTAGCACTTCGCCTCGAGTGTGTTCCCACTGCACTTTGATCACTACCCTACCACGGCTCAAAGGAGTCGTGCAAACAGGTGGTGGTTGGGTGCAGTCCCGAAGCACTTGGAGGCAGTGCCGGTTAGACAGGATTCGTCTCTCCCGGTAATGGGGGTTGACATCGCGCTGTGTCTAGGAGAGCCATTACACGAGTAGTCCCTGGCCAGGGCAAGCGAGATATACTGGTAGGTTCCAGTGTTATCTCAGGGTGTTTTGGGCTTCACTCCGACCCGACTTGTACCGCTATTGGGGGACTGACGTTTTACCGCCCCCTAGGCCCGACATGCGATGTATCAGACGAACAGACCGGACTGTACGGAGACTGTCACATTCAGACTCAGTAGGAGTACAGATGGAGTTTCACCTCGTCAGCCTTCTTGTCGGCATCTACCTGGGGACCGTTACGCACAGCTAGTGCCGCTTGCGGTCTGTGGTTAAACCCACTGCCAGCGTAGTGCCGAGTCTTTAGAGTCCCACACAGAGGGTATTCGCCTCTGGGCAAAACAGAGTAGAGGTCGCATGGTTTTGCGACAGGGTTCGTTCTCCTCCGCGCACTTGTGCACGTTTGGAGTCCGGACGGATATTGCCAGCAGGCTCTGGTTTGAGCCGGATACTGGTATATGTTTTGGGGTTGCTTTTATATCTCGGTATTCTTGTTTCTCGGAACGAGAATGCAGGTGTGTATGCACAGTTGCTTGAGGCGGAGGATGAGATTTTTTCATTAGGGTTTCGGAACGGGTGCGTATGCACAGTTGACAGTTATCTTTTTCCAAACCCTAATGGATTTATGAATTATCTATTAATAATAGTAATTAAATGAGAATTATGTTATGGTTGATTTTTGTTGACTTATTGACCTTGGTTGACTTGTTGACCATTGACCACCATCATGCTTTGAAAGATCCTCCTTGATTCATGCTTACACTTCATTTAAAGAAGCATGATAGTGGTCATTCTAAATTACCATTAACTATTCTTATTTTGAATTATTATTATTTAGATAATTCTTTTCTTTTGGCATTATGGTTGCAAGAAAGAAAAACCTAGCTCATTATCTCATTTAGCTTCTCTCTCCTCTCTTCATCTTCTTCTTCCTCAAGCTCAAGGTGACCCCTTCTCATGTGTTGAGAATCCATCACCTTGAAAAGAAAAACAACCCCTAGTTACTCTCTACTCATTCTAGGATCAAGGTTTAGCAAACCGGAAACCCTAGTTCACTCAAAGATCGAGGAAGAGCCCAAAGGTAGAACCTTCGAGGTGGATCCATCTTTGACGGAAGAAGGCTACAAGGCAAGAACCATCAACCTCTACAAGGTTTGAAGAAGAAGGAGTTCAAGTTTAGGTATAACCTTCATCCGAGTAGCTAAAACTCTTTAGCTTGTATTCTAGTTTAGTTTAGACCCGATCCCGACCTAGTGTAGTCCATGTTGCCTCTTGCGATAAAAATTTGTTTTTTATACCGTTTCCGCCTCCCCGTAAGAACCGGGGGTCGCAATATGGACTTACAATATACGCAACATAAAACTGTAATGTGAGCATATAAAGGAAAAGCCGCTATTTAACTGCAACAAGTTAATATATATATATATATATATATATATATATATATATATATATATATATCATGCGGTTCCTAATTTCTCAAAGTCTATATAACATCAAATAAAAGTGAACATGTAGCTATAGCCAGATATATGTGTAAATATGTAGGTATAGCAAAGTGTTTGTATCTACCTATCAGTAATGATGTAATATACCCTCCAGGTATAAGTGTAAGTATGTATGCAAGATGTACATGTTGCTATGTCTCATATGTGGATATACCTATCTCTAATGGTACAATACTATATAGGTATACAGGTAACTAGCATGTAAGCATGTCAAGGCATATGTGTAAGCATGTAGGTATACAGGTATGCTATATGTCATATGCATGAATGAATATGAATCAATGCCTCAATGTCCCTAACCAAACAATATCATATATGTATGTGTGTTGTGCGTGTCATAGCAATTATTGACGGTGTGTGTGGCATACAATCAGTGCTCGTGCAATATGAGCCGTCAATAATAGTGCAGTGTCCTAAGGGTACAAGTCCAAGCACAACTAGTAAATAAGCAATAAGGTGTATGCGCAACTATATATATGCAATAGAATATGCGACAATATCATAACATCTCTAGCCCAGACGCATAACACCATGCGGGAGATTCCCCTGTAGATGTTAAATCTACTCACCAACGCTCCTGGCTAAGTAAAGCCTACCACCTGATTCTCCTTCTTCGCAGCGTCCGAAGTCCCCGCCTGCGAACCTATAACATAAAACAATATAACAGGTATATATTAGCAATAGACCCAAAACACGTACAAACTACGTTTGACCGACGCATCAACTCAAAATATACTCTCAAGTGTTCGTATTGTGGCTAACGTGCGTAGTGACACTACGAAACCAACCCAAGAGCAAAACCACACAAAGTGCACGATCCGTGTCGTATAACGTATCGCGCGTAATCGTAACACAAGAAACTAGCTATGTGATCCTATATTTTGTATACAGAGAAAACCCAAAAATCAAACAGGACCAAACACACTTAAACCACTGCAAACACCTACTCACAAAAACCCACACCCAAACTCCAACCAAAAACCGACGTCACCGGAATTCTCCTCCATGTCACCGGCCGATATCCGAGCAAGGGGGTTCGTGCTCCAGGTGATGTCCTATGGTCTCAGGTACAACACAACTATATTGTTTGGTTTTCAAGTAAACTCTCGGGGTCACAGCAGAACACAGATGACATATATTGATACTAAAAATACGAAATTTACCCAAAATGATACAATACGCGATCTATACTGAAACAAATAAGCTACGCTACACAATAAACACTTAACTAACAGAAAGAGATCATTACCTATCCAAAAGAACTCAAAGATCCTAGCTTCCCATGCTCTAAGGCATCCAAGAGGCAAATCAAGGCATTGCTTCTGAACCGTCATTTGGTAGTTTCCAGTACCAAAACAACTTTGAATATTTTTCTGAAACCCCTTCACAACCCATGTCTAGTCTGGAACAGTCATTGGAAGACTTTAGGGTAGCGTCGTACCAACAGATGATGGATTTGAATGCGTCCATGGCCGCCCTCATACAACCTAGTGACCCGGTAGCTAGTTTTCAACTAGCTCCAAATTTTCCAATGTATGAAGTGGCGGTAGGACAGGTTGAGAATCAGGTTGAGAATTTGAGTAGAGAGAGTGACCTGTACCCCCTTCCGAATCAAGCCAACCATTTCAACTTGAATCCCACAACTCCGGTTTTGAATGTCTATCTAGTGTTCCAAACGATTCATTGATTAAAGATAGAACAGATAATGAGTTGTGTGATTTTGTAGTGTTTGATTTTCCCGATTGTGAAGGGTCCCTTTCGAGTGAAACCACACCCAATCCTTTTGACCTCTACACCTCTACTCTAGAACCTGAATTGATTGATATCCATGCTTTTGTTGAGGTGTCTGAGAATATAGATTTTCACTTGATTGAGGATATTGACGCTGGGAATATTTTGGATGATGAACCCGTAGATTTGGCTGAGTTTTTCTCTCTAATTCATCATCCCGAGTCATTAAATGTTTTTCCTGAACCCCATACGCGTCTGGATTTTGAGGATAAATGCATGGATGTGCTGAATCTTGAGGAAAATTTTGAGGATATTTCTGAGGATGAACCAGTTTTGCTTGATGAGTCGGATTTTCCAATTCATCCTGTCCCTGTCATTGACTGTGTACACCCTCCTGAACCTTTACCTGATACCCTTCCTCAATCACTTTCCTCCATCATTTCCATCGTTCCGACCTTGCAAGTAACCTTATCACTTCCATTTCCATTGTCTGGTTTACCAAGTTCGGCGTACCCATGGTTTCTTACGAATCTTGAGGGATTTGACCCCATTTCTCGCCATATTGATATATTAGTACAATCCATCTTTTCACATCGATCATTACAGATTGTACTAATTTATTCAATCCATTTCCACCCTCAAGTTCGTATTCCACTTCTTTCTCCCTTCCTCCATTCTTCTTCTTATATACCGAGACCGTATACCACTTCTATCTTCATACGGTCTCGCGTATTCTTCATCTCTTTTCTCTATGCCTTCTTCCACCAACCTGTACATTATAGTGATAAAATCTTTGAATGGTTGGTGCTCACTTTTGGCCTGTGTAAGGCCTTGTATACCTTGATACTGTTCTTTCCCCCCTGATCCTGAACTCCAACGCTTAACTGTGGAAACATTGTTTTACTTAAGTTTGGGGGGAACCTTTTTGTGTATATATTTTTGGTTTTCTTTTTTATTTTATTTTGTATAAAATTTTCTTTTGGAAAGCGCCGACAATTTTGACCCTCTTGGTGTAGCCTGACAGTGAGGGCACTGTCAAGTTTAAGTTTGGGGGTGTGCTCGGTAAGCTTTCTTCCTTCACATTCATTTGTATATTTTGCATTTTCATACCTTATAAAAAAAACCCATAAAAAATTGAAAATTTTCCAAAAATTAAAAACTTTGTCGTCAAGTTAGCTAATAGGGTTACTTAGATTTTTTTTCTGAAAGTTTAGTTGATATGTTAGAAATAACTAAATTCTAGGCTTAGGAATTGAAAATCCTAAAAATAACCCTCATTCTATTTAAACTTGGTGATTATACGTCCTTACAGTTTTTTTTAGAAGTAGGTAATCTTGAGTTCAGTTCTTGAGTTAAGTCAAGATGAGGGGAAAGTATTGAAGCTTTACTGAAGGATAAGTCTGAAAAATAGTTTCTTTTCTTAAGTTCAAATTTATAAAGTATATACCCTACAAACTGCACTTACACGCACCTTGAAACTTGGGATAGTAGAGGATACCTAGAAATACTCTTGCCTGAAAACCTAGTATGAAAGAAAAAACGGTATTTAAAGCTAAACACCAAAAGAGCATTATTGAAAAATATATCCGGTCTTGAAAAAGAAAAAGAAATAATAAAAAGAAAAATAGAATAAAGTCAAGACCTGAAAACTGCAATTTACGCTTTAAGTTCACACATTCAGTAATCGGCCGTTAGTGCCTCAAGAAGCATTAATAGTCGCAGGAGAGGTGTGTGAGCAAATCCGTCTATCCTTAATGAAAAGAAGTAGTATTAGGTATTAAGGCAAGGGTACTATAGCTTGAATTGAATTCTTGAGTGTAGGGGTGCAAATATACACACACGTAGGGGTATACAATCGATGTTTGGATAAAAGATGGAAATAAAAGATAAGACTTATGTTTTCTGTAAAGTTGATAAAAATCCCTGATTTAAGACCACACTGTTAGAAGGAAAACTCAAGAGAACCAACATCTTTCTAAACTTTTTTAGAACGTATAGGATCTAAAGATAAATAGATAGGAGACGTGAAAATTAAGGGTTGGATATTTCTAGCTTAGGATGATAGAGTTTCTAACGTAGATACTAAACTATAGGAGTAGAATCAATGTTAACTTATAACACTAGCTTGACGGGATTTTTTGGGTGTAATCCGCTGAAAACCCGCAGGAGACAACACTTCTCCTACTAGGGACACCTAGAGGTTTAATGGATTGTTGCACGAGCTCAGTGCAATCGCGTTCCCTGCGAAAGTGAGGTTAGGACTTTTTTGTGAATAATTGATTTTGCTCGGGACGAGCAAATGTTAAGTTTGGGGGTATTTGTTCATACCAGAATATTGCATTTATTACCGCCCACTCTTATACTTGTTTGTTTATAGGTAGGTGCTTTTAATCCGTGTTTGCTACATATTTACAGGCTACATGTTCCTAGTCCAAAATAACACAAATGATACAAAATCTCCACTGTTATGCCAAAATACAGAACATCTGTTACCAACAGATAAAGCCGGGTTCCGGTCATCCGTATCCGTCCAGTGCCGCGTACCAGTTCCAGAGACAAGACATATGATAGTGGTCATTCGTGTCTCGGACAAGCACAGAGCACAAGAGGGGCAGCACAAGAATCAATGGGTGTGCGGAGCTTTAGGGAGAAAGGTCAAATCAATCAAAAGTGAATCTATGTTTAGACTGTGCAGATCTGAAGAAATTGTGAAGGCATTTTGCAATTTGGGACATGTAGAACATCATAAGATAGCAACACAAGGAAACCCAGAAAATCCGAGATCCCAATTCCACAAAACCACGGCGGAACCGCCGCCAAATGTGGGCTTTTGCGGCGGATCCGCCGCGGTTTCGTATCATCATTTGACCAAATTTTGCGGTTAGTTTGGTAACTTCATTTGGGGCCAGAATGTTGTCCTATGGTTTCAGCACGCAGCCTATAAATAGCCCAGTTTTGTGCCAAGCCAAGAGTCTTCTTCATGTGTTCTTTTCCCATCTCTTTTTGTAGGATTTAGTTTAGCTTCTCCTTCTTCTTCATTCTTTCTTCCATAAAAATTATAGTGAGAGCTTTTTGAGTGGAAGATCAATGAAGATGAGAGTTATTTTTATCTTGTCTCTTTTATTTATTGTCTTGTAATTTTATTATCTTGTATTGCAATCTCAATTCTTGTTGTTAATTAGTTGTTGTTATTTCTTTGCTCGTTCTCTTTTCTTTTTCTTTTCTTATCCGTATTATTTTCAAGCGATGATATTTCGACGGAGTTCCTTACTAAGGTGAGGACCCAAGAGTTAGCTTGCTTCACTTGTAAAACCATATTTTTCTCTTTTCTTCCTTCTTGTTTTGTTTTCTTTTCTTTTATGATGTGTGAATAATTTCCTTCTTGTTAATGCTAAGGAAGGTGGTATGAGGGATGGAGAAATCCCTTGTGCTTCTATTCGCCAAACATCATGAAACGAACCCCGACCAAACAAACGCAACCCCCTCACTTAGACGCGCTATACGTGACATGTAGCCGCGACCTAAGTTGAGAAGTCCTTTAGGCACGCTACAACGTGACATGTAGTTGTGACTTATTTGGATACATGGTTGCGGGTGTTTGGCCGAGAGTTGGAAATAAGCGTATTTAGCGGACGGACAAAGGGCACTAGGAATGGATTTAGCGTTGGAAAGCTTGCTTAAACTCGCAAATCCCATTCCTATGTCCTCCTAATCCCCGCTACTTTCGATTATCCCAACATCGTCTTAAGAATGACAAAAGATAAGTACAAGACTAATCCTAACACTACTAACCAACCTTAACCTTAACAAGCTTACTTGAACATAAATACGAACACTTAGGATATAACAGAACAAACATATACGCATTCTTTATTGACTCGTCTAAAACTCGAACGGACATACAACCATCTCCCTGCGGATCGACCCGTGCTCAACCGGCTAGCTGCGAAGCGACACCGTCCTGATCGCGGTTATAACTTTAGAACTTTGAACTCCGACACGCCAATAGCGTGCGATCAGCTGCATACCTATTGAATAAGGATTCAATAGTTCCCGACTAACCTCAGCCTCTCCGCCGATCTGGTAGGGTTCCTCAACCGCCTGTGAGATACTTTGGTTTTTCGATGACAGTGGGAGCGAGGATTGCATCATGAGATGATGACCCAACTATTTTCAAGCAGGCCATCAAGAGTGGGGACTCTGTAAGAATGGCTGGATGCTAAGCGATCTGAGATGGAATCTATATACACCAACAAAGTATGGACTTTGGTTGCTATATCTGAAGGGTTAAATCCCCATCAGGAGCAAGTATATCTTGAGAAGATTACTTGGTGTAGATAGAAAAGTTGAGACTTTCAAAGCTAGACTTGTTGCAAAAGGTTCTCGTCATTAATCTGGCTTGGATAATGATGAAACCTATTCACCAATAGCTAGAGCAACTAAGACTCTGTCTCTGGGCTGGTACACCGGTACGAGTCCTCCACTGTTCCGGAACTCCCAAAGTCTCTGAAAGACGTGCCTCGTCAACTAGGGCTGCATCCACTGGTGTTGTATACGTAACACTATGTTGTGTGCTAATCGCAAGGAACAACTGGGTAACAGGGGTGGCAACCTCCTGTCGCTGCGCTCTACTGGCCTCAACCAAAGAACTCATCGCCTGGCGCAAGTCCTGCATCTCAGCCTTAAGCCTAGCGATATGATCTATCGAAGGCGGATCCATCTGCTCCAGTGCAACGAGCGTGCCATCCTGGTCAGTCCTCGTCCCACCCGAGTCAACTCTGACCTCGGCCCTCGCTTCATCACTATGAGTCCCTATAGTCATCGGCGGCAAAGGCTATAAATGGAAAAGGATTTGATATGAACACGGAAATCAAATCACAAGGATATGTATCATCAAGGAAGGAATTTCAAGCAATTTGTACTTAGGTCACTTTAGGCGGGGTACCGTGATCGTGAGTATGCCGCGGACATACACACACTACGTTACTCTGCTTAAGCTACCTACTCCATCATACCAAGGTCATCCTACACTCCCAAAGGTAAAACCTAGCGCTCTGATACCAACTTTGTCATGACCCGAAATTGGCACGTGACGGCTCTTAAACTACGCAATGTCTACAGGCGTAACGCAATTTAAGTAAGCCGAAAACCCAGCAATCTAAACTATCAAAAGTAGTAAGAAATAAGAACATTTTTAAAACTTTTGAATCTCAACCCAAATTCTTTAAAGTCCAACTTTATTTCCTTTAAAATTTTGGCAGCACCTCCTTTGGAAAAACCAGCCCCAAAAATGGGTACAACATAAATATAAGTAAAGTATCCCCAAACGGGAGCAAAAACATGCCCAAAGGCGGAAAACAACCACCACAACAGATATACGATGCCGTAGCGAAGAAATAAAAGACGATAGAAATAAAACTGCATAAAAGACTTCCAAGTCACAACATAATATACAATATCGTCCTCACATCAAGTCTTTAAGTCATACATGAAAGTGGTAGATGGAGAGTACAGGATACAACGAATATACAAAGAACATAAACGGATAACCACAAAACCCACCTAAAGCAAAACTGCACACTGTGAGCCGAAGCGGTATCAGCAACAAAAAATAATAGGATAGATGATAAGTAGCCCTGCCTCTGACTACTCTGAGGACACCCTGCAAAACACTGTGGCACAACGGGGGTGAGTTGCCAACTCGTGAATGGTAAATAACATATACAGGTAATCGCAAGCATGCACGTACAGCGTGAATCTAACATAGGCAAGCTAATAGCAATAAATGGTCATATGTATGCAACAGTCATGAAAGGTACACTAGCAGGTGTAAGTCCATGCTACCGCTCCCCGGTACTTACGGGGTTGCGGAATTGGTGAAAAACGATTTTCAAGAGGGTGGTAACATGGACTACCAATACAAATCTTTGTTAAACTACTAACTATCAACCTAACAATAGTTTACCTACTCGGTTAGGGGGCTATACCTATCTTGAACTCCTTCGACTTCGACTCCTCCCGGTGTACGGATCGGCCTCACCTCGTCGTCTCCTTGGGCCGAAGATGGATCCACCCGAAAGCTTCTACCTTTGGCTTCTTCTTCGAACTTTGAAGAAACTAGATCACTTGGCTTGCTAGGCCTTGTGAACTAGAATGAGTAGAAGAATGTTTTGGTGTCTTTTTATCTCTAAGGCAATGAGTCTCAACACATGAGAATGGTTTGCCTTGAGGTAGAGAGAGAAAGAGGAAGAGGGAGAGCTTGAGAATGAGAGAGCTCAAGAGAGAGAAAGCAAATGATAGAATGAACCATACTCTTCTCATTCTCACCTCTCATAATCCAAAAGCCATCATAACAAAAATAGTAATCAAGTATTGTGTAATGGTTTAAGTCAAAATGGCTATATCATTTCATGCACTCATTTTGCATAAATAAACAAGCAAGCAAAAGTCTTTGCCATGGAATGATAACCATTGTCATGATGATGGTCAACTAGTCCAACCGAGTCAACCGGTCAACAAAGTCAACAAGTCAACAATGTCACACCTCAACAACCATGTCACTTTAATACTTAATTAATATTAATGTTAATCATATATCTTATTCTCATTAGGGTTAAGCAAAAGTCAATGGTCAACAGTCAACTGTCAACAGTCAACAGTCAACAACCCCAATGAGAATACTCTGCCTCTGTCTCTCTGTCAACTGTGCATACACACCCGCATCCGCGTTCCGAGGAACACGAATATAAACGAGATAAAACCAACCCCAAAACGTACACTAGGATCTGGCTTAAACCAAAGCCCGCTAGTGTTAACTGTCCGGACACTGTACGTACACAAGTGCACGGATGTGACCGAACCCTGTCGCAATACCATGCGACCTGTCGCAAAACCATGCGACCTCTACTCTTTTGCCTAAAGGAGAATAGCTTTCTGTGTGGGACTCTAAAGACTCGACACTACGCTGGCAGTGGGTTTAACCACAGACCGCAAGCGGCACTAGCTGTGTGTAACGGTCCCCAGGTAGATGCCGACAAGAAGACTGACGAGGTGAAACCCATCTGAACTCCAACTGAGTCTGACTGTGACAATCTCTGATACAGTCCGATCTGTTCGTCTGATACATCGCATGGCGGGCCCAGGGGGCGGTAAACGTCAGTCCCCTAATAGCGGTACAAGTCGTGTCGGAGTGAAGCCCAGAACACCCTGAGATAACACTGGAAATCTACCAGTATATCTCGCTTGCCCTGGCCAGGGACTACTCGTGTAATGGCTCTCCTAGACACAGCGCGATGTCAACCCCCAATACCGGGAGAGACGAATCCTGTCTAACCGTGGTAGGGTAGCACTGCCTCTAAGTGCTTCGGGACTGCACCCAAAAACTACCTGTTTGCACGACTCCTTTGAGCCGTGGTAGGGTAGTAATCAAAGTACAGTGGGAACACACTCGAGGCGAAGTGACAGTGTCAAGTCAGCGGACTAAGCTGTACTCATGTCATCTGGGAACTGATAACTGACGATAGGTATAATACCAACCAACAGTTCCCGACGAGTCCTGTCCAGTGTACTCGTAACCTAACGAGCACCCGCATACTATCTCAAGTACGACGTACTGACGGCTGTGGGACAGACCGTCTCCCGAGCTGGGATAAGAAGCGCATACGCTAGTCTACTCCGGAGTATCGATGCCCTGTCTCGATAGTCCTGCGACTAGGGACCTGCATAAGGATGTACTTATAGATTACCCAGCCCCCACAAGTGTGACTGCCATCACAACGCTGGTAATCAAGCAAAGATCCTAAGGGCTCTACTAATATGTATAAGCGATATGCTAAAAGAAACACATGCACATATTAAAGTAGAAACAAACCAAGTAGCATACTACCATTTTGAGCAAGATCGTCAATACAAGGTGAATATCCCAAGCTTCCATTAAGTAATATACATACTAGTATGATACAGTAATGGCCTCTAGGGCATATACACTAACAATCTCCCACTTGCACTGAGGCCATGTACTGGCGTATCGAAGACCTATCATCTCTATCAGCCGCTCGAACTGAGTCTGGGGTAAGGCCTTCGTGAGTGGATCAGCAGTGTTTTCTTCTGTATTTACTCTCTTCACCTCGATCTCCCGGCGATCAACAATCTCCCTGATCAGGTGGTACCGCCTCAAAATATGCCTGGACTTCTGATGGGGCCTGGGTTCCTTTGCTAAAGCTATAGCGCCGTTGTTGTCAAAATACAGCGGTATTGGATCAACACTGGTAGGAACCACCTGAAGTTCCATGAGGAATTTCTTCATCCAGACAGCTTCCTTTGCGGCATCACAAGCAGCTATGTACTCCGCTTCCATAGTTGAGTCAGCAACGGTTTCCTGCTTGGAACTCTTCCAGCAAACCGCCCCTCTATTGAGGGTAAAGACATAACCCGACATGGACTTGGAGTCATCCTTGTCACTCTGGAAGCTGGAGTCAGCAAAGGCCTTGATCTGGAGGTCTTTTCCGCCATACACCAAGAACATCTCCTTAGTCCTTCTCAGGTACTTGAGAATGTTCTTTACTGCTATCCAGTGTTTCTCCCCTGGGTTCAACTGATACTGGCTTACAACGCTCAATGCGTATGCTACATCTGGTATGGTACACAACATCGCATACATAATAGAGCCTACCGCAGATGCGTAGGGTATTGATGACATGCGAGACCTTTCCAAATCAGTCTTGGGAGACATCTCTTTGGAGAGGGTGATTCCGTGACAAGCCGGTAGGTTACCGTGCTTGGAATCTTCCATACTGAATCGTTTCAGTATGGTGTCGATGTACCTTGACTGTGAAAGTCCCAACATCCTTTTAGATCTATCACGATAGATCTGGATCCCCAGAATGTAGTTGGCATCGCCCAGGTCCTTCATGGAGAACCTCTGTGACAAGAATCCTTTGACTGACTGTAGCATAGGAATATCATTTCCTATTAGGAGAATGTCATCGACGTACAAGATGAGGAATACCACATTTCTCCCTACAATCTTACTGTAAATGCATGGTTCATCTGGGTATTTGACAAAGTCGAATTCTTTGACAGTATCATCAAAGCAGATGTTCCAACTCCGCGATGCCTGCTTGAGTCCATAGATGGACTTGAGCAACTTGCACACTTTACCGCTGCTCCCACTCTGAATGAATCCCTCTGGCTGATCCATATAGACGCACTCTTCCAAATATCCATTTAGGAAAGCCGTCTTTACGTCCATCTGCCAGATTTTATAATCGTGGAAGGCAGCAATGGCAAGAAAGATCCAAATGGATTTCAGCATAGCCACTGGAGAAAAGGTTTCGTCATAGTCCAAACCAGGTCTTTGACGAAAACCCTTTGCAACAAGTCTAGCCTTATAGGTCTCAACCTGTCCATCTACACCAATCTTCCTTTTGAAGATCCACTTGCATCCTACAGGTTTTACCCCATCTGGAGCAATGTCCAACGTCCATACTTTGTTGGTGTACATGGACTCCATTTCGGTCCGCATTGCATCCAGCCATTTTATCGAGTCACCGCTCTGAATGGCTTGCTGGAAGCTAGTAGGCTCACCATAATCCATAGTGCAATCCTCTCTATCCCCGTCTATGAGAAAACCGTAGTATCTCTCGGGCGGATGAGACTGCCTACTACTCCTGCGGAGTGGCGCTGGGATGTCCGGTTCTCTTGAAACTTCTGGTTCCTTCAAGCTTTCAGTAATAGCTTATGGCTCTGGAATTTCTTCCAGTTCTATTGCGCTCCCACTTATCTGATTTTCTAAAAATTCAGTTTCCAAGAAGTGGGCATGCTGAGAAACAAAAAACTTTTGTTCCTCTGCGGAATAGAAAAGATACCCCCTGGGGTTCTTTGGGTATCCCACAAACTTACACAGTACTGAGCGTGCCTCGAGCTTGTCCGCATGCTGCTTTTTTACAAAAGCTGGACATCCCCATGTCTTAAGATACTTAAGACAGGGTTTCTTCCCACTCCACATCTGATATGGGGTGGTAGGCACAGTCTTGGTTGGAGCCTTGTTTAAGAGATATGCAGCTGTTTCTAGTGCATAACCCCAGAAAGATCGCGGCAACTCAGCCTTACTCATCATGGAACGAACCATATCCAATAGGGTTCGATTCCTCCTTTCCGATACACCATTGTGTTGTGGTGTGTACAGAGGAGTAAGCTGAGAGAGAATTCCATTCTCTTTTAAGTAGCCCAGAAACTCGGCACTCAAGTATTCACCACCTCGATCAGATCTTAGTGTCTTGACACTTTTGCATGTTTGTTTTTCAACTTCATTCTTGTATTCCTGAAATTTCTCAAAGGCCTCGGATTTGTGCTTCATCAAGAAGACATGCACATACCTAGAGAAATCATCTGTGAAAGTAATGAAGTATGAATAACCACTTCGCGCATGTGTAGACATTGGACCACACACATCACTGTGTATGAGTCCCAAGAGCTCGCTTGCTCTTTCTCCGTGTCCAGTGAACGGAGTCTTTGTTATCTTTCCTATGAGACAAGATTCACAAGTGGCATAAGACTGATACTCGAACGGATTCAAGTATCCCTCTTTATGTAACTTTGTCAACCGTGTCTCATTAATGTGACCCAGTCTACAATGCCATAAGAAAGCCTGATTTGTTTCCGGAGACTTTCTTTTAAGTGTGTTCTGGACACTGAAAACCTGAGCTTGATTTAACACGTATATTCCGTTTTGTAATGTACCTGACCCAATCAGAACTTGATTTAGGTGGATGTGTACTACATCGCTTACAAAAGTAAATTCATATCCTTCCTTAGAAAGTAAGGATACAAATATGATATTACAAGTCGCACCTGGTACATAAAAACAGTCACGCAGAATCAATATCTGCCCAGTTGTCAGTCCTAGATGATATTCCCCTACGGATTCAGCATACATGCTCATTCCGTTAGCAACCCTGAGAGTCATATCACCTTTCTTGATAACCCTACGGTTTCTCAGAGCCTGTAACGAATTATAGATATGAGATCCTGATCCGGTATCCAATACCCAGGAAGTAGGGTTAACTGACATACAGTTCTCTATTACAAACACACCCGTAGCCGAAGCCGCAACATGCTTCGAATTCTGGCTACTGGCTTTGCAAGCCCTGCAATCCTTCTGCCAATGTTCATTCCCGTTACAATAGGAATGTCCCTCTTTTACTACATCCAGTCCCGAAACTTTTGCCATTCCTTTTCCTTCTTCTTCCCTGGTTTCCTTCAGGGTATAGGCAGAGGGCAGGGACTGTAGGATCGAGTCAGTACTTGACCCGTTCTCCAACCTGGTCTGCAGGTCCGTGAGCTCATAAGAGCTGGTCTCTATAAGGACGTTGCCCCCTACAGATGACCCGACAGTCAACCTCGCTTGAAGCAATTCGTTCGAGGTCTCATATCTTGCGATACGAGATTGCTCTCCATATAAAACTTTTCTATGGAGGAAGATAGAAACTGAGTCCATCTTCTCGTGCTGCCTCTGGTTTGCACCATCAACTGAGGCTAACACGAGGCACTTGGCTTTCGCACAGTCTTTTTCCGATGTCATACGGATGTCAATGTCCATGACAGGGGAAACTGGTCCTGAGACAGCAGGGGTTTGATTAGTTAAGAGGTGTCCCAGCTTGTCATGGGCAATGAACATCTGGACAGACCTTTGCCAGTCATAATAGTTAGGTTCAGTCATTTTATTATCTAGATGTAACCTAGGTGTGGTCACTGGGTCGCTGCAATTAAGAGAGAGAGAAGAAAACACTCAGCATGATGCTCTTGCAAGTTTAGAGTGGTTTTTAATTTGTCTAAACAGGATGGCTCCCACTGTCTCTCGAATCCCTCCTCAAACCAAAAAGGAAGAATTAGTCAGGATCAATCTCACCGTACAATTCTTGCTTAACCGTTCAGCCAGGCCAGTGTCGGTACTTCGAGGGAGGTTCTCCAACGCTTTCGCAAAGTTCCTTAATTAAATAACCTCTTTTCCCTGTGGGCGTAGCCCCGCTAACACCTTTCTAGACACCTACTTGGTTTATATCATTGATCGTTAAGTGAGAAATTTCCCGAGGAGTAGCATATTCTCACAGTAGGATCGGGATCCAAATATCATTGCGTGACAAAACTGAAGGAATCCTACCAGAATCATCACACTCTAAATGGTATGCAGCGCTAGCAAGTTTCAGTTCTTTTGAAACCCCCGATGTGGATTTTTGCCCCATGCTCTTATGACCTTGACGAAGGTCAACAAATCATAAGTCACATGTCAAGTTCTACCCGTCATTGTCCAGGTTAATTTGAACCTACCCGTATATACCCTTGACGAAGGTCAACAAGGTAATACGACTGTCCCAAACCAACGCATCTATCTATGCTACATATGAACACCCAACAGCTACCAATCACTATGCCTTGACGAAGGTCAACAAACATAGCTTGAATACTATTGAATATTCATACGAAACGACGGAGGGCTATGAATGGTTTTGGCGAAACCGTGAACGTAGTGAACTTGATATAATCGATGGAACGAGATAGCTTTTAAAAAGGAGTGGCTTAAGCTCCGCGTTTAAAAGTTATTTTGAAAAGAAACCGAGTGGTTTTGAAAGTGTTCCAACGACTTTTATTAGGTTTATTTTTTTCTTGCATTAGTTCTTTTAATGCGTCTTTTTCTTGCATTAGTTCTTTTAATGTGTCCCATCATTTAATCCTACCATTGCAGAAAACAACCAAAATATGACGTACGCTTATGCCATTCGCATTCGCCACGGGGCCCCGTCATTACCCGTTAGGTTACTTAACTAACGACAGAGCAGGGGCTGGGCTAGCGCGGCTGCAAAACATAAGCAACGCCTAAATAATATCATATATAGATATATTGCAATGATAGCCATTTCAGATCACAGATGAACACATTGGATATACTAGGAATCCGCAATTCGTACGAGCCTGTAACGAAAAGACGATTACACGGTCGCGGTGAATAGCCAATACCCCACCCAAGACCCCTACGGGTGCGGCAAACTACCCGCCAAGTACCCGAAGCGAAGCAACCTCCCTCAACACCGTGAGTAGGCCACTCGGCACTTCGGGATACCCGGGAGTTTGTGCACCCCCTCCATGGGTCTATCCTAGGAGCAAAAACAGTAAAAAGAAATTATACAATGACGGATACAACCCCGACCCGGTTGTGCGGCCATACAAATAATATTACATCAATTTACAAATTTACATGAATTGAAAGAAAAGAAAACTCTCATCTCACAACCCCCCGGCTATTCACCCGCGACAATCCAATGAATTCATATACACATACCAGCAACATTACAGATCACAGATTTGTATAACCCCCACTAATCGACTTATAGCGATTAGCAGACGTTCAATACAAATATCATATCACAGATATGAACCCGTTAGCCTTAGTCTTTAGAAGTTCGATAAAAATACGGATTTTCAAGCCCCAAAAAACTAATTTTTCTTTCTGGAAAATCTGGGCTGAAAAGACATATTGTAAAAATCCCAAAACACCCCCATGAACAAACTGCAACCAAAATTCCCCACGGCCGAGTCAACTCGGCCGCGGAACCGCGGCGGGAGCATGCTCCCGCCCCGTTTCCGTGGCGCTTTGATCGGATCAGTGGACCAATTTTTTGTAGTTTCTTCTAAAAACCCTGAGCCGAATTTTAAAGCATGATCTATCAATTTTTGAACAGTGGAAAAATTCGACAGCAAGTTGGTTTTACGGGTGTTTTTCGTGACTTTTTCTACAATCGAACTTCTACATACATTGCTAACATGTTAGATAGTGTTTAACTAGGCTCTGATACCACTGTAAGTCCATGCTACCGCTCCCCGGTACTTACGGGGTTGCGGAATTGGTGAAAAACGATTTTCAAGAGGGTGGTAACATGGACTACCAATACGGATCTTTGTTAAACAACTAACTAACAACCTAACAAGAGTTTACCTACTCGGTTAGGGGGCTATACCTATCTTGAACTCCTCGTCTTCGACTCCTCCCGGTGTACAGATCGGCCTCACCTCGTCGTCTCCTTGCGCCGAAGATGGATCCACCCGAAAGCTTCTACCTTTGGCTTCTTTTTCAAACTTTGAAGAAACTAGATCACTTGGCTTGCTAGGCCTTGTGAACTAGAATGAGTAGAGGAATGTTTTGGTGTCTTTTTAACTCTAAGGCAATGAGTCTTAACACATGAGAATGGTTTTCCTTGAGGTAGAGAGAGCAAGAAGAAGAGGGAGAGCTTGAGAATGAGAGAGCTCAAGAGAGAGAAAGCAAATGATAGAATGAACCATACTCTTCTCATTCTCACCTCTCATAATCCAAAAGCCATCATAACAAAAATAGTAATCAAGTATTGTGTAATGGTTTAAGTCAAAATGGCTATATCATTTCATGCACTCATTTTGCATAAATAAACAAGCAAGCAAAAGTCTTTGCCATGGAATGATAGCCATTGTCATGATGATGGTCAACTAGTCCAACCTAATCAACCGGTCAACAAAGTCAACAAGTCAACAATGTCAACCCCTCAACAACCATGTCACTTTAATACTTAATTAATATTAATGTTAATCATATATCTTATTCTCATTAGGGTTAAGCAAAAGTCAATGGTCAACAGTCAACAGTCAACAACCCCAATGAGAATACTCTGCCTCTGTCTCTCTGTCAACTGTGCATACACACCCGCATCCGCGTTCCGAGGAACACGAATACAAACGAGATAAAACCAACCCCAAAACGTACACTAGGATCTGGCTTAAACCAAAGCCCGCTAGTGTTAACTGTCCGGACACTGTACGTGCACAAGTGCACGGATGTGACCAAACCCTGTCGCAATACCATGCGACCTCTACTCTTTTGCCTAAAGGCGAATAGCTTTCTGTGTGGGACTCTAAAGACTCGACAGTACGCTGGCAGTGGGTTTAACCACAGACCGCAAGCGGCACTAGCTGTGCGTAACGGTCCCCAGGTAGATGCCGACAAGAAGACTGACGAGGTGAAACCCATCTGAACTCCTACTGAGTCTGACTGTGACAATCTCTGATACAGTCCGGTCTGTTCGTCTGATACATTGCATGGCGGGCCTAGGGGCGGTAAACGTCAGTCCCCTAATAGCGGTACAAGTCGTGTCGGAGTGAAGCCCAGAACACCCTGAGATAACACTGGAAACCTACCAGTATATCTCGCTTGCCCTGGCCAGGGACTACTCGTGTAATGGATCTCCTAGACACAGCGCGATGTCAACCCCCAATACCGGGAGAGACGAATCATGTCTAACCGTCACTGCCTCCAAGTGCTTCGGAACTGCACCCAAAAACTACCTGTTTGCATGACTCCTTTGAGTCGTGGTAGGGTAGTAATCAAAGTACAGTGGGAACACACTCGAGGCGAAGTGATAGTGTCAAGTCAGCGGACTAAGCTGTACTCATGTCATCTGGGAACTGATAACTGACGATAGGTATAATACCAACCAACAGTTCCCGACGAGTCCTGTCCAGTGTACTCGTAACCTAACGAGCACCCGCATACTATCTCAAGTACGACGTACTGACGGCTGTGGGACAGACCGTCTCCCGAGCTGGGATAAGAAGCGCATACGCTAGTCTACTCCGGAGTATCGATGCCCTGTCTCGATAGTCCTGCGACTAGGGACCTGCATAAGGATGTGCTTATAGATTACCCAGCCCCCACGAGTGTGACTGCCATCACAACGCTGGTAATCAAGCAAAGATCCTAAGGGCTCTACTAATATGTATAAGCGATATGCTAAAAGAAACACATGCACATATTAAAGTAGAAACAAACCAAGTAGCATACTACCATTTTGAGCAAGATCGTCAATACAAGGTGAATATTCCAAGCTTCCATTAAGTAATATACATACTGGTATGATACAGTAATGGCCTCTAGGGCATATACACTAACAGCAGGTACAACTATTACATGAAGCAATAATATGACAATCTGTATGCAACAATCATGTAAGTTACTCTATCAGGTACTCCTAATACATGAAGCAATGATATGACAGTGTATATATGCAATAGTCATGAAAGGTACTCCAGCAGGTACAACTAATACATGCAGCAATGCATATAAAATAAAAGTATGTAAATGCAACAGTCATGGAAGGTACTCTATCAGGTACTACAAATACATGAAGCAGTGCATAAACAATAAATACGGAGTATGGGATAAAACATGTCATTCCCACGGAATCCTGACCTCGTGGTAGGACCAAAGTCCATCAAGACAATCCAAATCCCAATTTCCCCAAATCAGCCCCCAAATTGGCTCTCATATCATGTAAGTCTCACATATCCTGAATGTACAATATCAAGTAAATCTCATATATCCTGAGTGTCCAATATCAAGTAAATATGATATATCCTGTGTCCAATATCAAGTAATCTCCTAAATGACTAAGTATATTTGCATGAATCATTATGATGATGTATATAAATTGATATGTATACATATATATTTGCGTCCCATTCCACTAATATATATATATATATATATATATATATATATATGCATATATATATGCATATATAATAGCGTCCCATTCCACTGTTATATATACTTAGGTGTAAAAATATCATGAAAA
The DNA here is from genome assembly GCA_030015575.1 of Agapanthus africanus. Taxonomy (NCBI): domain Eukaryota; kingdom Viridiplantae; phylum Streptophyta; class Magnoliopsida; order Asparagales; family Amaryllidaceae; genus Agapanthus; species Agapanthus africanus. Next base: position 193,080,192 of record JASDDO010000010.1, on the reverse strand, counting down.
CCTGTGTCAAGCATCGACACATAAATACTGATCTATCAGGTGCTGTCACCACGACTGACCCCCTGATAGGTACGTATCATAAACTATCCCGAAAACCCGAGTGCCCAGCTTCGACCCTTGTCTTTCGATGTATCCATACATACATGACTCCCGTCGGTATCCACACGATAACCGCCGAGTCATAGGTACTGTCACCGTTAAGTATGGTTCCCCCACTAAATCATCGTCTGCTCCACGAAATTCTTGCCCCGGGGTACCTCCGGGCCCCACCATGTACCCGCACACGGCTCCTTCCGTTCCTCGCGTGGGGTATATATATCAGAACCGATAAATCTCATGGTGGATGCTGAAATACCATATCAAGAGAAACTGGGTTTTTCCAATAATGCATAATTTCATGAAACTACTACGGTCCTCAAATCCAAAAAACATCATGAAAAATCCATATCTCAATGCGAAAATCCATGAATATAATATACGCAACATAAAACTATAATGTGAGCATATAAAGGAAAAGCCGCTATTTAACTGCAACAAGTTAATATATATATATATATATATATATATATATATATATATATATATCATGCGGTTCCTAATTTCTCCAAGTCTATATAACATCAAATAAATGTGAACATGTAGCTATAGCCAGATATATGTGTAAATATGTAGGTATAGCAATGTGTATGTATCTACCTATCAGTAATGATGTAATATACCCTCCAGGTATAAGTGTAAGTATGTATGCAAGATGTACATGTAGCTATGTCTCATATGTGGATATACCTATCTCTAATGGTACAATACCATATAGGTATACAGGTAACTAGCATGTAAGCATGTCAAGGCATATGTGTAAGCATGTAGGTATACAGGTATGCTATATGTCATATGCATGAAGGAATATGAATCAATGTCTCAAAGTCCCTCACCAAACAAAATCATATATGTATGTCTGTTGTGCATGTCATAGCAATTATTGATGGTGTGTGTGGCATACAATCAGTGCTCGTGCAATATGAGCCATCAATAATAGTGCAGTGTCCTAAGGGTACAAGTCCAAGCACAACTAGTAAATAAGCAATAAGGTGTATGCGCAACTCTATATATGCAACAGAATATGCGACAATATCATAACATCTCTAGCCCAGACGCATAACTCCATGCGGGCGATTCCCCTGTAGATGTTAAATCTACTCACCAACGCTCCTGGCTAAGTAAAGCCTACCACCTGTTTCTCCTTCTTCGCAGCGTCCGAAGTCCCCGCCTGCGAACCTATAACATAAAACAATATAACAGGTATATATTAGCAATAGACCCAAAACACGTACAAACTACGTTTGACCGACGCATCAACTCAAAATATACTCTCAAGTGTTCGTATTGTGGCTTACGTGCGTAGTGACACTATGAAACCAACCCAAGAGCAAAACCACACAAAGTTCACGATCCGTGTTATATAACGTATCGCGCGTAATCGTAACACAAGAAACTAGCTATGTGATCCCATATTTTGTATACAGAGAAAACCCAAAAATCAAACAGGACCAAACACACTTAAACCACTGCAAACTCCTACCAATAAAAACCCACACCCAAACTCCAACCACAAACCGACATCACCGGAATTCTCCTCCATGTCACCGGCCGAGATCCGAGCAAGGGGGTTCGTGCTCCAGGTGATGTCCTATGGTCCCAGGTATAACACAACTACATTGTTTGATTTTCTAGTAAACTCTCAGGGTCACAGCACATCACAGATGTCATATATTGATACTAAAAATACGAAATTTACCCGAAATGATACAATACGCGATCTATACTGAAACTAATAAGTTACGCTACACAATAAACACTTAACTAACAGAAAGAGATCATTACCTATCCAAAAGAACTCAAAGATCCTAGGTTCCCATGCTCCAAGGCATCCAAGAGGCAAATCAAGGCAAAAGATGTGATTTTTGTGAGTTTTGATGAAGTTTTGAGATGGATTAATGAAGAAAATGCAAATGTTCAGGTTGAGGTGAAGAGAGATGAAAATAAATGAGAATGAGAAGGAAATAAAGTGAGAATGAGAGTGTGTGAGGATAAGGAGAGAGAGGTGAGGATAAGGGGTTGAGAGCACCTTGCATTAACTCACCATTAATGCATCCACACTACTCACCATGCCACCTCTTCTCTCAAACAAAACCCAAGGTAAATATCGCACCCAAAATATCTAGGATTAGGGTTAAGGTAAAGCAAAGAATTAGGAATGGATTAAAGCAAAGGATTAGATTAGGTTAAGTTGTCATGGTCACTAATCTAGATTACACAAACACACCCTCACATAAACATGCGCATGTGTGTGCATGCCATAACAAATAATAATAAATTATTAATTAAATGTTATAAAATGTGAGGAACCCAAATTGGTAACTTTTTACCAAGAACCCACATTACCGTCTAAACTAACACTAATCGAAATCTAAGGCGTTACATCTAGCCTAGTAATACAATCCGACGAAGGTGGATCAATCTTCTCCTGTAGAATAGGCGTACCGTCCTGGTCAGTCCTCGTCTCTGACGAGCCTGCCCAGACCTTGGCTCTAGCGGCCACTCTCTGTGCCCTCGTAGTTTTCGGCGGCATAATGGCTGGAAAGGAAAACAAGATTCAATAAGATCATGGAAATCGAATCATAAGGATACATGGAATCAAGGAAGGAATTACAGGCAATATGTCCTAACGTCACTTAGGCAGAGTACCGTGTCGTAAGTATGCCGCGGAACATACACACGCTACGTCACTCTGCCTAAGCTACCTACTCCATCATACCAAGGTCATCCTACACTCCGAAAGGTAAAACCTAGCGCTTTGATACCAACTTTATCACGACCCAAATTAGGAGCGCGACCGGCACATAAATCACGCAACGTCTAAAGGCGTAACGTAATTCAAGTAAGCCAAAAAACCCAGAAATCTAAACCATAAAAGATAGAATGGAAAACATTTAAAACATTTGTTAAAAACATTTAGAAATCTCAAGTTATAAAAATTTAAGTTTTATTTATTTTCTTAAAAATTTCGGCAGCATCTCCCCTGTAAAAACTAGCCCCAAACGGGTACAAGCAAAGAATAAATATAAAAGCATCCCTAAACGGGAGCAACTCACGCCAAAAGGCGAAACACAACCACAACAAGTATATACGACGTTGTAGCAAAGGAATAAGAAAGAAATAACTAAAAACAATATCACAACATAAATAAAATAGCCGGCTCACATGAGCTCGACACCCAGAGTCAGAAATAAAACAATATCGGTCCTCACAAATCTTGTCTCTAAGTCAAAAATATGAAAGTAGTAGATGGAGAGTACTAGATTCAATAAGATATACAATAAGATCATACGGATAACCGCAAAACCACCCACCTATCCAAAACACGGTCAACAGTAATGGTATCCGCAGAAGTAGATGAAATGAGAAGCCCTGTCGCGACTACACTGAAGGTCAAGCCTGCAAAACACTATGGCACAACGGGGGTGAGTTGCCAACTCGTGAATAGTAAATAACATCATACAGATAATCGCAAGTATGCACGAAAGCGACAGTCTGAAAAATGTAATCTGACGACATAAATATAACAGTACGGATATGCAGTAAAATCATGATCAAGGTACACCACTAGGGTACAACGACTATATGAAACAGTGCATGTCTAATAAATCCTGAGTATGGGTTAACACAATAAACCTAATGTATGAATCATCATCATGGAAAACCGGCGTCCATCAACGACACCTCAAATCCCCAATATCTCAGGCGCCGTCACTCTGATCGGCCCTCATATCCGTCACATCATGAAACCTGGGTGTCCAACATCGACACTCGAAACATCATGAAAACCCGTGTCCAGCATCGACACGTAAATACTCATCTCTCAGGCACCGCATACTCAAATCGGCCCTCAATATATCTCATCTCAGACGCCGCAAACTCATATCGTCCCTCATATCCATCTCATATCATACTCCAAAACGGTATCCTCCGGATATCCGTTGAGTTCTATAAAATCACCGGAAGGTAGTGCTCCCTCTGCCAGGATCATCGTCTACACCACAAAAATCATTTATTTCCCTGGGATACCATACCGGGTCCACCATGTACCCCCAGACGGTGCCTCCCACTCCTCGAATTGGGTATGCTCACAACTCAGAACCGAGAAAACACATGGTGGACGCCTTGAAATATCAACTCAAGAGAAACCGCGTTTTTAAAGCAATACAGATATTTTCCCTTTTTAATTACAACCGCGGTTCTCAAATCCAGAAATCACATAAAATCAGTACATCAATGCATATGTCCATGAGATACAATGGATGCAACAATGGAACGGTAATGTGAGAATATCAAGGGAAAACCGCTCTTTTAAATATATCAAGTTTTCAAAGGTATCTTGCAGTTTTCCTAATTTTTCACGAAATCGAAGTGCAATATCTTGTGAAAGCAACAGGTGACTATAGCAATGTACGTATATATGCATGTATGTATGATGCAATTTATGTGCCCAATAGAACGAGAATAAATATCAACTATTAATGATAAGAAAACGATGCAACGTATTATCCATGGTAATTCTATAATGTGAGTGTCATGGAAATTACTAACGGTGTGTGTGTGGCATACAGTTTGGTACTCATGCAACATGAACCTTTAGTAATAGTGTCGTGTCTCATTAATACCATGTCATATGCAACAGGAAATGGGATATGCAAGTAGGATACTCATGCATGATCGATGTATGTATGTATATACTTATAAACAATAGTCCTATCACTGAATCTAACCATCGACGAATAATGCCATATGGGCGATTCCCCCGTAGATGTTAAATCTACTCACCGATGATGTCGAGCTAGGTAAATCTAACCACCTGCTTTCCTTTCCTTGTAGCGTCCGCAATCGACCCTAAAATCACACAACAACATAACAAATCCAACTTAGAAATTGTCCGATAAATACGCAAACCACGCTTAAAATCAACACAACGACTCCCATAAGCTGTCAAGTGTAAGCTTAGTGGCTAACATGTGTAGCAACACCCTAAATCAAACCCAAGTGCAGCAAGCTACGCGAAGCACAAAAACCGTGTCGGATACCGTATCGTGTGTTGCCAAAACACTAAAAACTAGCCAAGTGGTTCCAGATTTTGCCTACAGTCAATATAGGAAAATCAAACAGTACCAAACACTAAGAAAAACCTACAAACAGCTACTCTCAAAAGAACAACTTCCCAGTCCCCAAAAAATCCGACGGCGCCGGTAATTTCCTAAATCTCGCCAGGCCAACTAGGTTGGGTAGGGTCTGGGTTTCAGGTAAACACTTAGGGCTTCTAACACTACACTACTACATTCCTAGATTTTACAGTAGACTAACGAAGTGATAGCAGATCACAGAGACACCAAAACGTAACCAAAATACGATATTTCGCTAAAAATTAAAACATTAAGGTTTAAAACAGAAACTAATAAGCAACCACACATCCTTAGATCCTACTTAACAGTTAGAGATCACTACCTCACCAAACTTGCTTGAAGGCCCTAGCTTTCCAAGCTTCAAGTCATCTCAAGAGGCTTAACTTGATTTTGTGGGGGTTGATGGAGATTTAGGCTTTAGGATTTATGGTAAAGGGTTTCAAGTGAAGTGTTCAGTTGAAGGAGATGAAGAATAAGAGAAAGAGAGAGTGAGGTGAGAATGAGAAGGTGAGATAAGATTGAGAGAGTGAGAGTGTGATGGTGAGAGTAAGCCATGCCCCTTTCTCTCTCCTCCATAAATGCATCCCATGCAATGTCCTCTCATGTCCCCTAGCCTCATTATTCCTCTCCTTCTCATTTCCAACAACTAAAAACAAAAATTATTTGTTTAAAAAGACTAAACAATGAAAACATATAACATAATAATAGGAGGGTTAAGGTGCCATGCTACAAAAATATGGTTAACATGCACAAGTTGTGTGCAAGCTCAAAAATAATAATAAAATATTAGTTTAAAATAATAAAATATATTAAAATAGTTATTGGTTAAATTTCATTAAAAATCCGCATTATCGCTTAATTAACACTAACCGCATTCTAAAGTGTTGCAGAAATGGTTCTAATGTACATGCAGTATCAGTAGGAGAGTATCACCTAGGGTTGCCATCGGGATGGATATTGGTTTTGAACCCGTGTTATTATGTACCAAGCATGCTATGTAATATAATATCCGTTTCTTTGTTAGACAATGAAGGATATAATTTTGTGTTTCAAAATAATGTTATGAACATTAACCCGAATCAAGAGTTGATTGGATATGGTGCACTAAAAAACGGGATATATGTCCTAAATCAACACACAGTTTTCAACATACAACACACAAATAAAAGAAAATTTTCAGATATAAATGAAGGTTTTCTTTGGAATTGTAGACTTGGTCATATTAACGAAACAAGAATAAACAAGCTACATAAAGATGGATATTTAAATTCTTTTGAATATAAATCTTATGCGACTTGTCAGTCTTGTATCAAAGGTAAAATGACCAAAACTCCGTTTACTGGACACAGAGAAAGAGCTACAAAACTCTCAGGCCTCATACATAGTGATGTATGTGGACCAATGTCTATACATGCTAGAGACGGTTTTTCTTACTTCATAACTTTTACTAATGATTTCTCAAGATTCGGACATGTGTTTTTATTAAAGCATAAGTCTGAAGCTTTCGAGAAATTCAAAGAGTACAAACTTGAAGTAGAAAAACAAATAGGTTTGAGCATCAAGAAACTTCGATCAGATCGAGGTGGAGAGTATCCGAGTACAGAGTTTTCGGACTTCCTAAAAGAGAATGGGATTCTCTCTCAGCTCACTCCCCCTTACACACCATAGCACAACGGTGTGTCAGAGGGGCGGAATCGTACCTTATTAGATATGGTGCGATCCATGATGAGTAATGCTGAGTTACCTCTCTCCTTTTGGGGGCATGCATTGGAGACTGCAGCATATCTGTTGAACAGGGTTCCAACCAAGACCGTGTCTACCACTCCATATGAGATATAGTATGGAAAGAGACCATCTCTTAAACGAGTAAGGATTTGGAGCTGTCCGGCTTTTATCAAAAAGCAGAATCCAAACAAACTCGAGACACAATCGGTTCAGTGTATATTTGTGGGATATCCAAAACATTCGTATGGATATCTTTTCTACCACAAGGAAGAACAAAGAGTGTTTATTTCTCAACATGCCACATTTTTAGAAAATGAAATTTTTTCAAATAACACTAATGGAAATGCGGTAGAACTAGAAGAAGTTCTAGAGACACAAGTTGCAAATGATGACTTGGTCGAACTTGATGTTGCAACAGAAACTTATGAACCTCAGCCACTCCGTAGATCTAGTAGGACTTCTCGCCCGCCGGAGAGATACTACGGTTTCTTCATTGATGATGATAGAGTAGATTGCATCATGGATGATGATGACCCTACTAGTTTTCAGCAAGCTATCATGAGTGGTGACTCTTTGAAGTGGCTGGATGCCATGAGATCCGAAATGGAGTCTATATACACCAACAAAGTGTGGAATTTGAAAGTTGTACCCTCTGGGGTAAAACCCGTAGGGTGCAAACGGATCTTTAAGAGAAAGATCGGTGTAGATGGGCAGGTGGAGACCTATAAGGAAAGGCTTGTGGCGAAAGGATTTCGTCAAAGATTAGGAATAGACTATGACGAAACTTTCTCTCATGTAGCCATGCTTAAATCCATTCGGATCCTACTTGCTATTGCCGCTCACTACGACTATGAAATCTGGCAGATGGACGTTAAAACTGCATTTCTAAATGCTGATTTAGAAGAGTGTGTTTATATGGATCAGCCAGAGGGCTTCGTTGATAGTGGGAGCAGCGGGAAAGTATGTAGGTTGCTTAAATCCATTTATGGATTAAAGCAGGCATCACGGAGTTGGAACATCTGCTTTGATGATGCGATCAAAGAGTTTGATTTTGTCAAAAATCCAGATGAACCTTGTATTTATAAGAAGATTGTAGGGAGTATTGTCACATTCCTCGTATTGTACATGGATGACATCCTCCTGATAGGAAACAATGTTCCTATGCTACAATCGGTTAAATTGTTCTTATCACGAAGGTTCTCCAAGAAGGACCTGGGTGATGCCTCGTACATATTGGGCATTAAGATCTATAGAGATAGATCTAAAAGGTTGTTGGGATTGTCCCAATCCAGGTACATTAACACCATCCTAAAGAGATTTAGTATTGAAGATTCCAAGCGGGGTACCTTACCCGCTTGTCACGGAATCACTCTCTCTAAGGACTTTTGCCCAAAGTCTGATGAAGAGAGAGCTCGCGTGAGCATTATACCCTAGCTTCAGCCGTAGGATCTATAATGTATGCGATGTTATGTACACGCCCTGATGTAGCTTATGCACTAGGTGTAGTAAACAGGTATCAATCCAACCCAGGGGAGAAATACTGGACAGCTATGAAGAACATTCTTAAGTACTTGCAAAGGACTAAAGAAATGTTCTTGGTGTTTGGTAACGGAGATCTCCAAATGGAAGCCTTCACAGATTCGAGCTTCCAGTGATAAGGATGACAGCAAATCTATTTCAGGGTTTGTATTTACCCTCAATGGAGAGGAGGTATGTTGGAAGAGTTCTAAACAGGATACCGTTGCAGACTTCGCGATGGAAGCTAAGTATATTGCTGCAAATGACGCTGCCAAGGAAGCCGTCTGGATGAGAAAGTTCATCTTGGTGCTAGGAGTAGTTCCAACCATTATTGATCTAATACCATTGTATTGTGATAATAATGGGGCTGTGGCGTTGGCCAAAGACCCCAGGTCCCATCAGCGATCCAGACACATCCTGAGGAGATATCATTTGATCCGGGAGATAGTTGATAGCCGCGAGATCGTGATTCGGAGATATCAAAGAATAACACCATGGATCCACTTACCAAGGCCCTCCCACAGCCACAGCATGAGCGAATTTTGGAGATATTGGGTATGAGATACACCAATAATTGGCCTTAGTGCAAGTGGGAGATTGTTGGATATATGTATGCCCTAGAGGCCATTATTTGATAGTGGAAGTATTGAAATTTATATATATATATATATATATTCAGAGGACTTTCATGCTCGACATGATAGTATGCTATCTGGTTACTCTTTATCTTAACATATTCACTTGATTGTGTATGTTGTTCATTTGTTACATGTTGATAAAGCCCTTAGGATATTTGCTTGACTACTGTGATTATGATGCAGATCATACTAGTGGGAAATGTGTATTTTATGAGAATATCCTTAAATATTCCTAGTTGTGGGTGTATCGAGATGGGGCATCGATATTCCAGATTAGACTAGCGTATACGTTTCTTGACCCATTTAATAGGCGATGGATGATCCCATATCCATTGGTGTTTGACATCAAAGATTGTATACGGGTGCTTAGTGGAGACTGGGTACACTGAACAGACTCGCCGAGAACTCCTATATGGTATTATATCTATCGTCGGATAGCCGTTCTCAGGTGACACTTGTACAGGTTAGTTTGTAGACCAGAGATCGTCATAGAGTCTTATGTGTTCTCCCACTGTACTTTGATTTCCACCCTACCACGGCTCTACTAGGTCATGCAAAAAGGTGGCTTTTGGGTACAGTCCCGAGATACATGGAGGCAATGAGCGATAGGAGGGGTTTCGTCTCTTCCGGTATTGGGGGTTGATGTTGCGCTGTGCTCGATTGGCTATAACTGGAAGTCCCTGGCCATGGCTGATGAGATTTACTGATAAGTGTTATCAGTAGTTTCTCGATCTGTTATAGGACATACATCGGCATGACTTATTGAGTTAGTGGAGTCGATGATACCCTCTTTAGACTAAATATGCAACATATCTGACGAAGAGACCGGACTGTACGGTAAGTGTTACTGGTTGGCTCTACGGGAGTTTTGATAGGTTCGCTTGTTGTTCTTCTGTTCGCTCAATACCTGGGAGCCGTTATGTGCAGCTAGTACCGCTGACGGTTTGTGGGTATGTTATATGATCACTACCTACTGCTAGCGTATTGATGAGTCTTAGAGTCCCATAGGGTTTCCAAGCTTATGCGAAAAGATGTGGGGCGTATATGGGGATATGTGCAGGAGCTTGATTATAATACGAGTATATGATACCATATCTTAATTTGGCGTTTTCTATTGGTCGGGTCGTATGTGATATGACCGGATTATTAAATCAAGTGTTGATTTAATATCATGTGACCATTAGCTCATTTATAAAATCCGTTCTTTATTTGTATGCATGTGTGTAAGTATGTTTATATTGATATGTATGCACACATGCATGCATTCATGTGTCATGGTTGATGATACATTGGAGATGGATATGCAAGACTCACATGGAAACTATTATGATATTTTTATAATTATTGAGTTAAAGGAAATTAGAAATTAATCCATGGTTGGTTTTTTCCTTCTACACACTTCTTAAAATATCTAAGCATGGTTTCATTTCTAATCCTCCACTAACTCAACTACTAAAAATATCTAGATATTTTCATGGTTGGGTTATTAGTGAGTATGAATCTCTCTCTCTCTTTTATTATTCTTATGTTCATCTCTCTTGAGCTCTAGCTAAGCCATTTTCCATCTCCTTCTTCCTCCAAGCTCTCTATCATATTCTAATGAGTGAAGAAAAAGAAAAAGAAAGGTTTTTTAGTGAGCTTATTACCCACTTCACCAATCTATATTAGTCTAGCCCACTAGTGTATGTTGTTTGCCTCACTTCTATTTAGGTCAAGTGAAGCAAGGAGCTTGAGCAAAGGAACTCCGTGGTGGATCATCGTGGACTTCGAAGGCCTCAAGCGGACCCGTTCAAGTTTCGAGTAGAACTAAGGAGTCAAGGAGGAGAGGTGTACAAAGGTTGTATTTCTTTCCTCTTAGTGTTAGACACTTACTATTATGTGATACTTGTTAGCTTTTGCGCTTAATCCTCTAGTTCGATTCTAGGTTCAGGTTGGTTAGCACCCTAGTTTTTAAAGTTGCATGTTTGATACTTGTTAAAACCTAGTGAGGGTGCTAAGCAAACCCCAACACTTCCCTTATTATAGTTTTTGTGATATCATGTTTCATACACTAATATTTTAGTTAGATATTGGTAAGTGTTCATTAGCACCTCTAAAATTTGAAAATTGCATGTGTGATGCCCGTTTTAACCCTACCGTGATGCTAGTAAACGCTTTCATGGTATCAGAGCTACTAGGCATTGGATGTCGACCTATAGGGGGTTCTCATTGTGTGACAGTGTGATGAAGCATAGGCTCTTACCCCTAGGGTGTCCCGAGACCGGAAGGTGTTCCGGCGGGTTGTAGTCCTCACGAGGGGGCATGCGTAAAACGTAGCTGCTGAGGGACCTGTAGATGCCACGGCAACCCCATTGGATGGGGTGGTTGCCTTACTTTCATGGTATCAAAGCCAACTAGAACATAAGGGTAGGTCTTTACGATGTTAAAGTGTTCGATCGGTTTCCGAAGTCCGCAAAATGTGATGTTTCTGTCGAATATTTTAAACGTTGAAATTTTTGTGATTAAAAATATGCAGAAAATTGTCCAGGGTTTTTAATGGAGCCTCAAGAAATTTCAAACCCTGACTCACTCAAAGTGCCGTGGAACCACGGCCCAAACCCTAGTTTGGCCGCGGTTCCACCGCAAGTTTGGGGATTTATTGGTTGTTTTTTCTTGTGCTGCTCCATTGATAAATTTGGCACTTTCTGGATGTTTTTATTGAAGCACAAGTTGTTGAGGTCTCTAGCGTTTGTGGGTGTTTATTAAATCGATCAAAATGTTTAACGTCGTATGGATGATGATGATATGTGATACAATTTTTAGAATCCAAATAATTAGTTTTGTGAAAGCTAGTTAGTATTTTGTAAATCTAGTGTTTTAGTCTCGGTTAATCGATTGCCACGGAGTTTTGAATCGGATCAAAACTCCGTTGCAATCGCGTATAGTACGCGGATACTCGCCGGATAACATTACTAGATAGCCACACCTCACAGCCCCGACCAAGTGACTATAGGAGAACCGCGTTGCCAACAACACCCACTCGGGTGCTCGCGGCCACGGTGTTCCGCCTTAGTGCACTTCGTCGACGGCATCGGGGGTGCGGCCATCTACTAAAGTTCCCGACGAGCATTCGATCAAGTAGTCAGGAATTTTCTTGAATTACCCAACTAAGTTATTGAAAAGTGTTTTCAATTTGAGACTAAAATGCAAGGTTTATAGGTTAGGCATGAAATTCGGAATATGAGATATTCCGGGTTTATGATGTCGAAGGAAATATGGATTCTAATTATTGTAGTTTTTCATTTCTTTTCTGTGGCCGTAAGTGTTATATGTGGGGTATCCCAAATCTCATTGCTATATGTCAACGGAATTTGGGATACGTATATTTACTTACGTTGATGACATGTGATGTTATGTGTTGCTGATATGTTATATTGGATCGTCGTGAATGAATAGACGGGGGTTTTATGTGAGATGAGAGTTTTTCAATTTTCATTCACGTAAAATTTGTATGTAATATTCTTTTATTGGGACACTTCCGGGTTGAGAATGATGTCACCATTGATGTATATTATTTACTTTTCCGCATTAGGATAAACCCAAGACGGGGAGCATAAGTAACCGGGTTTTGGAATCCAGTGGGAGACCTTTTCGAGGAGTCGAGACCGGGTCTCCTAACTGTAGAATTGGCATGGTTTCATGCCGCTCTCGTAGGGGTCTAGGGATGTCGGTTTGGCTATTCATCACGACTGTGAAATCTGTATTTTTCATTACCGGCTGAATTTAAAACACGGACCTCCTAGTGTATCCAATATTTCATATGTTGACTTCTGCTGCTTGATCTGTGATGTGATCATATAACTGCGTGAGATGAATGCTATATATATATATATATATATATATATATATATATAATAAACGTTGCTTATGTTTTGCACCCGCGCTAGTCCAGCCCCTGCTCTGCCGTTAGTTAAGTAACCTAACGGTGCATGACGGGGCCCGTGGCGAATGCGGATGGCATAAGCATACGTTCTATTTTCGTTTCATTTTCTGTGATGTTTAGGAAGCATTAAATGATAGGACTTCATTAATGAGATTAATGAAATGAAAAGAAACCTAAAGATGTTGTAGAATCAAAAGTTTTTAAAAAGGTAACTATAGTTCTTGCTTTACATAGTGGTATTCCTTGATGAATATCTAGCACGTCATTCGATGAGGAAAGAGCCGAGATCCCTTCACCAGGAGTTACCTCTTTAGAAAAACTAGCAAATGCTATAACCCACTCGGTTTTGTTTTAATAGCTTTTCTAGTTCTTGTTTTGCATAGTGGTATTCTTTGATGAATATCCAGCACTTCATTCGATGAGGAAAGAGCCGAGATCCCTTCACCGGGAGTGACCTCTTTAGCGAAACTAGCAAAAGCTACAAAAAAACACTCCTTTTCAAATCACTAGATTCTATAACGATATCAAGTTCATTACGTTAAAGGTTTTCTTAAAAACCAGCCGTAGCCCTCCATCAATTCAGATAAGTACTATTTAGTATTCGTGCTACATTTGTTGGCCTTCGTTAAGGCATAGTGTGCGGTAGCTGATTAGTGCTTATCTGCAGCATGTGATGTGATTAGATTAGGGTAGTCGTGCGACTTTGTTGGCCTTCGTCAAGGGTCGTGCGGGTGGGTTTAATTCAATCAAGAAATGAATGGGTTGAACTTGACTAGGGGCCTATGGTTTGTTGGCCTTCGTCAAAGTCATAGGATATTAGGGGTAAAAACAATTATTGGGAATTTCAAGTATTGAAATTTGCAATGAGATTGCATACCTTCTATATGATAATTGGATCCCGATACCCATTGCGAATAAGAGTTAATCCTGGAAGAGTTTTGCACTTTATAATTAGCCGATCAAGTAGATGTCTAAGAAAGGTGTTAAAGAAGTTATGCCCCTGCGGAAACGAGGTTATTTAATTAGTTTCATGCGAAAGTATGGGGAGACTCCCTTGGAGTACAATACCTGCCTGGCTGAACGATTGGCGAACTTGCAGGGTGTAATTAATCCCGGCCAATCTTACCTTTTATGGTTTGAAGGAAAATTTGATAAAAACAGTGGGAGCCATCCTGATTAGATAAGATAATAACAAATCTAATCTTGCAAAGAGTGCACGCTAATGCATTTCCTTCTCTCTCTCTCCAGGTAGCGACCAATGACACGCCTTAATCAAGATAATAATATGGATGTATTGACTGAACCTACTTATTATACTAGGCTAGGTTCCTCTCTATCTTATGACTATCATAAGTCTGAGCAAGGAATAGGGAAATACCTGGATTCCCATGCCACCCGAACGAAGAAGGAGCATACTGATGCATCTTCTTCAGGTGTGTTCGTAACCAAGAACTGTTTCTCAGTTTGCTCTAAGTCCTGGGTATTGGATACCAGATCAGGATCCACGTTTGTAATTTGTTAGGTGGGCAAAAGAGAGGTAGAGAACTGGGAAAAGGTGATAAATCTCTAACAGTAGGGAATGGTGCAATTGTTGCAGCCAAAGCAGTTAGCGAATATCACCTAGTGTTACCAACAGGTAATACATTTGTTCCGAACGACTGTTACTACGTACCAAAGATGATGTGCAACATTATATTAGTTTCTTTGCTAACTAAAGAAGGATATAATTTCACATTAGAGTATAATGTTATGAACATTTTCAAAAATCAAGTCTTGATTAGGTTTGGTACGTTATGTAACGGTATATACATTCTAAATCAAACCACAGTTCTAAGCATACAGAACACAAACAAGAGGAAAAGTTCAGAAATGAACAAAGCCTACTTGTGGCATTATAGACTAGGTCATATCAATGCGACAAGACTTGCTAAGTTGCATAAAAATGGATATTTGAATCGGTTTAAATTTACATCATACGAAACTTGCCAGTCATGTCTCAAAGATAAGATGACCAAAACTCCGTTTACTGTGAAAGTCGACCTTAGCACCACCATGAGGTTCTAGAGGCATCAAGCATGCCAAATTTTAATTTTTATTAGGTGCTAAGTTAGACTAACAAGATCTTTACTAGAATATTAGGGTTTGCATTTGTGATGTGATGAACTAAAGAGAAGAAAAGAGTATACAACCTTAGTAGTTCGAGTCATTCTCTTCAATAGCTTCGAGATGAAGTCCATGCGACTCTACTAGGCTCCTCTTCGAGTTGAACGAACCTCCTTCGTGATCTTCGCGCCAAAGACGATCCACCTGAAGTCCACTAGCTCAAGCTAACCCTTCACTAATCTCATTAGTGAAGGCAACACTCCACATCAAATTGCTAATCTAATGTGTGATGGTGAAGTAGGGGTTTAATTTGCTCACTAGGGTTTTCACAAGTTCAATGATTCACATCACATGTGAGGGTTTGAACTTGGAAGTGAGATGAAGAAAATTGTAGAGAGCAAGAGGAAGCAAGAGCTCAAGAAATGGCTAAGGCATGAAGAATGAAAAATGATGGGAGTAAACTCAAAATGCCTCTCACTTTCCTCACTTATTCAAGCATGGAATAAAATTTCAATTCTAAATTGCAACCATGCTTGAATAGCGAGTCAAGACTAATATACAAATAATAAAACCCATGCCTTGCCCATTCCACAAATATCTCCACAATTTACACCTTGTTTTTCTATTTTCTAAAAATAGAAAAACATGCCATGCTTCATATAATATATATATATATATATATATATATATATATATATCAAATATACATTAATATATATAGATATATATAAATAAAGCAATTAGCGAGCTAATGATATTAGTTAAGATATAATTATATCACATATAATATATATCACAATATTAAATCAACACTTGATCTAATAATCCGGTTATATCACATATAACCGACTAATATCATTAATCTGAATATCACATTATCAAACCAACACTTGATTCGATAATCCGGTTATATCACATATAACCTTACCGACATCAGATTACTGCCAGATTATAATACGGTATCACATACTCATATTTAATCAGGCCCACGCACATATCAACATATGTGCCTTACATCATTTCGCTCGTACCAGGAAACTTCTGTGTGGCACTGTAAAGACTCGTCAATACTCCAGCAGTAGGTGATGATCACATCAATCACCTACAAGCCGTCAACGGTACTAGCTGGACGTAATGGCTACCCGAGTATTGAGCGATATGAAGATCAACAAGAAAGCTCGTCCATACTCTCCATGAAGCCTATCAGTAACACTACCATATAGTCTGGTCTCTTCATCTTATATATCGCATATCATGTCTAGGGGTGGTAAACGTCAGACCCCAGTATCGTGATAAGTCATGATGATGTTTGGCTCATAACAGTTTGAGAAACTACTGATAACTCTTATCAGTAAATCTCAGCAACCCTGGCCAGGGATTTTCAGTTATAGCCAATCGAGCATAGCGCAACATCAACTCCCTATACCGGGAGAGACGAAACCCCTCCTATCGCTCATTGCCTCCATGTTTCTCAGGACTGTACCCAAAATCCACCTGTTTGCATGACTCCTATGAGCCGTGGTAGGGAGGAAATCAAAGCACAGTGGGAGCCACACAAGAATCTATGACGATCTCGGGTCTACAGACTAATCTGTACCAGTGTCACTGGAGAACTGCTATCTGACGTTAGGTATATAACCATCTAGGAGTTCTCGGCGAGTCATGTTCGGTGTACCCATTCTCCAATGAGCACATGTGTACAATCTTTGATGTCACACACCAATAGTTGTGGGATCAACCATCGCTCTCTAAGGGACAAGAAACGTACACACTAGTCTACTCTGGAATATCGATGCCCTAGTCTCGATATTCCCATGACTAGGAACTAATTAAAGGATGTACTTTTGGACCACCCTGGCCCCACTAGGATGATCTCATCAAAATCCTCGTAGTCAAGTACATATCCTAAGGGTTTTATCAACATGTGAGAGAAAGACAGTAAAGAATACCAGTCAACATGTTAAGACAAAGAGTAACCATATAGCATACTATCATGTCGAGCAAGAAAGTCCTCTATATATATGTCCAAGCATCCACTATAATATACAACATATGTACAATAATGGCGGGCATACATATTCCTAACAATCTCCCACTTGCACTAAGGCCATGTGTTGTATTATCTCATACCCAACATCCCAAAAAGTCTCTCAAACTGTATCTGGGGGAGGCCCTTCGTAAGTGGATCTGCTATGTTGTCCTTCGTGTCAGCTCTCCTTACCTCGATCTCCCGATGATCTACTATCTCCCTGATCAGGTGATACCACCTCAGTCTCTGATGGGACCTTGGTTCTTAGCCAAAGCCACAGCTCCATTGTTATCACAATATACAGGTATTGGATGCTCAATGGATGGAACCACACCAAGCTCAGCAATGAACTTCTTCATCCAGACAGCCTCTTTGGCAGCATCGTTGGCAGCGATGTATTCAGCCTCCATCGTCGAGTCTGCTACGGTGGCTTGCTTGGAACTCTTCCAACACACCGCCCCTCCGTTGAGGGTAAAGACAAAACCCGAGACCGACTTACTATCGTCCTTATCACTCTGGAAGCTCTAATCGGTAAAGGACTCCACCTGGAGTTCACTGTTACCATACACCAAGAACATTTCTTTAGTCCTTCTTAAGTACTTTAGAATGTTCTTCACAGTTGACCAGTGGTTTTCCCCAGGATCTGATTGATACCTGCTCACTACACGTAGTGAGTAAGCTACATCCGGTCTGGTGCATAACATCGCATACATGATAGAGCCTACTGCCGAAGCATAGGGTATCCCTTGCATGTGAGTCCTCTCCAAATCAGTCTTGGGAGACATCTCTTTAGAAAGAGTGATTCCTGAACAAGCGGGTACATTACCTCGCTTGGAATCTTCCATACTAAACCTCTTTAGTATGGTGTCTATGTACCTGGATTGGGAAAATCCCGAAATTCGTTTAGATCTATCTCTATAGATCTTTATCCCTAGAATGTAGGAGGCATCACCAAGATCTTTCATGGAGAACTTGAGTGATAAGAAGAGCTTGACCGAGTGTAGCATAGGAACATCATTTCCTATCAAGAGTATTTCATCCACGTACAATACGAGGAACACCACCTTACTCTCTACTGCCTTCTTATATATACAAGGTTCATCTATATTTTTGATGAAGTCAAACTCTTTGATAGCTTCATCAAAACAGATATTCCAACTCTGTGATGCCTGCTTTAATCCGTAGATGGATTTAACCAGCTTGCACACCTTTCCGCTGCTCCCACTGTCTACGAAGCCCTCTGGCTGTGTCATGTACACGCTCTCTTCTAAATCACCATTTAGAAAAGCGGTCTTGACGTCCATCTGCCATATTTCGTAGTCATGGTATGCAGCAATGGCAAGTAGGATCCTGATGGACTTAAGCATAGCGACAGGAGAAAAGGTTTTATCATAGTCGACGCCAGGTCGTTGACGAAAACCTTTTGCTACAAGTCTAGCTTTGAAAGTCTCAACTTTTCCATCTACACCTATCTTCTTTTTGAAGATCCACTTGCTCCCAATGGGTTTTACCCCTTCAGGAGCAACTTCCAAAATCCATACTTGGTTGATGTACATGGATTCCATCTCGGATCTCATAGCATCCAGCCTTTACACAGAGTCTCCACTTGTGATGGCCTGCTCGAAACTAGTCAGGTCATCATCTTCCATGATGCAATCCTCGCTTCCACCGTCTAAGAGAAAACCGTAGTATCTCTCAGGTGGATGAGGAACCCTACTAGATCTGCGGAGTGTCTGGGGTTCGTTGGTTATTATTGGATCCTCCGGTTCCACCAAATCGTCAGTTGTAGTCTGTGCTACTGGAACTTCTTCCAGTTCTACCTCATTGCCACTAATTTCTTTTACAAGGAATTACTTTTCTAAAAAGTTGGCATGTTGAGCAACAAATACTTTTTGTTCCTCAGTGTGGTAGAAGATATGCCCTCGCGAATGTTTGGGATATCCTACAAACTTGCACAGAACTGACCTTGTCTCGAGCTTGTCCGGATTTTGCTTTTTAACATAGGTCGGACAACCCCATATCTTAATGAAATTAAGACATGGTCTCTTCCCATTCCATATCTCATATGGAGTGGTAGGTATAGATTTGGTCGGAACTCTATTCAATAGACATGCAGCTGTCTCCAGCGCATAACCCCAAAAGGAAACATGTAACTCAGCGGTGCTCATCATAGAGCGCACCATATCTAATAGGGTGCGATTCCTCCGCTCTGATACACCGTTGTGCTGTGGTGTACACGGAGGAGTAAGCTGAGAGAGAAACCCATTCTCTTTTAGATAATCACGGAATTCCGTGCTCAAGTATTCTCCTCCCAGGTCTGATCGAAGGATTTTAATACTCTTACCCGTTTGGTTTTCTACTTCATTCTTAAATTCCTTGAATTTCTCAAAAGCTTCACATTTGTGTTTTATCAAGAACACATATCCGAACCTTGAGAGATCATCGGTGAATGTAATGAAATACGAGAAACCATTCCTGGCATGTGTAGACATAGGACCGCATACATCACTATGTATCAACCCCAAGAGTTCTGTAGCTCTTTCTCCGTGTCCAGTAAACGGAGTTTCGGTCATCTTTCCTTTGAGACATGGCTGAAAAGTTTCATAAGATGAAAATTCGAATGGATTCAAAAATCCATCTTTATGCAATTTAGCCAGTCTTGTTGCATTGATATGACCTAGTCTACAATGCCAGAAGAAGGCTTCGATCATTTCTGAACTTTTCCTCTCGTTTTTGTTCTGTACGTTAAGAACTGTACTTTGATTAAAAACATATATACCGTTACATAGCGTACCAGATCCAATAAACACTTAATTCTGGAAAATGTTCATAATATTATCCTCTAATGTGAGATTATATCCTTCTTTAGTTAGCAAAGAAACCGATATAATGTTGCACATCATTTTTGGTACGTAGTAACAGTCGTTCAGAATCAATGTATTACCAGTTGGTAATACAAGGTGATAATCGCCAACTGCCTTGGCTGCAACAATTGCACCATTCCCTACTGTTAGGGATTTATCACCCTTTCCCATTTCTCTACCTTTCTTTAGCCCATATAACAAATTACATACGTGGTATCCTGATCCGGTATTCAATACCCAGGACATAGAACAAACTGAGAAACAGTTCTCGGTAAAGAACACACCTGAAGAAGATGCATCAACATGCTGTTTCTTCGTACGGGTGGCGCGAGAATCCTGATATTCTCCTATCCCTTGCTCAGACTTATGACATTCATAAGATAGAGCGGGACCAACATTCCCTAGCCCTGTATAAAAGGAGGGTTTGGTCAATACATCAATATTATTATCTTGATTAAGGCATGACATTGGTTGCTGCCTGGAGAGAGAGAGAAGGAAACGCGTTAGCATACGCTCTTTGCAAGATTAGATTGGTTATTATCTTATCTAATCAGGATGGCTCCCACTGTTTTTATCAAATCTTCCTTCAAACCCTAAAAGGTAAGATTAGCCGGGATTAATTACACCCTACACGTTCGCCAATTGTTCGGACCGGGCAGGTATCGGTACTCCGAGGGAGGTTCACCTTGCTTTCGCACGAACCTAATTAAAATAAACCTCATTTTTCTAGAGGCATAACCCCGTTGACACCTTTCTAGACACCTACTTGATTAGCTAATTGTAAAGTGCAAAATTCTCCCAGGGGTAACTCTTACTCGCAGTGGGTATCGGGATCCAACTATCATATAGAAGGTATGAAATCTCATTGCAAATTTCAACACTTGAAATTCCCGACAATGGTTTTTACCCCTAGCTTCCTATGACCTTGATGGAGGTCAACAAACCATAGGCCGCTAGTCAAGTTCAACCCGTTTATTTCTTGATTGAATTAAACCTACCCGCACGACCCTTGACGGAGGTCAACAAGGCCATACGACTACCCTAATCCAATCGTATCACATGCGGCAGGTAAGCACTAATCAGCTACCGCACACTACGCCTTGACGGAGGTCAACAAACGCAGCACGAATACTAAATAGTACTTATCTGAAATGACGGAGGCCTACGCAGGTTTTTAAGAAAACCATGAGCGTAATGAACTTGATATCGTTGTAGAATCTAGTGATTTAGAAAAGGAGTGTTTTTTAGGCTTTTGCTAGTTTCGCTAAAGAGGTCACTCCCTGTGAAAGGATCTCGGCTCTTTCCACATCGAATGAGGTGCTGGATATTCATGAATACCACTATGCAAAGCAAGAATTAGAGAAGCAGTCAAAAGACAAAACCGAGTGGGTTGTAGCATTTTCTAGTTTCGCTAAAGAGGTCACTCCCGATGAAGGGATCTCGGCTCTTTCCTCATTGAATGGGGTGCTGGATATTCATCAAGGAATATCACTATGCAAAGAAAAAACTAGAGCTACCCTTTTTGAAAATTTGATTATACAACATCTTTAGGTTTCTTTCTTTTCATTAATTACATTAATGAAGTCCCGTCATTTAATGTTTCCTAAACATCACAAAAAAATGAAACGAAAATAGAACGTACGCTTATGCCATCCGCATTCTCCACGGGGCCCCGTCATGCACCGTTAGGTTACTTAACTACCGGCAGAGCGGGGGATGGACTAGCGCGGGTGCAAAACATAAGCAACATTTATTATATATCATATATATAATAGTACATTCGTCTCACGCAGTTATATGATCAACACCACAGAATCAAGCAGCAGAAGCAACATATGAAATATTTGATATACTAGGATGTCCGTGTTTTAAATTTAGCCAATAATGTAAAACATGGATTCCACAGTCATGATGAATAGCCAAACCCACATCCCTAGACCCCTATGAGAGTGGCAAGTAACCCTGCCAATTCTAGAGTTAGGAGACCCGGTCTCAACTCTTTGAGATGGTCTCCCACTGAACACTAGAACCTGGTTACTTGTGCTCCCCGCCTTGGGTCTATCCTAATGCGGAAAAGTAAACAATATACAACAATGGTGACATCATCCTCAACCCGGAAGTGCTCCAATAAGGGAATATAACATACAGATTTTACATGAATGAAAATAAAAACCCTCATCTCACATAGAACCCCCGGCTATTCTTTCACGACGATCCAATAAATCATATCAACAGCAACACATGATATCACATATCATCAACGTAAGCAAATATGCGTATCCCTAAAACTTGTTGACATATAGCAACGAGATTGGGATACCCCATATATTATACTTACGGTCGCAGAAAAGAAAACAGAAAACTACAATAATTAGAATTCGCAATATCTTTAGACATCATAAACCCGGAATATCTCATATTCCGGATTTCATGCCTAACTTATAAAACTTGCATTTTAGTCTCAAATTGAAAACTCTTTTCAATTGGTTGTCGGATAATTCAACAAGATTCCCGACTTAATGATCGTGTACAATACGCAATTGCGACGGAGTTTTCATCCGAATCAAAACTTCGTGGCAATCGATCAATTGGGACAAAACGGCTAGGTTTACAATATACTAACTAGTTTTCATAAAACTAATTAATCCGGATTCTAATAATTGTATCACACATCACAAAGTTTTTAAAGTAACCGCGACATTAGAATTCCGCACGCAATTAGCAAACTAAACCAATTTTTCCAAAACTTTGAAAAATCCAGTGATCTAAAGTTCCAAAAATGATCGTTTTAAGCCAATCCGAGAGTCGAAACGAACTCGAAACCCGCTCGAATCTTTGCGGAGGAGAAGATACCAAAATAAACTATCGAATAGGGGTCCTAGAGGGGGTATCCCACCACCGAGGCCACCACGAGGTGTCTAGGGGGTGAGGCAGACCCGAAACTGCCTAAGGTGGGGCAGTTTCGGGTCCCCACCACCAAGACCACCTTGTGGTGGTCTTGGGGAGTGGGCCCATCCATTCGTTCCCCCACGGGGTGTCCCCGGGGTGCGCACGCTCCACCCCGCGGCTTCTCGGTTCAAACCGTGAGCCCGCGGGGTGTGCAAACAACTCAAAACATCATTTTAGAAAACTGTTTTTATCGGCAGTTTTTGCGCGACAAAAAAGACGGATTTATAACGTCGCTACAAGTTATCCTAATGTTCTAGCTTGGCTCTGATACCATGAAAGTCGACCTTAGCACCACTATGAGGTTCTAGAGGCATTAAGCATGCCAAATTTTAATTTTTATTAGGTGCTAAGTTAGACTAACAAGATCTTTACTGGAATATTATGGTTTGCCTTTGTGATGTGATGAACTAAAGAGAAGAAAAGAGCATACAACTTTTGTAGTTCGATTCCTTCTCTTCATTAGCTCCGGGTTGAAGTCAGCGCGACTCTACTATGCTCCTCTTCGAGTTGAATGAACATCCTTCGTAATCTTCGCGCCAAAGACGATCCATCCAAAGTCCACTAGCTCAAGCTAACCCTTCACTAATCTCATTAATGAAGGCAACACTCCACATCAAATTGCTAATCTAATGTGTGATGTTGAAGTAGGGGTTTAATTTTCTCACTAAGGTTTTCACAAGTTCAATGATTCACATCACATGTGAGGGTTTGAACTTGGAAGTGAAAGGAAGAAAATTGTAGAGAGTAAGAGGAAGCAAGAGCTCAATAAATGGCTAAGGCATGAAGAATGAAAAATGATGAGAGTAAACTCAAAATGGCTCTCACTTTCCTCACTTATTCAAGCATGGAATAAAATTGCAATTCTAAATTGCAACCATACTTGAATAGTGAGTCAAGACTAATATACAAATAATAAAACCCATGCCTTGCCCATTTCACAAATATCTCCACAATTTACACCTCATTTTTCTATTCTCTAAAAATAGAAAACGTGACATGCTTCATATAATATATATATATATATATATATATATATATATATATATATATCAAATATACATTAATATATATATATATAAATAAAGCAATTAGCGAGCTAATGATATTAGTTAAGATATAATTATATCACATATAATATATATCACATTATTAAATCAACACTTGATCTAATAATCCGGTTATATCACATATAACCGACTAATATCATTAATCTGAATATCACATTATCAAACAAACAATTAATTCGATAATCCGGTTATATCACATATAACCTGACCGACATCAGATAACTGCCAGATTATAATACGGTATCACATACTCATATTTAATCAGGCCCACACACATATCAACATATGTGCCCTACTTCGTTTCGCTCGAACCAGGAAACTTTTGTGTGGGACTCTAAAGACTCGTCAATACGCTAATAGTAGGTGATGATCACATCAATCACCTACAAGCCGTCAGCGGTACTAGCTGGACGTAACGGCTACCCGGGTATTGAGCGATATGAAGATCAACAAGCAAGCTCATCCATACTATCCATGAAGCCTATCAGTAACACTGCCATACAGTCTGGTCTCTTCATCTGATATGTTGCATATCATGTCTAGGGGTGGTAAACGTCAGACACCAGTAACGTGATAAATCATTCCGATGTTTGGCTCATAACAGTTTGAGAAACTACTGATAACTCTTATCAGTAAATCTCAGCAACCCTGGCCAGGGATTTTCAGTTATAGCCAATCGAGCATAGCGCAACATCAACTCCCTATACCGGGAGAAACGAAACCCTTCCTATAGCTCATTGCCTCCATGTGTCTCGGGACTGTACCCAAAGTCCACCTGTTTGCACGACTCCTTTGAGCCATGGTAGGGAGGAAATAAAAGCACAGTGGGAGCCACACAAGACTTTATGACGATCTCGAGTCTACAGACTAACCTATACCAGTGTCACCAGAGAACTGCTATCTGACCTTAGGTATATAACCATCTAGGAGTTCTCGGCAAGTCCTGTTCAGTGTACCCATTCTCCAATGAGCACCTGTGTACAATCTTTGATGTTACACACCAATGGTTGTGGGATCAACCATCGCCCTCTAAGGGACAAGAAACTTACACACTAGTCTACTCTGGAATATCGATGCCCTAGTCTCGATATTCTCACGACTAGGAACTGATTAAAGGATGTACTTTTGGACCACCCTGGCCCCACTAGTATGATATCATCATAATCCTGATAGTCAAGTACATATCCTAAGGGCTTTATCAACATGTGAGAGCAAGACGGTAAAGAATACCAGTCAACATGTTAAGACTAAGAGTAACCAGATAGCATACTATCATGTCGAGCAAGAAAATCCTATATATATATATATATATATATATATATATATATATATATATGTCCAAGCATCCTTTATAATATACGTCACATGTACAATTATGGCCTCTAGGGCATATATATTCCTAACATACTGGACACGGAGAAAGAGCTACTGAACTCTTGGGACTGATACATAGTGATGTATGCGGTCCTATGTCTACTCATGCCAGGAATGGTTCCTCTTACTTTATTACATTCACCGATGATCTCTCAAGATACGGACATGTGTTCCTGTTGAAACATAAGTCTGAAGTTTTTGAGAAATTCAAGGAATATAAGTGCGAAGTGGAGAACCAAATGGGTAAAAGTATTAAAATCCTTCGATCTGATCGGGGAGGAGAATACTTAAGCACAGAGTTCCTGGATTATTTAAAAGAGAATGGGATTCTCTCTCAGCTTACTCCTCCATACACACCACAGTACAATGGTGTATCGGAACGCAGGAATCACACTCTATTAGATATGCTGCGCTCTATGATGAGTACTGCTGAGTTACCTTTCTTTTTGGGTTTGCGCTTGAGACATCCGCAAACCTATTAAATATGGTTCCCATCAAATATGTACCTACCACTCCATATAAGAAATGGAAAGGGAAGAGAACATGTCTTAATTTTATTAAGATATGGGGTTGTCCGGCTTATGTTAAAACGCAAAATCCGGACAAGCTCGAGGCAAGATCAGTTCCATGCAAGTTTGTACGATATCCTAAAAATTCATGAGGGTATATCTTCTACCATATCGAGGAACAAAAAGTGTTTGTTTCTCGACATGCCAGCTTTTTAGAAAAAGAATTTTTTGTGAAAGAAATTAATGACAATGAGGTAGAACTGGAAGAAGTTCCAGCAACACAAATTATAGCTGACGATTTGGTGGAACTGGAGGATTCAATAGTCCCCGACAAACCTCGGCCACTCCGCAGTTCTAGTAGTGCTTCTCATCCACCAGAGAGATACTACGGTTTTCTCATAGACGGTGGAAGTGAGGATTGCATCATGGAAGATGATGACCCAACTAGTTTCGAGCAGGCCATCACAAGTGGAGACTCTGTGAAATGGCTGGATGTATGCGATCCGAGATGGAATCCATGTACACAACAAAGTATGGACTTTGAAAGTTGCTCCTGAAGGGGTAAAACCCATCGGGAGCAAGTGGATCTTTAAAAAGGAAATTGGTGTAGATGGAAAAGTTGAGACTTTCAAAGCTAGATTTGTTGCAAAAGGTTTTCGTCAACGACCTGGTGTCGATTATGATGAAACATTTTCTCCAGTAGCTATGCTTAAGTCCATCAGGATCTTACTTACCATTGCTGCATACCATGACTATGAAATCTGGCAGATGGACGTCAAGACCGCTTTTCGAAATTGGTATTTAGAACAGAGCGTGTACATGACACAGCCAGAGGGCTTCGTAGATAGTGGGAGCAACGGAAGCATGTCCAAGCTGCTTAAATCAATCTACGGATTAAAGCAGGCATCGCGGAGCTGGAACATCTGTTTTGATGAAGCTGTCAAAGAGTTTGACTTCATCAAAAATGTAGATGAACCTTGTATATACTAGAAGGTTGTAGAGAGTAAGGTTTTCTTCCTCGTATTGTATGTGGATGACATACTCTTGATAGGAAACGATGTTCCTATGGTACACTCAGTCAAGCTCTTCTTATCACACAAGTTTTCCATGAAAGATCTAGGTGATGCCTCCTACATCCCGGGGATTAAGATCTATAGAGATAGATCTAAACGGATGTTGGGATTGTCCCAATCCAGGTACATAGACACCATACTAAAGAGGTTTAGTATGGAAGATTCTAAGCGTGGTAATTCACCCGCTTGCTCAAGAATCACTCTCTCTCTAAAGAGATGTCACCAAAGGCTGATTTGGAGAGGGCTCGCATGCAAGGGATACCCTATGCTTCGGCAGTCGGGTCAATCATGTATGTGATGTTATGTTCCAGACCGGATGTAGCTTACTCACTAGGTGTAGTGAGTAGGTATCAATCAGATCCTAGGGAAAAACACTGGACTGCTGTGAAGAACATTCTTAAATACTTGAGAAGGACTAAAGAAATGTTCTTGGTGTATGGTAACGGTGAACTCCAGGTAGAGTCCTTTACCGATTCAAGCTTCCAGAGTGATAAGGACGACAGTAAGTCGGTCTCGGGTTTTGTCTTTACCCACAATGGAAGGACGGTATATTGGAAGAGTTCCAAGCAAGATACCATAGCAGACTCGACCATCGAGGCTGAATACACGCTGCCAACGATGCTACCAAAGAGGCTTCCTGGATGAAGAAGTTCATAGCTGAACTTGGTGTGGTTCCATCCATTGAGTATCCAATATTTGTGTATTGTGATAACAATGAAGCTGTGGCTTTAGCCAAGGAACCCCGGTCCCATCAGCGATCCAGAAATAATCTTAGGCGGTATCACCTGATCAGGGAGATAGTAGATCGCCAGGAGATTGAGGTCAGGAAAGTTGACACGAAGGACAACGTTGCGGATCCACTCACGAAGGCCCTCCCCCTGACGCAGTTTGAGAGACTTTTTGGGTTGTTGGGTATGAGATACTACAACACACGACCTTAGTGCAAGTGGGAGATTGTTAGGATTATGTATGCCCTAGAGGACATTGTTGTACATTGATGTATATTATAGTGGATGCTTACACATATATATAGATGACTTTCTTGCTCGACATGAAAGTATGCTATCTGGTTTCTCTGAATCTTAACATATACACTTAGTATTATTATACTGTCTCTCTGTTACATGTTGATAAACCCCTTAGGATATGTACTTGACTACCGGGACTATGATGTAGATCATACTAGTGGGGCCAGGATGGTCCATAAGTACATCCTTTAACAGTTCCTAGTCAAGGGGATATCGAGAAAAGGCATCGATATTACAGAGTAGACTGGTGTGTACGTTTCTTGACCCTGTATGGGGAGATGGTTGATCCCACAACCATTGGTGTGTGACATCAAAGATTGTACATAGGTGCTCATTAGAGAATGGGTACACCGAACAGGACCCGCCGAGAACTCCTAGTTGGTACTATACCTATCGTCATATAGCAGTTCTCTGGTGACACTGGTACAGATTAGTCTGTAGACCCATGATCGTCATAGAGTCTTGTGTGGCTCCCACTGTGCTTTGATTTCCTCCCTACCACTGCTCAAAGGAGTCGTGCAAACAGGTGGATTTTGGGTATAGTCCCGATTCACATGGAGGCAATAAGCGATAGGAGAGGTTTCGTCTCTTTCGGTATTGGGAGTTGATGTTGCGCTATACTCGATTGGCAATAACTGGAAGTCCCTGGCCAAGGCTGCTGATGAGATTTACTGGTAAGAGTTATCAGTAGTTTCTGGAACCGTTATGAGCCATACATCGGCATAACTTATCAAGTTACTTGGGTCTGACGTTACCACCCGTAGACTCAATATGCGACATATCAAACGAAGAGACCGGACTATACGGTAAGTGTTACTTATAGGCTTCATGGGAGTTTGGACAAGTTTGCTTGTTGATCTTCTAATTGCTCAATACCTGGGTAGCCGTTACGTCCAGCTAGTACCGCTGATAGCTTGTGGGTGACTGATGTGATCATTACCTACTGCTGGCGTATTGACGAGTCTTTAGAGTCCCACACAGAAGTTTCCTAGTTCAAGCGAAATGAAGTAGGGCACATATGCTGATATGTGCGTGGGCCCAATTAAATACGAGTATGAGATACCGTATTCTAATCTGGCAGTTTTTTTGGTATCGATTAGGTTATATGTGATATAACCGGATTATCGAATCAAGTGTTGATTTGATAATGTGATATACAGATAAATGATATTAGTCGGTTATATGTGATATAACCGGATTATTAAATCAAGTGTTAATTTAATAATTTGATATATATTATATTTGATATAATTATATATTAACTAATATTATTAGCTCACTAATTATATTCTTCATAATATATATAATAATATATATATATATATATATATATATATATTATATGAAGCATGATAGGATTTTCTATTTTGTGAAAATAGAAAATGAAAAGGAAAATGGGGAAACTTTTGAAGGCATGGGTTGAAGGCATGGCACATATTATAGTTTATTATTTTGACTTCACTATTGAAGCATGGTGCATATTTTCTATATGAAAATATCCATGCTTCGATGAGTGAGATATATTGGTGATCCATTCTTCATTCTATGCTTGATGCCTTAGCCATTTTTCTTGAGCTCTTGCTCTCTAGCATTCTCCATTTTCTTCACCTCTTGCATCAAGCTCTAGCAATCACATGTGTTGTGAACCATAGAGCTTGAAACCCTAGTGAGCAAAACAAAACACCTACTTCACCATCCTACACTTGATTAGCAATCATGTGTAGTGTGTTTCCTTCACTAAAAATTTTAGTGAAAAAGTAGCTTGGATTGGCGGATTTCGGGTGGATCAACTTCGGCACGAAGGTCATCGGAGGAAGTTCGTTCAACCTTCAAGTGGAGTCGTGTGGACTACAACCCGGAGTATTTGAAGAGAAGGACTTGGTCTACGAAGGTCGTATACTCCTTCCCTTCTTATAGTTTTTGTGATATCATGTTTCATACCCTAATAGTCTAGTTAGATCTTGGAAGTGTTCATTAGCACCTTTAAAATTTGAAAATTGCATGTGTGATGCCCTTTTTAACCCTACCGTGGTGCTAGTAAACACTTTTATAAACTTTAATAACAAATTATAAACCCTAATTACAAATTATACCTCACTACTTGGTATTTATGACATTTGTGATAATTGTTAGATTAATTTAGAATAAAATGGATTATAAGAAATTATTAGATGAATTTAGGGTAAGATGAATTTTAGGTAATTAAGAGTATGTGTGAGCGAGTGCACACACGTATGTGTGTTTGTGCGTTTGTGTGAGCGAGTGTGCCCACGCGTACGTATGTGAATGTGTGAGCGAGTGTATGTGTGAGTGTGTGAGTGTGCACGTGTGTATGTGTGAGTGTGTATATATGTGTGTGTGTCCGCATATAAAATATTTCACATCTATATTCATCCTAACTTCTATCTTGTATTTTGTAAATTTAATGATTCAAAATCTTGTTGTCTATGATTTACCGTTTAGATTTTTAAATTGTAGCTTCATCTATAAACCAAATCAAAATTTATATCAAATCCTTTAAGAGCCCTACTGGTCTATAATGAAATTTGATCTGCCAGGAAAGTTGAGCGAACGTATTTTTATATTCTAGTATATTCTGGGGGTTGAGAGACTTTTGGGTTATAACTTGCACTAGTAGAAACTGTACACATTAGGGACGGTACATTAGGGACCGCAAGAATCTAAACGGTCGTGTGAAATATCCGTGCCGCACATCTGGTACATATGTTACTTCTATTCATGTATACGTATATGCTTGTGTGTGTCAGTATAATTTTAAGGTAGTTTAGTGTAAAAATTCATTAAATATCTATGGGTTTGTATAAATTGCAGTTATGCGCTCGATGTAGTCGCTTCGTCTCTGTTAGTATCTTTAAGTCTAACTTATAAGATGATTTATATCAAACAAACATTACCCTTCAAATACAAGTTCCTTTTTTCACTTGTAATTTCAGTATCCTTCTCTCAATTGTTCCCTCAATCACAAATCTCACGATTCTAGTAAACATGGATAGAAAGTGAAACACAATGCACAACACCCGTCAATGCTCGATGACATACCTTCACCTCAATTCCAATTTGGGAATTGCTTGCTGATGTAACGCTGGCCGATAACGAGACAAGAACCGTCGCGACTGGGAGCGAAAGGTTACCGTCTCGAATGGGAGTGAAGTCACACTTCACTCCCAGTCATTGCGGTTCTTGTCTCATTACCGGCCAGCGCAACATCGGCAGGCAGTTCCCAAATTGGAATTGAAGTGAAAGTATGTTATCGAGCGTCGACGGGTGCTGTGCCTTGTGTCTTACTCTCTATCCATATTTACTAGAATTATGAGATTTGTGATTAAGGGCACAATTGAGGGAGGATACTGAAATTATAAGGAAAAAAGGAAATTGTATTTAAAGGGTAATGTTTATTTGATGTAAACCATCTTATAAGTTAGACTCATTGATATCCATGTTTTACTCGAGCTTTTGTCAGCCCTGGGTTGTAGCGAGGAGCAGATGCGTCAGATTTTCCAGATACTTGGAGGTGGAGCACTTATCCACTGTCCTACACGCCATAAGAAAAACCAAAAAATTCATGTATGTAAGCACTCTTACAGTTATAGTATTAGTTAATAATTTTTAATTTATCTTTTAAAAATGTGCATGTAAGCAAAGCCGAAAAATGTCTCAAATAACATGTGGTAGGAGAAAATGGATCACGCTCTACTCTTTAAAACTAAGTTTGAGCCTGAGCCTATGAGCTTTTACAAGTATATTGTTGACGTGTGAGGGAGTGTGCGCGTGCATATGATTGATATTTACAGGTTACAATCCAGCGTTTAAACTAGGTATTTAATTAGTGAGGAAGACTTTCAGGATACCGCTCGATACTATTTAAGGAGAAGCTTCTGATGGCGATGACAGTGGCGGAAGTTAGTGAGGTACTTATGTATTTGTGTTAGTGTAGCTAGCGTTGGTTCGAAAATTATGATTTGCGTTTATATAATTACTTTTTTTTTATATTTGCAAGGTTCACAGGGTTGATTGAGCTGGGAATGCGCGCAATTTGGAGAGTTTTTTTTGTATTGTTGGACAACGCGGATCAATACTTTTCAAGGCAAGGTTCTGATGGAGATGACAGCGGTGGAAGTTAGTGAGGTACGTATTTACATGTGTTAATTAATGTAGCCAGCGCGTTGTTTAATTTCGAAAATTATGATTTGAGTTCTTGTATTTATTAAACTTGTTTTGGATTTGCAGGGTTCATAGAGTTGAGTGCTACATGTGTTAATTAATGCAGCTAGCGCTTTGTTTAATTTCGAAAATTATGATTTGAGTTCATTTATTTATTAAACTTGTTTTGGATTTGCATGGTTCGTAGGGTTAAGTGAGATAGGATTACGCGCACGATTTGGAGAGTTTTTCATATTGTTGGACATTTAGTAAGTACTGTATTATTTGTAATCAAAACATTATTGTTTGTGTTGATTTGGAGAGAGTTTCATATTTTTCATATTATTTGAGTTGTTGATGTTGGCTATAGTGCCCTCAAGTCAATTATTGGATCGCAGGCACATGATTGCAATGATTGAGGAGGGGCCTATACCAGTAGAACAGTCTTACTCGAGATGATGGTATGCTATCTGGTTTGTCTTTATCATCGTGTACATGCTTCAGGTGACATTACAGATCACTATTACATGTTGATAGAGCCCATAGTTTTCTTGCTTGACTGCCAGCAGTGTGATGGCGATCATATACGTGGGAGCTGGGGTCTATAAGCACATCCTAAAAGTTTCCCTAGTCGTGGGAGTTTCGAGATTGGGCATCGATACTCCAGAGTAGACTAGTGTATACGGATCGAGACCCCGACAAGGGGCGGTGGCCGATCTCACAAGCCATTGTGTCTGTTGGTTCACCTAAGATGTATACAGGTGCTCATTAGGTTATGAGTACACCGAACGGACTCGCCGGGAACATGCTAGTTGGTATCATACCTATTGTCAGATAGCAGTTCCCTGGTAACATGTGTACAGGTTAGTCTATCAACCTGAGATCGTTATTTGTCTCGTGTGAGTTCTCACTGTGCTTTGATTACTACCCTACCAGGCTCAAAGGAGTCGTGCAAACAGGTTTTAGTTGAGTACAATCCCGAGCCACATGGAGGCAGTGAGCGGATCGTCAGGGGATTCGTCTCTCCCGGTATTGGGGTTGATGTCGCGTTGTGCAGGGATGGCCATCACCAGAAATCCTCGGCCGGGGTAATCGAGAATTACTGATCTAGGATCGGTAG
Source organism: Agapanthus africanus (assembly GCA_030015575.1). Classification (NCBI taxonomy): domain Eukaryota; kingdom Viridiplantae; phylum Streptophyta; class Magnoliopsida; order Asparagales; family Amaryllidaceae; genus Agapanthus; species Agapanthus africanus. The sequence continues at coordinate 193,046,878 of JASDDO010000010.1, read as the reverse complement.
TTTCTCAGTTGGCGATAGGCTTCATGCCGATACTAAATGTCAAGTTATTAGGGGTATGACTTTATCCACCCCCCTAAACTCGATATGCGATACTCATAGATGAACGGACCGGACTGTACGGATATTGTCACTTTCAGGCTCAGTAGGGTTTCAGGATGAGTTTGCTCGTCGGCCTCCCTTTCGCTCAATACCTGGGTAGCCATTACGTACAGCTAGTGCCACTGACGTGCTTGTGGTTAAACCCACTGCCAGAGTATTGACGAGTCTTTAGAATCCCACACAGAGGGTTTCCCTGATTCGAGCGAAACGTTGTAGAGACCGTATGGTTTTATGGAAGGGTTCGATCATATTCGTGCACTTGTGCACGGATCATGATTGGAAGGATAATACTAGTAGGCTTTGGTTTAAGCCGGATCCTAGTATTATATTGTTGGAATATTTTCGTCTCGTTGTATTCGTATTCAGTCGGAAAATGGATGCAGGTATGTATATACGGATGGGGGGTATTCATGTAATTCGTTACGAGTTTACTTTAGAAGTTTCCATTCTCTTTTTTTCTTTAAACATTTGGATTAATGTTTATTGTGTGGAAATTGTGAGGTTAAGTATTGGCATTGAGCATTGATGGTGCATGTGCACACTTGGTGACTCATGGTGTTGGGTCTTGTGTGGGTTTGGTGAGATGTGATTGTGAGAGGAAGATCTTTTCTTTTGGTGTGGGATTTTTCTTTACTTTCTCACTAATTTCTCACAACACACAACACTCATAACTCAAGAAAAGAGCAGAGACTTCTTTTCTTCACTTGGACAAAAACTTGAGCTCACAACTTTCTTCACTTGGCTATGTAGTTTTCTTCGTTCCCGTGTAATCAGGTCTTCTTCACCTACACCCATACCCTCTCATGAGTTGAGAATCCATGGGTGTTTTGAGACAAAGTATTCACACACTATCTCTACTTCATCTTGGGTATCTAGGCTAGCAAACAGGATGCCCGAGTTGCTTCGGTTTTGAAGCGGGAGCCCGTATTACTAATTCTCGATGTGGATCCTCTTCGACGAGGGAAACCGGAGATCGAGCTTGATCGAGGAAGCCGCGACAATCTAAGGACAGAGATTGAAGACCAAAGGATACGGATCGATCGGTATAATCTCTTAAACTCGTTTTTATAGAACTAGTATAGGGTTAATGGTACGATCCGTTGATTAGGGTTCCGTTAGCGCCAGTTTTAATAAGTTTTTGTTCCGCGTTTGGCCACGAATTTATGGCCGGGGCGCTGGCGTAGCCCTACATGGTATTAGAGCTAACCCATTAACCACATACTAGTTTGTTTAGACGATGTTAAAGTATCAAAACCGATACAACTCCGAAATATCACTCGATGTATTCTAGTTTCTGTCATTTTTTTTCCGAGTCTTCAAAAATTATTTCAGGAACTGCAGAAGGCTACTTGGGTGACCACTAGACTGCACCCCAAATACGAGCCAATTCCACCTGAAATGAACCAAGCACATTGCTATAAAATCCGAGCTGGCCGGCCAGATGTTCAAGTTTGGGTTTCGTATTTTGGGTGTGGTTTGGTCTCTGGAATATTGGTTCAGTGGTATTGCTTGTTTAGCCCAGTTTGGATATGGTTTTATCTAATTGTTTGTGTTAGTTATGTATATGCCCTAGAGGCCATTGTTGTACATATGATGTATATTATGATGGATGCTTGGATATATACAGAGAAGACTTTCTTGCTCGTCATGATAGTATGCTATTTGGTTTCACTTTATCTTAACATGTTGACTTGTATTGGTTTACTGTCTTTCTCTCGCATGTTGATAAAACCCATAGGATCTGTACTCGACTACTGGGACTATGATGAGATCATACTAGTGGGGCCACGGTAATCGAGGGTATATCGAGACAGGGCATCGATACACCAGAGTAGACTAGAGTATACTCATCTTGACCCATATGATGGGCGATGGATGATCCCATATCTATCGGTGTTTGACATCAAGGATGGTGTACGAGTGCTCAGTGGAGACTGGGTACACTAGACGGACTCGCCAGATGGTGATATACCGCACGTTAGATGGCAGTTCTCCGGTGACACTGGTACAGGGTAGTCTGTAGACCTGAGATCGTCATAGAGTCTTGTGTGATTCCCACTGTGCTTTGATTTCCACCTTACCACGTCCAAGAGGGCGTGCAAAACGGTGGCTTTTGGGTACAGTCCCAAATCACATGGAGGCAATGAGCGATAGGAGGGGATTCGTCTCTCCCGGTATAGGGAGTTGATGTTGTGCTGTGTTCGATTGGCTATAACTGGAAGTCCCTGGCCAGGGCTGATATAGAGATATACTGGTAAGTGTTACCAGTAGTTTCTCGACCTGTTATGAGCCTCACATCGACACGACTTATCGGTTACTGGGGTCTGACGTATACCACCCCTAGACTTGATATGCGACATATCATACGAACAGGCCGGACTGTACGGGAGTGTTACTGATTGGATTCACAGGAGAACGGACAGGCTAGCTTGTTGATCTTCTGATCGCTCAATACCTGGGTGGCTGTTATGTTTAGCTGACCGCTTGCAGCATGTGGGTGTTTTATTTGATTATCACCTGCTACCGGCGTATTGACGATTCTTTAGAGTCCTACACAGAAGTTTCTTGGCTCAGGCAAAACGGAGTAGAGGCACATATGTGATATGCGCAGGACCGAGGATAATGCGATATGAGATACAGTATTATATTCTCGCGATATTTAGATATGAACCGGGACATCGGATCAAGTGTTGATTCGATGAATCGGTACATGATATATTAGTCGGTTATATTCGATATAGCCAGATCGTCGGATCAAGTGTTGATTCGATGATTTAATGTATAATGATATATATGATATATTGTATTACATTATCTAATATTAGCTCGCTTTATTATTTCATTTTCTCACCGGATTAATACATTGATATATATGCGATATATGTTAATTGTATTATTTACTTTTGTTGCAAATATATAATATATATATGTGATATATATTATTGTGACATGATATGATTTATTATGAAACATGTTTAGGGATGATAAATAAGAGATTAGGGTTTGATTAGGGTTAGCTCCTTCTTGTTCATTCTAAAAGGATTTCTTTTTGTCTTGGTTAAGATATTATGGTTGATACTTATCCATGACTCATGCTTAACCTAACCAAACCCTAGCTCTAGTTTATTCTCTACAAAGGTTAAGCCTCTCATCCTTGACCATGGTTCTATAATCAATCATATATTATTATCTACTATTCATCACAAAAGGAATTATCTCATTATTCTTCATCTTCTTCTCTCTTGAGTTTCAAAGAGAGCTCACTTGTGATTACTTTTGTGATGATTTCTTGTGAGAAAATGATATAAAAAGAAATCATAAATACTACTCCATCATCCTCATCTAATCTAGTCCATTAGATTAGGGTGATCACCTCATTAGAGTGAGAGAGCTTGAGCTATTGCAACTTCGACGTAGATCATCGGAGAAAAGGAATACGACAAGCTATCATGGATCGTTCGAGTCGTGGAGCCTCTCTTGAGTCCGGGAGATCGTGGATCGCGGCGAAGGGACTTCTACTCGGAGCTTGTGAAGCGAAGGAGCGGACTACAAAGGTTGTAATCCCTCACACTTAGTAGTAAAGATGTTTACTTGCATGTTAAACCCTAATAATCTAGCAAAGATCCCGGCTTTGGGTTGTTCGGCACGTCTAAAATTTTATTCGGGCATGTTTGATGCCTTATGAACCTTCATAAGAGTGCCTAGGAACCCTACAGTGGTATCAGAGCCTAGCTAGAGCATTAGGCGACGTGTTTACGAAGTTAAAACTCCGATCGAACCCGAACCGACAAAATAAAACCCCTCTCTAGATATTTTTCAAAAACTGTGATTTTTCAGAATTAAAAATTCATAAAAAATTCAGCAGGGAATTATAAGAGTAACAGTGAAAAACGACAGGCTGAACCGTAGGTACTGCCGCGGAACCGCGGTCGGACTGTAGCGTTTGACTTTTTGTTTTCTACAGTTATGACCGTCTCTGTTATTTATAATTTTTGGGTATTTTTAATCTTACTCAAGTGTTGAGCATTCTGGGGTTTATTTTGTAATCGTAGATTCGATCGGAATATTTAAATTCGTTATTTTTCCGGATATTTAGAAACTGTTAAAATGTTCGAACGGATATCATTAACTCAAATTTTTCCCGGCACGAAAAACATTCAAGTGTTGAATTTTTCTCGAGTTTAAATCTTTCCAAAAAAACGTGCATGTGACGTGATGGACCCTCTAGAAGACAACAAACCTTAACTCGATTATGTGGCCGTCTTGAACTGCCTTTTGAACATTCGGGTTTGGGGCAGTACGGCGTGCCACATGTGAGGCGTTGGCTTGACCCTTCTACGGCTGGACCGTTGCTACTGCGACGTATTCTGGAACTTTTGAACTCCGCTTAAGTGTTGAGCTATTTAGGAAATCTTGGGTATTTGATTATTCGATCGGAAAGTTTAATACTATCTATTTATCTGAAATGTGATACAATATGTGGAATTCATAGAGTTAGACATGAAATGCGAAGTATGTGATATTTCGGATTTACGATGTCTAAAGTGATTGTGGATTCCAAATATTGTAGTTTTACAATTTCTTTTCTGTGACCGTAAGTGTAGTATGTAGTTGTATGCCGGTTTTCGTTGCTATACGACAACGACGATCGGTGTATGCATACTTACTTACGTTAATGATATGTGATATTATGTGTTGCTGTGGTATGTTATATTGGTTCGTCGTGTTCTGAATAGCCGGGGGGTTTATGTGGGATGAGGGTTTTTATTTTCATTCATGTAAAATTCATTTGTATGTAATATTCTTTTATTGGGGCACTTCCAGGATGAGGTTGACGTCACCCTTGTATATTATTTACTTTTCCGCATTAGGTAGACCCAAGGAGGGGAGCACAAGTAACCGGGTTCTAGGGTCCAGTGGGAGGCCATCTCAAGAAGTCGAGACCAGGTCTCCTAACCCTAGAATTGGCAGTGTTACTTGTCGTTCTCCTAGGGGTCTTAGGATGTGGGTTTGGCTATTCATCGCGACCGTGGAATCCGTGTTTTATACAGGCTCGTATTGAAAACACGGACGTCCTAGTATATCCAATATTTCATATATGTTCTTCTGCTGCAATGTTCTGTGATGAGATCATATTACTGCCTGAGACGAATGCTTATACTATATATATATATATGCTGATATATAAATATTACTGCTTTCGTTTCTTCTGTGATGCTTAGGAAGCATAAGCTGATGGGATTTTTATTAATGAGATTAATAAAAAGAAAAAGAAACCTAAAAGATGTTGTAGAATCAAAACTTTATAAAAAGGGTAGCTACAGTTTTGCTTTGCATAGCGGTATATATGATATACCCTGCACCTTATTCGATGAGGAAAGAGCCGAGATCCCTTCACCGGGAGTGACCTCTTTAGCGAAACTGACAGATGCTACAAAACTCAGTTTGTCTTTTGATTGCTTTTAGAGTTTTGCTTTGCATAGCGGTATATATGATATACCGTGCACCTTATTCGATGAGGAAAGAGCCGAGATCCCTTCACCGGGAGTGACCTCTTTAGCAAAACTAATGAAAGCCTCAGAAACACTCCATTTCAAAATTTCACATGATTCTACGACGATATCAAGTTCATTACACTCATGGTTTTCTGAAAAACCTGCGTAGCCCTCCGTCAATTCAGATAAGTATTATTTAGTATTCATGCTGCGGTAGTTTGGCATGCGTCAAGACGTAGTGTACGGTAGCTGATTATTACTTATCTGTAGCATGAGATGCGATTGGATTAGGGTATTCGTACGACGTTGTTTGGCATGCGTCAAGGGTCGTACGGGTGGGTTTAATTCAATCACGAATTGTACGGGTTGAACTTGACTAGCGGACTATGGGTTGTTTGGCATGCGTCAAGGTCATAGCACGCTAGGGGCAAAATATATCGGGAATTTCAAGTGTTGAAATTTGCAATGAGATTGCATACCTCCTATGAGATAGTTGGATCCGGATACCCACTGCGAGTAAGAGTTACTCCTGAGAGGGTTTTACACAGGACAATTAGCCGATCAAGTAGGTGTCTAGAAAAGTGTTAACGGGGTTACGCCTCTGGGAAAACGACGTTTACTTTAATTAGGTCCGTGCGATAGCACGGGGAACCTCTCTCAAGTACCGACACTGATTTGGCTGAAAGATTGACAAAATTGTAGGGTGTAATTAATCCCGGCTAATCTTGCCTTTTAGGGTTTGAAGGAAGATTTGATAAAAACAGTGGGAGACATCCTGATTAGATAAGATAATAACCAATCTAATCTTGCAAGAGCATACGCTAAACTATTTTCTTCTCTCTCTCTCCAGGTAGCGACCATGTCAGGCCATAATCAAGATAATAATATGGATGTATTGACTGAACCCGCTTATTATACTGAGCAGGGGAACGCTGGACCCGTTCTTTCTTATAAGAGTTATAAGACTGAACAGAGAATAGGAGAATATCTGGATTCTCAAGCCGCCCAAAAGAACATGCATGTTGATGCATCTTCTTCAGGTGTGTTAGTTATTGAGAACTGTTTCTCAGTTCACCCTACGTCCTGGGTATTAGATACCGGATCAGGATCCCACATATGTAAAATGTTACATAGGCTACGTAAAGGTAGAGAACTGGGAAAAGGTGATCATTCCGTTCAAGTAGGGAATGGGGAAAATATTGCAGCCAAAGCAGTTGGCGAATATCACCTAGTATTACCAAGTGGTGATACACTGATTCTAAATGAGTGCTATTATATACTGAACATGATGTGCAACATTATATCAGTTTCTTTATTAAGTAAAGAAGGATATAATTTTGTAGTACAGGATAATGTTATGAACATATTCCTAGATCAAAAGTTGATTGCATCAGGCTCGTTACATAATGGCATATTCATTATAAATCAAAATACAGTCCTCAATATACAAAACACATACAAGAGGAAGAGTTCAGAAATGAACGAATCCTTCTTGTGGCATTGTACACTTGGTCATATCAATGATACACGACTGGCTAAGTTACATAAAGATGGATATTTGAATCCGTTCGAATTATCATCTTATGATACTTGCCATTCATGTCTCAAAGGAAAAATGACCAAACCTCCGTTTAGTGGACACGGAGAAAGAGTTACGGAACTCTTAGGACTGGTACATAGTAATGTATGCGGTCCCATGTCTACGCATGCCAGGAACGGTTCTTCCTACTTCATTACATTCACTGACGATCTCTCTAGATTCGGACATGTGTTCCTGATGAAACACAAGTCTGAAGCTTTTGAGAAATTCAGAGAATATAAGCACGAAGGAATCAAACGGGCAAAAGTATTAAGATTCTTCGATCTGATCGAGGAGGAGAATACTTAAGCAATGAATTCCAAGATTATCTAAAAGAGAATGGGATTCTCTCTCAGCTCACTCCTCCTTATACACCACAGCACAACGGTGTATCGGAACGGAGGAATCGCACCCTATTAGATATGGTGCGCTCAATGATGAGTACAGCTGAGTTACCTATTTCCTTCTGGGGATATGCGCTTGAGACAGCCATAGACCTATTGAATAGAGTTCCCACCAAATCTGTGCCTACCACTCCATATGAGATATGGAAAGGGAAGAGACCGCATCTTAATTATATTAAGATATGGGGTTGTCCGGCCTATGTCAAAAGGCAAAATCCGGACAAACTCGAGGCAAGATCTGTCTTATGTAAGTTTGTAGGATATCCCAAAAATTCACAAGGGTATATCTTATACCACCCCGAGAAATAAAAGGTGTTTGTTTCTCGACATGCCACTTTCTTAGAAAAAGGTTTTCTTATGAAACAGAATAGTGGCATTGAGGTAGAACTGGAAGAGGTTCCAGCAACACAAACTATAACAGAAGACTTGGTAGAACTAGAGGATTCAGTAGTACCCGATGAACCCCAGCCTCTCCGCCGATCTAGCAGGGTTTCTCATCCACCTGAGAGATACTACGGTTTTCTCATTGATGGTGGAAGTGAGGATTGCATCATGGAAGATGATGACCCAACTAGTTTCGAGCAGGCCATCACGAGTGGTGACTCTGTGAAATGGCTAGATGCAATGCGATCTGAGATGGAATCCATGTACACCAATAAAGTTTGGACTTTAGAAAATGCTCCTGAAGGGGTAAAACCCATTGGGAGCAAGTGGATTTTTAAAAAGAAATTTGGTGTAGATGGAAAAGTTAAGACTTTCAAAGCTAGACTTGTAGCAAAGGGTTTTCGTCAACGACCAGATGTGGATTATGACGAAACCTTTTCTCCAGTGGCCATGCTTAAGTCCATCCGGATCTTACTTGCCATTGTTGCATACCATGACTACGAAATCTGGCAAATGGATGTTAAGACCGCCTTTCTAAACGGTGATTTAGAAGAGTGTGTGTACATGACTCAGCCAGAGGGCTTCGTAGATAGTGGGAGCAGCGGAAAGGTGTGCAAGCTGCTTAAATCCATTTATGGATTAAAGCAAGCATCGCGGAGTTGGAACATCTGTTTTGATGTTGTAGTCAAAGAGTTTGACTTCATCAAAAATATAGATGAACCTTGTATCTATAAGAAGGTAGCAGAGAGTAAGGTTGTCTTCCTCGTATTGTACGTGGATGACATACTCTTGATAGGAAATGATATTCCTATGCTGCAATCAGTCAAGCTCTTCTTATCACAAAGATTCTCAATGAAAGATCTAGGTGATGCCTCCTGCATATTGGGGATTAGGATCTATAGAGATAGATCCAAAAGGATATTGGGATTGTCCCAATCAAGGTACATTGACACCATACTAAAGAGGTTTAGTATGGAAGAATCCAAGCGTGGGAACCAACCCATGATCTCTGGACTCACTCTCTCCAAAGAGATGTCTCCCAAGACTGATTTGGAGAGAGCTCGCATGCAAGGGATACCCTATGCATCGGCAGTAGGCTCTATCATGTATGCGATGCTATGTACCAGACCCAATGTAGCATACTCACTAAGTGTAGTGAGTCATTATCAAGCAGATCCTGGAGAGAGTAACTCGACAGCTGTGAAGAACATTCTCAAGTACTTGCGAAGGACTAGATACATGTTCTTGGTGTATGGTAACGGAGAACTCCGGGTGGAGTCCTTTACCGATTCCAGCTTCCAAAGTGATAAGGACAACTCTAAGTCGCACTCGGGATTTGTCTTTACCCTCAATGGAGGGGCGCTATTTTGGAAGAGTTCCAAACAGGATACCGTTGCAGACTCGACGATGGAGGCTGAATACATCGCTGCCAACGATGCTGCCAAAGAGGCTGTCTGGATGAAGAAGTTCACTAGTGAACTTGGTGTGGTTCCATCCATTGAGCATCCAATACCTCTGTATTGCGTTAACAATGGAGCTGTGGCTTTGGCCAAGGAACCTAGGTCCCATCAGAAGTCCAGACATATTCTGAGGCGGTATCACCTGATCAGGGAGATAGTTGATCGCCGGGAGATCGAGGTCAGGAGAGTAGATACGAAGGACAACACTGCGGATCCACTCACGAAGGCCATTCCCCAGATACAGTTTGAGAGATTATTCGGGATGCTAGGTATGAGATACTACAGCAGCTGACCTTAGTGCAAGTGGGAGATTGTTAGTTATGTATATGCCCTAGAGGCCATTGTTGTACATATGATGTATATTATGATGGATGCTTGGATATATACAGAGAGGATTTTCTTGCTCGTCATGATAGTATGCTTTTTGGTTTCACTTTATTTTAACATGTTGACTTGTATTGGTTTACTGTCTTTCTCTCACATGTTGATAAAGCCCTTAGGATCTGTACTCGACTACTGGGACTATGATGAGATCATACTAGTGGGGCCACGGTAGTCGATGAGTACATCCTATAACTGTTCATAGTCGAGGGTATATCGAGACAGGGCATCGATACACCAGAGTAGACTAGCGTATACGCATCTTGACCCATATGATGGGCGATGGATGATCCCATATCCATCGGTGTTTGACATCAAGGATAGTGTACGGGTGCTCAGTGAAGACTGGGTACACTGGACGGACTCGCCGAGAACTCCCAGATGGTGATATACCATACGTTAGATGGCAGCTCTCCGATGACACTGGTACAGGGTAGTCTGTAGACCCGAGATCGTCATAGAGTCTTGTCTGATTCCCACTGTGCTTTAATTTCTACCTTACCACGTCCAAGAGGGCGTGCAAAACGGTGGCTTTTGGGTACAGTCCCGAATCACATGGAGGCAATGAGCGATAGGAGGGGATTCGTCTCTCCAGGTATAGGGAGTTGATATTGTGCTGTGTTCGATTGGCTATAACTGGAAGTCCCTGGCCAGGGCAGATATAGAGATATACTGGTAAGTGTTACCAATAGTTTCTCGACCTGTTATGAGCCTCACATCGACACGACTTATCGGTTACTGGGGTCTGACGTATACCACCCCTAGACTTGATATGCGACATATCAGACGAACAGACCGGACTGTACGGGAGTGTTACTGATTGGATTCACAGGAGAACGGACAGGTTAGCTTGTTGATCTTCTAATCTCTCAATACCTAGGTGGCTGTTACGTTTAGCTGACCGCTTGCAGCTTGTGGGTGTTTGATTTGATCATCACCTGCTACCGGCGTATTGACGATTCTTTAGAGTCCTACACAGAAGTTTCTTGGCTCAGGTAAAACGGAGTAGAGGCACATATGTGATATGCGCAGGACCGAGGATAATGCGATATGAGATACAGTATTATATTCTCGCGATATTTAGATATGAACTGGGACATCGGATCAAGTGTTGATTCGATGAATCGGTACATGATATATTAGTCGGTTATATTCGATATAGCCGGATCGTCGGATCAAGTGTTGATTCGATGATTTAATGTATAATGATATATATGATATATTGTATTACATTATCTAATATTGGCTCGCTTTATTATTTCATTTCCTCACCGGATTAATACATTGATATATATGCGATATATGTTAATTGTATTATTTACTTTTGTTGCAAATATATAATATATATATGTGATATATATTATTGTGACATGATATGATTTATTATGAAACATGTTTAGGGATGATAATAAGAGATTAGGGTTTGATTAGGGTTAGCTCCTTCTTGTTCATTCTAGAAGGATTTCTTTTTGTCTTGATTAAGATATTATGGTTGATACTTATCCATGACTCATGCTTAACCTAACCAAACCCTAGCTCTAGTTTATTCTCTACAAAGGTTAAGCCTCTCATCCTTGACCATGGTTCTATAATCAATCATATATTATTATCTACTATTCATCACAAAAGGAATTATCTCATTATTCTTCATCTTCTTCTCTCTTGAGTTTCAAAGAGAGCTTACTTGTGATTTCTTTTGTGATGATTTCTTGTGAGAAAATGATATAAAAAGAAAGCATAAATACTACTCCATCATCCTCATCTAATCTAGCCCATTATATTAGGGTGATCACCTTATTAGAGTGAGAGAGCTTGAGCTATTGCAACTTCGACGTAGATCATCGGAGAAAAGGAATACGACAAGCTATCATGGATCGTTCGAGTCGTGGAGCCTCTCTTGAGTCCAGGAGATCATGGATCGCGGCGAAGGGACTTCTACTCGGAGCTTGTGAAGCGAAAGAGCGGACTACAAAGGTTGTAATCCCTCACACTTAGTAGTAAAGATGTTTACTTGCATGTTAAACCCTAATAATCTAGCAAAGATCCCGGCTTTGGGTTGTTTGGCACGTCTAAAATTTTATTTGGGCATGTTTGATGCCTTATGAACCTTCACAAGAGTGCCTAGGAACCCTACAGTTTGGGGGTTATTCGGGGTTATTTCGAACTCGATATTTCGAACATTGTTTAAAGTTTACAGTACATACATTTCTATCTATGACCGTGAATGTCATTAGTGTTAGTTATATGTATGCCCTAGAGGCCATTATTGTACATATGATGTATATTATAGTTGATCCTTGGACATATATAGAGAGGACTTTCTTGCTCGACATGATAGTATGCCATTTGGTTACCTTTATCTTAACATGTAGACTTGTATTGTAATATTTTCTTTCTCCCACATGTTGATAAAGTCCTTAGGATGTGTACTTGACTACCAGGACTATGACGGAGATCATAATAATGGGGCCAGGGTAGTCTACAAGTACATCATTGTTCCTAGTCGAGGGTGTATCAAGACAGGGCATCGATATTCCAGAGTAGACTAGCGTATACGCTTCTTGACCCATATGATGGGCGATGGATGATCCCACATCCATTGGTGTTTGACATCAAAGATGGTATACGGATGCTCAGTGGAGGCTGGGTACACTAAATAGGACTCGCCGAGGACTCCTTTGTGGTAGTATACGTATCGTCAGATAGCAGTCCTCTGGTGACACTGGTACATGTTAGTCTGTAGACCCGAGATCATCATAGAGTCTTGTGTGGCTCCCACTGTTCTTTGATTTCCTCCCTACCACACTCAAGAGGAGTTGTGCAAACAGGTGGATTTTGGGTACAGTCCCGAGTCACATGGAGGTAATGAGCGATAAGAGGGGTTTCGTCTCTCCCGGTATTGGGGGTTGATGTTGCGCTATGCTCGATTGGCTATAACTGGAAGTCCCTGGCCAGGGCTGCTGCTGAGATTTACTGATAAATGTTATCAGTAGTTTCTCGAACTGTTATAGGCCAGACATCGGCATGACTTATCACGTTACTAGGGTCTGACGTTTACCACCCCTAGACATGATATGCGACATATCAGACAAAGAGACTGGACTGTACGGTAGTGTCACTGATATGTTAAATGGAGACTGTGGACAGGTTTTCTTGTTGATCTTCATATCGCTCAATACCCGGGTAGCCGTTACGTCCAGCTAGTACCGCTGACGGCTTATAAGTGTATGATATGATCATCACCTATTGCTGGCATATTGACGAGTCTTTAGAGTCCCACACTGAAGTTCCCTGGTTCAAGCGAAACGAAGTAGGACACATACGTGATATGTGTGTGGGCCTGATTAAATACGAGTATGTGATATCGTATTGTAATCTGGCATTTATCTGTTATCGGTTCGGTTATATGTGATATAACCAGATTATCGAATCAAGTGTTGATTTGATAATGTGATATACAGATGAATGATATTAGTCGGTCATATGTGATATAACCAGATTATTAAATCAAGTGTTGATTTAATAATGTGATATATATTATATATGATATAATTATATCTTAACTAATATCATTAGCTCACTAATTATTCTTCATTATATATATATATTAATATATATGATATATATATAATAATGAAGCATGGCACATGAATTTCTATTTTGTGAAAATAGAAATGAGGTAGAAAATGAGAGCATGGTTGCAAGCATGGGATTTACTTTTGTTTATTCATCTTGACTCACTATTCAAGCATGGTTGCAATTTTATATTGCATAATTCCAAGCTTGAATGAGTGAGGGGTCAAGAGATGTCATTCATTCTAGCTCATTCTCAGCACTTACCCATTTTTCTTGAGTTGCTCCCATGGTTGCGCTCTAGCTTCTTCTTCCTCCTCATGTCATGGTTCAAGTTTCAACCCTCACATGTGATGTGAACGATGAAGTTTGAACACAAACTTGTGAGCTTTTAACATCCCCTACTTCACCATCCTACACTTGACTAGCGATCGAGTGTAGCGTGTTTCCTACGCTAAAGAGTTTAGTGTAAAGGTAGCTTGAGTTGGAGGGACTTCGCGTGGATCATCTTCGGCACGAAGGTCATCGGAGGAAGCTCGTTCAAAGTCTCAAGAGAAGCCTAGTGGAGTCGCGGGACTACTACACGGATGTCACGACCCGAAATTGGCACGTGACGGCCCTTAAACTACGCAACGTCTACAGGCGTAACGCAATTTAAGTAAGCCGAAAACTCAGCAATCTAAACCATCAAAAGTAGTAAGTGATAATAGAAATTTTAAAACCTTTGAAATCTCAACCCAAATTCTTTAAAGTCCAACTTTATTTCCTTTAAAATTTTGACAGCACCTCCTTTGTAAAAACCAGCCCCAAAAATGGGTACAACATAAATATAAGTAAAGCATCCCCAAACGAGAGCAAAAGCATGCCCAAAGGCGGAAAACAACCACCACAACAGTTATACGACGCCGTAGCGAAGAAATAAAAGACGATATATATAAAACTGCATAAAAGACCTCCAAGTCACAAAATAATAATACAATATTGTCCTCACATCAAGTCTCTAAGTCATACAAGATAATGGTAGATGGAGAGTACAGGATACAACGAATATTCAATGAACATAAACGGATAACCACAAAACCCACCTAAGCAAAACTGCACGCTATGAGCTGAAGCGGTATCCGCAGCAAAAGATGATACGATAGATGAGAATAGCCCTGCCTCTGACTACTGTGAGGAACAACCTGCAGAACACGGTAGCATAACGAGGGTGAGTTGCCAACTAGTGAATAGTAAATAACATATGAAGGTAATCGCAAGTATGCACGTACAGCGTGAATCTAACATATGCAACTAATAGCAATAAAAGGTCATATGAATGCAACACTCATGAAAGGTACTCTAGCAGGTACAACTAATACATGAAGCAATGCATAAACAATAAATGCGGAGTATGGGATAAAACATGTCATTCCCACGGAATCCTGACATCGTGGTAGGACACAAAGTCCATCAAGACAATCCAAATCCCAATTTCCTCAAATCAGCCCCCAAATTGGCTCTCATATCATGTAAGTCTCATAAATCCTGAATGTACAATATCAAGTAAATCTCATATATCCTGAATGTACAAATCAAGTAAATCTCATATATCCTGTATCCAATATCAAGTCAATCTCATATATATCATGTATCCAATATCAAGTTAATCTCATATATATCCTGTATCCAATATCAAGTCAATCTCATATATATCCTAAGTATATTTGCATGAATAATTATGATGATGTATATAAATTGATATGTATACATATATATTAGCGTCTCATTCCACTAATATATATATGCATATATAACAGCGTCCCATTCCACTGTTATATATACTTAGGAGTAAAAATATCATGAAAACCTGTATCAAGCATCGACACATAAAGGCTGATCTATCAGGTGCTGTCACGACGACTGGCTCCATGATAGGTACGTATCATACGCTATTCTGAAAACTCGAGTGCCCAGCTTCGACCCTCGTCTTTTGACGTATCCATACGTACATGACTCCCGTCGGTATCCCCACGAAAACCGCCGAGTCATAAATACTGTCACCGGTAGGTATGGTTCCCCCACTAACTCATCGTATGCTCCACAAAATTCTTGCCCCGGGGTACCTCCGGGCCCCACCGAGTACCCGCACACAACCCCCTCCTTTCCTCGCGTGGGGTATATATATATATCAGAACCGATAAATCTCATTGTGAATGCGGAAATATCATATCAAGAGAAACCGGGTTTTTCAAATAATGCATAATTTCATGAAACTACCACGGTCCTAAAATCCAAAAAACATCATGAAAAATCCATATCTTAATACGAAAATCTATGAATATAATATATGCAACATAAAACTGTAATGTGAGCATATAAAGGAAAAGCCGCTAATTAACTGCAACAAGTTAATATATAATTCATACGGTTCCTAATTTCTACAAGTCTATATAACATCAAATAAAGGTAAACATGTAGCTATTGCCAGATATATGTATAAACATAAAGTATAGCAAGGTATATGTATCTACCTATCAGTAATGATGTAATATACCCTCCAGGTATATGTGAAGTATGTATACAAGGTATACATGTAGCTATGTCATTATGTGTGAAATATACCTATCACTAATGGTACAATACCATATAGGTATACAGGTAACTATCATGTAAGCATGTCAAGGCATATGTGTAAGCATGTAGGTATACAGGTATGCTATAAGTCATATGCAACAAGGAATATGAATCAATGTCTCAATGTCCCTAACCAAACAATATCATATAGGTATGTGTGTTGTGCATGTCATGGTAATTATTGACGGTGTGTGTGGCATACAATCAGTGCTCGTGCAACATGAGCCGTCAATAATAGTGCAGTTTCCTAAGGGTACAAGTCCAAGCACAACAAATAACTAAGCAACAAGGTGTATGCGCAACTCTATATATGAAATAGAATATGCGACAATATCATAACATCTCTAGCCCAGACGCATAACGCTATGCGGGCGATTCCCCTGTAGATGTTAAATCTACTCACCAACGCTTCTGGCTAGGTAAAGCCTACCACCTGTTTTCCCTTCTTCGCGGCGTCCGAAGTCCCGGCCTGCGAACCTAAAGCATAACACAACAAAACAAGTATATATTAGCAATAGACCCGAAACACGTACAAACTACACTGACCAACGCGACAACACAAACGTACTCTCAAGTGTTCGTATTATAGCTAACGTGCATAGCGACACTACGAAACCAACTCAGAGCAACAGAACACAGAACACGAACCGTATCGGATAACGTAACGCGTGAAACGAAACACAAGAAATACGCAAAGTGGTCCCAGATTTTGCTATACCAACAATCTGTAAAAGTTGCAAGTACCATGAGACCACAAACAACCCCAGAAACCCCTACACCAAAATCCAAACCCTAACCCCCTAGTCTGGCCGCAATTTACGGCCAGAAGCAATTTATTTGCGGCCTAGTCAAGAGGAATGGCTCGTATTTTGTGTAAGTCCACGCTAGCGCCCCGGCAGTCTACAGACGCCAAATGCGGAACAAAAACTTTTAACTTGGCGCTATCGTATACTTTAACCCGGATCTGCCATTATTGCTAAACTAACAAACTGTAAAGAGTGTAGAATGGTTATACCGAACGATCCGAGTCCTTCGTTCTTCAACCATCATCCCACGCTCCGTTGCGGCTGCTCCGATCTCGTCGATCGCCAATCTCCTCGTCGAGGTGGCACCACATGATCGGTTCTTCAAACGGGCTCCCGCCTCTGACTCAAGGCAACTCGATCGTCAAGTTTGCTAAAAGAGACGACCAAGATTGATGTAGAGAATGAGTAGATGACTTTGTCTCACTTCGTCCAAATCCGTGGACGATCGGTTAATGAAGTTGCCGTGGAAATCGGGTGATGGAATGAAATGAACTGTGAATTCCATACACCCCAAAACTATCATATCATTTCTAACCGATGAAAAAACAACCCTCAGAGAGAGAGAGGAGGGGCCGGCCTCTTATAAAGAGAGGGGGGAGTAGAGTGAAGGAGAGGGAGGGTGAGAATAGCATACAACCTTATCATAACCAAAAGATCAAGCATAAATATCTTAATGAAAACAAAACTTCTTTGAAATCAAAGCATGAATCACCCTCCACCTCACCAAAACTAGAATCTTCTAGAACCTTCTAGAAGCATGACTCATTCCAACTGAAGAAAAGATAAATCCGTCTTTAACCGAATGTTAAAAGACGGCTGATAGAAAACTGGAAACTGGCAACTTCCAAAAGTGATCCTGAAACGAATTTCAGGACAACCCCGAAACTGTATAAATATACCCGCATTTATATTACGACCGAATACAAATGCAACTGAGACAAAGATATTATACCTACTCAATATAATACTTGGATCCGGCTTAAACCAAAGCCGACCAGTATCATCTGTCCGAAAATCGACACGTGCGTAAACGCACGTGCATTTTCCGAACCCTGCCATAAAACCATACGGCCTCTACAACGTTTCGCCCGAACTTGGGAAACTGCCTGTGGGGGACTCTAATGACTCGTCAGCACCCTGGCAGTGGGTTTAACCACAAACCGTCAGCGGCACTAGCTATGCGTAACGGCTGCCCATGGACTGACCTCAAGGGTGGCCGAGGAGCGAACTCAAGGGAGACCGATGAGCGAACTCCTCCGAAAACCCTACTGAGCCTAACAGTGACAATGTATATACAGTCCGGTCCGTTCGTCAATGAGTATCGCATATCCGCCTAGGGGGCTAGTAACGTCAGACCCCCAATAGCAGTATAAGTCGTGTCGGAGTGAAGCCCAATAACACCCTGAGATACTACTGGAGTACCTACCAGTAAATCTCCTGCCACGGCCGTGGGCTTTGTGTAATGGCTCTCCTAGACACTGCACGATCTCGCCCCCAATACCGGGAGAGACGAATCCCCTGCCGATCCGCTCACGTGCCTCCATATGGCTCGGGACTGTACCCAAAAGCTACCTGTTTGCACGACTCCTTTGAGCCGTGGTAGGGTAGAAATCAAAGCACAGTGGGAACTCATACGAGACAAATGACGACCTCAGGTCGATGAACTAACCTGTACACATGTCACCAGGGAACTGCTATCTGACGGTAGATATAATACTAACTAGCAGATTCCCGGCGAGTCCTGTCCGGTGTACTCATAACCCAATGAGCACCTGTATACATCTTAGGTGATCCAACTACACCAGTGGCTTGTGAGACCGGCCACCGCCCCTCGTCGGGGTCTCGACTGTATACACTAGTCTACTCCGGAGTATCGATGCCCTGTCTCGAAACTCCCACGACTAGGGACCACAATTAAGGATATGCATATAAACTACCCAACTCTCACGTATATGATCGCCATCATACTGTTGGTAGTAAAGCAAGATCCTAAGGGCTCTATCAAAGTGTAACATGCAATCAGTCACCTGAACATGTACACGACTGATAAAGGCAAACCAGATAGCATACTATCATTTCGAGTAAGACTGTCCTACCGGGATAGGTCCTCCGCAATCATTGCAATCACGTACCTGCGATCCAATAATTGACTATGAGGGCACTATCTCCAACAATCTCCCACTTGCACTCAAGGCTAATATTGCGATGTCGACTACTCACAGCCCGTGTGAAACCGAACATCCAACTCCTCTACTAATCAGTTTCACAAAGCCCGTTTGTAAAACTATTGTGTTCGAGAAATAGCCTTAGTGAGTGGATCCGCCTAGAAGTATCTTTCTATATCCCTCTTAATCTCAAGTTCGCGGAGAAAGCCATCTCCCGAATTGAGTAGTACCTGTCTTAGAATATGCCTGGATATCTGATGGGACCTTAGTTCATAAATGAACTCCATATCCAAACTTCTTAGACTGTATGGATCACTGAACCTAATCAGTATCCGGCACCATGCCACCCACAGTATCCTCTGGAACCACCTGTCCATAATACTGTCCTTCGTCAGAAGGAAAACTAAAACTCTGACAATCACTCTGTCATCCATGTCACCTTTGAAGCCTGGAATGATAATCGTCTCCCGAAGGAGGCTGCCGTCATCAAATCCGTAGAACATGTACTTATGTTCTAAAACTGCTTCCTTATGTTTCTCCAGGATTGGATTAATACAAACTCATTGCAACTAGTGCAAAAACAACATTTGGTGTGGTACTTGACATCTCATGATTGACTCAATTGCCTAAGCAAGTGATCTGCCAATCATGCACATCCCTCTCCCCTTTAGTCTATACGACACCTTTAGAGAAGGTGACTCCATCACCTGCAGGTACACCACCATGCTAGGAGTCAACTATTCCAAAAACCATTAGAATATCTGTCAAAGTACCCACATTGGGAAACTACCCAAATCCAGATCTAAAACCATAGATCCAGAAACCAGAATGTCAAATATTATATCCATATCCTGTCTGGAGAAACAACTGTGTGACGACCACAGTCCAACCGATCGTAGTATAGGAATTTTACTTCCTACTCTGTGTATGTCATCCAGATACCATGACATCACAGCCTACTACCTTCTTAACTGATCCATCCCCTATTCTGATTGAAGTCAAACCCATGACTGTCACATCAAAATCAGATGATTTATCTCCGCTATAACTGCTCAAGTCTATAAATAGATATAAGCATCTTGCCCACTATGCTTCCGCTGCTCCCACTGACTACGACAACCCTCCTACCGGGTCTCATATCCTGGAACAACAGTAGTGTCAAGTCTGGGTAGATAAGAACCTCCCTGTCACCGTCCTTGAGCCTACCGAAGTACCTCTCGGGTGTCTGAGGTTACCTACCATACCTGCGGAGTGGCTATTGGAATGTCAAACCTGATTGAATGTATAGGTCCTATTAAATTTTTCCGTAATCGTTCGCGGTTCTGGAATCACTTCCATTTCTACCATACTCCCACTACTGTTTTCTGAAAAAGATCCATTTTTACTAAAACTGTGGCAAGTCAAGAACAATATCACTATTGATCTTCCAAATGGTAGAATATCAACCCTCGTCATAGCCAGGGTCAACCCACAAACAGCCATTACAGAAACGTGCCCTGAGTTATCCAGTGTCTGGTTTTAATCATAAGCTGGACAACTCCCCGTACCTTAATTTCTTTTAAGGTACGATCCATTCTATATCCAATACAGAAACTTTGGCACTTATTTAATTGGAACCATATTCGAATCATGCAGCTGTCTCCAGTGCATATCAACTTTAATGGAAAGAGGCTAATCAGCATTACTCAACTTAGGAATCCATCCAATTGTGAGTAACCTGAAAGAGAAACACGTTTCTCAAAACCATCACTATCATCTGAATACCATTCACAAGAATCTACATCTTCGATCTCTTTGAAGAATCCCGATACTTGTGATACCTGGTTCTCTACTTTATTCTTATACCCACAACTTCTCAAAACTTAGACCTTGTATTTCTACGAAACACTTGTCTAAATACTAGAGAAGTTATAAGTAAACAGAATATAGTACGAGGACCTACCCCTTTGTCCTAAAGGACACTTGGACAACATACAATACTCTGTATAAGTCCGCTGAGTTGAACAACTCTAAACCTGTGCGTTGTAGGTGGAAAACTGTACCCTGGCAATTTCCTCAAATATCACCAATTACAACGAATTCCGATATAATGAGGATGATCACCTAATTCCCAATATCTTACTCCCACTCATCATCTGTAAAACCATACAGATATGAGAATGAAACCTGGTAAATACATACCCTTGGAGTAAGTGTCTAATCGGGAAAACAGTTTTTCCTTTAACAATGCACTGAAACATGAAAATGTTTCGTAGGGGTATCCTGGTATTCATAGCAATGCCTCTTCCATAATCCAATTCATGACTTCAACCGTATATTTTATTGCCGTCTCTCCAAATCCCTTTATTTGTCTTTAGTCGTTACCTTCTGTACACCATCGTTAGGCTAAATGGTTTTCTTCCTTCCCTACCGTTCGGCACCAGCCTATGGTTTGGAAGAAGACTATCCAGTAAGCATAATAGGTGTACCCTCCTAAACCAAGGAGTACTCGCATCTCGAGAGAAGGTGATGATAAAAGACAACTGAATAATACCTTATTCTTTTAAAGGTGAAATAGGAGTGGCGATGAAGTACGCGGTTTTGGTCGTGAATGATATCAGTCGCAATTTACTTTGCCCTCTTTCTAATCCCTTTATTTTGTCTTTACATATTACCTTCTGCACACCCTACTTAGGCTAATTGGTTTTCTTCATTCCCTACCTTTCGGCACCAGCCTATGGTTTGGAATAAGACTATCCAATAAGCGTAATAGGTGTACTCTCCTAAACCAAGGAGCCCTCGCAACCTGAGAGAAGGTGATAATAAAAGACAACTGAATAAGCCAATTCTATTTCTCCTGAACCTGAGCCGGGATCCATCCTCGAAGAAGTCCCTTCGAGTTCGTATATAACCATACGATGGATCTATCCAATGGAAGTGGATATCCGTAGTTTATACGGGTGTTCTGAGAAATACAAAGGGTAAAAGAAGGAGTGGCAATGACTTATGCAACTTAGACAATCCAAAAGCCAGTATTTTAAGAAGGTTCGGTTAACCTGGTCACTGAGTCATAGTCTAGGGTCGGTCAAAGGTCGCTGCCAAAGAGAGAGAGAGAAAAGAAACACTCTGCGTGCACTCTAACCTAGATCAGAATGGTCATCATTTTATCTAATCCGGAAAACTTCCCACTGTCCTGTCAAATTCTCCTCCAAACCTAAAGAAGAATCAATCGGGATCACCCGAAGAGTAAACCAACTCATCAGTGGGAATCAGGATCCAACTCTCATCGCATGATAACGTGATGGAATGCATCCACGTTACTCATACTCCAGAAGGTATGCGCATACTCGGCAAGTTTCAGTTTCTTTAGAAACTCCTGATATAGTTTTTGCCCCATGCTCTTATAACCTTGGCTTTGGTCAAAATGTCATAAGTCACATGCCAAGTTCTACCCATCACTATCTTGTCAATTTGAACCCACCCGCACATGCCCCTGACTTTGGCCAATCGGCAGAACGACTGTCCCAAACTAACTCATCTATCTATGCAACAATTGAATACCCAGCAGCTACCAAACACTATGCCTTAACTTTGGCTAAAATGCATAGCTTGAATACTACTGAATACCCAAAAGAAGTGACGGAGGGCTACGGCTGGTTTTTGGCGAAAAACCTTTAGCGTAGTGAACTTGATATCGCTGAAGGAACCTGATAGCTTTTTAAAATATAGTGGCGAAAACCTTTTGCTAAAGAGGTCACTCCCTGTGAAGGGATCTCGGCTCTTTCCTCGTGGAATGAGGTGCAGGATATTCCACTGAATACCGCTATGCAAAGCAACATGTAATCGACTATAGTGAAGCTATTACTCTGACGCAAACTTCTGTCCAAGGGGTCGGTCCCGGTGAAGGGATATCGGCCCTTGCCTCGTCGAATGAGGTGCTGGATATTCCACTGAATACCGCTATGCAAAGCAACTTGTAATCGACTATAGTAAAGTTATTACCCTGACGCAAACTTCTGTCCAAGGGATCTTTCCCGGTGAAGGGATATCAGCCCTTGCCTCGTCGAATGAGGTGCTGGATATTCACACCGAATACCGCTATGCATAACAAAAGGAAACGTCTTTGCAATAACACTTTTTAAATTGTTCCAACAACTGTAAACAGGTTTGTTTTACTTTGCGTTGATCAGAATCAACGCAGTCCCATCAATCAATCACACCAGAAAAGAACGAAAATAAAATGTACGTATATGCCATCCGCATTCGTCACTGGGTCCCGTCATCACCCGTTAGGTTACTTAACTAACGACAGAGCGGGGACTGGACTAGCGCGGGTGTAAAACATATACAACATCTAATAGTATATAAACCAATATACATAATCGCTCCAGGCGTGATAATATGCAACATTACAGAAAAGTAATAAGCATCACAGAACAATACAGATATCTGGGATCCCCGAGTTTCACAGAGCCGCTGCTGAAACTCGACGTTCCCCTGTCGTGTGGATAGCCTGTGCAATGAAACCTAGACCCCTACGGGTGCGGCAAGTTACCCGCCAAGACCTGAAGCGAGGCAGCCCCCACAGCATAGTGAATGGAACACCCGGCACTTCACGGAATCCGGTAAGCTTGGGCACCCCTCCTTGGGTCAACCTGTACCCCCTACGAGTGCGGCGAATAGTCTGCCAATTCTGAAGTGGGACCCCTCTGCCTCTCAAAGCCATGAGCTGCGGACCCGCTGCCCCCCCAGAACCCGGCTATCCGTGCACTCCGTCTCGGGGTAAAACCTAGTACAGTAATGAAAAATAGTACAATAGGTACATCGACCGCAACCTGGTCGTGCCCCAAAAAGAATATTATACAACAGGCAGTGACGGCTGTCCACAAGTTGGACGCTCGCCCCGCAATATCAAATGTACAAATAAACTCAAACTGTACTACCATTGCACACTGCTATCCACCACGACAAATCCGCAACATTACAGCACAACACAGAACATCAACGCGAATGTCACGTTCGCAAACCCGTCTAAAAGAACTATAGCAATCAAACGCGGTTTACCGATCAAATGACATTCCCGGTCGGAGATATAATGTAAGCACTGTAAACTAACGTGTTTAAATTTCGATCGACCAAAGACCAAATTTCAAAAAGTGGGCCCCAAAGCTTACTGGTGAACAGTAACAAAATCTGGGCCAAAACTTTATATACCAAAAACCCCAAAATTCCAAACAGAACCCACTGAAAAAAAAATTGGAGCACGTGCTCCTCACATGGCCGCGGATGCGCGGCCAAACCATGGGTTTGGCCGCCCTTCCGCGGCAACTTGGAGGAGTCACGACTCCAAATTTCGTCGTGGGTCTTATAATTCTCTGCACGGATTTTTAAGACATCCAGAAATCAATTTTGAGACTGTTTAAATTCAACAGAAACTGTCAAGTAAGGAAAATGATATTTTTGGCAGTTTTCGATTTTCGGTCGGATCGATGTTTTGAACGCGTTAGCACAAGTTAGTATAGCAAAATGGTTAGGCTCTGATACCACTGTAAGTCCACGCTAGCGCCCCGGCAGTCTACAGACGCCAAATGCGGAACAAAAACTTTTAACTTGGCGCTATCGTATACTTTAACCCGGATCTGCCATTATTGCTAAACTAACAAACTGTAAAGAGTGTAGAATGGTTATACCGAACGATCCGAGTCCTTCGTTCTTCAACCATCATCCCACGCTCCGTTGCGGCTGCTCCGATCTCGTCGATCGCCAATCTCCTCGTCGAGGTGGCACCACATGATCGGTTCTTCAAACGGGCTCCCGCCTCTGACTCAAGGCAACTCGATCGTCAAGTTTGCTAAAAGAGACGACCAAGATTGATGTAGAGAATGAGTAGATGACTTTGTCTCACTTCGTCCAAATCCGTGGACGATCGGTTAATGAAGTTGCCGTGGAAATCGGGTGATGGAATGAAATGAACTGTGAATTCCATACACCCCAAAACTATCATATCATTTCTAACCGATGAAAAAACAACCCTCAGAGAGAGAGAGGAGGGGCCGGCCTCTTATAAAGAGAGGGGGGAGTAGAGTGAAGGAGAGGGAGGGTGAGAATAGCATACAACCTTATCATAACCAAAAGATCAAGCATAAATATCTTAATGAAAACAAAACTTCTTTGAAATCAAAGCATGAATCACCCTCCACCTCACCAAAACTAGAATCTTCTAGAACCTTCTAGAAGCATGACTCATTCCAACTGAAGAAAAGATAAATCCGTCTTTAACCGAATGTTAAAAGACGGCTGATAGAAAACTGGAAACTGGCAACTTCCAAAAGTGATCCTGAAACGAATTTCAGGACAACCCCGAAACTGTATAAATATACCCGCATTTATATTACGACCGAATACAAATGCAACTGAGACAAAGATATTATACCTACTCAATATAATACTTGGATCCGGCTTAAACCAAAGCCGACCAGTATCATCTGTCCGAAAATCGACACGTGCGTAAACGCACGTGCATTTTCCGAACCCTGCCATAAAACCATACGGCCTCTACAACGTTTCGCCCGAACTTGGGAAACTGCCTGTGGGGGACTCTAATGACTCGTCAGCACCCTGGCAGTGGGTTTAACCACAAACCGTCAGCGGCACTAGCTATGCGTAACGGCTGCCCATGGACTGACCTCAAGGGTGGCCGAGGAGCGAACTCAAGGGAGACCGATGAGCGAACTCCTCCGAAAACCCTACTGAGCCTAACAGTGACAATGTATATACAGTCCGGTCCGTTCGTCAATGAGTATCGCATATCCGCCTAGGGGGCTAGTAACGTCAGACCCCCAATAGCAGTATAAGTCGTGTCGGAGTGAAGCCCAATAACACCCTGAGATACTACTGGAGTACCTACCAGTAAATCTCCTGCCACGGCCGTGGGCTTTGTGTAATGGCTCTCCTAGACACTGCACGATCTCGCCCCCAATACCGGGAGAGACGAATCCCCTGCCGATCCGCTCACGTGCCTCCATATGGCTCGGGACTGTACCCAAAAGCTACCTGTTTGCACGACTCCTTTGAGCCGTGGTAGGGTAGAAATCAAAGCACAGTGGGAACTCATACGAGACAAATGACGACCTCAGGTCGATGAACTAACCTGTACACATGTCACCAGGGAACTGCTATCTGACGGTAGATATAATACTAACTAGCAGATTCCCGGCGAGTCCTGTCCGGTGTACTCATAACCCAATGAGCACCTGTATACATCTTAGGTGATCCAACTACACCAGTGGCTTGTGAGACCGGCCACCGCCCCTCGTCGGGGTCTCGACTGTATACACTAGTCTACTCCGGAGTATCGATGCCCTGTCTCGAAACTCCCACGACTAGGGACCACAATTAAGGATATGCATATAAACTACCCAACTCTCACGTATATGATCGCCATCATACTGTTGGTAGTAAAGCAAGATCCTAAGGGCTCTATCAAAGTGTAACATGCAATCAGTCACCTGAACATGTACACGACTGATAAAGGCAAACCAGATAGCATACTATCATTTCGAGTAAGACTGTCCTACCGGGATAGGTCCTCCGCAATCATTGCAATCACGTACCTGCGATCCAATAATTGACTATGAGGGCACTATCTCCAACATTTTGAGGGTAGATTCTTGGTCACTACACTAGGTCACTGTGAAGGGAACTTTTGCAACAAATATCTGGTTTGATAGCAGATCATCCGAGACCCAAAACTACACTAAAAATACGATATTTACCCGAAACGAAACAAAACGCGTTCTGAACTGAAACTAATAAGCTACACTACACAAAAAAACACTTAACTAACAGAAAGAGATCATTACCTATCCAAAACAACTTAAAGATCCTAGCTTTTCAAGCTCCAAGGCATCCATGAGGCAAAACTAGGCAAAAGATGTGATTTTTGTGAAATTGTGAAGTTTTTGTTAGTTATATGTATGCCCTAGAGGCCATTACTGTACATACGATGTAAATTGTATTGGATGCTTGGACATATATAGGGAGGACTTTCTTGCTCGACATGATAGTACACTGTCTGGTTGCTATCTTAACATGTACTCTGATTGTCTCTATGTTACATGTTGATAAAGCCCTTAGGATGAGTACTTGACTACCAGGACTATGATGCGGATCATACTAGTGAGGACGGTGTAGTCGCCAAGTACATCCTTCAAAAGTTCCTTGTCGTGGGAGTACCAAGACAGGGCATCGATACTCCAGAGTAGACTAGCGTATGCGCTTATTGACCCATATGATGGGCGATGGATGATCTCATATCCATTGGTGTTTGACATCAGAGAAGGTATACGGGTGCTCAGTGGAGACTGGGTACACTGGACGGACTCGCCCTGAACTCCCAGATGGTATTATACCTCACGTCAGATGGCAGTTCTCTGGTGACACTGTTACAGAGTAGTCTGTAGACCCGAGATCGTCATAGAGTCTTGTGTGATTCCCACTGTGCTTTGATTTCCATCATACCACGTCCAAGAGGGCGTGCAAAAAGGTGGCTTTTGGGTACAGTCTTGAATCACATGGAGGCAATGAGCGATAGGAGGGGATTCATCTCTCCCGGTAAAGGGAGTTGATGTTGCGCTGTGTTCGATTGGCTATAACTGGAAATCCCTGGCCAGGGTTGCTGAGATTTACTGGTAAGTGTTATCAGTAGTTTCTCGAACTGTTATAGACCTCATATCGACACGACTTATCAAGCTATTAGGGTCTTACGTTTACCACCCCTAGGCGAGATATGCGATCAGACGAAGAGACCGGACTGTACGGGAGTGTTACTGACTGGATTCACAGGAGAATGTACAGGCTTGCTTGTTGATCTTATGAGCGTTGAATACCTGGGTGGTTGTTACGTTTAGCTGACCGCTTGCAGCTTGTGGGTGTTTGATATGATCATCACCTACTGCCGGCGTATTGACAATTCTTCAGAGTCCTATACAGAGGTTTCTTGGCTCAGGCAAAACGGAGTAAGAGCACATATATGATATGTGCGGGACCGAGAACAAAACGTGTATGTGATACCATATTAGATTCTCAGCGATGAGATATCGGCCGGGTATATGTGATATAGCCGGGTCATCGGATCAAGTGTTGATTCAATGAACTGATACAGATTATATTAGTCGGTTATTTGTGAAATAGCCGGATTATCGGATCAAGTGTTGATTCGATAATTTAATGTATAATTATATATTTGATATATTAAATTACATTAACTGATATAAGCTCACTAAAAGATTCTTTTTCTCACACGAGTAATACATTGATATATATGCGATATATATTAATTGTATTATTTTATTTTGTTACAATGAATATTGTATATGTGATATATAATATTGTAACATGTTAGGGTTATTAATGCAACATGTTTAGTGAAGATTAAACATGGTTAGGGTTTGATTTGGGTTAATCTATTCTAGAACCTTCTAGAAGGTTTTATTTTGTTTTGTGCAAAGATATTTGTTTTGATATTTTGCAAGATATTTGTTTAACCCAACCAAACCTTTAACCTTAGTTAAATCTCTATAAAGGTTACTTGAACCATGGTTGCATTTCTAACCTTATCATCACTTTCATTATTCATCACAAAAGGATTACTCTTCTTCTTCTTCTTCCTTGAGCTTTTGAAAAGCTTTCTATGTTTTTCTTATGTGATGAAAATGAGTGAGTTAATGAAAATAAATGAGAGGTAAAATCCTACTTCATCATCCTAATCTATCCTATCCATTTAGATTAGGGTGTTCACTTCATTATGTGAGTGAGAGCTTGTGTTAATGAAACTTCAAGGTAGATCATCTTTGTTGTCGAAGATCGGAAGCAAGCTTGCATCTTTCTCTTCGTGGAGCCTCTCGAGAGTCGGGAACTTGATGATCACAGCGAAGGGACCACAATATGGAGCTTATGAAGTGAAGGACCGGACTACAAAGGTTGTAATCCCAAACTCTTAGATGTTAAAGTGTTTAACATGCTTTGTTTCGCCTAATCTCTCGTCTAAGATCTTGGTTTAGGGTTGTTCGGCACGGCTAAATTTTCAATCGGGCATGGTTGATACCTTATAGACCCTTGTGCGTGTGCCTAGTAACCCTACAGTGGTATCAGAGCCAAGCTAGAGTTTTAGGCGAAGTTTAAAGTCCGTTCTAACCCTGAAACTCCAAAACATACCCTTCTCTAGAAATTTTGTAAAAATGTTGATTTTTTCATATTAAAAATACATTAAAAAATCAGCAGGGAATTCTAAGGTTAACCCTACAACACGTGCCCCCAAGGCTCCCAAAGCGCCGCGGAACCGCGGCAAGAACATGCTTGCCGCGGCGGTTCCGCGGCCAAAAATGTGAAATGGGGACACGTGTTTCTACAGTATTATCCGTAGGTGTTTCTTCTTCTTTCTGGGTATTTTTAATTTATACTCAAGTGTTAAGTTTTCTGGGTTGTATTGGGGACTCGTTGATTCGATCGGATAATTTAACTTCGTTTATGTTTTTTCCGGATAATTTTAGAAACTGTTAAAAAGTTCGAACGGATATCAATAACTCACTTTTTCCCCTGTCGGAAAATTTTTCAAAAGTTAGATTTTTTCTCGAGTTTGAAACTTCCGGAAAATCTTGCAAGTAACGCGGTGGACCCTCTAGAAGAACACAAACCTTAATTCGATTATGTGACCGTCTGAACCGCCTCTGAACCTTAGGGTTTGGGGCAGTACGGTGTTGCCACATGTGAGGCATTGGCTTGACCCTTCTATGGCTGAACCATTGGTACTGTGGCATGTGATGGATATTTTTTTTTGAACTCCGCTCAAGTGTTGAGCTATTTGGGAAATCTTAGGTGTTTGATTATTCGATCGGAAAGTTTAACACTGTCTTTTTATCTGGAATGTGATACAATATTTGGAATCCACAGGTAGTTATGAGATAACTAATTTGAATGTTATAAATCTAGCAGTTTAGTCTCAGATGATCGGTTGCCACGGAATTTTGATGTGATCAAAAGTCCGTCGCAATCACGTAGCGTACGCGGATACTCGCCGGGTAAACTTAATAGACAGCCACGCTCCAAAGCCCTGACCAAGTGACTGGAGGAGAACCCCGTCGCCAAAAGCATCCGTTCGGGTGCTCGCAGCAGCGGTGTTCCGCCTTAGTGCACTTCGTCGGCGGCATCCAGGGGTGCGGCCGTCTACTAAAGTTTGCTAAGAGCATTCGATCAGAATGTCGGGAATCTTGTTGAATTGCCCGACTAGATATTGAAAAGTGTTTTCGGTAATGAGACTAAAATGCGAGGTTTATAATTGTTAGGCATGCGATGTCGAAGGAATTCATTTGGTTAGGCATGCGATGTCTAAGGAGGTTGCGGATTCCAACTTTGTAGTTTTACACTTTCTTTTCTGTGACCGTAAGCGTAGTATGTGGTGTATCGCCGGCTTCGTTGCTATACATCAACGACAATCGGGATACGCATACTTGCTTATGTTGATGATATGAGATATTATGTGTTGCTGTGATATGTTATATTGGATCGTCGCGTTTTGAATAGCCGGGGGTTTTATGTGAGATGAGAGTTTTTTCTTTTTCATTCATGTAAAATTCATTTGTATGTAATATTCTTTTATTAGGGCACTTCCGGGCTGAAGATGATGTCACCATTGTATATTATTAACTTTTCCGCATTAGCTAGACCCAAGGTGGGGAGCACAAGTAATCGGGTTCTAGGGTCTAGTGGGAGACTATCTCGAGGAGTCGAGACCGGGTCTCCTAACCCTAGAATTGGCAGAGTTGCTTGCCGCTCTCGTAGGGGTCTAGGGATGTGGGTTTGGCTATTCATCGCGACCGTGGAATCCGTGTTTATACAGGCTCGTATTAAAACACGGAAGTCCTAGTATATCCAATATTTCATATATGTTCTTCTGCTGCAATGTTCTGTGATGAGATCATATTACTGCCTGAGACGAATGTTTATATTATATATATGAGATATATGTTATATTGCAGATTTCGTTTCAAATGCGATGCTTGTGAAGGATAATAAAATGGGACTTCATTAATGAGATTAATGAAACTAAAAGAAACCTAAAGATGTTATAGGAACTTGCTTAAAAACTGGTAGCTCTAGTTCTTGCTTTGCATAGCGGTGTTCTTTGTAGAACATCCAGCACCTTATTCGATAAGGAAAGAGCCGAGATCCCTTCACCGGGAGTGACCTCTTTAGTGAAACTAGTAGATACTACAAACTCGGTTTGTCTTTTGATTGCTTCTATAGTTTTTGCTTTACATAGTGGTATTTGTGAAATATCCTGCACCTTATTCGATAAGGAAAGAGCCGACGATCCCTTCACCGGGAGTGACCTCTTTAGCAAAACTAGAAAAGGCCTCAAAAACATTCCATTTAAAATCACTCGATTCTACAACGATATCAAGTTCATTACGCAAAGGGTTTTCTTAAAAACCCGTCGTAGCCCTCCGTCATTTCAGATAAGTAATAGTTAGTATTCGTACTACGTTTGTTGACCTCTGTCAAGGCGTAGTGTGCGGTAGCTGATTAGTGCTTATCTGTATAAGCATATGATGTGATTGATTTAGGGTAGTCGTGCGACCTTTTTGACATCTGTCAATGGTCGTGCGGGTAGGTTTACTTCAATCAGGAAATGACGGGTTGAACTTGACTAGCAGCCTATGGTTTGTTGTCCTCTGTCAAGGTCATAGGACGCTTGGGGTAAAATATTATTGGGAATTTCAAGTGTTGAAATTTGCAATGAGATTGCATACCTTCTATGAGATAGTTGGATCCCGATACCCGCTGCGAGTAAGAGTTACTCATGGGAGAGTTTTACACATTATAATTAGCCGATCAAGTAGGTGTCTAGAAAGGTGTTAACGGGGTTATGCCCCTGGGAAAATGAGGTTTATTTTAATTAGGTCCGTGCGAAAGCACGGGGAACCTCCTTCAAAGTACCGGCACTGGCCTGGCTGAAAGATTGGCGAACTTGTAGGGTGTAATTAATCCTGGCTAGTCATTCCTTTTAGGGTTTGAAGGAAGATTTGACTGAAACAGTGGGAGACATCCTGATTAGACAAATTGATAACCAATCTAATCTTGTAAAAGCGCACGCTGAGTGTTTTCTTCTCTCTCTCTCTCTCCTGGTTACGACTATGTCACTCCTTAATCAAGATAATAATACGGATGTGTTGACCGAACCCGCTTGTTATACTGTGCTAAAGAACGTTAGTCCCGCTCCAACTTATAAATATTATAAGACAGAGCAGGAAATTGGGAATTACCAGAATTCCCGTACCGCCCAAACGAAGAAAGTGCATGCTGATGCATCTTCTTCGGGTGTGTTCATTAAAGAGAACTGTTTCTCAGTATCCTTTACGTCCTGGGTATGAGATACCGAATCAGGATCCCGCATATGTAACTTGTTACATGGGCTACAGATAGGTAGAGAACTAAGAACGGGTGATAAGTTTCATGAGATAGAAACGGTGCAAGTGTTGCAACCAAGTCTGTTGGTAGTTATCACCCTGTATTAACAAATACATTGATTCTGAACGAATGTTATTAGATACCAAACCTGATATACAACATCATATCAGTCTCTTTATTAGTAAAGAAGGATATAATTTTGTGTTGTTGGATAATGTTTTGAACATTTCCTATATCAAGAGTTGATCGGTTCAGGCACGTTATCTAAAAGCATAGACGTTCTAAATCAAACCACAGTTCTTAGTATACAGAACACACACAAAAGGAAGAGTTCAGAAATGAACGAATCCTTCTTGAGGTATTGTAGACTATGTCATATCAATGCGACCCAACTAGCTAAGTTACATTTAGATGCATATTTAAATTAGTTTGAATTTACAGCTTGTGAAACATGCCAGTCATGTCACAAAGATAAGATGACCACAGCTCTGTTTATTGAAAACAGATAAAGAGTTAGTGAACTCTTGGGATTGATACATGCTGATGTATGAAAGTCCCCTGTCTACACATGCAAAGACCGGTTCTTTGTACTTCATTACATTCACTGATGATCTCTCAAGATTCAAACATATGTTCCTGTTGAAACACAAGTCCGAACCTTTTAAGATATTCACAGAATATAAGTTGGAAGTAGAGAACCAAAAACTGGGTATAAGTATTATGTCCTTTGATGAGATCAGGGAACAGAATACTTGCGCACGGGATTCCTGGACTATTATAAAGGAGAATGAGATTCTCTCTCAGCATTACTCCTCCGTATACACCACAGCACGTCGGTGTATCGGGGCGGAGCAATCACACCCTATTTGATATGGTGCGCTCTATGATGAGTACTACTGAGTTTCCTATTTCTTTTTGGGAGTTATGCACTTATGAAGTGCATACCTATTGAATAGGGTTCCAATCAAATCAGTTGCCTACCACTTCATATATGATATGGAAAGGGAAGAGCCCATATCTTAAGTTTGTTAAGATTTGGGGTTGTCCAACCTATGTCTAAAAGCATAATCTGGACAAGCTCGAGGCAAAGTCAGATTTATGGAAGTTTGTTGGATATCCCAAGCATTCGCAAGGGAATATCTTCTACCTAACCGAGGAACAAAAGATGTTTTGTTTCTCAACATGCCACCTTTGTGAAAGGGAATTTCTTGTGAAGAAATTATTAGTCATGAGATAGAACTGGAAGGAGTTCCAGCTATACAAACTGCAGCTGATGATTTGGTAAACCCGGAGGATTCAATAGTTTCTAACGAACCTCAGCCTCTCCGCCGATCTAGTAGGGTTCCTCACCCACCTGAGAGATACTTCGGTTTCTCTATGACAGTGGGAGCGAGGATTGCATCATGAGATGATGACCCAACTTATTTCGAGCAGGCCATCAGGAGTGGGACTCTGTAAGAATGGTTGGATGCTTAGCGATCTGAGATGGAATCCTTATACACCAACAAAGTATGGACTTTGGTTGCTTTATCTGAAGGGTTAAATCCCCATCAGGAGCAAGTAGATCTTGAGAAGATTACTTGGTGTACATGGAAAAGTTGAGACTTTCAAAGCTATGCTTAAGTCCATCCAGATTCTACTTGCCACGGCTATATACCATGACTACGATATCTGGCGGTTGGGTGTCATGACTGCTTTTCAAAATGTTGATTTAGAAGAGAGCGTCTATAAGTACACAGCTAGAGGGCTTCGTAGACAGTGGGAGCAGCGGAAACGTGAGCATGATGTTTTATGTGATAAATCAGGCATCGCGGAGTTGGAACATCTGTTTTGATGTAGTAGTCAAAGAGTTTGACTTCATCAAAATGGTAGATGAACCTTGTATATACAAAAAGGTAGTAGAGGGTATGGTGCTGATCCTCGTAGAGTACGTGGATGTCATACTCTTGATAGGGAAGGAGTTTCCTATGCCACGCTCGGTCAATCTCCGCTTATCACAAGGATTCCCCATATAGGATCAAAGTGATACCTCCTAAATCCTGGGTTATGGATCTATGAGATAGATCTATTTGGATGTTAGGATTCTCACTAGTTGTAGTGAGATGGTATCAATCGATCCTGGGGAGAATCACTGAAAAGGTTCCAGGGTGATAAGGACAACTGAATGTCAGTCGCAGGCATTGTCTTTACCCTCAGTGGAGGGACGGTATGTTGGAAGAGTTCTAAGCTAGATACCGTGACTTACAAGAAGATTAAAGGCAAGATACATCGTTACCAAAGATGCTACCAAAGAGGCAGTTTGGATATATATATAAGTTCATGAGATGAACTTCGTTCCTACCATTGTGTGACAATGGAGTTGTGGCTTATGCCAAGGAACCCCCGTCCCATCAGAAATCCATATATAATTCTAGGCAGTATCACCTGATCATGGAGATGGTTGATCTCCAGGAAGATCGAGGTTGGGAGAGTAGACACAGAGGACAACAGCACGAATCCACTCACAAAGGCCTTTTACCCAGTAGAGACTTTTATGGGATGGTTGAGTATGAGATACTTCAACCGCAGCTAATTGTTGGGTATGCGATACCACAACAGATGGCCCTAGTGCAAGTAGGAGATTGTTAGTTATATGTATGCCCTATAGGCCATTACTGTACATACGATGTATATTGTAGTGGATGCTTGGACATATATAGGGAGGACTTTCTTGCTCGACATGATAGTACGCTATATGGTTACTCTTTATCTTAACGTGTACTCTGATTGTCTCTATGTTACATGTTGATAAAGCCCTTAGGATGAGTACTTGACTACCAGGACTATGATGCAGATCATACTAGTGAGGGCAGTGTAGTCGCCAAGTACATCCTTCAAAAGTTCCTAGTCGTGGGAGTACCGAGACAGGGCATCGATACTCCAGAGTAGACTAGAGTATGCGCTTCTTGACCCATATGATGGGCGATGGATGATCTCATATTCATTGGTGTTTGACATCAGAGAAGGTATACGGGTGCTCAGTGGAGACTGGGTACACTGGACGGACTCACCGAGAACACCCAGATGGTATTATACCTCACGTAAGATAGCAGTTCTCTGGTGACACTGGTACAGAGTAGTCTGTAGACCCGGGATCGTCATAGAGTCTTATGTGATTCCCACTGTGCTTTGATTTCCATCATACCACGTCCAAGAGGGCGTGCAAAAAGGTGGCTTTTGGGTACATTCCCGAATCACATGGAGGCAATGAGCGATAGGAGGGGATTCGTCTCTCCCGGTATAGGGAGTTGATGTTGCGCTGTGTTCGATTGGCTATAACTGGAAATCCCTGGCCAGGGTTGCTGAGATTTACTGTTAAGTGTTATCAGTAGTTTCTCGAACTGTTAAAGATCTCATATCGACACGACTTATCAAGCTATTGGGGTCTGACGTTTACCACCCCTAGGCGAGATATGCGACATATCAGACGAAGAGACCGGACTGTATGGGAGTGTTACTGACTGGATTCACAGGAGAATGTACAGGCTTGCTTGTTGATCTTCTAAGCCCTCAATACCTGGGTGGCTGTTACGTTTAGCTGACCGCTTACAGCTTGTGGGTGTTTGATATGATCATCACCTACTGCCGGCGTATTGACGATTCTTTAGAGTCATACACAGAGGTTTCTTGGCTCAGGCAAAACGGAGTAGGAGCACATATGTGATATGTGCGGGACCGAGAACAATACGTGTATGTGATACCGTATTAGATTCTCAGCGATATGAGATATCGGCCGGGTATATGTGATATAGCCGGGTCATCGGATCAAGTGTTGATTCGATAAACTGATACAGATTATATTAGTCGGTTATTTGTGAAATAGCCGGATTATCGGATCAAGTGTTGATTCGATAATTTAATGTATAATTATATATTTGATATATTAAATTACATTAACTGATATAAGCTCACTAAAAGATTCTTTTTCTCACTCGGGTAATACATTGATATATATGCGATATATGTTAATTGTATTATTTTATTTTGTTACAATGAATATTGTATATGTGATATATAATATTGTAACATGTTAGGGTTATTAATGCAACATGTTTAGTGGAGATTAAACATGGTTAGGGTTTGATTTGGGTTAATCTATTCTAGAACCTTCTAGAAGGTTTTATTTTGTTTTGTGCAAAGATATTTGTTTTGATATTTTGCAAGATATTTGTTTAACCCAACCAAACCTTTAACCTTAGTTAAATCTCTACAAAGGTTACTTGAACCATGGTTGCATTTCTAACCTTATCATTACTTTCATTATTCATCACAAAAGGATTACTCTTCTTCTTCTTCCTTGAGCTTTTGAAAAGCTTTTTAGGTTTTTCTTATGCGATGAAAATGAGTGAGTTAATAAAAATAAATGAGAGCTAAAATCCTACTTCATCATCCTAATCTATCCTAGACATTTAGATTAAGGTGTTCACTTCATTATGTGAGTGAGAGCTTGTGTCAATGAAACTTCAAGGTAGATCATCTTTGTTGTCGAAGATCGGAAGCAAGCTTGTATCTTTCTCTTCGTGGAGCCTCTCGAGAGTCCGGAACTTGATGATCGCAGCGAAGGGACCACAACACGAAGCTTATGAAGTGAAGGACCGGACTACAAAGGTTGTAATCCCAAACTCTTAGATGTTAAAGTGTTTAACATGCTTTGTTTCGCCTAATCTCTAGTCTAAGATCTTGGTTTAGGGTTATTCGGCACGGCAAAATTTTCAATCGGGCATGGTTGATACCTTATAGACCTTTGTGCGTGTGCCTAGTAACCCTACAGTTTTTTTTTGATGGTTTGTGAAGAATGATGAAGTGTTCAGTTGAGGAAATGAGGGAGGTGAAGAAATATGCACATGTGTGTGCATGCCATAACAAATAATAATAAATTATTAATTAAATGTTATAAAATGTGAGGAACCCGAATTGGTAAACTTTTTACAGTAAACCCGCATTAATGTCTAAACTAACACTAACCGAAATTTAAGGCGTTACAATCTCCCCCCTTATAAATATTCGTCCCCGAATTTAAAATTCTCACTAAGCGTACCTTCAAAGAGATGAGTACAAAACTCCCAAATCTCGCTCGCAGCCTCCCAAGTGATCACCTCACTATACTGCTACGCCCAAGAAAACCCTCACAGATGGCAAGACCCTTGACCGAAGTTTCTCCACCTGCCGAACCAAAAACACAATTGGCTGCCGGTGAACGAAAAGAATCGCGTCCAAGCTAAATGGTCTGGTACCAAATCATGTGAGAAAGGTCATGAAGGTAATTGCAAGTATCGACATAAGGAATACGGGATGAATACTCAATAATCTGGGCGGAAGTGCCAAATTAAAGGCAGCAGAACTGACTCGCTTGAGGATCTCAAAGGACCTACAATCCTGGGACAAGTTTCCCAAAACTCAACACGTCATTCATCGAAAAATCCGTAGGAATACATGATCTCCCACTGCGAACTCAAGTCTGCGACCACCACGATCGGCATAAGACCTTTATCTGCACTGGATTACTCTCATCCTGACCTGAATCAACGGGATCATCTCCGAAGTCTCTAGACTAGCTGGGGTCCAAAAATCCTACTAACGCAGAGTCAGAAAAACAGACTGGCGATCGACACGACCTAACAACAAGCCTAAAGGTTGCCAATTGGAATGTCTCCTGATAACAGCTATCGAAGGAGAATCCTAACAATGGCAAGTGACAATCCCAACTGCCAACAACAATTAGTACGTACGCACAAGCATATCCTCCAGAGTCTGTAAAGCCCGCTCTCACAAACCGTTGTCCTGCGGATGGAAAAAGCGGAGCTAAAGCTCAGCCAGTACCCAAGGCTTCCTGAAGCTTCTGCCAAAGACAGCAAGCGAACAGTGTGCCTCTATTGGAAACAAGGCATGAAGGAACTCCGTGCAATGCACAAACTTAACGAAGAACAACTGAGCAAACTGAGCATAACCGGACAACAACCCCCAAATGGAGTCACACCGTGCTTAAACCTGGGTAAACACCATAACGAAAATTCATGGAGATCTGCTCCCATTCCCACTCCGGAACGGTTAATGGTTGCAACTCTCCAGCCGGTCTCAGATGCCCAACCTTAGCTCGCAACAAAACAGACACCTTGAAACGAAAACCGAAACTTCACTCATCATCCATGCCCACCCGTAACTATCTCACAAGTCACGTCACATATTGGTGGAACTTGAATGAACACAGAAAGCTGACTGGTGTGCCTTTTCTAAGATCCCGCGTCTCTACCCATCAGTATCAGGTACACAAACACGTCCCTAAACGTAGCACACCCTAGTCACAAATCAAGGACTCCGAATCATTACCCAGCCGAGCATGCTCAAGAATCTCTGACAAACGAGCATCGGCGGGCCGTGCCTCGCGAAAACGATTAAGGAAAAATGGACAGGCGCGGACATGAGCAAGCTGTCCTCTTAGTAGAGGCGAACTTAAGCTGTACTCAACGATCGCACAAGAACTGTAAATCTGCAGAAGACTGTCTCAGAACTGCGCACAACTGGGACAAGCTAACCCCGGGCCTACGACTCCAGCATCAGCTACCACAATCGCCTTGCCACGGGTAATAAAGGATCTCACAAACACAATCCTCCAAAAGCTCCATCCAATGGCGCTGTATCAACAATCAAAACCCGCTGCAGGAAGATGTACATTAAGCTCTGGTGGTCCGTGAAAATCTGACACGACTCTCCGAACAAGTAGTGCCTCCAAATCTCCAACGCACGACCACCGCGGCCATCTCTAGATCATGATTGGGATATCCTACTCGTACTTCCTCCAACTGTCGGGAAGCAAAAGCAATAACTCTATAATGCCACATCAACGCAAAATCGAGCCCCACTCACAAAACATCATAGTTAAACAACAAAGTCGCCCAATCCAAAAGCAAAGAAAGAACTGGTGCAATTGTCAACCGCGTCTCCAACTGTTGAAAACTCCGCACGCATGCCTCTGTCCACAGAAAAGGAACCTCCTTTCCGGTTAGTCCAGTCAATGGTGCAGCGATAAACAAGCAATCCTGCACGAAACGGCGGTAAAAACCTGCTAAGCCCAAAGACTACGGACCTCCGTCCCGTACACAAGTCTGGGCCAAAACTGAACGGCCTCGATATTCCTCGGAACCATACGAAAACCGTCTCCTGTAACTACAAGACTTAGGAGTCAATACAATCAAACCTGAAGGAACACTCCGAGAATTTAGCAAATAGCTGGTGCTCTCCCAGTGTCTGCAAAATAAATCCTCAAGTGCTGCTCACATTCCTCACGACTCTTGGAATAGACCAGAATGTCATCAATGACACAACAATAAACTGGTCGAGGAACGGCCTGAAGAAATCTGGTTCATCACATCCAGGAATGCTGCTAGGGCATTGGTGAGTCCAACGACACCACCAAAACTCATACTACCCGTAGCGCGCACAAAAGCAGTCTTCAGAATGACATCACTCCGAACCCGCAACCAATGATGACGTGATCCTAAACGAAATTAGAAAAATGTCTCGCACTCTGGAGCTGATCGAAGAAATTGTTGGAGATAGTGCCCTCAGAGTCAATTATTAGGTCACAGGTACGTGATTGCAATGATTGATGGAGGACCTATCCCGGTAGGACAGTCTTACTCGAGATGATAGTATGCTATCTGGTTTACCTTTATCATCGTGTACTGTTTCAGGTAACCTGACAAGTTGCTATTACACGTTGGTAGAGCCCCTAGGATTCTTGCTTGACCACCAGCAGTATGAGGGCGATCATATAAGTGGGAGCTGGGGTCTATAAGCATATCCTTAAATGGTCCCTAGTCGTGTGAGTTTCGAGACAGGGCATCGATACTCCAGAGTAGACTAGTGCGTACAGTCGAGACCCCGACGAGGGGCGGTGGCCGGTCTCACAAGCCACTGGTGTCAGTTGGATCACCTAAGATGTATACAGGTGCTCATTGGGTTATGAGTACACCGGACAGGACTCGCCGGGAACATGCTAGTTGGTCATATACCAGACGTCAGATGGCAGTTCCCTGGTGACATGTGTGCAGGTTAGTTCATCGACCTGGGGATCGTCATTTGTCTCGTGTGAGTTCCCACTGTACTTTGATTACTACCCTACCACGGCTCAAAGGAGTCGTGCAAACAGGTTTTAGTTCGGTACAGTCCCGAGCCACATGGAGGCAGTGAGCGTATCTTCAGGGGTTCGTCTCTCCCGGTATTGGGGGTGAGGTCATGCTGTGTCTAGGAGAGCCATTACACGAAGTCCTTGGCCAAGGCAGGAGATTTACTGGTAGGTATTCCAGTAGTATCTCAGGGTGTTCTGGGCTACACTCCGACACGACTTGTACCGCTTTTGGGGGTCTGACTTTTACCAACCCCCTAGGCCCGCCATGCGATGCTCATAGACGAACGGATCGGACTGTACGGATATTGTCACTGACAGGCTCAGTAGGGTTGTCGGGCTGAGTTCGCTCACAGACGTCCCTTTTAGTCAATACCTGGTAGCCCGTTACGTATTGGCTTATACCTCTGACGTGCTAGTGGTTAAATCCACAACCAAGGTGTTGACGAGTCTTTAGAGCCCCCCACATTCAGTTACTCAGCTTTCGGGCGAAAAGTTGTAGAGGCCGTATGGAGATATGGCAAGGTCCGATCAGATACGTGCGGTATTGCACGGATCAGGATCGGACAGTTTGTACTATAGGCCGTATGGGTATATGGCAGGGTTCGATCAGATACGTGCGGTATTGCACGAATCAGGGTCGAACGGATATTACTGGCCGGCTTTGGTTTAAGCCGGATCCTAGTATAGTACAGTGTAGATTTTGTCTCATTGCATTTGTATTTCGGTCGGAATACAAATGCGGGTGTGTATGCACAGTATCGGGGTTTTCCTGTAATTTATTACGGGACCAGTTTTTTGGAGTTGCAAGTTTACTTTCCGTTTCGGCCAATTTCCTTTGCATCGCTCATTGGCCGAAGTTTGGTGGAGGAGGGCTTATTTGCATTGTTGCAAATAAGTGTTTATGGAGGGGGTTCTTTGCATATATTTATATCATGATGGTTTCATGATGGAGCCCATCCTTTGACTCTTTCTTTTGCATGATGGCTTGACCATTGTAGGTTATGATTGGCTTTTGGAGTGTTGGGTTTTGTTCTCTCATCATCACTTTTCATCATTGCATTCCACCCACCCCTTGACCTTGCTCTCTCTCTCCAATCACACCAAAGAGGGAGGGGGCTCCTTTTCTGTAACACCTTAGAATGTGTTTTGTAGCTAATTATATTTTTTAAAATGTGGTTTTCAATAAAAAGTTTACCAAATTAAGTTTTAAATATTTTATCTTATTTAATGTGTATTTTATTATATATTTTTGTTAGGCACACACACACTTGTGCATGATAACTAGGCTTGTTTTTGGTGTTTAACCATGATTGGCAACCATGGTTAAATAACCATTTCTTTAGCTTAGGGTTAGGTGTGGTTTTAGTGTCATGGTCGTAATTAGTTGTGATGGTTTTAAAATGAAAATGATTTTCTTTTAAAGGGGGTTTTAATATTTTTTTTGTTTGGTTTGTTGACTTGGGAGAGAGAGGGAAGGCATGGGCAACATGGCTCATGCCATGCCCATTTAATGAAGGGAGAGAGGGTGAGAATGAGAGGGGTCTTGGTGTTTACCCTTACTTCCACTCATTTCTCTCATTTCCTCTCTTTTCTCTATCACACACACACACACACTGCTGCAGAGAGAGAGAGAGAGGCAGTGGCAGCAGCAGCAAGCTGCATCAGCAGCAGAAGCAGCAGCTGAAGCAAGAGAGAGAGAGAGAGAGAAGCAGCAGCAGCTGCAGGGATCATCATCCTCATCACAACAACACACAACAACAACAGCAACAATAGAAGCAGCAGTAGCAGGCAGCAGCAACAGCAACAGGGACCCCAGCTCTCGCAGGAGCTCTTCTCCACACCTTCACCTGCTTGCTAGGGTTGCGCAGGGTATATTTTCTGAACCCTAGTGCTTGTTGTGTAGCTTGTGTGTAATTTGGTGTCGTTTAGTGCTAAATTAGCTTAATTGTGCTAGATTATGGTGTTTGAGTGGAATGGTGGTAAATTGTTGATTGTGTTGGGTAACCCTAGCTATCTAAGTGTTATTAGGGTCACTTCATTGAGGAATAACCCAGATTACACTATAATACCATAGACTTTCCTTATTGTGCAAATTGGTGTTTTAAGGTGATATTTTGGATATTTGTGATCTGCTGTGGACTCGGACCCTACAGAACAATATTGTGAATACTGGAGCATGTACACTAGGTATAGATGACACCACCAGAAGACGAGCCACCCTACCCCTAACCTGGCCGCCAATTTCCTTGTTTTGGCCGCAAATTGCGGCCCAGTGGGGAGCATGGGTGTTGGGGTTTTGGTGTAGGGCTCCTGCTGTGTTTTCTAGGTCCTTGACATGTCTAGTTTTGTAATATTGTACCTGTAGGAAAATCTGGGACTATATGTCGCTTTTGTGTTTAGTTGTGGTTGCGCGATACGCGCGATACGTGAGTGGGTTCTGTGATCCAGCGTATCGCGGCGTGTCGCGATGGGTTTTAGACGCGTACACACACGATTCAGCGTATCGTGCCACGCGCGTTTAGTTCGCGACGCGAGTTTCCCGTTTCGTTTCGATATCGCGTTTCGAGAGATATTGGGCTTATATGTGATTTTCATGTTATATTTACAGGTTTACAGGCAGGAGCTACGGACACAGCTACAGGGGGAGCAGGCGATAGGATTCACCCAGCGTGGAGTTTAGGTGAGTAGATATAACATCTACAGGGGAATCGCCCGCATGGCGTTATGCGTCTGGGCTAGGATTCACTTTCCTGTCGCACATTCTACGTCATTGTAGAATTGCGCCTTACTGCATTTCCTAGATATAGCTATATATTGTGACTAGCAGCCGTAGGACACTGCACACATTATTGACGGTCCATGTTGCACGAGCACGGATTGCATGCTACACACACACCGTCAATAATTGCCATGTCACACACTACCCCTTATAGCTACCATTGCTTACCACACTTGACATCTAGCTTATCGGTATACCTATAGTGTATCATACCTTTAGTGATAGGTATATTTTCATTTGCGATACAGCTACAGGTATACCTCCTACATATTTTACCTATACCGGGAGGGATTTCCTACATATGTTACTATACCCAGGGGGGTATACGACATCAGTTCCTATAGGTAGATACCTATACTTTGCTACACCTGTATGTTAGATGCATATTCAGTTGTTGTCGCATATTCACATTTACTGATGTTACTTAGCTGTACCTTATCATGATTTCGCATACATCTGGTTCAGCTATATACTTGTGTTTACCTGCTCGCATTCAGATATATCGCCTACATCTATTCCTGTATTTATGCATTGTTTATCTGGTTTTCATATGATGTTTTCGGGATTTGGGAACCGCGGGAGTTCATGAAATTATGCATACATGAACAACCCGGTTTCCTTGATATGATATTTGGTGCGTCCACCATGTGTTTTCTCGGTGCTGAGAGCGACATGTAAAACCCGAATCGAGGAGGCGGATGAGGCCGATTGCGGGTACATGGTGGACCCGGTAAGGTACCCCGGGGCAAGAAGACGTGGTGATGACGATGAGCCTGACAGGGGGAGATTGCCTACCGGTGACTTTACCCGACGCGTCGGATATCCGGA
This sequence comes from Agapanthus africanus, assembly GCA_030015575.1. Taxonomy (NCBI): domain Eukaryota; kingdom Viridiplantae; phylum Streptophyta; class Magnoliopsida; order Asparagales; family Amaryllidaceae; genus Agapanthus; species Agapanthus africanus. The sequence continues at coordinate 193,002,696 of JASDDO010000010.1, read as the reverse complement.
GGATACCGTCGTGGTCTGAGATTTATGGTAGGGGGGCCGGTCTGGACTGACGGAGCCCCATATACGAGGATTTCTGTGTCGATGCTTGGCACACGGTTTCATGATATTTCTTTAACCCCTTTTTGTATATATAATAGGGGACTTAGCCGTTGTTATATATACCCTTACACCAATATTAGTGGAATGGGACGCTAATATATGTGTATTGCCCCCATCATATTTATTTCTGTACATGTATATATATCTTTGGGATGTTAGATTCATATTGAGATTGGACTTGGGATACTAGGTGATTCATTGGGATTTGGATATTGGATATACCTATGTGATTGGTGACTTGTACATTCGGATATAGGAGATTACCTGACATTGTACATTGAGGAGATGTGAGACTTATTTGATGTGAGTGCCCAATGTGGGGCCTGGTTTGAGGATTTGGGATTGGAGTATCTTAGTGGATTGTGATCCTGCCACGATGTCAGGTTTCCGTGGGAAATGACATATTCCACCCTATACCTCACTCTTACCTATCTTATGCACAGATTCATATGTTGGCAGTACTTGTAGTGTACCCTTATGATAGTTGCATATTTGCTTTCTCATATCTCTATTGCATAGACATTGCATACTACTATCATGCCATCATTGCTTCATATATTGATTGTACCTGCTAGTGTACTCTCCCTATTTCAGCATTTCATGATATATTATTATTGTAATCGCATATCTTAGATTCATGCTGTACGTACATTCCTGCGATTACCTGCATATGTTTTATACTACTCACGAGTTGGCAACTCACCCCCGTTGTGCCACAGGTGTTTCAGGTTTTTCCCCAGAGTAGTCGAGGCAGGCTATTCCCCTATCCAGCTATCCAGCTACCATCTTTTGCTACAGATACCGCATCAGCTCACAGTACCTTTTGCTTAGGTGGGTTAGATGGATATCTGTATTTCATATTGTATATTCGTTGTATATTGTACTCTCTCTCCATCTACTATTGTATTATTGACATGGCGACTTGGTGAGGACGTTAGCATGTATTATGGTGGATTTGATGTCTTTATATATACAGCTTTTCTCTACTGTCCTTATTCTTCTGTTGTACTTATATCGACTAGTCTTTATAAAAATGGGGTGTTGCTAAAATTTTAAAGAAAGAAAGGAAGACTTTTAAAGAATTTGGGTTGCGATTTCAATTGTTTTCAAAACTTTTATTATCTTTTCCGTATTTCTCATGGTTTAGATTTCTGGGTTTGGCTTTCTTTTACTACGTTGCGTCTTTAGGCGTTGCGTAGTATTAGGGCCGTCACGGGCCATTTTTGGGTCGTGACAAAGTTGGTATCAGAGCGTTAGGTTTTACCTTTCGGAGTGTAGGATGACCTTAGTATGATGGAGTAGGTAGCTTAAGCAGAGTAACGTAGTGTGTGTATGTCTGCAGCATACCCACAGCGCGGTACCTTGCATTAAGTGACCTAAGTACAATTTGCTTGACATTCCTTCCTTTATGATTCACATCTTTGAGATTCGAATTCCTCATTCTTATCGAATCTCATCTTGTATCTATTTATAGCCTTGCCGCCGATGACTATGGGGACTCAGAGCGATGCAGCGAGGGCCGAGGTCAGAGTTAGCTCGGGTGAGACGAGTACTGAACCGGATGGCACTCTAGTTGCACAGGTGCAGACGGATCAGCCTACGATCTATGCTATGGATAGACTTTTGGTAGAGATGCAGGAGTTCCGCCAGACGATGAGTTCCTTGGTTGATGTCGTTCGGGAGCTACGACAGGAGGTTGTCACCCCTGTTACCCAGCTGTCCCTTACGATCAGCATGCAGCAGTCCGTCACCTACATAGCACCAGTGGTTGCAGCTCCAGCTGACGAGACACATATTACAGAGGCTCAGAGAGTTCCAGGACAGTGGAGGACTCGTACCAGCGTACCAGCCCAGAGGCAGAGGTTTGGTCGTCGAGACAGATTTCGTGGCCGTCGCGGGAGTAGCAGAGGCTTGGGACGAGGACAGTCGTTCAGCTCTCATCCCCAGGATGGTCAGCAGTCAGCACGTGGATGTTTTCGATGCGGAAGTCTTCAGCACTTCGTCAGGGATTGTTCCTTAGCACCTCGTCATGATCGTATTCAGAGAGGCCGTGGACGTGGAAGATTTGCTCAGAGGGCTCAGGCTACCAGAGGAGTTCATCCAGCTGCGAGTAGAGGGCAGACACAGGAGTTTGCTTCTACTCATCGGGACGCGCAGACGTCCAATGTGGAGTTTTCAGGTACCCTTGAGTTATATTTTATTTTCTCTTGGTGTATTTGCTTGTTTCTTGCTTGTACTGTGGTTGGGAAGGTTAGTCGTAGTTGTTTTAACTTCTGTCAGCGATCCTTTGGTTGCGCGACACATATTCAGTTGTGTGCCAATCAGATAGGAGATAGAGATTTCGTCCGTCGTTTTGATCCTTCTAGAGATGTTGGATTTGACGTTCTCCTGGGCACGGACTGGTCAGCTATGTGTTAGGCGTCTGTGGACTACCGTGTGGAAACAAGTTAGATTTTGTTTTCCCCGGCAAGTCAGTTCTTGTTGTGCAGGTGGATAGTTGTACCGCCTCTCACAGCTTGAATTCAGCCTTTTTCGCTAGTCGGCTACTGAGGAGATGGCGTGGATTCTTGGCGTTCATTCGTGATACCGGAGCCGCCGTGGGATTGCTGGACCGGGTTCTTTTCGTGCGAGAGTTTTTCCGACGTTGTTCCAGATGAGCCGGCGAAGCTGAGGGAGCTTAAGGATCAGCTGCAGAGTTTTGGTTTGGGGAGTTTTGTGCGTCTGAGTGTTTCGCTTTTGGAAACTCCTATTTCTGTTCGTCGAGGGGGAAAGACGGCAGTTTAGGGTTGTGTATCGACGGATCGTCAATTGAACCGGCTTACGGTGCGGATAGGTATCCTTCATCTCGCCGTGACGATTTCTTCGATCCGCTCCAGAGTGCGAGACATTTCTCTAAGTTTGTTTGGGATCAGGTCATCATTATTGCGGATTCGGGATGATGGCATTCCGAAGACTGCCTTATGCGTGCTACGGGCCTTGTGTGTTTTGTGAGTCGTTGGATTCACTGTCGCCCTAGCAGCATTCGTAGATATGATGAACCAGATTTCCGCAGGCCGTTCCTCGACCAGTTTCTGTTGTGTTACTTACGACACTCTGGTCTATTTAATGTGTCTCGAGGGACAGGAGTAGCACTTGAGGATTTGTTATATAGATGCTGGGAGAGCACCAGCAGTTTGCTAAATTCTCAGGATGTTTCTTCAGGCTTGTTTGTGTTGACTCCTAGGTCTTGTAGTCACGGGAGACGGTTTCGTATGGTTCTGAGGGAGATCGTGGCCGTACAGCTTAGGCCCAGACTTGTGTGCAGGACGGAGATCCGCAGATTGTTGGGCTTAGCAGGTTTTGCCGCCGTTTCATGCAGGATTGCTAGAGTAGTGCTGCACCGTCGACTGAATTGACCAAAAAGGAGGTTTCTTTTCTTTGAACTGAGGCACGTGTACAGATTCTTCAGCAGTTGAAGATTCAGTTAACAGCTGCATCAGTTCTTCCTTTGCTTTTGGTTCGGGCGACTTTGTTGTTTAACTGTAATGTTTCTTGAGTGGGCTCGAGTGTGTACTGAGGTGACACTATAGAGTTATCGCTTTTGCTTCCCTACATTTGGAGGAAGTACGAGGAGGATATTCCACTCATGATCTGGAGATGGCCGCGGTGGTTTTTGCGTTGGAGATTTGGAGACACTACTTGCTTGGGAGTCGTGTCAAAATTTCCACGAACCACTAGAGCTTAAGGTACATCTTCCTGCAGCGGATTTGGATTGTTGTGATGGTCTTCTGCAGATTTACAGTTCTTGTGTGATCGTTGAGTATAGCTTAGTTCGTCTCTACGGAGGGGACAGCTTGCTCATGTCCGCGCCCGACCACTTTCCTTAAATCGATTCCGCGAGACACTGCCCGTCGAAGCTCGTACGTTAGAGATACTTGAGCATATTCGGCTGGGTAATGATTCGGAGACCTTGATTGTGACAATGATGTGCTAAGTTAGGGACACGTTTGTGTACCTGGTTTCATCGGGTAGAGACGTGAAATCCTAGAGCATGCACATCTGTCAACTTCCTCTGTACATTCAAGTTCCACCAGCTTTGGCGTGACTTGCGAGATAGTTACAAGTGGACAGGAATGTAAGGAAAAGTTTCAGGTTTCGTTTCAAGTGTCTGTCTTGTTGTGTGCTTCGGGTCGAGCATCTGAGGCCGGCTGGAGAGTTGCAACCTTTTACCGTTCCGAAGCAGGAATGGGAGCAGATCTCCATGAATTTCGTTATGGTTTCTACCCAGGTTTGGATAGGGTGTGATTCCATTCGGATTCTTGTCATCCGGTTATTCTCAGTTTGCTCAGTGGTTTTGTTAAGTTTGTGTGTTTGTTGCTTTGTTTGGTCGTCAGCAGCTTGGGATCGTCACTCGCCATCGTTAGGGTTCTCCTTCGATAGCTGTTATCAGGAGACACTCCAATTGGCCACCCTTAGGCTTAGGGGTTAGGTCGTGTCGATCGCCAGCCTGTTGTTTTCTGACTCTGCGTAAGTAGGACTTTGGACCCCAGCTAGTCTAGAGACTTCGGAGATAGTCCAGTGGTGTTAGGTCAGGATGGGGATTGTCCATTTCGAACTGAGGTCTTATGACGACGGTGTTAGTCATAGACTCGAGTTCGCAGGGACAGATCATGTATTCCTATGGACTTTCCGATGAATAACGTGTTGGGTGTTGGGAAGCTTATCCCAGGATTTAGGTCCTTCTGAGATCCTATAAGCGAGTTAGTTTTGTTGCCTTTAAATTTGGCACTTCCACCCAGATTTCTGGATTTTCACCCCGTATTCCTTGTGAAGATACTTTACAAATTCCTTCATGACCTTCTCACATGTTTTGGCACCAGACCATTTAGCTGGACGCGACCTTTCGTTCACCCGCAGCCATGTGTGTAAATGGCTTGACAGGTGGAGAAACGTCGGTCAAAGGTCTTGCCATCTGTGAAGGGTTTTCTTGGACGTAGCCGTATAGTGAGGTAGTCGCTTGGGAGGCTGCGAGCGAGATTTGAGGATTTTAATCTTCTCTTTGAAGGTACACGTAAAGGTATAATTTTTAAATTCGGGGACGAATTTCTTTTAAGGGGGGGAGATTGTAACACCTTAGAATGTGTTTTGTAGCTAATTATATTTTTTAAAATGTGGTTTTCAATAAAAAGTTTACCAAATTAAGTTTTAAATATTTTATCTTATTTAATGTGTATTTTATTATATATTTTTGTTAGGCACACACACACTTGTGCATGATAACTAGGCTTGTTTTTGGTGTTTAACCATGATTGGCAACCATGGTTAAATAACCATTTCTTTAGCTTAGGGTTAGGTGTGGTTTTAGTGTCATGGTCGTAATTAGTTGTGATGGTTTTAAAATGAAAATGATTTTCTTTTAAAGGGGGTTTTAATATTTTTTTTGTTTGGTTTGTTGACTTGGGAGAGAGAGGGAAGGCATGGGCAACATGGCTCATGCCATGCCCATTTAATGAAGGGAGAGAGGGTGAGAATGAGAGGGGTCTTGGTGTTTACCCTTACTTCCACTCATTTCTCTCATTTCCTCTCTTTTCTCTATCACACACACACACACACTGCTGCAGAGAGAGAGAGAGAGGCAGTGGCAGCAGCAGCAAGCTGCATCAGCAGCAGAAGCAGCAGCTGAAGCAAGAGAGAGAGAGAGAGAGAAGCAGCAGCAGCTGCAGGGATCATCATCCTCATCACAACAACACACAACAACAACAGCAACAATAGAAGCAGCAGTAGCAGGCAGCAGCAACAGCAACAGGGACCCCAGCTCTCGCAGGAGCTCTTCTCCACACCTTCACCTGCTTGCTAGGGTTGCGCAGGGTATATTTTCTGAACCCTAGTGCTTGTTGTGTAGCTTGTGTGTAATTTGGTGTCGTTTAGTGCTAAATTAGCTTAATTGTGCTAGATTATGGTGTTTGAGTGGAATGGTGGTAAATTGTTGATTGTGTTGGGTAACCCTAGCTATCTAAGTGTTATTAGGGTCACTTCATTGAGGAATAACCCAGATTACACTATAATACCATAGACTTTCCTTATTGTGCAAATTGGTGTTTTAAGGTGATATTTTGGATATTTGTGATCTGCTGTGGACTCGGACCCTACAGAACAATATTGTGAATACTGGAGCATGTACACTAGGTATAGATGACACCACCAGAAGACGAGCCACCCTACCCCTAACCTGGCCGCCAATTTCCTTGTTTTGGCCGCAAATTGCGGCCCAGTGGGGAGCATGGGTGTTGGGGTTTTGGTGTAGGGCTCCTGCTGTGTTTTCTAGGTCCTTGACATGTCTAGTTTTGTAATATTGTACCTGTAGGAAAATCTGGGACTATATGTCGCTTTTGTGTTTAGTTGTGGTTGCGCGATACGCGCGATACGTGAGTGGGTTCTGTGATCCAGCGTATCGCGGCGTGTCGCGATGGGTTTTAGACGCGTACACACACGATTCAGCGTATCGTGCCACGCGCGTTTAGTTCGCGACGCGAGTTTCCCGTTTCGTTTCGATATCGCGTTTCGAGAGATATTGGGCTTATATGTGATTTTCATGTTATATTTACAGGTTTACAGGCAGGAGCTACGGACACAGCTACAGGGGGAGCAGGCGATAGGATTCACCCAGCGTGGAGTTTAGGTGAGTAGATATAACATCTACAGGGGAATCGCCCGCATGGCGTTATGCGTCTGGGCTAGGATTCACTTTCCTGTCGCACATTCTACGTCATTGTAGAATTGCGCCTTACTGCATTTCCTAGATATAGCTATATATTGTGACTAGCAGCCGTAGGACACTGCACACATTATTGACGGTCCATGTTGCACGAGCACGGATTGCATGCTACACACACACCGTCAATAATTGCCATGTCACACACTACCCCTTATAGCTACCATTGCTTACCACACTTGACATCTAGCTTATCGGTATACCTATAGTGTATCATACCTTTAGTGATAGGTATATTTTCATTTGCGATACAGCTACAGGTATACCTCCTACATATTTTACCTATACCGGGAGGGATTTCCTACATATGTTACTATACCCAGGGGGGTATACGACATCAGTTCCTATAGGTAGATACCTATACTTTGCTACACCTGTATGTTAGATGCATATTCAGTTGTTGTCGCATATTCACATTTACTGATGTTACTTAGCTGTACCTTATCATGATTTCGCATACATCTGGTTCAGCTATATACTTGTGTTTACCTGCTCGCATTCAGATATATCGCCTACATCTATTCCTGTATTTATGCATTGTTTATCTGGTTTTCATATGATGTTTTCGGGATTTGGGAACCGCGGGAGTTCATGAAATTATGCATACATGAACAACCCGGTTTCCTTGATATGATATTTGGTGCGTCCACCATGTGTTTTCTCGGTGCTGAGAGCGACATGTAAAACCCGAATCGAGGAGGCGGATGAGGCCGATTGCGGGTACATGGTGGACCCGGTAAGGTACCCCGGGGCAAGAAGACGTGGTGATGACGATGAGCCTGACAGGGGGAGATTGCCTACCGGTGACTTTACCCGACGCGTCGGATATCCGGAGGATACCGTCGTGGTCTGAGATTTATGGTAGGGGGGCCGGTCTGGACTGACGGAGCCCCATATACGAGGATTTCTGTGTCGATGCTTGGCACACGGTTTCATGATATTTCTTTAACCCCTTTTTGTATATATAATAGGGGACTTAGCCGTTGTTATATATACCCTTACACCAATATTAGTGGAATGGGACGCTAATATATGTGTATTGCCCCCATCATATTTATTTCTGTACATGTATATATATCTTTGGGATGTTAGATTCATATTGAGATTGGACTTGGGATACTAGGTGATTCATTGGGATTTGGATATTGGATATACCTATGTGATTGGTGACTTGTACATTCGGATATAGGAGATTACCTGACATTGTACATTGAGGAGATGTGAGACTTATTTGATGTGAGTGCCCAATGTGGGGCCTGGTTTGAGGATTTGGGATTGGAGTATCTTAGTGGATTGTGATCCTGCCACGATGTCAGGTTTCCGTGGGAAATGACATATTCCACCCTATACCTCACTCTTACCTATCTTATGCACAGATTCATATGTTGGCAGTACTTGTAGTGTACCCTTATGATAGTTGCATATTTGCTTTCTCATATCTCTATTGCATAGACATTGCATACTACTATCATGCCATCATTGCTTCATATATTGATTGTACCTGCTAGTGTACTCTCCCTATTTCAGCATTTCATGATATATTATTATTGTAATCGCATATCTTAGATTCATGCTGTACGTACATTCCTGCGATTACCTGCATATGTTTTATACTACTCACGAGTTGGCAACTCACCCCCGTTGTGCCACAGGTGTTTCAGGTTTTTCCCCAGAGTAGTCGAGGCAGGCTATTCCCCTATCCAGCTATCCAGCTACCATCTTTTGCTACAGATACCGCATCAGCTCACAGTACCTTTTGCTTAGGTGGGTTAGATGGATATCTGTATTTCATATTGTATATTCGTTGTATATTGTACTCTCTCTCCATCTACTATTGTATTATTGACATGGCGACTTGGTGAGGACGTTAGCATGTATTATGGTGGATTTGATGTCTTTATATATACAGCTTTTCTCTACTGTCCTTATTCTTCTGTTGTACTTATATCGACTAGTCTTTATAAAAATGGGGTGTTGCTAAAATTTTAAAGAAAGAAAGGAAGACTTTTAAAGAATTTGGGTTGCGATTTCAATTGTTTTCAAAACTTTTATTATCTTTTCCGTATTTCTCATGGTTTAGATTTCTGGGTTTGGCTTTCTTTTACTACGTTGCGTCTTTAGGCGTTGCGTAGTATTAGGGCCGTCACGGGCCATTTTTGGGTCGTGACATTTTCATTTGGGTGTGGGAAAATGTTATTCTCATTCTTTTTGCATGCTACATTTTTTCCCACCTCTCTCCAAGTTCTTTTTTCCTCCACCAAAAGGCAATTCCTACAACCCCAAAATGAGACTTGTACACTACATTCTACAACAAATCTTGGGCACGTCGACTAGCCAGCTTCGTGCCCGAGTTGCCTCGGCATTGAGGTGGGAGCCCGTAAAAGAAGTAGGCGATGTGGTGCACTTCCGGCGACGAGGTGGAGACCGGAGCTTCCACAGGAGATTGGGACGACGACGAGAAGACCGGAGGACTTGGATCAGTCGGTATATCTCTCTTCCCATCTTGTAGTTAGCTAGGACTAATTAATGGTTCGATCCGGATATTAGTGCGCGGCGGTTTGCCAGTTCAAGTAAAAATTAAAGTTTATCACCGCTTCCGCATTTGGCCGTCGGATTGACGGCCGGGGCGCCGCCGTGCACTTACAGTGGTATCAGAGCCTCGCCATTAACTTAGTCTAGCTTGCTTTAATGTGTTTTTCAGTTCCGATGGATCAAATGTTCCAAAACCCGTTTTCCCTTCGCATCAGTTTCTGTTGAAAATTTTTGGTCTTGAAAAATTTTTCAGGTTGTAAAATATTGATGTACTGGAAAATCTAAGAGCTCTGTAAAAATTCAATGAAGTGACTCCACTGTGAGAGCGCGGAACCGCCGCAAACACCCCTTTCTCGCCGCGGTTCCGCCGCACACTGTGGGGATCCCTGCACCAAATTTCTACAGTATCTTTCTGGGGTTAAAATTGGTGTTTTGGAATATTAATATTGGGCCCAAAATTTCTTGATGTGCTACAGTAGTGCTTGGGGCCCACTTGTTAAAATTTGATTGATCGGATATTTTTAACACATTATTTCACAGTATTTACATTATATCTGCGACCGTGAATGTCACTTGATCGGTAAATCCGGTCTAACTGCTATAGTCCGGTTAGACGGATTTGCGAACGTGACTTTCACGTTGATGTTCTGTTTTTGCTGTGATATTGCGGATCGGTCGTGGGGGATAGCCTGGATGCAATGCTAGTACAGTAGTGGTTGTATTATGTACATTTGATATTGCGGGGCGAGCGTCCGACATGTGGACTGCCGTCACTGCCAGATTGTATTATTATTTTGGGGCACGACCAGGTTGCGGTCGATGTACCCGTTGTATGTATATTTTACTTTCTGTACTAGGATTACCCCGCAGAGGGGTGCACGGATAGCCAGGTTTTAAAGGGCAACAAGCTCGCATCTCATGGCATTGAGACGGAGGGGGCTTCACTCTAGGATTGGCGGGCTATTCGTCGCACTCGTAGGGGGTACAGGTTGACCCAGGAGGGGTGCCTAAGTTACCGGATTCCGTGAAGTGCTGGGTGGTCCATTCACGGTGCTGAAGGGGGCTGCCTCGCTTCAGGTTTTGGCGGGTAACTTGCCGCGCCCGTAGGGGTCTAGGATTTCATTGCACTGGCTATCCACACGACCAGGGGAACGTCGGGTTTCAGTAGTGGCTCTGTGAAACCCGGGGATCCCAGATATCTGTATTGTTTCTGTGATGCTGTACATTTTCTGTGATGTTGCATTTCTTATCATGCCTTGAGCGAATATAATATATTGGTATATATATTAGTAGATGTAGTATATGTTTTGCATCCACGCTAGTCCAGTCCCCGCTCTGTCGTTAGTTAGCTAACCTAACGGGTAATGACGGGACCCAGTGGCGAATGCGGATGGCATATACGTACATCAGTATATTTTCGTTCTTTTTGGTGTGATCAATTGATGGGACTGCGTTGATTCGGATCAATGCAAGTTAAAAACAAACCTAATCTGATGTTGTTGGAACACTTTTCAAAAAGCTGTTATTGCAAGGACGTTCACTTTTGTTTTGCATCGTGGTATTCAGTTAGAATATCCTGCTCCTCAGTCGACGAGGCACGGGCCGAGATCCCTTCATCGGGAGTGACCCCTTGGACAGAAGTTTGCGTCAGGGCATTAACTTCACTATAGCCGATTACTTTTGCTTTGCATCGCGGTATTCATTTGGAATATCCTGCACCCCATTCTACGGGGAAAGAGCCGAGATCCCTTCACCGGGAGTGACCTCTTTAGCAACGGTTTTCGTCACTATATTTTTAAAAAGCTATCCGTTCCTTCGACGATATCAAGTTCTTTACGTTAAAGGTTTTCGCCAGAAACCATTCGTAGCCCTCCGTCGTTTCATATGGGTGGTCAATAGTATTCAAGCTGTGTATGTTGGCCAAAGTCAAGGCACAGTGTTTGGTAGCTGTTGGTTATTCATATGCAGCATAGATAGATGCGTTGGTTTGGGACAGTCGTACTGCCATTTTGGCCAAAGTCAAGGGTAGGTACGGGTGGATTCAAATTAACCTGGAGAATGACGGGTAGAACTTGACATGTGACTTATGATATGTTGGCCAAAGTCAAGGTCATAAGAGCATGGGGCAGAAATCACATCGGGAGTTTCAAAAGAACTGAAACTTGCCAGTTATGCGCATACCTTCTGGAGTGTGATACCGTGAGCGGATTCCGTCACGTTGTCATGCGATGAGAGTTGGATCCCGATTCCCACTGATGAGTTAGTTTACTCCTCGGGTAACCCCGACTAATTCTTCTTTCAGGTTTGGAGGAGAATTTGCGGTACAGTGGGAGGTTTCCAGATTAGATAAATTGGTAACCATTCTGATCTAGGTTAGAGTGCACGCTGAGTGTTTCTTTTCTCTCTCTCTTTGGCAGCGACCATTGACCCGACCCTAAGACTATGACTCGTGACCAAGTTGACCGAACCTTCTAAACACTGGCTTTTGGATTGTCAGAGTTGCAGACCTCATTGCCACTCCTACTTTTACCCTTTTCTCCAGGACACCCCGTATTACTACGAACGTCCACTTCCATTGGACAAAACCATCGTATGGTTATATACGAACTCGAAAGAATTTATTCGAGGATGGTTTCCGGTTCTGGAGAAAACGAATAGGATTATTCAGTTGTATTTTCCTTTTAACTTCTCTTAGGTTGCGAGTACTCCTTGGTTTAGGAGATAGTACACCTATTACGCAAATTGGATAGTCTTCTTCCAAACCTTAGGCTGGTGCCGACCGGTAGGCAATGAAGAAAACCAATTAGCATAACGATGGTGTGTAGAAGGTATTAAGTTAAGACAAAGCAAGGGATTAGTAAGAGGGCAAAGTAAATTGCAACAGATATTCACGACCAAACCAAGTATTCCTTCACCAATCCTAAATCACCTTTGTATTTCTCCAGGACACTCCGTATCACTACGAAGATCCACAGTTTATTGGATAATCCATCGTATGGTTATATACGAACTCGAAAGGAACTTGTTCCAGTTCGGGGATGGATTCTGGTCCAGGAGAAATAAGAATAAGGCTTATTCGGTTGTCTTTTATCCTCACCTTCTCTCGCATTGCGAGTGCTCCTAGGATTAGGACAGTACACCCATTATGCTTATTGGATAGTCTTCTTCCAAACCATAGGCTGGTGCCGAACAGTAGGGAAGGAAGAAAAGCATTTGGCCTAAAGGGGTGTGCAGAAGGTAATGACTAAAGACATATGAAGGGATTTGGAGAGGTGGCAAAGGATTATACGGTTACAGTCGTGAATCTGGAAGAGGCATTACTAGGAATACCATGATACCCCATCGAAACATTTTAATGTTTCAGTTTCACTGTGTAATGTTAAAAGAAAACTGATTTCCCGATCAGATACTTACTCCAGGGTATGTATTTACCAGGTTTGATTCTCACAGCTGTATGGTTTTACAGCTAATGAGTGGGAGTAGGTTATTGGGAATTGGGTGATCATCCTCATTATATCAGGATTCGTTGTAATCGGTGATATCTGAGGAAATCACCTGGGCAGTTTGCCGGTCGGCAAATATTTGGTTTTGAATATCCGCTGTTATGCACCAATTTCAAATTGATATATCTGTACGTCTATTTTCATAGAGTGAGATATACCTTTCTGAAATTATGTCTACGACATTTACCTATATCAGTGGATGGTTAGGTAAGGAGCATTGAACAGCGGTGTAATTCTTCTTAACCATAAATACAGTTTTCGACCTACGACACACAGTGAATGAGTTATCAGACTCAAGGGACTTATACAGAGTATTGTATGTTGTCCAGGGTCCATCAGGACAGAGGGGTTGGTCCTCGTACTATATTCGGTTTACTTATGACTTCTCTAGTTTTTAGACAGGTGTTTCGCAAAAACACAGGGTCTGAATGTTGAGAAGTTATAGGTATTTGAATAGAGTAGAGAACCAGGTATAGCAAGTATCGGGATTCTTCAAAGAGATCGAAGATGTGGATACTTGTGTATGGTATTCAATTGATAGTAATGATAAAGAGATCTTGCTTCTCTTTCAGGTTACTCATAATTGGATATGCTCCTAAGTTGTGTAACGCTGATCAGCCTCCTTCCATTTAGCTGACATGCACTAGATATAGCTGCATGATTTGAATCTGGTTCAATTAAATCAGTGCCTCTGGTCCTATATGGGATATAGAACAGTTCGTATCTTAACGATGTTAAGGTACGGGGAGTTGTCCAGTTTATGATTAAAACCAGACACTGGACAACTCAAGGCATGTTTCTGTAATGGCTGTTTGTGGGTTGACCCAGGCTATGACGACGGTTGACTTTCTACCATCTGGATGAACAATAGCAATATTGTTCTAGACTCGCCAAAGTTTTATTAAAAATGGATTTTTTCAGAAAAACAGTAGTGGGAGTATGGTAGAACTGGAAGTGATTCCAGAACCACAAACGATTACTGAAGATTTGATAAGGAACCTAAAGATTCAATCTGGATTGACATTCCATTGGCCACTCCGCAGATAAGGTGGGTAACTTCAGGCACCCGAGAGGTACTACGGTAGCCTCAAGGACGGTGACAGGGAAGTTCTTGTTTACCCAAAATTACCATTGTTGTTGTTCCAGGCTGCGAGACCCGGCGGAAGGATGAGTATAACGTCGTTCTAAACTAGTTTTAGAAGTGTACGTCTATATGACTCTGCCAGAGGGTTGTCGTAGTCAGTGGGAGCAGCGGAAGCATTGGTAGACAAGTAGCTTATGTCTATTTATAGACTAGAGCAGATGTAGCGGAGATAGATCATCTATTTCTCACGTGACAGTCATAGATTTGACTTCATCAGAATAGGGGATGGATCTGTTGAGAAGGTAGTAGGATGTGATATCCTGGTATTTGGATGACATACACAGAGTAGGAAAAGAAACTCCTATACTACGATCGGTTAATCTTTGGTCGTCACACAGTGATTTCTCCACAAAGGACTTGGATTTTATATCAGACATACTGGTTACTAGATCTATGGTTTTAGATCTAGATTTGGGTGGTTTCCCAATCAGGGTACTTTGACAACATTCTAAGAGTATTTAGAATGGACGACTCCATGCACGGTAGTGTACCTGCAGAAGATGGAGTCACCCTCTCTAAAGGTGTCATATAGACTAAAGTAGAGAGGGATGTGCATGATTGGCAGATCACTTGCTCAGGCAATTGAGTCAATCATGAGGTGTCAAGTACCACACCAGATGTTGTTCTTGCACTAGATGCAATAAGTTGACATTTGATCCAATCCTGGAGAAACAGTCGGAAGCAGTTTTAGAACATAAGTTGATGTTCTAGGGATATGATAACGACAGCCTCATTCGGGAAACAGTTATCATTCCAGGTTTCCAAGGTGACATGGACGACAAGGAGGTTGTCAGAGTTATAGTTTTTCCTTCTGATGAGGGGCAGTATTTTGGACAGGTGGTCCAAAGCAATACTGAGGGTGGCATGGCGTAGGATACTGATTAAGTTCAGTTGACGATACAGTCTAAGAAGTTTGGATTTGGAGTTCATTTATGAGCTAGGTCCCATCAGACATCCAGACACATTCTAAGACAGGTATTGCTCATTTCGGGAGATGGGTTTCTCCGCGAACTTGAGATTTAGAGAGACATAGAAAGAAACAACAAAGCGGATCCACTCACTAAGGCTATTCCTCGAACGCAATAGTTTCTTAAACAGGCTTTGTGAGACTGACTAGTAGAGGAGTTGGGTGTTCGGTATCACACGGGCTGTGAGGATGCGACATCGCAATAATTAGCCTTGAGTGCAAGTGGGAGATTGTTGGAGATAGTGCCCTTAGAGTCAATTATTAGGTCACAGGTACGTGATTGCAATGATTGATGGAGGACCTATCCCGGTAGAACAGTCTTACTCGAGATGATAGTATGCTATCTGGTTTACCTTTATCATTGTGTACTGTTTCAGGTAACCTGACAAGTTGCTATTACACGTTGGTAGAGCCCCTAGGATTCTTGCTTGACCACCAGCAGTATGAGGGCGATCATATAAGTGGGAGCTGGGGTCTATAAGAATATCCTTAAATGGTCCCTAGTCGTGTGAGTTTCGAGACAGGGCATCGATACTCCAGAGTAGACTAGTGTGTACAGTCGAGACCCCGACGAGGGGCGGTGGCCGGTCTCACAAGCCACTGGTGTCAGTTGGATCACCTAAGATGTATACAGGTGCTCATTGGGTTATGAGTACACTGGACAGGACTCGCCGGGAACATGCTAGTTGGTCATATACCAGACGTCAGATGGCAGTTCCCTGGTGACATGTGTGCAGGTTAGTTCATCGACCTGGGGATCGTCATTTGTCTCGTGTGAGTTCCCACTGTACTTTGATTACTACCCTACCACGGCTCAAAGGAGTCGTGCAAACAGGTTTTAGTTGGGTACAGTCCCGAGCCACATGGAGGCAGTGAGCGTATCTTCAGGGGTTCGTCTCTCCCGGTATTGGGGGTGAGGTCGTGCTGTGTCTAGGAGAGCCATTACACGAAGTCCTTGGCCAAGGCAGGAGATTTACTGGTAGGTATTCCAGTAGTATCTCAGGGTGTTCTGGGCTACATTCCGACACGACTTGTACCGCTTTTGGGGGTCTGACTTTTACCAACCCCCTAGGCCCGCCATGCGATGCTCATAGACGAACGGATCGGACTGTACGGATATTGTCACTGACAGGCTCAGTAGGGTTGTCGGGCTGAGTTCGCTCACAGACATCCCTTTTAGTCAATACCTGGTAGCCTGTTACGTATTGGCTTATACCTCTGACGTGCTAGTGGTTAAATCCACAACCAAGGTGTTGACGAGTCTTTAGAGTCCCCCACATTCAGTTACTCAGCTTTCGGGCGAAAAGTTATAGAGGTTGTATGGAGATATGGCAAGGTCCGATCAGATACGTGCGGTATTGCACGGATCAGGATCGGACAGTTTGTACTATAGGCCGTATGGGTATATGGCAGGGTTCGATCAGATACGTGCGGTATTGCACGAATCAGGGTCGAACGGATATTACTGGCCGGCTTTGGTTTAAGCCGGATCCTAGTATAGTACAGTGTAGATTTTGTCTCATTGCATTTGTATTTCGGTCGGAATACAAATGCGGGTGTGTATGCACAGTATCGGGGTTTTCCTGTAATTTATTACGGGACCAGTTTTTTGGAGTTGCCAGTTTACTTTCCGTTTCGGCCAATTTCCTTTGTATCGCTCATTGGCCGAAGTTTGGTGGAGGAGGGCTTATTTGCATTGTTGCAAATAAGTGTTTATGGAGGGGGTTCTTTGCATATATTTATATCATGATGGTTTCATGATGGAGCCCATCCTTTGACTCTTTCTTTTCCATGATGGCTTGACCATTGTAGGTTATGATTGGCTTTTGGAGTGTTGGGTTTTGTTCTCTCATCATCACTTTTCATCATTGCATTCCACCCACCCCTTGACCTTGCTCTCTCTCTCCAATCACACCAAAGAGAGAGGGGGCTCCTTTTCATTTGGGTGTGGGAAAATGTTATTCTCATTCTTTTTGCATGCTACATTTTTTCCCACCTCTCTCCAAGTTCTTTTTTCCTCCACCAAAAGGCAATTCCTACAACCCCAAAATGAGACTTGTACACTACATTCTACAGCAAATCTTGGGCACGTCGACTAGCCAGCTTCGTGCCCGAGTTGCCTCGGCATTGAGGTGGGAGCCCGTAAAAGAAGTAGGCGATGTGGTGCACTTCCGGCGACGAGGTGGAGACCGGAGCTTCCGCAGGAGATCGGGACGACGACGAGAAGACCGGAGGACTTGGATCAGTCGGTATATCTCTCTTCCCATCTTGTAGTTAGCTAGGACTAATTAATGGTTCGATCCGGGTATTAGTGCGCGGCGGTTTGCCAGTTCAAGTAAAAATTAAAGTTTATCACCGCTTCCGCATTTGGCCGTCGGAATGACGGCCGGGGCGCCGCCGTGCACTTACAGAAATCGTCAACGCGAGATAAAGGATAGGTATCCGCACCGTAACCCGGTTCAATTGACGATCCATCAATACACAGCCTCAACTATCGTCCTTCTCCTTGATGAACAGAATAGGAGCTCCCCAAATCAAAACACTCAGACACACAAGACCCCCAAAAACAACTCTGCAGCTGATCCTTAAGCTCCCTAACCTCCGCCGGCTCATCTGGAACAACGTCGGAAAACTCTCGCACGATGGAAAATCGGTCCAACAAACCCATTGTGGCTCCAGTATCATGAATGAAAGCCAATAATCCTCGACATCCTCTCCTCAAAAGCCGACTAGCGAAAAAGGCTGAATTCAAGCTGTGATGGGCGGCACCACTGTCCCCCTGCACAACAAGAACCGACTCGCCGGGAAAACAAAACCTGTCTATTTTCTCGTGGCAGTATACAGACGCTTAGCACATAGCTAACCAATCTATGCCCAGGAGAACGTCAAATACACCATCTCTAGAAAGATCAAAATGATGGACGAATCTCTATCTCCTATCCGATTGGCACACAACCGAAATACGTGTCGTGCAACAAAAGAATCGCTGACAGAAGTTAACACAACAAACGGCTGATCTAGCTAACACGACTCTCGGCCCAACCACGATACAAAGTGTGTAAAACAAACAAGTGCATCAAAAGAACAGACGAATTAAGAATACTTGAAAACTCTGTATTGGACGCCCGCGCGTCCTGATGAGTAGAAGCAAACTCTCGTGTCTTCCCCCTACCCATAACTTACTGAACTCCTCCTCTGCCAACCTGTCCCCTCTGAGCGAACCCTCCGCGTCCACGACCTCTTCGAACACGGGTCTGACACGGTGCTAAGGAACAATTTTTGATGAGGTGATGAAGGCTCCAGCATCGAAAACATCCATGCGATGGCTGCTGATCCTCCTAGGGATGAGAGCTGAACGACTGTCATCGTCATAAGCCTCTGCTACTCCCACGATGGTCATGAAATCTGTCTCGGTGTCTAAACATCTGTCTCCGAGCTGATATACCTATACGAGTCCTCCTCGGCTCCGGAACTCCCAAAGTCTCTGGAAGAGGTGCCTCGTCAACTAGGGCTGTGTCCACTGGTGCTGTGTAAGTAACACTAAACTGAGTGCTGATCGCAAAGAACAACTGGGTAACAGGGGTAACAACCTCCTATCGCTGCACTCTACTGGCCTCAACCAAAGACCTCATCGTCTGGCGCAAGTCCTGCATCTCTGCCAAAAGCCTATCGATACGATCTGTCGAAGGCGGCGTGCCATCCTGGTCAGTCCTCGTCCCACCCGAGTCAACTCTGACCTCGGCCCTTGCTGCATCACTCTGAGTCCCCATAGTCATCGGCGGCAAAGGCTATAAATGGAAATATTGTTAGTTATATGTATGCCCTAGAGGCCAGTATTGTACAGATGATGTATATTATATTGGATGCTTGGACATATATAGAGAGGACTTTCTTGCTCGACATGATAGTATGATATCTGGTTGCACTTTACTTTAACATGTATACTTGTCTCTTTATACTGTCTTATCGTTACATGTTGGTAAAGCCCTTAGGATGTGTACTTGACTACCTGGACTATGATGCGGATCATACTAGTGGGGACATGGTAGTCCATAAGTACATCCTTCAAGGTCCCTAGTCGTGGGTATATAGAGACGGGGAATCGATATACAAGTGTAGACTAGCGTATACGCTTCTCGACCCATGAGATGGGCGATGGATGATCCCATATCCATTGGTGTTTGACATCAGAGATGGTATACGGGTGCTCAGTGGAGACTGGGTACACTGGACGGACTCGCCGAGAACTCCCAGATGGTATTATACCTCACGTCAGATGGCAGTTCTCTGGGGACACTTGTGCAGGTTAGTCTGTAAACCCGAGATCGTCATAGAGTCTTGTGTGATTCCTACTGTGCTTTGATTTCCACCTTACCACGTCCATGAGGGCATGCAAAACGGTGGTTTTTGGGTACAGTCCCGAGTCACATGGAGGCAATGAGCGATAGGAGGGGTTTCGTCTCTCCCGGTATTGGGGGTTGATGTTGCGCTGTGCTCGATTGGCCGTAAAAGGGAAGTCCCTGGCCAGGGCTGATTAGAGATTTACTGGTAAGTGTTACCAGTAGTTTCTCGACCCGTTATGAGCCTCACATCGGCACGACTTAACGGTTATTGGAGTCTGACATTTACCACCCCTAGACTTGATATGCGACATATCAGACGAGGAGACCGGACTGTACGGGAAGTGTTGCCGGCAGGCTTTCACAGGAGTTGGAGCGGGCTTGCTTGCTGATCTTCTGATCACTCAATACCTGGGTAGCCGTTACGTCCAGCTAATACCGCTGACGGCTTGTGGGTACGTGATGTGATCATTATCTACTGCCGGCGTATTGACGAGTCTTTAGAGTCCTACACGAAGGTTTTTCTGGCTCAGGCGAAACGAAATAGGAGCGCATATGTGATATGTGCGAGACCGAGAATAAATGCGTGTATGTGATACCGTATTCTATTCTCGCGACTTTTTGTATCGGTCGGTTATATATGATATGACCGGGTTATCGAATCAAGTGTTGATTCGATAAGTCGATACGATGGATGTTAGCCGGTTATATGTATATGACCGGATTATTAAGTCAAGTGTTGATTTAATAATTAAGTGTATAATTGTATATTAGATATACTAATTTACATTTGCTAACACTTGTTCACTTTAGGGTTTTTCTCACATGCACACTGATTGTTATAAATTCTTGTTGTGTTTATCAAATCAAATAGTCCCCGGCAACGGCGCCATTTGATTGTAATAAAATCTTGTTGTGTGTATCAATTCAAATGATCCCCGGCAACGGCGCCATTTGATTGATAAGAAAAATTTCCGATTGTGTAAGTAAATCAAATAGTCCCCGGCAACGGCGCCAGTTGATTGTAATAAATTCTTATTGTGTGTATCAATTCAAATGATCCCTGGCAACGGCGCCATTTGATTGTAATGTAAAATTTGAGACTGTGTAAATCAAATCAAATGATTCCCGATAACGGTTTCATTTGATCTATAAGAGTTTCTTTGTGTCGGTAATTAGAAAATTGAATAAAATTCACAATCAAAGAATTATATTTGACCGCAATCAATTACGATGTCAGTTGTAGATCGTAAGCGAGTGCGGATCGTCCACAGGGATTGTGCGATTCGTTTTTATATTTAATTTGTTTGAATTGAAAAGTTGATCGAAAATAAAAGAAAACATGATTCAAGATTTTATCGATTGATTCAGGTGTCACTAATCTAATCAAGAATCAAGAAACTGATAAACAATCGAGAATCGGGTTTCGATGATATTTCCAACCAAATGTCAAGAATTTAAATGAGGCTCGTAGGAATCGATCGAATCTATAGACGTGATGTAATCTCAAGATATCGTGTTCTTGTCCTTCGAAGAATTAATATTAGATCGATGATGATCGACGAGAGTTAGGGCTTTCTCGTGAAACTAGGGTTTCATCGTTTAACCCTTGTTCTTTCGTCGATATCATTCACATTCTAGCCTCTAGCAATTTCAAGAAACGATCGTAACTCCCCAATTTCGAGCGATATCAATCAAGAAAGCATCGCAACGAATTGGGTCGTCGGTTCTTGAACTTGCTATGGTTTACAAAACTCGTAGGATTCAAGAATCAATTTAAGATATGTTACATCATCATTCTATTGATCGTCTCGACTCCTCGACGAGCGGAGTATTACTCAAACATCACAACAAGAATTACAACTAGAAATTTAGATTGAATCATGATGCAAGAATTTAAAGAAAACAAGATAAAAGAATATCACCTTTTATTTATATCAACAATTTGATTACAGTCGCTCAAGAACTACAAGAGGAAGAACTAAATTGTCGAATTGGATTCGCTCGGCTCCGTGAGTCGCGGGTCGGCTTGGACCACTTGCTCTGTTGAAGATCGGCTCCGCTCGTAAAAGGTTGCAAGGCTTCTTGCTTGATGGGGTACTCGGGATCTTGGCTTTTGATTGGAATTAGGGTTAGGGTTTCACACAAGCCTTGTCACTAGACTTGTGGAAGAAGAAGATGAAGAAAGATAGTGAATGGATCTAGATTGTAGATTCTAGATACAATGATGGATAGAAGAGATGATCTTTTTTTACAAGTGAGTCTAGGGTCTTATTTATAGATCTCCCAAACCCTAAGCCTTGAGTTTGAAATAGAAGTTCCCTCCAAAAGTTTGTTGAAAGACTTCTAGAAGTAGTTAGTTAGGCTTAGCTTAGGGTTTAAGCTAGGGTTTAGGGAGAAGTTTCTAGAATACAAGGCTAGTTTAGTGTAGATCCCAAAGCTTGCTGATCTGGCAGAAGGTTCTGGGGTCTTCTGGAATTTGTTATGTCATTATGAGCTGTGCACACTGAGGAAGGAGTTATGGTGCAAAATTGGGGTGATGAAGAGGCAAGACCACCGCGGAACCGCGGCACAAAGCGGCTTAGGCCGCGGTTCCGCGGCCACATTGGCTCCTTGGGCCTTCAAACTTCCTGTGTTGTCTTGTGATGTCTTCAAGTACATTCTCTGATATATTGAATCTCTGAATACCCTTTTGATCATTACCAGATTCCAATTCCTTGAGTTGGCGTATCTTTTAGCGGTGTAGATTTGAGCAAGCTTCTGATTTTCCTGCACAGACTTCGAAACACGGGTTGCAATATATAGAAATGATGCCATGCTATGAAATGCATTCAATTTCCCTAGAAATGCCGGTTTTAAGGTCTAACACATGTAATCTGATATTCTGCGACTGTTTTGCTAATATGTGAAATATGAATATCGTACACTTCTAAATGAGTGCAAATGATAGGGAAATTGCCGTGTTAAAAATACATTATTTTCGACTAATCAAATTCCCCCAAACTTAATTTCGATCGTCTCGAGCGAACATTTTATTAAAAAGTGAAGGAGAAAATAAAGAAAGAGAAAAACTAACTGGCACACTTTCGTAGGCAACACGATTGCACTGAGCACGTGCAACAAGCCTTTAAACCTCTAGGTGTCCCTAGTAGGAGGAGTGTTGTCTCCTGAGGGTTTTCAGCGGATTGCACCCACAAAATCCAATAATAAAAGAAAGATCATGAATATTACATTTAAAGAAAAGAATTGTAAAAGAAAGACTTTGAAAATTAGGGTTTCCAACTAAGCTAGCTTTTCGGTTGTCATGAGCCCTATCTTAATGGTCATGAAAAGATGTTAGAAATCACGTCCTCCCTCAATAAAACATCGTCTTATTCTTCATTCCTATCTTTATTCCAAACATCGATCATATCACCCTGCGTGTGTGTAAAGAACATCCCTACACCCGGAGAATTCAATTCAAGCTATCATACTCTTGCCCATCAGCCTCAGTACTTTTCAATTAATGAATATTTAGATGAGATTGCTCACACACTTTCATGCGACCGTTAATACTTCTTGAGGTACTAACCGACCGATTACTCCTGTGCTTACTTATTTGGTGTATTTTCCTCGTCTTGCACCACCTCAGGCATAGCAGTGACTCCCAGACCAGTTGGCCTTAGGGCACTAGGTGAAGAGGCACCCTCGCTATACAATTTTTTTATTGCCCTTGGTGATAACAAAACCAGTGTCCATTTTTCTCACCACTTTATATTTTCTTTATTCACTTTTTTTTCTTTTTATTTCCTTCATACATCGGCTTTAAGACAAGAGCATTTCAAGGTATCCTCTACTATCCCAGGCTTCAAGACCTGTGTAAGTGCGAATAGGAGGGTATCAACGTTCAAAATGTTTGGCTTCCAGAATAGAAACTATTTTTCAGACTTATTTTTATCCTCAGATTAGTGACGTCCTTCATCTTACTAACCCTTGGGACAACGGCTCATAACTACTTATTACTAGTTCGTATAAGAAAACTTCTAATTTTCTTGGTTTTCTAGAATTTTTCTAATCTCATGAATGTAATTTTTCACTATCTAATCTTTTATTATTTTATTTATGTACAAAAAAGTGTAAATATTAAAATTATTTTTATACTTGAAAATTTTTAAATTTTTATGGGTTTTGAAAAATTTTAAATTTTTATGGATTTTAAAAAAAATGTTTTGTGCTTATGCAAATGATATGCAAATGATGCAAAAATAAGCACAAACCTCCCCCAAACTTGTTTTCAACAGGGTCCTCGCTGTTGCCAACTGCTAGATCTACAAAACCTGTAAGTCTGGGAGGAATTATTAGTGAGGGCAAAATATATAAGTGAAGAACTTCCCCCAAACTTACTCTTTTCACTCACCTCCATTCAAAAGATGATGCAATGATATACTGGACTTGGAGGTGAGACGGAGGAATTTTAATCCAAATAAACTGGCTCTTGTAAGAACAAGAGCTCCTCCGTGGGGTCAGTGGAAAAATACGGCTTTAGTCTATGTCCATTCACTTTGAAAAAGGTGCCGTTTTTAACATTTTCTACTTCTACTGCCCCGTGCGGATATACAGACCGCACAACAAAAGTTCCCTTCCATCGAGATCGAAGCTTACCCGCGTAAAGGTGTAATCGTGAATCATAAAGAAGGACTTGTTGACCAGGTGAAAATGTTTTCCTCAAAATGTTTTTATCGTGAAAAACCTTAGTCCTATTCTTTGTGATTACAGCGTTATCATAAGCTTCATCGCGAAGTTCGCTTAGCTCATTTAGTTGCAGCTTCCGAAAGTTGCAAGCTTGGTTTAGGTCAAAATTTATTTCCTTAATAGCCCACAATGCTTTATGCTCTATCTCGACGGGTAAATGACATGCTTTCCCAAACACTATCCTATATGGAGACATCCCTAGGTCGGTCTTATATGCAGTTCGGAATGCCCAAAGAGCATCCGTCAGTTTGGTCGACCAGTCTTTTCTATTTTTAGCAACAGTTTTCTCCAGGATAAGTTTGATTTGTCTGTTTGAGATTTCAGACTGCCCGCTTGTTTGGGGGTGATAGGGTGTAGAAAGTCGGTGGTTGATTGAGTATTTCCGCATCAGAGTCTCGAAAGACCTGTTGCAGAAATGTGTCCCATTATCGCTAATGATAGCGCGTGGGTGTCCAAATCGCGAGAAGATATTCTCTTTTAAGAACTTAATGACAACTTTCTTGTCATTAGTGCGACATGGAATGGCTTCTACCCACTTTGAGACATAATCAACCGCCAGCAGTATGTACAAATTCCCAAAGGAGTTGGGAAATGGACCCATAAAATTAATGCCCTAAACATCGAATATTTCAACAACCAAGATGGGTTGCTGAGGCATTTCATTTCTCTGGGAGATTCTACCCGTGTACTGACATTGTGTACAGGTTTTGCAATGCTCAAATGCATCCTTGAATAAGGTCGGCCAATAAAATCCACATTGCAAAACCTTCTCCGCCGTCTTTTTAGGACCAAAATGACCCTCACAGGCCTGATCATGACAAAAAGAAAGAACACTCTTGAACTCTTCATTCGGGACACACCGGCGAATGATCTGATCAGGACAATATTTAAACAAATAGGGCTCGTCCCAGTAAAAATGTTTTACTTGGGATAGAAAACGGTATTTGTCCTGTTTTGACCAATCACTTGGTATCAGTCTCATGGAATGATAGTTCACAATATCCCTGAACCATGTTCATTGGATATGCTCAAGAGTTGTTCGTCAGGAAACGAGTCATTGATCGGCAGGGTCACAGGGGAAGACGAGATGCGTGAAAGATGGTCTGCTACTACGTTTTCACATCCTTTCTTATCTTTGATAACAAGATCGAACTCTTGTAACAGAAGGATCCAACGTATTAGTCGACCTTTTGCATCTTTCTTCGCCAGAAGATGTTTTAAAGCGGAGTGGTCAGCATACACAACTATAGGTGAGCCAATTAAGTAAGGCCTGAATTTTTCTAATGCAAATACAACCGCTAAAAGTTCTTTTTCTGTGGTTGTATAATTGATTTGCGCATCATTCAGGGTCTTACTTGCATAGTATATCACGTGTGGAATCTTTTCGATGTGATGTCCTAAGACTGCACCAACTGCAAAGTCGGATGCATCACACATCAGCTCAAAGGGGTAGTCCCAGTTTGGTGAAGATAAAACGGGGGCTGAAGTGAGTGAGTGTTTAAGTGAGTCGAAAGCTGTCTCGCAGTCCGAGTCAAAATGGAAGGTCGTATCCTTGGCCAGGAGAAGAGTTAAAGGTCTAGCAATTTTGCTAAAATCCTTAATGAATCTTCTATAAAAGCCCGCATGGCCAAGGAAAGATCGAATATCTTTGACGCTTTTGGGATGAGGGAGGTTTTGAATGACATCTATCTTAGCTCTGTCAACCTCAATGCCTTTCTGTGAAATAACATGTCCAAGAACAATTCCTTCTTGGACCATGAAATGGCATTTTTCCCAGTTCAAAGTCAAGTTCTTCTCTTTGCAACGAGTAAGAACAGCGTCAAGATTTGATAGGCAGTCGGAAAAAGAGTCTCCAAAAATCGAGAAATCGTCCATAAAGATCTCCAGGAAATTCTCTACCATATCAAAGAATATCCCCATCATACACCGCTGAAAGGTAGCGGGAGCATTGCATAACCCAAAGGGCATGTGACTGTAAGCAAAGGTACCAAAAGGACAAGTAAAAGTGGTTTTATTTTGATCCTTTTTGGAGATGGGGACCTGATTATAGCCTGAGTATCCGTCCATAAAACAATAATACTCTCGTCCTGCTAAGCGTTCCAGCATCTGATCAATGAATGGTAGAGGAAAGTGGTCTTTCCTCGTGGCAGCATTGAGTTTTCTATAATCAATACATACACGCCACCCAATTTGGGCGCGTGTCTGAATCAACTCATTTGCCTCATTGGTTATAACAGTGATGCCGGATTTCTTAGGAACGACATGTATAGGACTCACCCATTGGCTATCGGAGATGGGGTATATAATACCATTATCTAAGCATTTGACGATCTCTTTCATTACCGCTTCCTTCATGACGGGATTCAACCGTCTCTGTGGTTCTCGGGTTGGTCTGGCATCATCCATCACATGTATATGATGTTCAACTATCAAGAGACTAATCCCTTTGATGTCCGCTATACTCCAACCAAACTCCTCTTTGTTAGATCTCAATACCGATAAAAGTGCATTTTCTTGCTCTAATGCTAGAGAAGCGGATATTATAACCGGTAAAGACTCCTTCTCACCTAAATAAGCATATTTCAGATGAGATGGTAAAATTTTGAGATCTAATTCGGGCGGAGAAATGATAGAAGGAGGGATCATTGAGTGATTTTTGGATTTACAAAGAAGCTCAGAGCCTGTGAAAGATACAGACTCGGGTGGAGAAAAGTCAGGAGTGCAGGACTCAAGTGTAGAAAAAGTGTCATCACTAAGATCTTGTGTGAAATCAAACAGAGATGTGGTAATGTCATCGAGATCAGTAAAGCAAAGTTCCTCAGCTCCACAACTATCGGGAGCGATCTCATGGACAGAGCACACATCTAAAATATGAGCAGAGGGTTCTGATGGCTGACTTCCAACTTTGTAGATATTTAGTTCAATGGTCATATTTCCAAATGATAAGTTCATTAAACCATTTCTACAGTTTATAACAGCGTTGGAAGTGGCAAGGAAAGGACGACCCAAAATCACCGGAATTTGGCCCCGGGGGTTTGCTACAGTCTGTGTGTCAAGTACAATGAAGTCTACAGGGAAAACAAATTCCCCGACCTTTATCAACACATCCTCTAATTCACCCCTTGGTTTGGTGATTGAGCGGTCTGCCATCTGGAGAGTGCAGTGAGCAGGTTTCAGCTCTCCAATCCCTAATTGCTCATATACAGAATAAGGAAGTAGTTTAACACTTGCGCCAAGGTCTAAAAGAGCACGATTTATGTTTTTACCCCTAATAGAAATCGATATTGTAGGACATCCTGGGTCCTTCCGTTTCTTTGGTAGCTGGGGAATAAAAGCAATTCTGATATTATTAACCATGAAGACCTTCTTTGGCACTTGAGTCTTCCTCTTCCTAGTGCACAAGTCCTTAAGAATTTTCGCATAAGCGGGGACTTGTTGAATTGCATTTAGGAGAGGGATATTGATGTTAACCTGTTTGAACATTTCCATAATTTTCTCCATATGAGGACTCGTTCTGTTACCCCTTAACCGATTCGGGTAAGGAGCTTTCGCAATAAGCGTCAGGTCCATCATAGGAGAAGGAAGAGGGGGTAGACGAGATCCCAAAAGTGGTGTGGGGACCGTCTGTGGAGAACTATAAGGGTTGGGTTCAGGTGTCGAGCCTAATGGGAAATGGAGAATAGGCTCTCGAGAAGGTGGTGTGGTAGAAAAAGAAGGATCAGAAGGAGAAGTGTGTGTGCATGGAAGGGTCTCAGCCGGGGTGTTGATATGATTTTCAATATCATCAATACCTTCCCCAACATGGTTGTTCAGCACTCTTCCCGATCTCAACGTTGTGACGGAATTTACATTGTAATGCCCAGGATTCTGTAGGGGTTGAGAGGGAAGTTTCCCTTTTTCTCTCGCACTCATTTCGGCTTTAAGGCGTGCGATTTCAGCTTCCATCGATCTGATACTCTCAGCTTGGGACGCTGAGTTTTTCTTTATCTCACTGACGGAAGATCTAACCTCAGTCGAAACCTCTATGAAATTTGATAAAAGTTATTTCATGGTTTGAGTGAATTGAGAGAATTCGTCAGAACAGGACAACTGCATAGGATTAGACTGTGCAGGATTGTTGCCCTGGTTTTGGAAATTTTGTGACTGATAGGGGTGCTGAGTGAGTTGAAGGGGTTGCTGTTGTGGTGGAGGAAGAGCCCTTTGAAAATTATTTTGGTTTGGAACCGTGTTTTGAGATTGATGTTGTTGGTTCCAAGCAAAATTCGAGTGATTCCTCCAGCCCTGATTGTACGTGGAAGAATATGGATCATTTCTAGGTCGTTGAAATGCGGCATTTGTATGCTCGTGACCTTGAAACGCAGAGTTTAATGGACATTCTTCCGTTAAATGAGACGGATCAGAACAGCACCCACAAACAGTTTTGGGAGCGACATCGCTGCAGAAAATTTGTGTTCCATAGCGTCGAGCTTCTTTTGCATTGCTGCCATCTCAGCTCGAACACATATGGACACATCTATTTGGTGTACGCCACCACTATTCAATGGTTGGGTTCCACTCTCCCACTGTAGTGATTTTTCAGCGAACTCTTCTAAATACTTCCAAGCTTCCCCATCATCCTTAGTCATAAAAGTACCTTGACACATGTTTTCAAGGCTCTGTTTAGTGTTTGGGTTAATGCCCTCATAAATGATTCGGCAAAGCTCCCATCTCGGGATGCCGTGATGAGGGCACTGAACCAATAGATCCTTGAAACGTTCAAAGCATTTAGAGAATGGTTCGCTAGGGAGCTGGGAAAATTGATTCAGTTCGCTACGGATTCGAGCTGTCTTTTGTATTGGGTAAAATTTCTTAAGGAATGCAGCGACGAATTTTTCCCAATTCGTAATAGAGTGTGCGGTAGTGTTATATAGCCACTTCTCGGCTATATCGCACAATGTAAATGGAAGAAGTCGTAGATGCATCGCATCCACTGAAAGTTGTGACGTACCCATCATTGCGCATACGTTTTCAAATTTGGTAATGAAAACGTAAGCATCCTCAGTCTCGAGTCCGTGGAATTTGGGTAAAAGGTTGATGTATTGGGGTTTAATCTCAAAGTTATCCCCATTGGCTGGTGGTGTGGATAAGAAGGTCGAAAGAGGACCTCGAAGTGGATAGCACCTCTCCTGGAGAGAGATGCGGGGTGGATTCTGCGCACCAACGGACGGCGGCAGATTAGGGTTAAAGAAGTTTGATGGAGTCGGATCCATCGGTGTGGGTGTGGTAGTGGGTAAAGAAGAAGTAAATGGAGAAATATCGACTTCGGAGTCGATAAAGGGTACGCGGACTAAACGGGCACTAGAATCCTGTGTCCAGCTTATCTTGTACTAAAATGGGTTAGTACAAGTAGCCGCGTTGACTTATAATTAGGGGTAAATGAATGCGGTGCTTGTTTTAAAAAAGGGACGGATTTTTTTTTAAAAAATGATGCGACACAACAAATGCAGCACACAAAACCCTAGAATCTAGTGATCACCTAGGTCCGGCTCTAGACCGCTCCTAACTGCCAAAAGACAAGTCGCAGGATAGAATCCTCCACTGCCTCTTTGTCCCCCTGTGGCCAGGTAAGTGCCAGGTAAGTGGGAAGGTACTCCACTACGTAAGTAGTGGGCCTAATTAATAACCACTAGCCTTCGACACACTTGCCTAGACACCAGAAGAAAACGCGGATAAGCAATGAATTACCCACGGCCTTCTTCTGTCCTAAGTGAGCGCGACGGTCCTTAGAGTCATCTCTAGATATTTTTTAGTTAATGTGGGTCAATGCGGATGCATGTTTTGCGATTTTCGGGGCCTAGGAAGGGTAATGAAATCCCCACCTAATTTGGATTTGGCCGTGCCCCTTAATATCCGTATTTAGAATGCAAACAACCAAGAAACAAAATCACGCACAAATTTAATTTTTCAATTTGCGAACTGCGATTATTTGCAAAGAATCCTGCAGAAAATTATTAGTTGGAGCTAAAAAGAGGAGAGAGGAGAAGGTAAGAAATCACCTGAGACAAAATTTTCACAGAGAAGGCTTCACCAAGCCACGGTTCCGCTGCAATAGGAGGCTCCCACCATGCTTCCGCGGTCTTCTGTGCAGATCTCTTGAAAAGAAAATTTGCAGAATACTCCTGATCACTTCCCTAGTCCTCTGGAATTTTCCAAAAAATTTCATCAATTGCCAAACAGCTCCAGATTTCCTTACAATGAACCACAACAAATCGTTTAGGGTTTGCACGAATTTTGATCTCAAAATAACAATGGAATAAATCTTTCAATTCAAACTTTAATATGAAACGAATTAGCGCGTAATCCCCGGCAACGGCGCCATTTGATTGAATGTAAATTCTCGGTTTGTGTATCGAATCAAATAGTCCCCGGCAACGGCGCCATTTGATTGTAATAAAATCTTGTTGTGTGTATCAATTCAAATGATCCCCGGCAACGGCGCCATTTGATTGATAAGAAAAATTTCCGATTGTATAAGTAAATCAAATATTCCCCGGCAACGGCGCCATTTGATTGTAATAAATTCTTATTGTGTGTATCAATTCAAATGATCCCCGGCAACGGCGCCATTTGATTGTAATGTAAAATTCGAGACTGTGTAAATCAAATCAAATGATTCCCGATAACGGTTTCATTTGATCGATAAGAGTTTCTTTGTGTCGGTAATTAGAAAATTGAATAAAATTCACAATCAAAGAATTATATTTGACCGCAATCAATTACGTTGTCAGTTGTAGATCGTAAGCGAGTGCGGATCGTCCACAGGGATTGTGTGATTCGTTTTCATATTTAATTTGATTGAATTGAAAAGTTAATCGAAAAGAAAAGAAAACATGATTCAAGATTTTATCGATTGATTCAGGTGTCACTAATCTAATCAAGAAACTGATAAACAATCGAGAATCGGGTTTCGATGATATTTCCAACCAAATGTCAAGAATTTAAATGAGGCTCGTAGGAATCGATCGAATCTATAGACGTGATGTAATCTCAAGATATCGTGTTCTTGTCCTTCGAAGAATTGATACTAGATCGATGATGATCGACGAGAGTTAGGGCTTTCTCGTGAAACTAGGGTTTCATCGTTTAACCCTTGTTCTTTCGTCGATATCATTCACATTCTAGCCTCTAGCAATTTCAAGAAACGATCGTAACTCCCCAATTTCGAGCGATATCAATCAAGAAAGCATCGCAACGAATTGGGTCGTCGGTTCTTGAACTTGCTAGGGTTTACAAAACTCGTAGGATTCAAGAATCGATTTAAGATATGTTACATCATCATTCTATTGATCGTCTCGACTCCTCGACGAGAGGAGTATTACTCAAACATCACAACAAGAATTACAACTAGAAATTTAGATTGAATCATGATGCAAGAATTTAAAGAAAACAAGATAAAAGAATATCACCTTTTATTTATATCAACAATTTGATTACAGTCGCTCAAGAACTACAAGAGGAAGAACTAAATTATCGAATTGGCTTCGCTCGGCTCCGTGAGTCGCGGGTCGGCTTGGACCACTTGCTCTGTTGAAGATCGGCTCCGCTCATAAAAGGTTGCAAGGCTTCTTGCTTGATGGGGTACTCGGGATCTTGGCTTTTGATTGGAATTAGGGTTAGGGTTTCACACAAGCCTTGTCACTAGACTTGTGGAAGAAGAAGATGAAGAAAGAGAGTGAATGGATCTAGATTGTAGATTCTAGATACAATGATGGATAGAAGAGATGATCTTTTTTTACAAGTGAGTCTAGGGTCTTATTTATAGATCTCCCAAACCCTAAGCCTTGAGTTTGAAATAGAAGTTCCCTCCAAAAGTTTGTTGAAAGACTTCTAGAAGTAGTTAGTTAGGCTTAGCTTAGGGTTTAAGCTAGGGTTTAGGGAGAAGTTTCTAGAATACAAGGCTAGTTTAGTGTAGATCCCAAAGCTTGCTGATCTGGCAGAAGGTTCTGGGGTCTTCTGGAATTTGTTATGTCATTATGAGCTGTGCACACTGAGGAAGGAGTTATGGTGCAAAATTGGGGTGATGAAGAGACAAGACCACCGCGGAACCGCGGCACAAGGCGGCTTAGGCCACGGTTCCGCGGCCACATTGGCTCCTTGGGCCTTCAAACTTCCTGTGTTGGCTTGTGATGTCTTCAAGTACATTCTCTGATATATTGAATCTCTGAATACCCTTTTGATCATTACCAGATTCCAATTCCTTGAGTTGGCGTATCTTTTAGCGGTGTAGATTTGAGCAAGCTTCTGATTTTCCTGCACAGACTTCGAAACACGGGTTGCAATATATAGAAATGATGCCATGCTATGAAATGCAGTCAATTTCCCTAGAAATGCCGGTTTTAAGGTCTAACACATGTAATCTGATATTCTGCGACTGTTTTGCTAATATGTGAAATATGAATACCGTACACTTCTAAATGAGTGCAAATGATAGGGAAATTGCCGTGTTAAAAATACATTATTTTTGACTAATCACACACTATTTTAACATGTGTATGATATATGTTAAAATGTGTTATCATATTTTATCATGGTTGATGATAGACATGACTTGTGTGTATGAGATATACACCATTCTATGTATTATGATGGGTTAAGATTATTTAAGATAATTACAAAATTAGTGGAGTTTTGGAATGAGCATGAAGCTTGTAGAAGCTTAACTTGCTTTGACAAAGTCTACTAAGTTTGTCTTTACCTTAGATTCCTTTTAACCCAACCATAATCAATTAGCTATGGTTATGGCTCTACAAGGGTTAGTATATGATACTCACTCACCATGGTTACACAACTCACTTGATCATTATCCTTTCCTCTTTCTTTTGTTCATCTTCTTCATTTGTGAAAAGGAGAAAGAAAACTAGGGTTTGATCCAAAGTGAGAAAGAGTGTGAGAAACAAAATTCTAAAGAGAACCCACTTCCTATTTCTCCATCCTCTACTAGATTAGCACTTTAGTATAGGGTGTTTACTTCACTATTTCTCTTATTAGTGAAGTAGGAGCTTGAGTCGGAATTCCCTCGACGTAGATCATCTTCGGCCTCGGAGATTTCAAGCAAGGTCGCTTCCTTCGCGTCGTGAAGCCATGCAAGAGTCCGGGAGAAGCTTGATCACAGCGAAGGGACTTCA
Source organism: Agapanthus africanus (assembly GCA_030015575.1). Lineage (NCBI taxonomy): Eukaryota > Viridiplantae > Streptophyta > Magnoliopsida > Asparagales > Amaryllidaceae > Agapanthus > Agapanthus africanus. The sequence goes on along the minus strand of JASDDO010000010.1, from coordinate 192,969,465 downwards.
TCAAGGAGCTTTAGAAGTGAAGGACCGATCTACAAAGGTTGTATTTCGTATTCCCTTTAGAGTAAAGTTGTTTACTTGCTAAATGATTCGCCTAAACTCTAGTTAACGATCTTGCTTAGTGTTATTCGGCACATAAAAATTTAATTTTGGCATGGTCGATGCCTTGTAGAGCCTCGTTAGTGTGCCTAGTAACCCTACAGTGGTATCAGAGCCTAGCTAGAGCATTAGACGATGCGTTAACGAAGTTAAAACTCCGAACGAACCCGAATACGATAAAACGACCCCCTCTCTGGACAATTTTCAAAATCTGGGATTTTTGTGAATTAAAAATATCTAAAAAATCAGCAGGGTTTTATAAGAATTATCGTGCAAAACGAGGACCTGAATCGAAAAGTTGACCGCGGTTCCGCGGCAAATCCCTGCTTGTGCCGTGGAACCGCGGCAGTATGGTGACCGTTGGATCTTATTTTTGCACAGTAATTCTAGATTCTGTGATTATTATTTTCTGGGTATTTTTAATTTGACTCAAGTGTTGAGTTTTCAGGGGTTCATTTTGTAATCGTCGATTCGATCGGAGAATTTAATTTTGTTTTGTTATTCCGGATAATTTAGAAAGTATTAAAATGTTCGAACGGATATCATTAACTCAATTTTTCCCGGCACGAAAAACATTCAAGTGTCGAATTTTTCTCGGGTTTAAATTTTTCGGAAAAACGTGCAAGTGATGCGATGGACCCTCTAAAAGACAACAAACCTTAACTCGATTGTGTGACCGTCTTGAACTGCCCTTTGAACCTTAGGGTTTGGGGCAGTACGGCGTGCCACATGTGAGGCGTTGGCTTGACCCTTCTACGGCTGGACCGTTGCTACTATGACGTATTCTAGAATCTTTAAACTCCGCTCAAGTGTTGAGCTATTATGGAAATCTTGAGTATTTGATTATTCGATCGGAAAGTTTAATACTGTATATTTATCTGGAATGTGATACAATATGTGGAATTCATACATGTTAGGCATGAAATGCGAAATATGTGATATTTCGGATTTACGATGTCTAAAGAGATTGTGGGTTCCAAATGTTGTAGTTTTACACTTTCTTTTATGTGACCGTAAGTGTAATATGTGATATCGCCGGTTTCGTTGCTATATGTCAACGACAATTGGGATGCGCATATTTACTTACGTTGATGACATGTGATGTTCTGTGTTGCTGGATATGTTATATTGGATCGTCGCGTTCTGAATAGCCGGGGGTTTTTATGTGAGAAGAGAGTTTTTATTTTCATTCATGTAAAATTTAAATGTATGTAATATTCTTTTATTGGGGCACTTCCGGGTCGAGGTTGATGTCACCATTTGTATATTATTTACTTTTCCGTACTAGGATAGACCCAAGGAGGGGAGCACAAGTAACCGGGTTCTAGGGTCCAGTGGGAGACCAACTCGAGGAGTCGAGTCCGGGTCTCCTAACTCTAGAATTGGTAGGGTTGCTTGCCGCTCTTGTAGGGGTCTAGGGGTGTGGGTTTAGCTATTCGTCGCGACCGTGGAATCCGTGTTTTATAGAGGCTCAAAATAAAACACGGACGTCCTAGTATATCCAATGTTTCATATGTTTCTTCTGCTGCGATATCTGTGATGTGATCATTTGATATTCTGTGATAAATACTGTATATAGTATATATGATATATTATATAGGCGTTACTTATGTTTTACACCCGCGCTATCCCTGCCCTGCTCTGTCGTTAGTTACCTAACCTAACGGTGCACGAGGGGACATCGAGGCGAATGCGGATGGCATAAGTGTACGTCGTATTTATCTGTGATTTTTAGGTGACTTAAATGATGGGACTTCATTAATGTGATTACTGAAAGAAAAGAAACCTAAAAGATGTTGTAGAATCAAATTTTCAAATAAAAGGGTAGCTACAGTTTTTGCTTTGCATAGCGGTATATATGATATACCCTGCACCTTATTCGATGGGGAAAGAGCCGAGATCCCTTCACCGGGAGTGACCTCTTTAGCAAAACTGGCAGATGCTACAACACTCGGTTTGACTTTTGACTGCTTTTGGAGTTTTGCTTTGCATAGTGATGTATATGATATATGCTGCACCTTATTCCATAAGGAAAGAGCCGAGATCCCTTCACCGGGAGTGACTTCTTTAGCAAAACTAATAAAAGCCTCAAAATCACTCCATTTCAAAATTCATGTGATTCTACGACGATATCAAGTTCATTACGCAATAGGTTTTCAGAAAAACCTGTCGTAGCCCTCCGTCATTTCAGATAAGTCCTGCTTAGTATTCGTGTTGCGTTTGTTGACCTTGTCAAGGCGTAGTGTGCGGTAGCTGACCAGTATTTATCTGTTTATGCATACGATGCAGATTGTTTTAGGGTAGTCGTACGGCCTTGTTGACCTTGTCAAGGGTCGTGCGGGTGGGTTTAATTCAATCAAGAAATGACGGGTTGAACTTGACTTACGGTCTATGGTTTGTTGACCTTGTCAAGGTCATAGATCGTTTGGGGCAAAATATTATCGGGAATTTCAAGTGTTGAGATTTGCAATGAGATTGCATACCTTCTATGAGATAGTTGGATCCCGATACCCACTGCGAGTAATTGTTACTCCCGGGAGAGTTTTACACAGGACAATTAGCCGATCAAGTAGGTGTCTAGAAAGGTGTCAACGGGGTTACGCCTCTGGGAAAACGAGGTTTAGTATAATTAGGTCCGTGCGAAAGCACGGGGAACCTCCCTCAAAGTACCGACACTGGCCTGGCTGAAAGATTGGCGAAGTTGTAGAGTGTAATTAATCCCGGCTAGTCTTTCCTTTTAGGGTTTGAAGGAAGATTTGATAAAAAAAACAGTGGGAGCCATCCTGATTAGATAAGATAATAACCAATCTGATCTTACAAGAGCATACGCTAAAGTTTTTTCTTCTCTCTCTCTCTCTCCAGGTAGCGACCATATCATGCCTTAATAAAGATAATAATATGGATGTATTGACCGAACCCGCATGTTATACTGTGCTGGGGAACGTTGGTTCCGTTCTTTCTTATAAGAGTTATAAGACTGAACAGGATATAAGGGAATACCAGGATTCTCATGCCACCCGAATGAAGAAAGTACATGTTGATGCATTTTCTTCGGGTGTGTTCGTTACTGAGAACTGTTTCTCCATTTCCTCTACGTCCTGGGTATTAGATACCGAGTCAGGATCCCATATATGTAATCAGTTACATGGGCTTAGGAAAGGTAGAGAGCTTGGAGAAGGTGATAAAGACATAAGGGTTGGAAATTGTGCAATTGTTGCAGCTAAAACCGTCGGGGAATATCACCTTGTATTGCCAACTGGTAATACATTGATTCTGAACGAATGCTATTACATGCCGAACCTGATATGCAACATTATATCAGTTTCTTTGTTGAGTAAAGAGGGATATAATTTTGTATTACAGGATAATGTTATGAACATTTTCCTAAACCAAAAGTTGGTCGGATCAGGCACGATGTGCAATGGCATTTATGTTCTAAATCAATCAACAGTTCTGAGCATAACAAACACACATAAAAGGAAGAGTTCAGAACTGAACGAATCCTTCTTATGGCATTGTAGACTCGGTCATATAAATGCGACACGGCTAGCTAAGTTGCATAAGGACGGATACTTGAAACCGTTCGAATTTTCATCTTATGACACTTGCCAGTCATGTCTCAAAGGCAAGATGACCAAAACTCCGTTTACGGGACACGGAGAAAGAGTTACCGAACTCTTGGGACTGATACATACTGATGTATGCGGTCCCATGTCTACACATGCCAGGGATGGTTCTTCGTACTTCATTACATTCACTGACGATCTCTCTAGATTCGGATATGTGTTCCTGATGAAACACAAATCAGAAGCTTTTGAGAAATTTAGAGAATATAAACAAGAAGTCGAGAACCAAACCGGAAAAAGTATTAAAATCCTACGATCTGATCGAGGAGGTGAATACTTGAGCAATGAATTCCTGGACTTCCTAAAAGAGAATGGGACTCTCTCTCAGCTGACTCCTCCATATACACCACAGCACAACGGTGTATCGGTGCGTTCGATGATGAGTACAGCTGAGTTACCTATTTCCTTCTAGGGTTATGCACTTGGGACAGCAGCATACCTATTGAATCAAGTTCCGTCTAAATCTGTACCTACCACACCATATGAGATATGGAGTGTGAAGAGACCATATTTTAAACGAGTTAAGATATGGGGTTGTTCGGCCTATGTCAAAAGGCAAAATCCAGAAAAACTCGAGGCACGGTCTGTTCTTTGCAAGTTTGTGGGATATCCTAAGAATTCCCAAGGATAATTTTTCTACCACACTGAAGAACAAAAAGTGTTTGTTTCTCAATATGCCATCTTTTTGGAAAAGGAATTTCTTGCAAAAGAAATTAGTGGCAAAGTGGTAGAGCTGGAAGAGGTTCCAGATACACAAACTGCAACTGAAGATTTAGTGGAACCAGAGGATTCGGTAGTTCCCAACGAACCTCAACCTCTCCTCCGATCTAGTAGGGTTCCTCACCCACCTGAGAGATACTACGGTTTTCTCATAGATGGTGGGAGCGAGGATTGCATCATGGTTGATGATGACCCAACTAGCTTCGAGCAGGCCATCACGAGTGGGGACTCAGTGAAATGGCTGGATGCAATGCGGTCCGAGATGGAATCCATATACACCAACAAAGTGTGGACTTTGGAAGTTGCTCCTGAAGGGGTAAAACCCCATTGGGAGCAAGTGGATCTTCAAGAAAAAACTTGGTGTAGATGGTAAAGTGGAGACTTTCAAAGCTAGACTTGTTGCAAAGGGTTTTCGTCAAAGACCAGGTGTGGACTATGATGAAACCTTTTCTCCAGTGGCTATGCTTAAATCCATCAGGATCATGCTTGCCATCGCTGCATATCATGACTACGAAATCTGGCAAATGGATGTTAAGACCGCATTTCTAAACGGTGATTTAGAAGAGTGCGTGTACATGACTCAGCCAGAGGGCTTCATAGATAGTGGGAGCAGCGGGAAGGTGTGCAAGCTGCTTAAATCCATTTATGGATTGAAGCAAGCATCGCGGAGTTGGAACATCTGCTTTGATGTCATTATCAAAGAGTTTGATTTCGTCAAAAACGTAGATGAACCTTGTATCTACAAGAAGGTGGAAGAGAGTAAGGTTGTCTTCCTCGTATTGTACGTGGACGACATACTCTTGATAGGAAATGACATTCCTATGCTGCAATCGGTGAAGCTCTTCTTATCACAAAGATTCTCAATGAAAGATCTTGGTGATGCCTCCTGCATATTGGGGATTAGGATCTATAGAGATAGATCTAAAAGGATATTGGAATTGTCCCAGTCCAGGTACATTGACACCATACTAAAGAGGTTTAGTATGGAAGAGTCCAAACGTGGGTTTTTACCTACGATCTCAGGGCTCACTCTCTCCAAAGAGATGTCTCCCAAGACTGATTTGGAGAGAGCTCGCATGCAAGGGATACCCTATGCTTTGGCTGTAGGCTCTATCATGTACGCGATGCTATGTACCAGACCCGATATAGCATACTCACTAAGTGTAGTGAGCAGGTATCAAGCTGATCCTGGAGAGAGTCACTGGACAGCTGTGAAGAGCATTCTCAAGTACTTACGAAGGACTAAAGAGATGCTCTTGGTGTATGGTAACGGAGAACTCCAAGTGGAGTCCTTTACCGATTCGAGCTTCCAGAGTGATAAGGATGACTCTAAGTCGCAGTCGGGATTTGTCTTTACCCTTTACGGAGGGGCGGTTAGCTGGAAGAGTTCCAAGCAGGAAACCGTGGCAGACTCGACGATGGAGGCTGAATACATCGCTGCCAACGATGCTGCCAAAGAGGCTGTCTGGATCAAGAAGTTCATTACTGAACTTGGAGTGGTTCCATCCATTGAGCATCCAATACCTTTGTATTGCGATAACAATGGAGCGGTGGCTTTGGCCAAGGAACCCAGGTCCCATCAGCAATCCAGGCATATTCTAAGGTGGTATCACCTAATCCAGGAGATAATTGATCGCCGGGAGATCGAGGTCAGGAGGGTTGACACGAAGAATAACACAGCGGATCCACTCACGAAAGCCATTCCCCAGATACAGTTTGAGAGACTCTTCGGGATGCTCGGTATGCGATACTACAGCAGCTGGCCCTAGTGCAAGTGGGAGATTGTTAGTTGTATGTATGCCCTAGAGGCCAGTGTTATACAGATGATGTATATTATATTGGATGCTTGGACATATATAGAGAGGGCTTTCTTGCTCGACATGATAGTATGCTATCTGGTTGCACTTTACTTTAACTTGTATACTTGTCTCTTTATACTGTCTTATCGTTACTGTTAGTTATATGTATGCCCTAGAGGCCGGTATTGTACAGATGATGTATATTATATTGGATGCTTGGACATATATAGAGATGGCTTTCTTGCTCGATATGATAGTATTGTTGGAGATAGTGCCCTCAGAGTCAATTATTACATCACAGGCACGTGATTGCAATGATTGAGGGAGGACCTATCCCGGGAGGACAGTCTTACTCGAGATGATAGTATGCTATCTGGTTTACCTTTATCATCGTGTACTGCTTTAGGTGACATGACAGATCACTATTGCACGTTGATAGAGCCCCTAGGATTCTTTCTTGACTACCGGCAGTATGAGGGCGATCATATACGTGGGAGCTGGTAGTCTATAAGCACATCCTTAAAAGGTCCCTAGTCGTGGGAGTTTCGAGACAGGGCATCGATTCTCCGGAGTAGACTAGTGTATACAGTCGAGACCCCGACGAGAGGCGGTGGCCGGTCTCACAAGCCACTGGTGTCAGTTGGATCACCTAAGATGTATACAGGTGCTCATTGGGTTATGAGTACACCGGACAGGACTCGCCGGGAACATGCTAGTTAGTCTTATACCTGATGTCAGATAGCAGTTCCCTGATGACATGTGTACAGGTTAGTTCATCGACCTGGGGATCGTCATTTGTCTTGTGTGAGTTCCCACTGTACTTTGATTACTACCCTACCACGGCTCAAAGGAGTCGTGCAAACAGGTTTTAGTTGGGTACAGTCCCGAGCCACATGGAGGCAGTGAGCGGATCTTCAGGGGTTCGTCTCTCCCGGTATTGGGGGTGAGGTCGCGCTGTGTCTAGGAGAGCCATTACACGAAGACCTTGGCCAAGGCAGGAGATTTACTGGTAGGTATTCCAGTAGTATCTCAGGGTGTTCTGGGCTACACTCCGACACGACTTGTACCGCTTTTGGGGGTCTGACTTTTAACAACCCCCTAGGCCCGACATGCGATGCTCATAGACGAACGAACCGGACTGTACGGATATTGTCACTGACAGGCTCAGTAGGGTGTCAGGATGAGTTCGCTCATCGACGTCCCTTTTGGTCAATAGCTGGTGGCCCGTCACGTATTGGCTTATACCTCTGACGTGCTGGTGATTAAATCCACAGCCATAGTATTGACGAGTCTTTAGAGTCCACCACACTTTCAGTTACTCAAGCTTTCGGGCGAAACGCTGTAGAGGCCGTATGGAGATATGGCAGGGTTCGATCAGATACGTGCGGTATTGCACGGATCGTGATCAGACGGTTTTTACTAGCCGGCTTTGGCTTAAGCCGGATCCTAGTATTTGATAGTGTAGTTTTGTCTCTTTGCATTTGTATTTCGGTCGGAATACAAATGCGGGTGTGTATGCACAATATCGGGGTTTTCCTGTAATTTATTATGGGACCAGTTTTCTGGGGTTGCCAGTTTGCATTCCGTTCCGGCCGGTTTTCTCTTTTTCCTTCCCGGTCGGACTTTTCGTTGGAGGGTGTTATTTGCAAGTTTGCAAATAAGTTTTGTGTAGGGGGTTTATTGCAAAAGGATTGATTATGAAATCTTTTTGGCTTTTCTTGCATTAATTAAGGTATGGATGGGTATGGTTTTTTTTTTTGTGTTGGAAATTGGATATGGGCGCCGGCCACTGTTCCAGGGAGTGAGGGATTAATTTCTTTTGTATGGAATGTTTTTAATGGAGTGTGCTGGATTGTTTTTAATGGATTAATTAATATACACATTGGAGTGGATATGTGGAGGCTGTGGCTTTTTAATTAATTGATTTTCATGCACACATTCATGAGAGTGCAAGCTTCATTATTTTTTTCCTAGAGAGCTCTAACAGAGGCCGGCCACTTCTTGTAATGAGAATGAGAGAGCTTTGATTTTGGAGTGTGGCAATTTTCCTTGATCTCATTCTCTTGTTAAGAAAAATGCAAGCACCATTTTTCCTTATCTTGATTCCTCCATCCTCCATGGCAACAAACCCCAAATGAGACCAGCATGCTCTACACTACATTCTGCAGCAAATCTTGGACGCGTCGGCTAGCCTACTTCGCGCCCGAGTTGCCTCGGTATTGAGGCGGGAGCCCGTAAAAGATACAGGTGATGTGGTGCCCTTCCGACAAGGAGGCGACGACCGGAGTTTCCGCAGGAGATCGGGACGACGACGAGAAGACCGGAGGACTCGGATCACTCGGTATATCTCTAACCCGTCTTGTTGTTAGCTAGATCTAGTTTAATGGCCCGATCCGGGGTTTAGTGTGCGGTGGTGCCGGTTTGCTAAGTCCGCAAAATTAAAGTTTTTCACCGCTTCCGCATTTGGCCGTCGGGTTGACGGCCGGGGCGCCGCCGTGCACTTACAAATATGCTATCTGGTTGCTCTTTATCTTAACATGTATACTTGTCTCTTTATACTGTCTTATGGTTACATGTTGGTAAAGCCCTTAGGATGTGTACTTGACTACCTGGACTATGATGCAGATCATACTAGTGGGGACATGGTAGTCCATAAGTACATCCTTCAAGGTCCCTAGTCGTGGGTGTATCGAGACAGGGCATCGATATACCAGAGTAGACTAGCGTATATGCTTCTCGACCCATGAGATGGGCGATGGATGATCCCATATCCATTGGTGTTTGACATCAGAGATGGTATACGGGTGCTCAGTGGAGACTGGGTACACTGAACGGACTCGCCGAGAACTCCCAGATGGTATTATACCTCACGTCAGATGGCAGTTCTCAGGTGACACTTGTGCAGATTAGTCTGTAGACCCGAGATCGTCATAGAGTCTTGTGTGATTCCCACTGTGCTTTGATTTCCACCTTACCACGTCCATGAGGGCATGCAAAACGGTGGTTTTTGGGTACAGTCCCGAGTCACATGGAGGCAATGAGCGATAGGAGGGGTTTCGTCTCTCCCGGTATTGGGGGTTGATGTTGCGCTGTGCTCGATTGGCCGTAACAGGGAAGTCCCTGGCCTGGGCTGATTCAGAGATTTACTGGTAAGTGTTACCAGTAGTTTCTCGACCCGTTATGAGCCTCACATCGGCATGACTTATCGGTTATTGGGGTCGTCCGTTTACCACCCCTAGACTTGATATGCGACATATCAGACGAGGAGACCAGACTGTACGGGAAGTGTTGCCGGTTGGCTCGACGGGAGTTGTAGCAGATTCGCTTTTTCTCTTCTGATCGCTCAATACCCGGGTGGCCATTACGTTTAGCTGACCGCTTGCGGCTTGGGGGTGCTTGATATCATCATCACCCACTGCCGGCGTATTGACGAGTCTTAGAGTCCCACAATGGAGTTACCTAGTCCAGGCGAAATGTTGTGGTGCGCGTATGCGATATGCGCATGGACCCGATTAAAATGCGCGTATAGGATACCGTATATTGATCGGGCGACTTGCTTTTGGTTAGGGTCATATGTGATATGACCGAATTGATAAATCAAGTGTTGATTTATCATTTAACCATTAGTTTCTCACTAGAAATCCTTTCTTGTTTTTGATGGATGTATGCATGCATGTATGTTCTCTTTTTAGATTCATGCATATATGGATGTACATACACACATACAAACATACATACATCCTTCATGGTTGTACATACATGAAAATGGTGGCAATATAAGACTCACACCATGGTTTTATATATGGTTTTTATTGCATTTGATTTAAAGCAAAAAGGAAAAAGGAAAATGGTTATGATTGATTTGTTTCTACACTCTTCTTTTGACCTAACCATTCTCACCCACCTTTTAACCTTGGGTAAACTTTCCTTTTGTGTTTTAACTCAAGTTCAATAATATATTCATTGTTTAAACCATGGTTTGAGATGAGAACATGAAAATATATATTCATATATTTTCATTTTTCTTAAACAAGAGTTATTCTTTTCACTCTTGAAAAAGATATAGCCATCATTTTCTTCTTCCTCTCTCATTTGCTCTCTAGATTTTTGTAGTGAGCAATATACTCATCAAGTTAGGATTTTGAAGTGAGAAAGAGAACCACAACATTATTCTACACAAGTCTAGCCCAATTTTTTGGAGTGTTAGCTTCATTTCATTCTCTTGATCGGGTGAAGTTGCAAGCTTGGACAAAGCGGACTCCGGGTGGATCATCGGTGACCTAGAGGAGTTCAAGCGGACCCGTTTCCAAACCCCAAGTAGCCGAGGAGTCTAGCGTATGGAGCTACAAAGGTTGTACTCTCAAAACCCTAACTTTTCTTGCTTATGTTGATATGCAAAAATTCGAAACCCTAATTTTCTAGGAACGATTCAATGATCGTTAACGTAGCACCTGAAAAATTCCATCTTTGGTACATGTGATGCTTCCAATCCCTTCATGAGATGCTAGGCTAACCCAACAAATGTTGGTAAAGCCCTTAGGATGTGTACTTGACTACCTGGGTTATGATGCGGATCATACTAGTGGGGACATGGTAGTCCATAAGTACATCCTTCAAGGTCCCCTAGTCATGGGTGTATCGAGACGGGGCATCGATATACAAGTGTAGACTACCGTATACGCTTCTCGACCCATGAGATGGGCGATGGATGATCCCATATCCATTGGTGTTTGACATCAGAGATGGTATACGGGTGCTCAGTGGAGACTGGGTACACTGGACGGACTCGCCGAGAACTCCCAGATGGTATTATACCTCACGTCAGATGGCAGTTCTCTGGTGACACTTGTGCAGGTTAGTCTGTAGACCCGAGATCGTCATAGAGTCTTGTGTGATTCCCACTGTGCTTTGATTTCCACCTTACCACGTCCATGAGGGCGTGCAAAACGGTGGTTTTTGTAAGTCCACGTTGCCCACCCCGGTGCTTGCGGGGAGGCGGAAAACGGAATAAAAATCGGATTTTTATAAGCTTAGGCAACATGGACTAGACTATGAAGGATCTTTGCTAAACAAAAACTTGCTAAAGCTAAATAGAAACTAGCTAAGTGCTAGAAAGGTTATACCTTGGGCTTTATGTCCTTCTCTCCTTTCTCCTTGGAGTAGTGGAAGGAGGTCACCTTGTCGTCTTCTCCCGTCAAAGAAAGATCCACCCGAAAGCCTCAACCTTTGGCTTCAACTCCAAGCTAGAAGTAACTAGGGTTCAAGAAGTGCTAGTCCTTCAACCCTAGATGAGAGTAGAGATGATCAAGAGAGGGTTTTTCTCAAGCTCAAGTGTTTCTCAACACATGAGAGGGGAGAGCTTGAGGGAGAGGAAGAACAAGAGAGAGAAATGAAATCATAGAATGAGAATAAAATAAACCATTCTCACAAATATATGTGTATTATTTTAATTAGATAATTAGTAAGATAATTGTCATGGTTAATCATGACATGACCATTATCATTTCAATTTGCAAGGATCAAAAAGCATCTTCCAAAAGAAATGATGATGGTCAAAGTGTCAACCTAGGTCAACAAATCAAGGAGGTCAAATGGTCAACAACCATAACCATGCATAATTATTAAACTAATTATCAATTAACTATAATACACACATAAGCATTAGGGTTAATAAAATGACAATAGCCATTAACCCTAATCAAGGTCCTCTCCCTCTGTCTCAAACAACTGTGCATACGCACCCGCATTCGTAATCCGAGGAACACGAATACAATGAGAAAAACCAATCCCAAATCATATACTAGGATCCGGCTTAAACCAAAGCCCGCTAGTATAAGCTGTCCGGACAGCAAACGTGCACAAGTGCGCGGATGCGAACGAACCCTGTCGCAAAACCATGCGACCTCTACTCATTTTGCCTAAAGGAGAATAGCTCTCTGTGTGGGACTCTAAAGACTCGACACTACGCTGGCAGTGGGTTTAACCACAGACCGTAAGCGGCACTAGCTGTACGTAACGGTCCCCAGGTAGATATCGATAAGAAGACTGACGAGGTGAACCCCATCTGAACTCCTACTGAGCCTGTATGTGACAATCTCCGTACAGTCCGGTCTGTTCGTCTGATACATCGCATGGCGGGCCTAGGGGGCGGTGAACGTCAGTCCCCTAATAGCAGTACAAGTCGTGTCGGAGTGTAGCCCAGAACACCCTGAGATAACACTGGAAACCTACCAGTATATCTCGCTTGCCCTGGCCAGGGACTACTCGTGTAATGGCTCTCCTGGACACAGCGCGATGTCAACCCCCAATACCGGGAGAGACGAATCCTGTCTAACCGTCACTGCCTCCAAGTGCTTCGGGACTGCACCCAAAAACTACCTGTTTGCACGACTCCTTTGAGCCGTGGTAGGGTAGCAATCAAAGTGCAATGGGAACACACTCGAGGCGAAGTGACAGTGTCAAGTCAGCGGACTAAGCTGTACTCATGTCACCTGGGAACTGATAACTGACGATAGGTATAATACCAACCAACAGTTCCCGACGAGTCCTGTCCAGTGTACTCGTAACCTAACGAGCACCCGCATACTATCTCAAGTACGACGTACTGACGGCTGTGGGACAGACCGTCTCCCACACTGGGATGAGAAGCGCATACGCTAGTCTACTCCAGAGTATCGATGCCCTGTCTCGATAGTCCAACGACTAGGGACCTTTATAAGGATGTGCTTATAGATCACTCAGCTCCCACGAGTGTGAGCGCCATCAGAACGCCGGTAATCAAGAAAAGATCCTAAGGGCTCTACTAATATGTATATCAGCAATATGCTAAAAGAAACACATGCACATATTAAAGCAGAGAAAAACCAAGTAGCATACTACCATTTCGAGCAAGATTGTATATACAACTGTGAATATCCCAAGCTTCCATTAAGTAATATACAAACTAGTATGATACAGTAATGGCCTCTAGGGCATATACACTAACAATCTCCCACTTGCACTAAGGCCATGTACTGGCGTATCGAAGACCTATCATCTCGATCAGCCGCTCGAACTGAGTCTGGGGCAAGGCCTTGGTGAATGGATCTGCTGTGTTATCCTATGATGCAACTCTCCGGACCTCGATCTCCTGGCGATCCATGATCTCCCTGATCAGGTGATACCGTCTCAAGATGTGTCTGGATTTCTGATGGGACCTGGGTTCCTTCGCTAAAGCTATAGCCCCGTTGTTGTCGCAATACAGAGGTATTGGGTCAACAATGGATGGAACCACCTGAAGTTCTTTCAAGAACTTCCTCATCCAGACAGCTTCTTTTGCGGCATCAGATGCAGCGATGTATTCCGCTTCCATAGTCGAGTCAGCAACGGTTTCCTGTTTGGAACTCTTCCAACACACCGCCCCTCCATTGAGGGTGAAGACAAAACCCGACATGGACTTGAAATCATCCTTGTCACTCTGGAAGCTGGAGTCAGCAAAGGCCTCAATCTGGAGGTCTTTTCCGCCATACACCAAGAACATCTCCTTAGTCCTTCTCAGGTACTTGAGAATGTTCTTTACTGCTATCCAATGTTTCTCCCCAGGGTTTGACTGATACCTGCTTACCACACTCAGTGCATAAGCCACATCCGGTCTGGTACACAATATCGCATACATTATAGAGCCTACCGCAGAAGCGTAGGGTATAATAGACATGCGATCCCTCTCCAAATCAGTCTTGGGAGACATCTCTTTGGAGAGGGTGATCCCATGACAAGCCGGTAGATTACCGCGCTTGGAATCTTCCATACTGAATCTCTTCAGTATGGCGTCGATGTACCTGGACTGTGAAAGTCCTAATATCCTCTTGGATCTGTCACGGTAGATCCGGATACCCAGAATGTATGAGGCATCACCCAGGTCTTTCATGGAGAACCTGTGTGACAAGAACCCCTTGACAGATTGTAGCATAGGAATGTCATTTCCTATTAAGAGAATGTCATCTACGTATAAAACGAGGAATACTACAGTTCTCGCTACAAATCTACAATAGATGCATGGTTCATCTGGATTTTTGATAAAGCCAAATTCCTTGACCGTCTCATCAAAACAGATGTTCCAACTCCGCGATGCCTGCTTTAGTCCATAAATGGACTTAAGCAACTTGCACACCTTTCCGCTGCTCCCACTCTGAATGAAACCCTCTGGCTGATCCATATAGACACACTCCTCTAAATGTCCATTTAGAAAAGCTGTCTTTACGTCCATCTGCCAAATCTCATAATCGTGGAAGGCAGCAATGGCAAGAAGGATCCGAATGGATTTCAGCATAGCTACTGGAGAAAAGGTTTCATCATAGTCCAAACCAGGTCTTTGACGAAGACCCTTTGCTACCAGTCTAGCTTTATAGGTCTCAACCTGTCCATCTACACCAATCTTCCTTTTGAAGATCCACTTGCATCCTACGGGTTTTACCCCATCTGGAGCAATGTCCAACGTCCATACTTTGTTGGTGTACATGGACTCCATTTCGGCCCGCATTGCATCCAGTCATTTTACCGAGTCGACGCTCTTAATGGCTTGCTGGAAGCTAGTAGGCTCATCACAATCTATGATGCAATCCTCTCTATCCCCATCAATGAGAAAACCGTAGTATCTCTCGGGCGGATGAGACTGCCTACTACTCCTGCGGAGTGGCGTGGGAATGTCCTGATCTTTCGAACCCTCTGGTTCAACCAAGCTTTCAGTAATAGCTCGTGGTTCTGGAATTTCTTCCAGTTCTATTGCGCTCATACTTAATTCTTTTTCTATGAACTGGTGTTCTAGAAAGTGGGTATGGCGAGAAACAAGGACTTTTTGTTCCTCTTCGCAATAGAAGTAATATCCCTTGGAGTTCTTTGGATATCCCACAAACTTGCACTGTACTGAGCGTGCCTCGAGCTTGTCCGCATGCTGCTTTTTTACAAAAGCTGGACATCCCCATGTCTTAATGTGATTAAGATAGGGTCTCTTCCCACACCACATCTGATATGGTGTAGTAGGCACAGTCTTAGTTGGAACTCGGTTCAAAAGGTATGCAGCTGATTCTAGCGCATATCCCCAGAACGATCGCGGCAACTCAGCGTTACTCATCATGGAGCGTACCATATCCAATAGGGTTCGGTTCCGTCTCTCCGATACACCGTTGTGTTGCGGAGTGTATGGAGGAGTAAGCTGAGAGAGAATTCCATTCTCTTTTAAGTAACCCAGGAACTCGGCACTCAAGTATTCACCACCTCGATCAGATCTCAGTGCCTTGATACTTTTGCCTGTTTGTTTTTCTACTTCATTCTTATATTCCTGGAACTTTTCAAAAGCTTCGAATTTATGCTTCATTAAGAAGACATGTCTGAAGCTTGAGAAATCATCCGTAAAAGTAATGAAGTAAGAATAACCGCTTCGCGCATGTGTAGACATTGGACCGCACACATCGCTGTGTACGAGTCCCAAGAGCTCGCTCGCTCTTACTCCGTGTCCAGTGAACGGATTCTTTGTCATCTTTCCCTTGAGACAGGATTGACAAGTTGCATACGATTGATATTCGAACGAATCCAAATATCCTTCTGCATGTAACTTAGTCAACCTTCTCTCATTGATGTGACCCAGTCTACAATGCCATAAGAAAGTTTTATTGATTTCTGGAGACTTTCTTTTGTGTGTATTCTGGACATTGAAAATCTGTGGTTGGTTTAATACGTATATACCGTTGTTCAATATACCTGACCCAATCAAAGCTTGATTAAGGTGAATGTTCACTACATTACTTACAAATGCAAATTCATAACCTTCTTTAGATAATAAAGATACAGAAATGATATTGCAGGTTGCATTTGGTACATAATAACAACTACGCAAAACCAAAAAATGTCCATCCGACAATCCCAGGTGATAGTCCCCCACGGCCTCAGCATCCATGCTAGCACCGTTTGCAACTCTGAGGGTCATGTCACCTGCCTTCAAAACTCTACGCTTTCTTAACGCCTGCAAAGAATTACAGATATGAGATCCTGATCCGGTATCCAATACCCAGGAAGTAGAGTTTATTGATAAACAGTTTTCAATAACATACACACCTGAAGCTGAAGCTGCAACTCGCTTCAAATCCTGTGTTCTGACTTTCCAAGCCTTGCAATCCTGTTTCCAGTGACCACTTTTGTGACAATAGAAGCATTCTTCCTTCCCCACCAGCTTTCCCGCTATCTTTGTTGCTTTTCCTTTTTCCTTCGTATCCACTTTACCGGCACCGCCTCTTGGTTTGGCGGGGGCTTTCTTCTTCCCTTGGCTTTCGCCCTGGATCTAGAAGAGGAAGATCCTCCTACAAACAAAGTGGATGTCTCCCTACCTTTCTGTAGGGTGCCCTCAGCACTCCTCAACCTGTTCAGAAGTTCGGAAAGTTCAACCTCCTTTCCTTGCATGTTGAAGTTAAGAATAAACTGGGCGTTAGTGGAAGGAAGGGACTGGAGAATCAAATCAGTATAGAGTTCATTCTACAATGTGGTCCCAAGGTCCGCGAGCTCTTCTATGTAGCCAATCATCTTAAGCATGTGTTCCGCTACCGATGATCCGACGGCCAACCTTGCCGAAAACAACTTCTTCGACACTTCGTATCTTGCGATACGAGACTGCTCTCCATACAGTTCTTTTGTATGAAAAAATATGGACTCTAGGTCCATATTCTCGTGCCTCCTCTGATGTTCATTGTCCATCGAGGCTAGTACGAGGCATCTGGCCTTCGCGCAATCTATTTCCCAGGTCTTGTAGATTTCCCTATCTACGACACTGGTTTTAGGACCTGGGACAGAGGGAGCTTTGGTGGTAAGGACATACCCCAACTTGTCGTAAGTGATTGCCATCTTGACATTCCTGAGCCAATCTTTGTAGTTTGGCCCTGTCAATATGTTTTTATCTAGTAATAACTTAAGTCTGGTCATGTTGAATGGTCGCTGCAATTAGGAGAGAGAAAAGAAACACTTTAGCATGATGCTCTTGCAAGTTTAGAGTGGTTTTTAATTTGTCTAAACTGGATGGCTCCCACTGTCTCTCGAATCCCTTCTCAAACCGTAAAGAAAAGATTAGTCAGGATCACTCTCACCGTACAATACTTGCTTAACCGTTCAGCCAGGCCAGTGTCGGTACTTCGAGGGAGGTTTTCCAACGCTTTCGCGAAGTTCCTTAATTAAGTAACCTCTTTTCCTTGTGGGCGTAGCCCCGCTAACACCTTTCTAGACACCTACAAGTTTATAGCGTTGATCGTTAAGTGAGAGTTTTCTCGAGGAGTAGCATATACTCACAGTAGGATCGGGATCCAAATATCATCGCGTGATAAAACCGAAGGAATCCTACTAGAATCATTACACTCCAAATGGTATGCAACGCTAGCAAGTTTCAGTACTTATGAAACTCCCGATGTGGATTTTTGCCCCATGCTCTTATGACCTTGACTTTGGCCAAAATATCATAAGTCACATGTCAAGTTCTACCCGTCATTCTCCTGGTTAATTTGGACCCACCCGTACCTACCCTTGACTTTGGCCAAAATGGCAGCACGACTGTCCCAAACCAACGCATCTATCTATGCTGCACATGAATACCCAATAGCTACCAATCACTATGCCTTGACTTTGGCCAAAATACATAGCTTGAATACTTTTTGACCATTCATGTGGAATGACGGAGGGCTACGAATGGTTTTGGCGAAACCGTGAACGTAGTGAACTTGATCTAATCGATGGAACGAGATAGCTTTTAAAAGGAGTGGTTCAAGCTCCGCGTTTAAAAGTTTAGTTTTGAAAAGAACCGAGTGGTTTTCAAAGTGTTCCAATCGACTTATACTTGGTTTATTTTCTTGCATTAGTTCTTTTAATGCGTCCCATCATTTAATCCTACCATTGCAGAAAACAACCAAAATATGACGTACGCTTATGCCATTCGCATTCGCCACGGGGCCCCGTCATCACCCGTTAGGTTACTTAACTAACGACAGAGCGGGGGCTGGGCTAGCGCGGCTGTAAAATATAAGCAACGCCTAAATAGTTATCATATATAAATATATAGCAATGATAGACATTACAGATCACAGATGAATACATTGGATATACTAGGAATCCGCAATCCGTTCGAGCCTGCAACGAAAAGCGGATTACACGGTCACGGTGAATAGCCAATACCCCACCCAAGACCCCTACGGGTGCGGCAAACTACCCGCCAAGTACCCGAAGCGAAGCAACCTCCCTCACCACCGTGAGTAGGCCACTCGGCACTTCGAGATACCCGGTAGTTTGTGCACCCCTCCATGGGTCTATCCTAGGAGCAAAAACAGTAAAAAGAATTATACAATGACGGCTACAACCCCGACCCGGTTGTGCGGCCAAACAAATAATAATATTACATCAATTTACATATTACAATGAATGAAAGAAAAGCAACACTCATCTCACATCCACCCCGGCTATTCACCCGTGACAATCCAACCCATTCATATACACATACCATCATCAATCACAGATCACAAATATGTATAACCCCGACTAATCGACATATAGCGATTAGCCGACGTTCAATACATATAAACATCACAGATATAACCTTTTAGTCAAAGCGTATTGAAGTTCGAAAAAGAAATACGGATTTATAGGCCCCTAAAAACAAATTTCTATTCTGGAAAATCTGGGCACATATAAACCATCTTAAAAATCCCAAAACCAAGTCATATGAAAACTGCACCAAACTCGAGTCAGTGAAGAGTCAAAACGGCGGCGGTTCCGCGGCAATAGCTTGCTATTGCCGCTGAACCGCGGCGGTTTAGACGACTCACTAGACCGGGTTTGCTGTGTTTCTTAAGAAAACCCTGAGAAGATTTTTGGAGTATAACAAATTTTGTTTTGACCAGAAAATTTTTTTACAGAAACTTAGGGTTTCGAAAACTTGGTTTTTCGATTTTTTCCGATTCGAACTTCGATACACTCTACGACTTAGCTAGTTTATGTTTAGTTAGGCTCTGATACCACTGTAAGTCCACGTTGCCCACCCCGGTGCTTGCGGGGAGGCGGAAAACGGAATAAAAATCGGATTTTTATAAGCTTAGGCAACATGGACTAGACTATGAAGGATCTTTGCTACACAAAAACTTACTAAAGCTAACTAGAAACTAGCTAAGTGCTAGAAAGGTTATACCTTGGGCTTTATGTCCTTCTCTCCTTGCTCCTTGGAGTAGTGGAAGGAGGTCACCTTGTCGTCTTCTCCCGTCAAAGAAAGATCCACCCGAAAGCCTCAACCTTTGGCTTCAACTCCAAGCTAGAAGTAACTAGGGTTCAAGAAGTGCTAGTCCTTCAACCCTAGATGAGAGTAGAGATGATCAAGAGAGGGTTTTTCTCAAGCTCAAGTGTTTCTCAACACATGAGAGGGGAGAGCTTGAGGGAGAGGAAGAACAAGAGAGAGAAATGAAATCATAGAATGAGAATAGAATAAACCATTCTCACAAATATATGTGTATTATTTTAATTAGATAATTAGTAAGATAATTATCATGGTTAATCATGACATGACCATTATCATTTCAATTTGCAAGGATCAAAAAGCATCTTCCAAAAGAAATGATGATGGTCAAAGTGTCAACCTAGGTCAACAAGTCAAGGAGGTCAAATGGTCAACAACCATAACCATGCACAATTATTAAACTAATTATCAATTAACTATAATACACACATAAGTATTAGGGTTAATAAAATGACAATAGCCATTAACCCTAATCAAGGTCCTCTCCCTCTGTCTCAAACAACTGTGCATACGCACCCGCATTCGTGATCCGAGGAACACGAATACAATGAGAAAAACCAATCCCAAATCATATACTAGGATCCGGCTTAAACCAAAGCCCGCTAGTATATGCTGTCCGGACAGCAAACGTGCACAAGTGCGCGGATGCGAACGAACCCTGTCGCAAAACCATGCGACCTCTACTCATTTTGCCTAAAGGCGAATAGCTCTCTGTGTGGGACTCTAAAGACTCGACACTACGCTGGCAGTGGGTTTAACCACAGACCGTAAGCGGCACTAGCTGTACGTAACGGTCCCCAGGTAGATGTCGATAAGAAGACTGACGAGGTGAACCCCATCTGAACTCCTACTGAGCCTGTATGTGACAATCTCCGTACAGTCCGGTCTGTTCGTCTGATACATCGCATGGCGGGCCTAAGGGGCGGTGAACGTCAGTCCCCTAATAGCGGTACAAGTCGTGTCGGAGTGTAGCCAAGAACACCCTGAGATAACACTGGAAACCTACCAGTATATCTCGCTTGCCCTGGCCAGGGACTACTCGTGTAATGGCTCTCCTGGACACAGCGCGATGTCAACCCCCAATACCGGGAGAGACGAATCCTGTCTAACCGTCACTGCCTCCAAGTGCTTCGGGACTGCACCCAAAAACTACCTGTTTGCACGACTCCTTTGAGCCGTGGTAGGGTAGCAATCAAAGTGCAGTGGAAACACACTCGAGGCGAAGTGACAGTGTCAAGTCAGCGGACTAAGCTGTACTCATGTCACCTGGGAACTGATAACTGACGATAGGTATAATACCAACCAACAGTTCCCGACGAGTCCTGTCCAGTGTACTCTTAACCTAACGAGCACCCGCATACTATCTCAAGTACGACGTACTGACGGCTGTGGGACAGACCGTCTCCCACACTGGGATGAGAAGCGCATACGCTAGTCTACTCCGGAGTATCGATGCCCTGTCTCGATAGTCCAACGACTAGGGACCTGTATAAGGATGTGCTTATAGATCACTCAGCTCCCACGAGTGTAAGCGCCATCACAACGCCGGTAATCAAGCAAAGATCCTAAGGGCTCTACTAATATGTATATCAGCAATATGCTAAAAGAAACACATGCACATATTAAAGCAGAGACAAACCAAGTAGCATACTACCATTTCGAGCAAGATTGTATATACAACTGTGAATATCCCAAGCTTCCATTAAGTAATATACAAACTAGTATGATACAGTAATGGCCTCTAGGGCATATACACTAACAGTTTTTAGGTACAGTCCCGAGTCACATGGAGGCAATGAGCGATAGGAGGGGTTTCGCCTCTCCCGGTATTGGGGGTTGATGTTGCGCTGTGCTCGATTGGCCGTAACAGGGAAGTCCCTGGCCAGGGCTGATTAGAGATTTACTGGTAAGTGTTACCAGTAGTTTCTCGACCCGTTATGAGCCTCACATCGGCATGACTTATCGGTTATTGGGGTCTGACGTTTACCACCCCTAGACTTGATATGCGACATATCAGGCGAGGAGACCGGACTGTACGGGAAGTGTTGCCGGCAGGCTTTCACAGGAGTTGGAGCGGGCTTGCTTGCTGATCTTCTGATCGCTCAATACCCGGGTAGCTGTTACGTCCAGCTAGTACCGCTGACGGCTTGTGGGTGTGTGATGTGATCATCACCTACTGCCGGCGTATTGACGAGTCTTTAGAGTCCTACACGGAGGTTTTTCTGGCTCAGGCAAAACGAAATAGGAGCGCATATGTGATATGTGCGAGACCGAGAATAAATGCGTGTATGTGATACCGTATTCTATTCTCGCGACTTTTTTTATCGGTCGGTTATATATGATATGACCGGGTTATCGAATCAAGTGTTGATTCGATAAGTCGATACGATGGATATTAGCCGGTTATATGTATATGACCGGATTATTAAGTCAAGTGTTGATTTAATAATTAAGTGTATAATTGTATATTAGATATACTAATTTACATTTGCTAACACTTGTTCACTTTAGGGTTTTTCTCACATGCACACTATTTTAACATGTATATGATATATGTTAAAATGTGTTATCATATTGTATCATGGTTGATGATACACATGACTTGTGTGTATGAGACATACACCATTCTATGTATTATGATGGGTTAAGATTATTTAAGATAATTACAAAATTAGTGGAGTTTTTGAATGAGTATGAAGCTCGTAGAAGCTTAACTTGCTTTGACAAAGTCTACTAAGTTTGTCTTTACCTTAGATTCCTTTTAACCCAACCATAATCAATTAGCTATGGTTATGGCTCTACAAGGGTTAGTATATGATACTCACTCACCATGGTTACACAACTCACTTGATCATTATCCATTCCTCTTTCTTTTGTTCATCTTCTTCATTTGTGAAAAGGAGAAAGAAAACTAGGGTTTGATCCAAAGTGAGAAAGAGTGTGAGAAACAAAATTCTAAAGAGAACCCACTTCCTATTTCTCCATCCTCTACTAGATTAGCACTTTAGTATAGGGTGTTTACTTCACTATTTCTCTAGTTAGTGAACTAGGAGCTTGAGTCGGAATTCCCTCGACGTAGATCATTTTCGGCCTCGGAGATTTCAAGCAAGGTCGCTTCCTTCGCGTCGTGAAGCCATGCAAGAGTCCGGGAGAAACTTGATCGCAGCGAAGGGACTTCATCAAGGAGCTTTAGAAGTGAAGGACCGATCTACAAAGGTTGTATTTCGTATTCCCTTTAGAGTAAAGTTGTTTACTTGCTAGATGATTCGCCTAAACTCTAGTTAACGATCTTGCTTAGTGTTATTCGGCATATAAAATTTTAATTTTGGCATGGTCGATGCCTTGTAGAGCCTCATTAGTGTGCCTAGTAACCCTACAAATAGGATTCGATATGAACACGGAAATCGAATCATAAGGATATGTATCATCAAGGAAGGAATTTCAAGCAATTTGTACTTAGGTCACTTTAGGCGGAGTACCATGTCCTGAGTATGCCGCGGACATACACACACTACGTTACTCTGCTTAAGCTACCTACTCCATCATACCAAGGTCATCCTACACTCCGAAAGGTAAAACCTAGCGCTCTGATACCAACTTTGTCACGGCCCGAAATTGGCACGTGACGGCCCTTAAACTATGCAACGTCTACAGGCGTAACGCAATTTAAGTAAGCCGAAAACTCAGCAATCTAAACCATCAAAAGTAGTGGGTGATAATAGAA
Source organism: Agapanthus africanus (assembly GCA_030015575.1). Lineage (NCBI taxonomy): Eukaryota > Viridiplantae > Streptophyta > Magnoliopsida > Asparagales > Amaryllidaceae > Agapanthus > Agapanthus africanus. The sequence goes on along the minus strand of JASDDO010000010.1, from coordinate 192,946,209 downwards.
ATTTTAAAACCTTTGAAATCTCAACCCAAATTCTATAAAGTCCAACTTTATTTCCTTTAAAATTTTGGCAGCACCTCCTTTGTAAAAACCAGCCCCAAAAATGGGTACAACATAAATATAAGTAAAGCATCCCCACACGGGAGCAAAAACATGCCCAAAGGAGGAAAACAACCACCATAACAGATATACGACGCCGTAGCGAAGAAATAAAAGACAATATAAATAAAACTGCATAAAAGACCTCCAATTCACAAAATAATAATACAATATCATCCTCACATCAAGTCTCTAAATCATACAAGATAATGGTAGATGGAGAGTACAGGATACAACGAATATACAATGAACATAAACGGATAACCACAAAACCCACCTAAGCAAAATTGCACGCTATGAGCTGAAGCAGTGTCCGCAGCAAAAGATGATACGATACATGAGAATAGCCCTGCCTCTGACTACTGTGAGGAACAACCTGCAAAACACTGTGGCACAATGGGGGTGAGTTGCCAACTCATGAATAGTAAATAACATATACAGGTAATCGCAGGTATGCACGTACAGCGCGAATCTAACATATGCAACTAATAGAAATAAAAGGTCATATGAATGCAACACTCATGAAAGATACTCTAGCAGGTACAGCTAATACATGAAGCAATGCATAAACAATAAATGCGGAGTACGGGATAAAACATGTCATTCCCACGGAATCCTGACATCGTGGTAGGACACAAAGTCCATCAAGATAATCCAAATCCCAATTTCCTCAAATCAGCCCCCAAATTGGCTCTCATATCATGTAAGTCTCATAAATCCTGAATGTACAATATCAAGTAAATCTCATATATCCTGAATGTACAAATCAAGTAAATCTCATATATCCTGTATCCAATATCAAGTCAATCTCATATATATCCTGTATCCAATATCAAGTCAATCTCATATATATCCTAAGTATATTTGCATGAATAATTATGATGATATATATAAATTGATATGTATACATATATATTAGCGTCCCATTCCACTAATATATATATATATATATATATATATATATGCATATATAACAGCGTCTCATTCCACTGTTATATATACTTTGGAGTAAAAATATCATGAAAACCTGTCTCAAGCATCGACACATAAACGCTGATCTATCAGGTGTTGTCACCACGACTGGCTCCCTGATAGGTACGTATCATACGCTATTCCAAAAACCCGAGTGCCCAGCTTCGACCCTCATCTTTCGACGTATCCATACGTACATGACTCCCGTCGGTATCCCCACGATAACCACCGAGTCATAGGTACTGTCACCGGTAGGTATGGTTCCCCCACTAACTCATCGTCTGCTCCACGAAATTCTTGCCCCGGGGTACCTCCGGGCCCCACCATGTACCCGCACACGTCCCTCTCCTTTCCTCGCGTGGGGTATATATATATATAGTAGAACCGATAAATCTCATGGTGGATGCGGAAATATCATATCAAGAGAACCGGGTTTTTCAAATAATGCATAATTTCATGAAACTACCACGGTCCTCAAATCCAGAAAACATCATGAAAAATCCATATCTCAATGCGAAATCCATGAATATAATATATGCACCATAAAACTGTAATGTGAGTATATAAAGGAAAAGCCGCTAATTAACTGCAACAAGTTAATATATAATTCATGCGGTTCCTAATTTCTCCAAGTCTATATAACATCAAATAAAGGTAAACATGTAGCTATAGCCAGATATATGTATAAACATAAAGGTATAGCAAGGTATATGTATATACCTATCAGTAATGATGTAATATACCCTCCACGTATAAATGAAGTATGTATGCAAGGTATACCTGTAGCTATGTCATTATATGTGAAATATACCTATCACTAATGGTACAATACCATATAGGTATACAGGTAACTAACTGTAAGCATGTCAAGGCATATGTGTAAGCATGTAGGTATACAGGTATGCTATATGTCATATGCAACAAGGAATATGAATCAATGTCTCAATGTCCCTAACCAAACAATATCATATAGGTAAGTGTGTTGTGCGTGTCATGGCAATTATTGACGGTGTGTGTGGCATACAATCAGTGCTCATGCAACATGAGCCGTCAATAATAGTGCAGTGTTCTAAGGGTACAAGTCCAAGCACAACAAATAACAAAGCAACAAGGTGTATGCGCAACTCTATATATGAAATAGAATATGCGACAATATCATAACATCTCTAGCTCAGACGCATAACGCCATGCGGGCGATTCCCCTGTAGATGTTAAATCTACTCACCAACGCTCCTGGCTAGGTAAAGCCTACCGCATGTTTTCCCTTCTTCGCAGCGTCCGAAGTCTCCGCCTGCAAACCTAAAGCATAACACAAAAAAACAAGTATATATTAGCAATAGACCCAAAACACGTACAAACCACACTGACCAACGCGACAATACAAACGTACTCTCAAGTGTTCGTATTGTAGCTAACATGCATAGCGACACTACGAAACCAACTCAGAGCAACAGAACACAGAACATGAACCGTATCGGATAACGTAACGCGTGAAACGAAACACAAGAAATACGCAAAGTGGTCCCAGATTTTTCTATACCAACAATCTGTAAAAGTTGCAAGTACCATGAGACCACAAACAACCCCAGAGACCCCTACACCAAAATCCAAACCCCAACTCCCTAGTCTGGCCGCAATTTGCGGCCATAAGCAATTTATTTATGGCCTAGTCAAGTGGAAATGGGCTCGTATTTTGAGGGTAGGTTCTTAGTCACTACACTAGGTCACTGTGATGGGAACTTTTGCAACAAATATCTGGTTTGATAGCAGATCACCCGAGACCCAAAACTACACTAAAAATACGATATTTACCCGAAACGAAACTAAACGCGTTCTAAACTGAAACTAATACGCTATGCTACACAAAAAAACACTTAACTAACAGAAAGAGATCATTGCCTATCCAAAAGAACTCAAAGATCCTAGCTTTCCAAGCTCCAAGGCATCCATGAGGCAAAACTAGGCAAAAGATATGATTTTTGTGAAATTGTGAAGTTTTTGTGAAGAATGATGAAGTGTTCAGTTGAGGAAATGAGGGAGGTGAAGAAATATGAGAAAGAGATAGAGTGAAAGAATGATAAAGAGAGAGAGTGTGAGGTGAGGTTAAGGTGAGAGGGTAAGTGCACCCATTCATTAATTCACCATTAATGCTTTCACACACCACCATGCCACCTCTTCTCTCCAAAACAAATATCTTCTCTTCTCACACAAAATATCTAGGATTAGGGTTAAGGATTATATTAAAATAAGGATTAGGATAAAGCAAAGGATTAGATTAGGTTAAGTTGTCATGGTCACTAATCTACATTAGCACAAACAAACCCTCACATAAACATGCACATATGTGCGCATGTCATAAAAAATAATAATAAATTATTAATTAAATGTTATAAAATGTGAGGAACCAAAATTGGTAAACTTTTTACAGTAAACCCGCATTAACTTCTAAACTAACACTATCCGAAATCTAAGGCGTTACAACGGAGTAAGTGAAGAGAAGAACCGGTCTACAAAGGTTGTATTCCTTGTTCTCTTGATGTAAAGTTGTTTACATTTGGTATTGTCTAAATCTCTAGTTAAGATTCTAGGGTTAGGGTTGTTTAGCATGGCAATTTTTTGAAAATGGCATGGACGATGCCTCCCGAAACCTTGTTGTCATGCTAGGAAACCCAACAGTGGTATCAGATCTAAGCTAGAGTATTAGACGATGTTTTTAGAATCACGAAACCGAAAAACTCCGAAACAACGAAACCCAAAAATCCAGTTTCTGTCGATTTTTAAATGATCTAAAAAAATTTTTTAGCAACTGCAGAATGTTGTATGTGATACAATTAAAACACTGAAAAAGTTTGAGGCTCGTTCACTGGATTTTGTCCGGCGACATGAAAGAAAAATCCGGCCTCGCCGATTTTTTAAACTCCTATATGGCTCAAAATTTTTTGGTGTTATGTAGGCTTGATTTTGGGGTTTCTGGTATTGTTTGATTAGCCCAGTTTTTATGTGATGTTAACAGTACTATTGGGGCTAATACGGAGTGTTTCGTAGTCGCAATTCTAACAGTTTTTCGGGTTATTTTAGACGGCTTTAAAAAGTTCGAATGAATATCAAATACCCACATTAACCCTATCTGGAAATTTTCCAAGAGTTGGACTTTCTCCAAGTTAAAAACATTCTAAATATCATGCAAGTAATTCTATGGACCTTCTATAAGAACGAACCCTAACTCGATTCGATGACCGTCGGAACCGCCACCAAACCCTAGGGTTTGTGGTAGTTCCGCAGTGCCATAGGTGAGGCAAGGGTTGGCCCTTCTACGGTTGGTCCATAGGTACTGTGGCATGTTATGAGTATTTTTAAACTGTGCTCAAGTGTTGAGCTATTTGGGAAAATTTTGGGTGTTTGTTGATTCGATCGGAATGTTTAACATCGTCTAGCTAATTGTAGAATGTGATACAATATTTGGAATTCATATAGTTAGGTATGAAATCCAAAGTATGTGATATTTCAGGTTTATGATGTCTGAGGTGATTGTGGATTCCAAATGTTATAGATTGACATTTTCTTTACTGCGACCGTAAGTGTAATATGTGGTGTATCGTCGTTTTCGTTGATATATGTCAACGAAAATTGTGATATGCATATTTACTTACGTTGATGACATGTGATGTTATGTGTTGCTGGGATATGTTATATTGGATCGTCGTGTTTTGAATAGCCGGGTTTTTTTATGTGAGATGAGAGTTTTTCATTTTCATTCATGTAAAAACTTGTGTGTAATATTCTTTTATTGGGGTACTTCCGGGTTGAGGATGATGTCACCATTGTTGTATATTATTTACTTTTCCGCATTAGGATAGACCCATGGCGGGGAGCACAAGTAACCGGGTTCTAGAGTCCAGTAGGAGACCATCTCGAGGAGTCGAGTCCGGGACTCCTAACTCTAGAATTGGTAGGGTTGCTTGCCGCTCTCGTAGGGGTCTAGGGATGTGGGTTTGGCTATTCATCGTGACCGTGAAATCCGTGTTTTATACTGGCTTAATTTAAAACATGGAATTCCTAGTGTAAGTCCACGGTAGCGCCACGGCCGTCTAGCAGACGCCAAATGCGGAACAAAAACTTTTTACAAACTGGCGCTATCGTGTACCGAAACCCGGATCTGCCATTAAAGCTAAACTAACAAACTACAAAGTGGGTAGAAGTGTTATACCGAATGATCCGAGTCCTTCGGTCTTCAACCATCATCCCACGCTTGTTGCGGCTGCTCCGATCTCCTTGAACTCCGGTCTTCTCGTCCAGGTGGCACCACGTCGACGGATCTTTAAACGGGCTCCCGCCTCTGAACCGAGGCAACTCGATCATCAAGTTTGCTAAAAGAGACGACCAAGATGATGTAGAGAATGAGTAGAACATTTTGTCTCGTTACGTCCAAGGCTATAGACGAACGGTTAATGTAGTTGCCTTTTGGAATCGGGTAAATGGAAATTGAAGCTATCTTAATTTCCATACACAAAATATATCATAATCTTTTCAAGCAAATAATCAAGCACCCTCCACAATGAAGTGGCCGGCCATATTTGAAGAGGAAGGGAGGTGAGTGTAGGAGAGGGGGAGGTGACCACAAGGATATGATGCTTATCTTGAAAGAATGAGTCACCTTAACACAATAAATGCTAACCAATGAATCTTAACCTAGTCACAAAAGCATTAAATGAATCATTAAAGCACAAATGAGTCACTAAGATGCATGAACCTAGTCACCATCTTCTAGAAGCTTCTAGAAACTTCCACACTCATCCCAAGAAAAAGATAAATCCGTATTTAACCGACTGTCAAATACGGCTGATAGAAAACTGGAAACTGGCAACTTCCAAAAGTGATCCTGAAACGAATTTCAGGATAACCCCGTATCAGTATAAACATACCCGCATTTGTATTACGACCGAATACAAATGCATCTGAGACAAAGATATTATATCTACACAGTATAATACTCAGTTCCGGCTTAAACCAAAGCCGACCAGTATTATCTGCCCGAAAAATGACACGTGCGAAAACACACGTGCATTTTCCGAACCCAGCCATATCACCATACGGCCTCTACAACGTTTCGCCGAACTTGGGAAAGTGTCTGTGGGGGACTCTAATGACTCATCAACACACTGGCACTGGGTATAACCACCAGCACGTCAGAGGTACAAGCTGTACGTAACGGTTTGGCTATGTATCGATTGGAAGGGAAGCTGATGAGCGAACTCATCCATAAACCCTACTGAGCCTGACAGTGATAATGTATATACAGTCCGGTCCGTTCGTCTAAAGAGTATTGCATATCGAGTCTAGGGGGTGGATAAAGTCAGACCCCTAATAACGCGATAAATCGTGTCGGCATGATGCCCATCACCACCTGAGAAACTACTGATCCAAATCAGTAATTCTCCACTACCTTGGCCAAGGATTTCTAGTGATGGCCACCCGTGCACTGTGCGACATCAACCCCCAATACCGGGAGAGACGAATCCCCGACGATCCGCTCACTGCCTCCATGTGGCTCGGGACTGTACCCAAAAAAGACCTGTTTGCACGACTCCTTTGAGCCGTGGTAGGGTAGAAATCAAAGCACAGTGGGAACACACACGAGACAAATGACGATCTCAGGTCGACAAACTAACCTGTACACATGTCACCAGGGAACTGCTATCTGACGATATGTATAATACCAACTAGCATGTTCCCGGCGAGTCATGTCCGGTGTACTCATAACCTAATGAGCACATGTATACATCTTAGGTGATCCAACTGACACCAGTGGCTTGTGAGACCGGCCACCGCCCCTCGTCGGGGTCTCGACTGTATACACTAGTCTACTCTGGAGTATCGATGCCCTGTCTCGAAACTCCCACGACTAGGGACACTTTTAAGGATGTGCTTACAGACCCCAGCTCCCACGTATATGATCGCCATCATACTGCTGGAAGTCAAGCAAGAATCCTATGGGCTCTATCATCATGCAATAGTGAACTAAAGCATCTATACGATGATAAAGACAAACCAGATAGCATACTATCATCTCGAGCAAGACTGTCATATCGGTATAGGTCCTGCCTCAATCATTGCAATCACGTGCCTGCGATCCAATAATTGACTTTGAGGGCACTATCTCCAACAATCTCGCACTTGCAGTTAAGACTAATTAATGCGATGTCGCATACTCACAGCCCGTGTGATACCGAACACCCAACTCCTCTACTAATCAGTTTCACAAAGCTAGTTTGTAAAACTCTTGTGTTCAAGAAATAGCCTCAGTGAGTGGATCCGCCCTGAAGTTTCTTTCTATGTCTCTCTTAATCTTAAGTTTGCGGAGAAAGCCATCTCCCGAATTGAGCAATTCCTGTCTTAGAATATGTCTGGATATCTGATGGGACCTAGTTCATAAATGAATTCCAAATCCAAACTTCTTAGACTGTAGTGATCACTGAACCTAATCAGTATCCAGCACCACGCCTCCCACAGTATCCTCTTGGATCACCTGTCTATAATATTGTCCCTCGTCAGAGGGAAAACTACAACTCTGACAGTCACTCTGTCATCCATGTCACCTTTGAAGCCTGGAATGATAACTGACTCCAAAAGGAGGTTGCCGTCATCCAATCTGTAGAACATACATTCATGTTCTAAAACTGCTTCCCTATATTTCTTCAGGATTAGATTAATATAAACTTATTCCATCTAGTGCAAAAACAACATCTGGTGTGGTACTTGATATCTCATGATTGACTCAATTGCCCAAGCAAGTGATCTGCCAATCATGCACATCCCTCTCTCCTTTAGTCTCTAAGACACCTTTAGAGAAGGTGACTCCATCACCTGCAGGTACACCACCTTGCCAGGAGTCATCTATTCTAAAATACTATTAGAATACTGTCAAAGTACCCACATTGGGAAACTACCTAAAACTAGATCTAAAAACCATAGATCTAGTAACCAGAATGTCTGATATTAAATCCATATCCTTTGTGGAGAAACAACTGTGTGAAGACCAAAGTACAACCGATCGTAGTATAGGAATTTTACTTCCTACTCTGTGTATGTCATCCAAATACCAGGACATCACACCCTACTACTTTCTCAATAGATCCATCCCCTATTCTGATGAAGTCAAAGCCATGACTGTTTCATCAAAATTAGATGATCTAATCTCCGCTATATTTGCTCAAGCCTATAAATAGACATAAGTTACTTGCCCACTATGCTTCCGCTGCTCCCACTGACTACGACAACCCTCTGGCAGAATAATATATACGTGCACTTCTAAAGCTAGTTTAGAACGACGCTATACTTATCCTTCTGCCGGGTCCCATAGTCTTGAACAACAGTAGTGTCAAGTCTGGATAAACAAGAACCTCCCTGTCACCGTCCTTGAGGCTATCGGAGTACCTCTCGGGTGTCTGAGGTTACCCACCATGTCTGCGAAGTGGCTATTGGAATGTCAAACCTGATTGAATATATAGGTCCTATTAAAATTTTCTGTAATCGTTTGCGGTTCTGAAATCTCTTCTAGTTCTACCATACTCCCACTACTGTTTTCTGAAAAAATCCATTTTACTAATACTGTGGCGAGTCAAGAACAATATCACTATTGATCTTCCAGATGGTAGAAAATCAACCCTCGTCAAAGCCAGGGTCAACCCACAAACTGCCATTACAGAAACGTGCCTTGATTTATCCAGTGTCTGGTTTTAAGCATAAGCTGGACAACTCCCCGTACCTTAACATCGTTAAGATATGAACCATTCTATATCCAATATAGAAATAGAGGCACTAATTTAATTGGAACCAGATTCAAATCATGCAGCTGTCTCCAGTGCAAATCAACTTAATGGAAAGTGGCTACTCAGCATTACTCAACTTAGGAATCCATCCAATTATGAGTAACCTGAAAGAGAAACGAGTTTCTCAAAACCATTACTTTCATCTGAATACCAATCACAAGAATCTACATCTTCGATCTCTTTGAAGAATCCCGATACTTGCGACAACTGGTTCTCTACTTTATTCTTATACCCACAACTTCTCAAACCTTAGACATTGTATTTGTATGAAACACTTGTCTAAAAACTAGAGAAGTCACAAGTAAACAGAACATAGTACGAGGACCTACCCCTCTGTCCTGACGGACACTGGACAACATACAATACTCTGTATAAGTCCGCTGAGTTGAATAACTCAAAACCTTGTGCGTCGTAGGTTGAAAACTGTACCCAGGAGATTTCCTCAAATATCACCAATTATAACGAATTCCGATATAATGAGGCTGATCACCTAATTACTAATAACTTACTCCCACTCATCATCTGTAAAACCATACAGATGTGAGAATAAAACCTGGTAAATACATACACTGGAGTAAGTATGTAATCGGGAAATCAGTTTTCTTTTAACAATGCACAGTGTAACTGAAACATTAAAATGTCTCGTAGGTATCCTGGTATTCCTAGTAATGCCTCTTCCATAACCAATTCATGACTTTAACCGTATATATCTTTGCCATCTCTCTAAATCCCTTTATTTGTCTTTAGTCGTTACCTTCTGTATACCATCATTAGGCTAAATGGTTTTCTTCCTTCCCTACCGTTTGGCACCAGCCTATGGTTTGGAAGAAGACTATCCAGTAAGCATAATAGGTGTACCCTCCTCAACCTAGGAGTACTCGTATCTTGAGAGAAGGTGATGATAAAAGACAATCTGAATAATACCTTATTCTATTTCTCCCGAACTGAGAAAAAATCAAAGGTGAAAAAAGAGTGGCGATGAAGTACGCGGTTTGGTCGTGAATGATAACAGTCGCAATTTACTTTGCCCTCTTTCTAATCCTTTTATTTTGTCTTTAGTTATTACCTTCTGCACACCCTACTTAGGCTAATTGGTTTTCTTCATTCCCTACCTTTCGGCACCAGCCTATGGTTTGGAATAAGACTATCCAATAAGCGTAATAGGTGTATTCTCCTAAACTAAGGAGCCCCCGCAACCTGAGAGAAGGTGATAATAAAAGACAACTGAATAAACCAATTCTATTTCTCCTGAACCTGGATCCATCCTCGAAGAAGTCCCTTCGAGTTCGTATATAACCATACGATGGATCTATCAAATGGAAGTGGATATCCGTAATAATACGGGGTGTTCTGAGAAATGCAAAAGGTAAAAGAAGGAGCTGCAATAACTTATGCAACTTGGACAATCCAAAAGCCAGTATTTTAAGAAGGTTCGGTCAACTGGGTCACTGAGTCATAGTCTAGGGTCGGTCAAAGGTCGCTGCCAAAAAGAGAGAGAGAAAAGAAACACTCTGCGTGCACTCTAACCTAGATCAGAATGGTTATCACTTTATCTAATCAGGAAACCTCCCACTGTAATCTCAAATTCTTCTCCAAACCTGAAAGAAGAATTAGTCGGGATCACCCGAAAAGTAAACTAACTCATCAGTGAGAATCGGGATCCAACTATCATCGCATGATAACTTGATGGAAGCCACTCAAATTATCACACTCCAGAAGGTATGCGCATATCTGGCAAGTTTCAGTTTCTTTAGAAACTCCCGATGAAATTTTTGCCCTATGCTCTTATGACCTTGGCGTTAGGTCAAAATATCATAAGTCACATGTCAAGTTCTATCCGTCATTATCCAGGTTAATTTGAACCCACCCGCACATGCCCTTGACGAAGGGCCAAGTATGACAGAACGACTGTCCCAAACCAACGCATCTATCTATGCAACAAATGAATATCCAGCAGCTACCAATCACTATGCCTTGGCGTTAGGTCAAAATACATAGCTTGAATACTACTGACCATCCATAAGAAATGACAGAGGGCTACAGCTGGTTTTTGGCGAAAAACCTTTAACGTAATGAACTTGATCTCGTTGAAGGAAACTGATAGCTTTTTATAAAAATATAGTGGCAAAAACGTTTTGCTAAAGAGGTCACTCCCGGTGAAGGGATCTCGGCTCTTTCCTCGTGGAATGAGGTGCAGGATATTCCAACTAATACCGCGATGCAAAGCAACTTGTAATCAACTATAGTGAAGTTATTACCCTGACGTAAACTTCTGCCCAAGGGGTCACTCCCGGTGAAGGGATCTCGGCCCTTGCCTCGTAGAATGAGGTGCAGGATATTCTGAACTGAATATCACTATGCAAAACAAAAAGAAATGTCTTTGTAATAACACTTTTTAAATTGGTTCCAACAACATCAAATATAGGTTTGGTTTATCCTTGCATTGATCAGAATTAATACAGTCCCATCATCAATCACACCAGAAAAGAACGAAAATAAAATGTACGTATATGCCATCCGCATTCGCCACTGGGTCCCGTCATCACCCGTTAGGTTACTTAACTAACGACAGAGCGGGGGGTGGACTAGTGCGGGTGTAAAACATATACAACATCTAATAGTATATATACCAATATACAATAATCGCTCTAGGCGTGATAATATGCAACATTACAGAAAAGTAATAAGCATCACAGAATAATACAGATAATCTGGGATCCCCGGGTTTCACAGAGCCGCTGCTGAAACCCGACGTTCTCCTGGTCGTGTGGATAGCCTGTGCAATGAAACCTAGACCCCTACGGGTGCGGCAAGTTACCCGCCAAAACCTGAAGCGATGTAGTCCCCCACAGCATAGTGAATGGAACACCCGGCACTTCACGGAATCCGGTAAATTGAGCACCCCTCCTTGGGTCAACCTGTACCCCCTACGAGTGCGGCGAATAGTCTGCCAATTCTAGAGTGAGGTCCCTCTGCCTCTCAATGCCATGAGATACGGACCCGTTGCCCTCCAGAAACCGGCTATCCGTGCACTCCTTCGCGGGATAAACCTAGTACAGAAATAAAAATATGTACAACGGGTACATCGACCTCGACCCGGTCATGCCCCAAAAGAATATTATACAAACAGGCAGTGACGGCAGTCCACATGTTGGACGCTCGCCCCGCAATATCAAAAGTACAAAAAAATTGAAACTGCACTACCATTGCACACTGCTATCCACCACGACATATCCGCAACATAACAGCACAACACAGAACATCAACGCGAATGTCACGTTCGCAAACCCGTCTAAAAGAACTATAGCAATTAGATGCGGTTTACCGATCAAATGACATTCCCGGACGGAGATAAAAAGTAAGTACTGCATACTAACAAATTTAAAATTTCGATCGACCAAATTTCCCAAAGTGGGCCCACAAACATCTGCTGTACAGTAACAAAATATGGGCCCAAAAGAAATATATCAAAAGCCACAATTTCCCAAGTAGAACTCACTGTAGAAATTTGGAGCGCCAATCTCACAAAACTGCGGCGGATCCGGGGCCAAACCCTTGTTTGGGCCGCGGATCCGCGGCGGTTCTGGGGAATTGGGCCTCCAAATTTCACCAGTTTTCTAATAAAAGCCTGCCCTGTTTTCTGGTATGTTCAAAATAATTTTTGGGCCCGGTTAAAAATCGACAGAAACTTTGAACATGGAAATTGCAGTTTTTGAAAAATTGTTCGATCGATGTTTTAAACGTGTTAGCACAAGTTAGTATAGCTTAATGGTGAGGCTCTGATACCACTGTAAGTCCATGGTAGCGCCCCGGCCGTCTAACAGACGCCAAATGCAGAACAAAAACTTTTTACAAACTGGCGCTATCGTGTACCGTAACCCGGATCTGCCATTAAAACTAAACTAACAAACTACAAAGTGGGTAGAAGTGTTATACCGAATGATCCGAGTCCTTCGGTCTTCAACCATCATCCCACGCTTGTTGCGGCTGCTCCGATCTTCTTGAACTCCGGTCTTCTCGTCCAGGTGGCACCACGTCGACGGATCTTTAAACGGGCTCCCGCCTCTGAACCGAGGCAACTCAATCGTCAAGTTTGCTAAAAGAGACGACAAGGATGATGTAGAGAATGAGTAGAGCATTTTGTCTCGTTACGTCCAAGGCTATGGACGAACGGTTAATATAGTTGCCTTTTGGAATCGGGTAAATGGAAATTGAAGCTATCTTAATTTCCATACACAAAAAATATCATAATCTTTTCAAGCAAATAATCAAGCACCCTCCACAATGAAGTGGCCGGCCATATTTGAAGAGGAAGGGAGGTGAGTGTAGGAGAGGGGGAGGTGACCACAAGGATATGATGCTTATCATGAAAGAATAAGTCACCTTAACACAATAAATGCTAACCAATGAATCTTAACCTAGTCACAAAAGCATTAAATGAATCATTAAAGCACAAATGAGTCACTAAGATGCATGAACCTAGTCACCATCTTCTAGAAGCTTCTAGAAACTTCCACACTCATCCCAAGAAAAAGATAAATCCGTATTTAACCGACTGTCAAATACGGCTGATAGAAAACTGGAAACTGACAACTTCCAAAAGTGATCCTGAAACGAATTTCAGGATAACCCCGTATCAGTATAAACATACCCGCATTTGTATTATGACCGAATACAAATGCATCTGAGACAAAGATATTATATCTACACAGTATAATACTCAGTTCCGGCTTAAACCAAAGCCGACCAGTATTATCTGCCCGAAAAATGACACGTGCGAAAACGCACGTGCATTTTCCGAACCCGGCCATATCACCATACGGCCTCTACAACGTTTCGCCCGAACTTGGGAAAGTGTCTGTGGGGGACTCTAATGACTCATCAACACACTGGCACTGGGTATAACCATCAGCACGTCAGAGGTACAAGCAGTACGTAACGGTTGGCTATGTATCGATTGGAAGGGAAGCTGACGAGCGAACTCAACCATAAACCCTACTGAGCCTGACAGTGATAATGTATATACAGTCCGGTCCATTCGTCTAAAGAGTATTGCATATCGAGTCTAGGGGTGGATAAAGTCATACCCCTAATAACGCGATGAATCGTGTCGGCATGATGCCCATCACCACCTGAGAAACTACGGATCCAAATCAGTAATTCTCCACTACCTTGGCCAAGGATATCTAGTGATGGCCACCCGTGCACTGTGCGACATCAACCCCCAATACCGGGAGAGACGAATCCCCGACGATCCGCTCACTGCCTCCATGTGGCTCGGGACTGTACCCAAAAAAGACCTGTTTGCACGACTCCTTTGAGCCGTGGTAGGGTAGAAATCAAAGCACAGTGGAAACACACACGAGACAAATGACGATCTCAGGTCGACAAACTAACCTGTACACATGTCACCAGGGAACTGCTATCTGACGATATGTATAATACCAACTAGCATGTTCCCGGCGAGTCCTGTCCGGTGTACTCATAACCTAATGAGCACCTGTATACATCTTAGGTGATCCAACTGACACCAATGGCTTGTGAGACCGGCCACCGCCCCTCGTCGGGGTCTCGACTGTATACACTAGTCTACTCTGGAGTATCGATGCCCTGTCTCGAAACTCCCACGACTAGGGACACTTTTAAGGATGTGCTTACAGACCCCAGCTCCCACGTATATGATCGCCATCATACTGCTGGAAGTCAAGCAAGAATCCTATGGGCTCTATCATCATGCAATAGTGAACTAAAGCATCTATACGATGATAAAGACAAACCAGATAGCATACTATCATCTCGAGCAAGACTGTCATATCGGTATAGGTCCTGCCTCAATCATTGCAATCACGTGCCTGCGATCCAATAATTGACTTTGAGGGCACTATCTCCAACACCTAGTATATCCAATATTTCATATGTTATCTTCTGCTGCTGATATTCTATGATGTGATCACTTTATATGCTTGAGACGAATGCTTTATTATTATATATATGATATATAATAAACGTTGCTTATGTTTTGCACCGCGCTAGTCCCGCCCCGCTATGCCGTTAGTTAAGTAACCTATTGGTGCATAACGGGACACTGTGGCGAATGCGGATGGCATAAGCGTACGTTGTATTTTCGTTTCTTCTATGACGCTTAGGAAGAATAAATGATGTGACTTCATTAATGAGATTAATGAAAGAAAAGAAACCTAAAAGATGTTGTAGAATCAAATTTTCAAAAAGGGTAGCTCTAGTTTTTGCTTTGCATAGCGGTATTCCTTGTAGAATATCCAGCACCTTATTCGATAAGGAAAGAGCCAAGATCCCTTCACCGGGAGTGACCTCTTTAGTGAAACTAGCAGATGCTACAACCCACTCAGTTTTGTTTTTGATTGCCTTTTTTAGTTCTTGCTTTGCATAGTGGTATTCCTTGTAGAATATCCAGCACCTTAATCGATAAGGAAAGAGCCGAGATCCCTTCACCGGGAGTGACCTCTTTAGAAAAACTAGAAAAATCCTAAAAAGCACTCCTTTTCAAAATCACTCGATTCTATATCAATATCAAGTTCATTACGCAAAAGGTTTTCTTAAAAACCTGTCGTAGCCCTCCGTCATTTCAGATAAGTACTACTTAGTATTCGTGCTACGTTTGTTGACTATGTTAAGACGTAGTGTGCGGTAGCTAATTAGTGCTTATCTGCTAAAGCATGAAATGCGATTGGATTTGGGTAGTCGTGCGACTTTGTTGACTATGTTAAGGGTCGTACGGGTGGGTTTAATTCAATCAAGAAATGACGGGTTGAACTTGGCTAGCGCTTATGATTTGTTGACTATGTTAAGGTCATAAGTTTCTAGGGGCAAAATATTATCTAGAATTTCAAGTGTTGAAATTTACAATGAGGTTGCATACCTTCTATGAGATAGTTGGATCCCGATACCCACTGCGAGTGAGAGTTACTCCTGGGAGAGTTTTACACATCACAATTAGCCAATGAAGTAGGTGTCTAGAAAGGTGTTAACGGGTTCATGCCTCTGGGAAAACGAGGTTTATTTTAATTAGGTCTTTCGCACGGGGGAACCTCCCTCAAAGTACCGGTACTGGCCTGGATGAAATATTGGCGAACTTGTAAGGTGTAATTAATCCCGGCTGGTCTTACCTTTTAGGGTTTGAAGGAAGATTTGATAAAAACGATGGGAGCCATCCTGATTAGATAAGATAATAACCAATCTATTCTTGCAAGATCATACTCTAAGAGTTTTCTTCTCTCTCTCTCCAGGTAACGACCATGTCAGGCCTTAATCAAGATAATAATATGGATGTATTGACCAAACCTGCTTGTTATACTGAGCAGGGGAACGTTGGTTCCGCTCCAACTTATAAGTGTTATAAGTCCGAGCAGGAAATAGAGGTATATCCGGATTCCCACGCCACCCAAACGAAGAATAAGCATGCTGATGCATCTTCTTCGGGTGTGTTAGTTACAGAGAACTGTTTCTCAGTACACTCTACGTCCTAGGTATTAGATACCGGATCGGGATCCCACATATGTAATTTATTTCATGGGCTAAAGAAAGGTAGAGAACTGGGAAAAGGAGATCATTCTCTAAAAGTAGGGAATGGTGCAAGTGTTGCAGCCAAAGCAGTTGGTGAATATCACCTTGTATTGCCAACTGGGAATACATTGATTAACGACTGTTATTACGTACCCTCTTTGATATGCAATTTAATATCAATTTCTTTATTAGATAAAGAAGGATATAACTTTGTAGTAGAGAATAATGTTATGAACAATTACCTAAATCAAGTGTTGATTGGGTTTGGTGCGTTATGTAACAGATTATACGTTTTGAATCAAAACACAGTTCTTAACGTACAGAACACACACAAGAGGAAAAGTTCAGAAATGAACGAATCCTTCTTGTGGCATTGTAGACTAGATCATATCAATGCGACACGACTAGCTAGGTTATATAAGGATGGATATTTGAATCCGTTCGAACTTTCATCTTATGAAACTTGCCAGTCATGTCTCAAAGGCAAGATGACCAAAACTCCGTTTACAGGAAACGGAGAAAGAGTTACGGAACTCTTGGGACTGATACATAGTGATGTATGCGGTCCCGTGTCTACACATGTCAGGAATGGTTCCTCGTATTTCATTACATTTACTGACGAACTCTCAAGATTCGGTCATGTGTTCCTATTGAAACACAAGTCTGAAGCTTTTGAGAAATTCAATGAATATAAGCATGAAGTTGAGAACCGGACGGGTAAAAGTATTAAAATCCTTCGATCTGATCGGGGAGGAGAATACTTGAGCATGGAATTCCGTGACTATCTAAAAGAGAATGGGATTCTCTCTCAGCTTACTTCTCCGTAAACACCACAACACAACGGTGTATCGGAGCGGAGAAATCGCACCCTATTGGATATGGTATGCTCTATGATAAGCACCGCTGAGTTGCCTATTTCCTTTTGGGGTTATGCGCTTGAAACAGCAGCATACCTATTGAATCAAGTTCCATCTAAATCGGTACCTACCACACCATATGAGATATGAAGTGGAAAGAAACCATATCTTAAACGAGTTAAGATATGGGGTTGTCCGGCCTATGTCAAAAAGCAAAATCCGGACAAACTCGAGGCACGATCGGTTCTTTGCAAGTTTATGGGATATCCAAAGAATTCACAAGGATATATCTTCTACTACACTAAGGAACAAAAGGTGTTTGTTTCTCAATACGCCACATTTTTGGAAAAGGAATTTCTTGTAAAAGAAATTAGTAGCAAAGAGGTAGAGCTGGAAGAAGTTCCAGCTACACAAACTACAATTAATGATTAATTGGAACCATAGGATTCTGTAATCTCCAACGAACCCCAGCCTCTCCGCAGATCTATTAAGGTTCCTCATCCACCTGAGAGATACTACGGTTTTCTCATTGCTGGTGGGAGCGAGGATTGCATCATGGAAGATGATGACCTAACTAGCTTCGAGCAGACCATCACGAGTGGGGACTCTGTGAAATGGCTGGATGCAATGCGATCTGAGATGGAATCCATGTACACCAACAAAGTATGGACTTTGGAAGTTGCTCCCGAAGGGGTAAAACCCATTGGAAGAAAATGGATCTTTAAGAAGAAACTCGGTGTAGATGGAAAAGTTGAGACTTTCAAAGCAAGACTTGTTGCAAAAGGTTTTCATCAACGACCAGGTGTGGATTATGATGAAACCTTTTCTCCAGTAGCTATGGTTAAGTCCATCCGGATCCTACTTGCCATCATTGCATACCATGACTACAAAATCTGGCAAATGGATGTGAAGACCGCCTTCCTAAATGGTGATTTAGAAGAGTGCGTGTACATGACTCAACCAGAGGGCTTCGTAGACAGTGAGAGCAGCGGAAAGGTGTGCAATCTGCTTAAATCGATCTACGGGTTGAAGCAGGCATCGCGGAGTTGGAACATCTATTTTGATGAGGAAGTCAAAGAGTTTGACTTCATCAAAAATATAGATGAACCTTGTATATACAAGAGGTGGCAGAGAGTAAGGTCGTCTTCCTCATATTGTACGTGGATGACATACTCTTGATAGGAAATGATGTTCGTATGCTGCACTCAGTCAAGCTCTTCTTATCACAAAGATTCTCAATGAAAGATCTAAGTGATGCCTCCTACATCTTATGGATTAAGATCTATAGAGATAGATCTAAACGGATACCGGGATTGTCCCAATCCAGGTACATTGACACCATATTAAAGAGGTTTAGTATGGAAGATTCCAAGCATGGAATATACCCACGATCTCAGGACTCGCTCTCTCCAAAGAGATGTCTCCCAAGACTGATTTGGAGAGAGCTCTCATGCAAGGGATACCCTATGCTTCGGCAGTAGGCTTTATTATGTATGCGATGTTATGTACCAGACCCGATGTAGCATACTCACTAAGTGTAGTGAGCAGGTATCAAGCAGATCCAGGAGAGAATCACTGGACAGCTGTGAAAAACATTCTCAAGTGCTTGAGAAGGACTAAAGAGATGTTCTTAGTGTATGGTAACGGTGAACTCCAAGTGGAGTCCTTTACCGATTCGAGCTTCCAGAGTGATAAGGACGACAGTAAGTCGGTCTCGGGTTTTGTCTTTACCCTCAACGAAGGGGCGGTGTGTTGGAAGAGTTCCAAGCAAGACACCGTTGCAGACTCGACGATGGAGGATGAATACATCGCTGCCAACGATGCTGCCAAAGAAGCTGTCTGGATGAAGAAGTTCATTGCTAACCTTGGTGTGGTTCCATCCATTGAGCATCCAATACCTGTGTATTGTGATAACAATGGAGCGGTGGCTTTAGCCAAGGAACCCAGGTCCCATCAGAGATCCAGACATATTCTGAGGCGGTATCACCTGATCCGGAAGATAGTTGATCGCCGGGAGATCGAGGTCAGGAGCGTTGACACAAAGGACAACGTAGCGGATCCACTCACAAAGGCCCTTCCCCAGATACAATTTGAGAGACTTTTTGGTATGTTGGGTATGAGATACTACAACACATGGCCTTAGTGCAAGTGGAAGGTTGTTGGTTATATGTATGCCCTAGAGGCCATTATTGTACATATGATGTATATTATAGTGGATGCTTGGATATATATAGAGAGGACTTTCTTGCTCGACATGTTAGTATGCTTCTGGTTACCTTTATCTTAACATGTAGACTTGTATTATGATATTGTCTTGCTCTCACATGTTGATAAAGCCCTTAGGATGTGTACTTGACTACCAGGACTATGTTGGAGATCATACTAATGGAGCCAGGGTAGTCTACAAGTACATCCATTAATTGTTCCTAGTCGAGGGTGTATCGAGACAGGGCATCGATATTCCAGAGTAGACTAGCGTATACGCTTCTTGACCCATATGATGGGCGATGGATGATCCCACAACTATTGGTGTATATCATCAAAGATTGTACACATGTGCTCATTGGAGAATGGGTACACCGAACAAGACTCGCCGAGAACTCCCATCGTCATAGAATCTTGTATGGCTCCCACTGTGCTTTGATTTCCTCCCTACCCCGCTCAAGAGGAGTTATACAAACAGGTGGATTTTAGGTACAGTCCCGAGTCACATGGAGGCAATGAGCGATAGGAGGGGTTTCGTCTCTCCCGGTATTGGGGGTTGATGTTGCGCTCTACTCGATTGGCTATAACTAGAAGTCCCTGGCCAGGGCTGCTGCTGAGATTTACTGATAAGTATTATCAGTAGTTTCTCGAACCGTCATAGGCCAGACATCGGCATAACTTATCACGTTATTAGGGTCTGACGTTTACCACCCCTAGACATGATATGCGACATATCAGACGAAGAGACCGGACTGTACGGTAGTGTCACTGATAGGCTAAATGGAGACTGTGGACAGGCTTGCTTGTTGATCTTCATATCGCTCAATACCCAGGTAGCCGTTACGTCCAGCTAGTACCGCTGACGGCTTGTAGGTGTATTATATGATCATCACCTACTGCTGGCGTATTGACAAGTCTTTAGAGTCCCATACTGAAGTTCCCTGGTTCAAGCGAAACGAAGTAGCACACATATGTGATATGTGTGTGGGCCTGATTAAATACGAGTATGTGATACCGTATTGTAATCTGGCAGTTATCTGTTATCAGTTCGGTTATATGTGATATAACCAGATTGTCGAATCAAGTGCTGATTTGATAATGTGATATACAGATGAATGATATTAGTCGGTCATATGTGATAAACCGGATTATTAAATCAAGTGTTGATTTAATAATGTGATATATATTATATGTGATATAATTATATCTTAACAAATAGCATTAGCTCACTAATTATTCTTCATTATATATATATATATATATATATATATTAATATATATGATATATATATATATATAATAATGAAGCATGGCACATGAATTTCTATTTTGTGAAAATAGAAATGAGGTGGAAAATGAGAGCATGGTTGCAAGCATGGGATTTACTTTTGCTTATTCATCTTGACTCACTATTCAAGCATGGTTGCAATTATATATTGCATAATTCCATGCTTGAATGAGTGAGGGGTCAAGAGTTGCCATTCATTCTATCTTATTCTCAACACTTGGCCATTTTTCTTGAGTTGCTCCCATGGTTGCTCTCTAGCTTCTTCTTCCTCCTCATGTCTTGGTTCAAGCTTCAACCATCACATGTGATGTGAACCATGAAACTTGAACACAAACTTATGAGTTTTTAACATCCCCTATTTCACCATCCTACACTTGACTAGCGATTGAGTGTAGCGTGTTTCCTACGCTAAAGAGTTTAGTGTAAAGGTGGCTTGAGTTGGAGGGACTTCGCGTGGATCATCTTCGGCACGAAGGTCATCGGAGGAAGCTCATTCAAAGTCTCAAGAGGAGCCTAGTGGAGTCGCGGGACTACTACACGGAGCAAGTGAAGAGAAGGACCGGTTTACAAAGGTTGTATTCCTTGTTCTCTTGATGTAAAGTTGTTTACATTTGGTATTGTCTAAATCTCTAGTTAAGATTCTAGGGTTAGGGTTGTTTAGCATGGCAATTTTTTGAAAATGGCATGGATGATACCTCCCGAAACCTTACTGTCGTGCTAGGAAATCCTACAATTATAGCGGTACAACTTGTCTAATTGCTATAGTTATTTTAGACGGGTTTGCGAACGTGACATTCACGTTGATGTTCTGTGTTGTGCTGTGTTTGTTGCAGATTCGTCGTAGTGGATAGCTTGGGTGCAATGTTAGAACAGTTTAGTTTTATTTGTACATTTGATATCGCGGGGCGACCGTCCGACATGTGGACTACCGTCACTGGCTGTTTGTATATTATTTGTTTGGGGCACGACCGGGTTGAGGTCGATGTCACCGTTGTACTTATTTCTTTTCTGTACTAGGATTACCCCACGGTGGGGTGCACGGATAGTCGGGTTCTAGAGGGAAACGGGTCCGCATCTCATGGCGTTGAGACAGAGGGGGCCTCACTCTCGAATTGGCAGGCTATTCGCCGCACTCGTAGGGGGTATATGTTGACCCAAGGAGGGGTGCTCAAGTTGCCGGATTCCGTGAAGTGCCGGGTGGCCTATTCACTTTGATGAAGAGGGATGCCACGCTTCTGGTTTTGGTGGGTAACTTGACGCACTCGTAGGGATCTAGGTTTTCATTGCACAGGCTATCCATACGACCAGGGGAACGTCGGGTTTCACTTGCGGCTCAAAGGAAACCCGGGGCTCCCAGATTATCTGTATTGTTATGTGATGCTTATTGCTTATTTATGATGTTGCATCTATGATGCCTGGAGCAATTATATTATATATTGATATATATACTAGTATATGTTGTATATGTTTTACACCCACGCTAGTCCAGTCCCCGCTCTGTCGTTAGTTAAGTAATCTAACGGGTGATGACGGAACCCAGTGGCGAATGCGGATGGCATATACGTACATCATATTTTCGTTCTTTTCTGGTGTGAAAAATTGATGGGACTCTGTTGATTCAGATCAATGCAAGGAAAACAGACCTATTCGATGTTGTTGGAACAATTTTCAAAAGTTGTTATTACAAGGACGTTTTCTTTTGTTTTGCATAGCGGTATTCGGTTATGAATATCCAGGACCTCATTCCACGAGGCAAGGGCCGAGATCCCTTCACCGAGAGTGACCCCTTGGGCAGAAGTTTGCGTCAGGATAATAACTTCACTATAGTCGATTACTTTTTGCTTTGCATCGCGGTATTCAGCTGGAATATCCTACACCTCATTCCACGAGGAAAGAGCCGAGATCCCTTCACCGGGAGTGACCTCTTTAGCAAAGGTTTTCGTCACTATATATTTGTAAAAAGCTATCCGGTTCCTTCAATGATATCAAGTTCATTACGTTAAAGGTTTTTGGCCAAAAACCATTCGTAGCCCTCCGTCATTTCAGACGGGTAGCACTTAGTATTCATGCTATGTATTTTGTCCTTCTTCAAGGCATAGTGTATGGTAGCTATTTGTTACTTTTCTATTGCATAGATAGATGTGTTGGTTTGGGATAGTCGTACTACTATTTTGTCCTTCGTCAAGGGTAGGTACGAGTGGGTTCAAATTAACCTGGACAATGACAGGTAGAACTTGACATGTGACTTATGATATGTTGGCCTTCGTCAAGGTTATAAGAGCATGGAGTAGAAATCACATCGGGGGTTTCAAACATACAGGAAACTTGTCAGGCATGCGCATACCATTTAGAGTGTGATAACTTGAGTGGATCCCATCAGGTTATCATGCGATGATAGTTGGATACCGATTCCCACTGATGAGTTGGTTTACTCCTCGGGTGATTTTAGATGATCCCGACTAATTCTTCTTTCGGGTTTGGAGGAGAATTTGAGGATACAATGGGAGACATCCTGATTAGATAAAGTGATTAACCATTCTGATCTGGGTTAGAGTGTATGCTGAGTGTTTCTTTTCTCTCTCTCTTGGCAGCAACCATGTCCCGACCCTAGACTAGAACTCATGAACCTAGTTAACCGAACCTTCTTAAAACACTGACTTTTGGATTATCTGAGTTGCATACTTCATTGCCACTCCTACTTTTAACCTTTGCATTTCTCCAGAACATTCTGTATTACTATGAAGATCCCCTTTTATTGGATATGACCATCGTATAGTTACATACGAACTCGAAGAAACTTGTTTCAGATTCGAGAATGGTTTCCGGTTCTGGAGAAATTGAATACAACTATTCAGTTGTCTTTTCCTTTTACCTTCTCTCAGGTTATGAGGGCTCCTAGGATTAGGAGAAGGTACATATATTGCGCTTATTGGATAGTCTTCTTCTAAACCATAGGCAGATGCCGAAAGGTAGGGAATGAAGAAAACCAATTAGCCTAAGTGTAGTGTACAAAAGGTAATAAGTAAAGACAAATAAAGGGATTAGAAAGAGGGCAAAGTAAAATGCGACTGCTATCATTCACGACCAAACCACGTATATCATCGCCACTCCTACTTCACCTTTGCATTTCTCTGGTTCAAGAGAAATTGAATAGGATTATTCAGGTTGTCTTTTATCATTACCTTCCCTCAGGTTGCGAGGGCTCCTTGGATAAGGAGGGTACACCTATTACGCTTATTGGATAGTTTTCTTCCAAACCATAGGCCGGTACCGAACGGTAGGGAAGGAAGAAAATTAATTAGCCTAAGTGAGGTGTACAGAAGGTAATAAGTAAAGACAAATAAAGGGATTTGGAGAGATGGCAAAGAAATATACGGTTGCAGTCATGAACCTGATAATGGAAGAGGCATTACTAGGAATACCCGGATACCTCTTCGAAACATTTTCATGTTTCAGTTTCACTGTGCATTGTTAATTGAAAACTGATTTCCCAATTAGATTCTTACTCCAGGGTATGTATTTACCAGATTTGATTCTCACATCTGTATGGTTTTACAGATGATGAGTGGGAGTAAGTTATTGGGAATTAGGTGATTATATCCTCATTATATCGGAATTCGTTGTAATTGGTGATATTTGAGGAAATCGCCTGGGGTTTTGCCTGACCGCAAATATTTGGTTTTGAATATCCGTTGTTATGCACCAATTTCAAACTGATATATCTGTACGTTTATTTCAAAATGTGAGATATAACTTTTTGAAATTATGTCCATGACATTTACCTATATCAGTTGATGGTTAGGTAAGGAGCATTAAGCAGCGGTGTAATTCTTCTTAACCATATATACAGTTTTCAACCTACGACGCACAGGATTTGAGTTATTCAACTCAAGGGAATTATACAAAGTATTGTATGTTGTCCAGTATCCATTAGGACAGAGGGGGTGGTACTCGTACTATATTCCGTTTACTTACGACTTCTCAAGTTTTAGACATGTATTGTGTAGAGATGCAAGGTCTAAGTTTTGAGAAGTTATAGGTATAAGAATAAAGTAGAGAACTGTAACGCCTTAGATTTCGGTTAGTGTTAGTTTAGACGTTAATGCGGGTTTTTGGTAAAAAGTTTACCAATTTGGGTTCCTCGCATTTTATAACATTTAATTAATAATTTTATTATTATTTGTTATGGCATGCACGCACGTGTGCACGTTAATGTGAGGGTTTGTTTTGTGTTAATCTAGATTAGCATCCATGACGACTTAACCCTTAACCTAATCCCTTGCTTTGCCTTAACCCTAAACTCCTAGATCTTTTGTGTAAGAAGAGGGAGATATTTGTTTTGGAAGTGAGGAGGTGGCATGGTGTGTGTGAAAGCATTAATGGTGTTTTAATGCAAGGTGCTCTTACCCCTTAACCTCACCTCTCTCTCTCTCTTTTCTTCATACTCTCTCTCACACTCATTTCCTTCTCATTATTCTCATCTCCTTCATTCTCTCAAACTGAACACTCATCATTCTTTCACAAATCTTTCATCAAATCCTTCACAAATCTCACAAAAATCACATCTTTCACCATCTTTTGCCTCTTGGATGCCTAGGAGCTTGGGAAGCTTGGATGTTTGAGTTCTTTTAGTTAGGTAATGATCTTTATCAGTTAGTTAAGTCGTTTTAGTGTTGTGTAGTCTTGTAGTTTCAGTTTAGATAGCGTAAAGGTAAGTTTTTGTGCAAATATCGTATTTTTAGTGTCAATATATGACATCTGTGATCTGCTGTGACCCGGAGAGTTTACTAGAAAACGAAACAATATAATTGTGTTGTACCTGAGACCATAGGACATCATCTCAAGCATGAACACCCTTGCTCGGACCATGGCCAGCGATACGAAGGAGAATTCCGGCGACCTCGGCCCCTGGGTTGAGTTGGGATTTGGGTTTTTATGGGTAGGTGTCTGCAGTGGTTTAGGTGTGTTTGGTCTTGTTTGGGTTTTGGGTTTTCTCTGTATACAAAATCTGGGATCACATAGGTAGTTTCTTGTGTTACGTTTGCACGCGATACGTTATACGACACGGATCGTGCACTTGGTGTGGTTTTGCTCTTGGGTTGGTTTCGTAGTGTCGCTACGCACGTTAGCCACAATACGAACACTTGAGAGTACGTTTGTGTTGTCGCGTTGGTCCGTGTAGTTATATGTGTTTTGGGTCTATTGCTAATATATACTTGTTTTGTTGTGTTATGCTTTAGGTTCGCAGGCGGGGACTTCGGACGCTGCGACGAAGGGAAAACAGGTAGTAGGCTTCATTTAGCCAGGATCGTTGGTGAGTAGATTTAACATCCACAGGGGAATCGCCCGCATGGCATTATGCGTCTGGGCTAGAGATGTTATGAATTGTCGCATATTCTATTTCATATTATAGAGTTGCGCATACACCTTATTGCTTAGTTATTGTTGTGCTTAGACTAGTACCCTTAGGACACTGCACTATTATTGACAGCTCATGTTGCACGAGCACTGATTGTATGCCACACACACCGTCAATAATTGCCATGACATGCACAACACCCATACTTATATGATATTGTTTGGTTAGGGACATTGAGACATTGATTCATATTTCTTTACGCATATGACATATAGCATACTTGTATACCTAAATGCTTACACATATGCCTTGACATGCTTACATGCTAGTTACCTGTATACCTATAGGGTATTGTACCATTAGCGATAGGTACATACACACATAATGACATAGCTACATGTATACCTTGCATACATACTTCACTTATACTGGGAGGGTATATTACATCATTACTGATAAGTAGATACATATACCTTGCTATACCCTTATGTTCACACATATATCTGGCTATAGCTACATGTTTACCTTTATTTGATGTTATGTAGAATTGGAGAAATTAGGAACCGCGACTATATATTTTAACTTGTTGCAGTTAAATAGCGGCTTTTCCTTTATATGCTTACATTACAGTTTTCTGTTGCATATATTGTATTCATCGATTTTCGCATTGAGATATGGATTTTTCATGATGTTTTCTGGATTTGAAGACCGTGGTAGTTTCATGAAATTATGCATTATTTGAAAAACCCGGTTTCTCTTGATATGATATTTCAGCAGGCGCTATGAGATTTATCGGTTCTGATATATATACCCCATGCGAGGAACATCGTGGGCCGTATGAGGGTACATGGTGGGGCCCGGAGGTACCCCGGGGCAAGAAAGGGATTTTGATGTAACATGTCGATGAGGCCTGGCAGAGGAACCACACCCTCCGGTGACATTACCTATGACTCGGCGGTTATCATAGGGATACCGACGGGAGTCATGTACGTATGAATACGTCGAGAGGCAAGGGTCAGAGCTAGGCACTCGAGCTTTCGGTATAGCGTATGATACGTACCTATCAGGGTGCCAGTCGTGGTGACAGCACCTGATAGATCAGCATTTTTGTGTCGATGCTTGACATATTGGTTTCATGATATTTTTACTCCTAAGTATATATAATAGTGGAATGGGACGCTGTTATATATATATATATATATATATATTAGTGGAATGGGACGCTAATTTATATGTATACATATAAATTCATATACTTCATCATAATTATTCATGCAAATATACTTAGGATATTTATATGAGATTCACTTGATATTGGATTTGGAATATAGGAGATTCATTTGAGGTTGGATACAGGATGTATATGAGATTGCTGATTTTGTACATTCAGGATATATGAGATTTACTTGATATTGTACATTCAGGGTTTGTGAGACTTACATGATATGAGAGCCAATTTGGGGGCTGATTTGAGGAAATTGGGATTTGGATTGTCTTGATGGACTTTGGTCCTACCACGATATCAGGATTCCGTGGAAATGACATGTTTCATTCCATACTCTACACTTATTGTTTATGCACTGCTTCATGTATTAGTAGTACCTGATAGAGTACCTTCCATGACTGTTGCATTTACATACTTTATTTTATATGCATTGCTTCATGTATTAGTTGTACCTGCTAGAGTACCTTTCATGACTGTTGCATATATACATTGTCATATCATTTCTTCATGTATTGGTAGTACCTGATGGAGTACCTTACATGACTGTTGCATACAGATTGTCATATTATTGCTTCATGTATTAGACGTACCTGCTAGTATACCTTTCATGACTATTGCACACATATAACTATTATTGCTATTTGCTTGCATATGTTAGATTCGCGTTGTACGTGCATACTTGCGATTCCTGCATATGTTATTTACTATTCACGAGTTGGCAACTCACCCCCGTTGTGCCACAGTGTTTTACAGGTTGATCCTCACAGTAGTCAGAGGCAGGGCTATTATCATCTATCATATTATCTTTTGCTGCGGATACCGCTTCGGCTCACAGCATGCAATTTTGCTTTAGGTGGGTTCTGTGGTTATCCGTTCATGTTGCTTATTGTATATTCATTGTATCCTGTACTCTCCATCTACCATTATCATGTATGACTTAGAGACTTGATGTGAGGACGATGTTGTATATTATTTGCTAACTTGGTGGTCTTTTATGCAGTTTTATTTATATCGTCTTTTATTTCTTCGCTGCGGCATCGTATATCTATTGTGGTGGTTTTTTTCCGCCCTTGGGCGTGTTTTTGCTCCCGTTTGGGGATGCTTTACTTATATTTATGTTGTACCCATTTTTTGGGCTGGTTTTTACAAAGGAGGTGCTGCCAAAATTTTAAAGGAAATATAGTTGGACTTTTAAAGAATTTGGGTTAAGATTTCAAAGGTTTTGAAAAAGCTATTATTTCTTACTACTTTTGATGGTTTAGATTGCTAGGTTTTCGGCTTACATAAATTCCGTTACGCCTGTAGACGTTGCGTAGTTTAAGGGCCGTCACGTGCCAATTTCGGGTCGTGACAAAATTGGTATCAGAGCACTAGGTTTTAATTTTCGGAGTGTAGGATGACCTTGGATGATGGAGTAGGTAGCTTAAGTAGAGTAACGTAGTGTGTGTATGTCCGCGGCATACTCATGACGCGGTACTCCGCCTAAAGTGACCTAAGTACAAATTGCTTGAAATTCCTTCCTTGATGATACATATCCTTGTGATTCGATTTCCGTGTTCTTATCGAATCCTATTTCCATTTATAGCCTTTGCCGCCGATGACTATGGGGACTCAGAGTGATGCAGCGAGGGCCGAGGTCAGAGTCGACTCGGGTGGGACAAGGACTGACCAGGATGGCACGCTCGTTGCACAGGAGCAGATGGATCCGCCTTCGACAGATCATATTGATAGTCTTGTGGCAGAGATACAGGACTTGCGCCAGACGATGAGGTCTTTGGTTGAGGCCAGTAGAGCGCACCGACAGGAGATTGTCATCCCTGTTACCCAGTTGTTCCTTGTGATCAGCACACAGTATTTCCGTCACCTACAAAGCACCAGTGGATGCAGCCCCAGTTGACGAGGCAGGTATTCCAGAGACTTTGGGAGTTCCGAAACAGTGGAGGACTCGTACCGGTGTACCAGCCCAGAGACGGAGGCTTAGTCGTCGAGACAGATTTCGGGCACATCGCGGGAGTAACGGAGGCTTGGGATGAGGTCAGTCTTTTAGCTCGTATTTCCAGGAGGGTCGGCAGCCATGGAGAGGATGCTATCTGCGGGGACCTTCATCACCACATCAGGAGTTGTTCCCTAACACCGCGTCAGGGTCGTATTCAGAGAGGTCGTGGACGCGGAGGGTTCGCTCGGAGTGGACAGGTTGGCAGAGGAGGAGTTCAGCCAGTTGCGGGTAGGGGGCAGACACAAGAGTTTGCTTCTACTCATCGGGACGCGTGGGCATACAATGCAGAGTTTTCAGGTATTCTTAATTCGTATGTTCTTTTGATGCACTTGTTTGTTTTACACACTTTGGGCCGTGGTTAGGCCGAGAGTCGTGTTAGCTAGATCAGCCGTTTGTTGTTTTAACTTCTGTCAGCGATTCTTTTGTTGCGCGACACGTATTTCAGTCGTGTGCCAATCAGATAGGAAATAGAGATTCGTCCGTCGTTGTGATCCTTGTAGAGATGTTGGATTTGACATTCTCCTGGGCATGGACTGGTTAGCTACGTGCTAGGCGTCTGTAGACTACCGCAAGGAAACAGTCAGGTTTTGTTTTCCCGGCGAGTCAGTTCTTGTTATGCAGAGGGACAGTGGTGCCGCCTTTCACAGCTTGAATTCAACCTTTTTCGCTAGTCGGCTTTTGAGGAGGGGATGTCAAGGATTCTTGGCGTTCATTCATGATATCGGAGCCACAGTGGGTTTGTTGGACCGGGTTCCTTTCGTGCGAGAGTTTTCCGACGTTGTTCCAGATGAGCCGGCGGAGCTTAGGAAGCTTAAGGATCAGCTGCAGAGTTGTTTGTTGGGGGGC
This sequence comes from Agapanthus africanus, assembly GCA_030015575.1. Taxonomy (NCBI): domain Eukaryota; kingdom Viridiplantae; phylum Streptophyta; class Magnoliopsida; order Asparagales; family Amaryllidaceae; genus Agapanthus; species Agapanthus africanus. Next base: position 192,915,994 of record JASDDO010000010.1, on the reverse strand, counting down.
TTGTGTGTCTGGGTGTTTCACTTTGGGGAGGTCCTATTCTGTTCGTCAAGGAGGAAGACGGCGGTTTGAGGTTGTGTATTGATTGATCGTCAATTGAACCGACTTACGGTGCGGATAGGTATCCTTTACCTCGCATTGACGATTTCTTCGATCAGCTCCAGAGTGCGAGACATTTTCTAAGTTTGTTTGGGATCAGGTCATCATTTGTTGCGGGTTTAGAGTGATGAAATTCCGAAGATTTCTTTTGTGCGCGCTACGGGCTTATGTGTTTTGGTGGTGTCGTTGGACTCACCAATGCCCTAGCAGTATTCGTGGATATGATGAACCAGGTTTCTTCAGGCCGTTCCTCGACCAGTTGATTGTTGTGTTATTGATGACATTCTGGTCTTTTCAATTGTGTCGTGAGGAACATGAGCAGCACTTGAGGATTTGCTTTCCAGACATTGGGAGAGCACCGATTGTTTGCTAAATTCTCGGAGTGTTCCTTCAGGCTTGATTGTGTTGACTCCTAGGTATTGTAGTTACGGGAGACGGTTTTCGTATGGTCCCGAGGAAGAGTGAGGCCGTACAGCTTTGGCCCAGACTTATATCCGGGACGGAGGTCCGCAGATTTTTGGGCTTAGCAGGTTTTCACCGCCATTTCGTGCAGGATTGCTAGTGTATCGCTGCACCGTTGACTGGACTGGCCGGAAAGGAGGTTCCTTTTCTTTGGACTGTGGCATGCGTGCGGAGTTTTTCAGCAGTTGAAGACTCGGTTGACAACTGCACCAGTTCTTTCTTTGCTTTCTGGTTCGGGCGACTTTGTTGTTTAACTGTGATGTTTCGCGGGTGGGGCTCGATTTTGCATTGATGTGGCATTATAGAGTTATCGCTTATGCGTCTCTACAGTTGGAGGAAGTACGAGCAGGATATCCCACTCATGATCTGGAGATGGCCCGGTGGTCGTACGTTGGAGATTTGGAGACACTACTTGTTCGGAGAGTCGTGTCAGATTTTCACGGACCACCAGAGCTTAATGTACATCTTTCTGCAGCGGGCTTTTGATTGTTGAGACAGTCTTCTGCAGATTTACGGTTCTTGTGCGATCGTTGAGTACAGCTTAAGTTCGCCTCTACTGAGGGGACAGCTTGCTCATGTCCACGCCCGTCTATTTCTTTTCCTGGATCGCTTTCGCGAGGCACAGCCCGCCGATGCTCATTTGTCAGAGATTCTTGAGCATACTTGGCTGGGTAAAGATTCGGAGTGCTTGATTTATGACCAGGATGTGCTACGTTTAGGGACGCATTTGTGTGTACCTGATACCGTTGAGTAGAGACGCGAAATCCTAAAGCAGGCACATCAGTCAGCTTGCAGTGTTCATTCAAGTTCCACCAATATGTGATGTGACTTGTGAGATGGTTATGGGTGGGCAGGGATGAAGAGTGAAGTTTCGGATTTCGTTTCAAGGTGTCTGTCTTGTTGTGAACTAAGGTTGAGCATTTGAGACCGGCTGGAGAGTTGCAACCTTTAACCGTTCCGGAGTGGGAATGGGAGCAGATCTCCACGAATTTCGTTATGGTATCTACCCAGGTATAGACAGGGTCTAGACAGGGTGTGACTCCATTTGGGTACTTGTTGTCCGGTTTTGCTCAGTTTGCTCAGTTGTTCTTTGTTAAGTTGTGCGTTTGCACGGAGTTCCTTCATGCGTTGTATCCAATTGAGGCACCCTTTTCGCTTGCCGTCTTGGACAGAAGCTTCAGGAAGCCTTGGGTACTGGTTGAGCTTTAGCTCCGCTTTTCCATCCGCGGGATGAGGGTTTGTGAGAGTGGGCTATACAGACTCTGAAGAATATGCTTGTGCGTACGTACTAATTGTTGTTGGCAGTTGGGATCGTCACTTGCCATTGTTAGGTTTCTCCTTCAATAGCAGTTATTAGGAGACATTTCAATTGGCAACCTTTAGGTTTGTTGGTAGGTTGTGTCGATCGCCAGTCTGTTTTTTTGACTCTGCGAGAGTAGGATTTTTGGACCCCAGCTAGTCTAGAGACTTCGGAGATGATCCAGTTGGTTCAAGTCAGGATGAGGACAGCCCGGTGCAGACAGAGGTCTTATGCCGATCGTGGTGTTCGCAGACTTGAGTTCGCAGTGGGAGATCATGTATTCCTATGGATTTTTCCGATAAATGACGTGTTGAGTTTTGGGAAGCTTATCCCAGGATTGTAGGTCCTTTTGAGATCCTTAAAGCGAGTTAGTTCCGTTGCCTATAATTTGGCACTTCCGCCCAGATTATTGAGTATTCACCCCGTATTTCCTTGTGTCGATACTTTGCAAATACCTTCATGACCTTTGTCACATGATTCAGCATCAGACCAATTAATTGGGATGTGATCTTTTCGTTCACCTACAGCCATTTGTGTTAGTGGTTCGGATGGAGGAGAAACTTCGATCAAGGGTCTTGCCATCTATGGAGGGTTTTCTTGGGCGTAGCCGTATAGTGAGGTGATCACTTGGAAGGCTACAACCGAGAATTGCGAGGTTTGTGATCTTCTCTTTGAAGGTACGCTTAGTGAGAATTTTAAATTCGGGGACGAATTTTTATAGGGGGGGAGATTGTAACGCCTTAGATTTCGGTTAGTGTTAGTTTATACGTTAATGCGGGTTTTTGGTAAAAAGTTTACCAATTTGGGTTCCTCACATTTTATAACATTTAATTAATAATTTTATTATTATTTGTTATGGCATGCACGCATGTGTACACGTTAATGTGAGGGTTTGTTTTGTGTTAATCTAGATTAGCAACCATGATGACTTAACCCATAACCTAATCCCTTGCTTTGCCTTAACCCTAAACTCCTAGATCTTTTGTGTGAGAAGAGGGAGATATTTTTTTTGGAAGTGAAGAGGTGGCATGGTGTGTGTGAAAGCATTAATGGTGTTTTAATGCAAGGTGCTCTTGCCCCTTAACCTCATTTCTCTCTCTCTTTTCTTCATATTCTCTCTCACACTCATTTCCTTCTCATTATTCTCATCTCCTTCATTCTCTCAAACTGAACACTCATCATTCTTTCACAAATCCTTCATCAAATCCTTCACAAATATCACAAAAATCACATCTTTCACCATCTTTTGCCTCTTGGATGCCTAGGAGCTTGGGAAGCTTGGATCTTTGAGTTCTTTTAGTTAGGTAATGATCCCTATTAGTTAGTTAAGTATTTTTAGTGTTGTGTAGTCTTGTAGTTTCAGTTTAGATAGCGTAAAGTTAAGTTTTTGTGCAAATATCATATTTTTAGTGTCAATATATGACATTTGTGATCTGCTGTGACCCAGAGAGTTTACTAGAAAACCAAACAATGTAGTTGTGTTGTACCTGAGACCATAGGACATCACCTCAAGCACGAACACCCTTGCTCGGACCAAGGCCGGCGACACGAAGGAGAATTTCGGCGACCTCGGCCCCAGGGTTGAGTTGGGATTTAGGTTTTTGTGGATAGGTGTCTGCAGTGGTTTAGGTGTGTTTGGTCTTGTTTGGGTTTTGGGTTTTCTCTGTATACAAAATCTGGGATCACATAGGTAGTTTCTTGTGTTACGTTTGCGCGCGATACGTTATATGACATGGATCGTGCACTTGGTGTGGTTTTGCTCTTGGGTTGGTTTCGTAGTGTCGCTACGCATGTTAGCCATAATACGAACACTTGAGAGTACGTTTTGTTGGAGATAGTGCACTCAGAGTCAATTATTGGATCGCAGGCACGTGATTGCAATGATTGCGGAGGACCTATACCGGTAGGACAGTCTTACTCGAGATGATAGTATGCTATCTGGTTTGCCTTTATCAGTCGTGTACAGGTTCAGGTGACTGATCACTACTGCACTTTGATAAAGCCCTTAGGATCTTGCTTTACTACCAACAGTATGATGGCGATCATATACATGAGAGTTGGGTGGTTTATATGCATATCCTTGATTTTGGTCCCTAGTCGTGGGAGTTTCGAGACAGGGCATCGATACTCCGGAGTAGACTAGTGTATACAGTCGACACCCCGACGAGGGGCGGTGGCCGGTCTCACAAGCCACTGATGTCAGTTGGATCACCTAAGATGTATACAGGTGCTCATTGGGTTATGAGTACACCGGACAGGACTCGCCGGGAACCTGCTAGTTGGTATTATACATATCGTCGGATAGCAGTTCCCTGGTGACATGTGTACAGGTTAGTTCATCGACCTGAGGTCGTCATTTGTCTCGTGTGAGTTCCCACTGTGCTTTGATTTCTACCCTACCGCGACTCAAAGGAGTCGTGCAAACAGGTAGTTTTTGGGTACAGTCCCGAGCCACATGGAGGCACGTGAGCGGATCGGCAGGAGATTCGTCTCTCCCGGTATTGGGGGTGAGATCGTGCTGTGTCTAGGAGAGCCATTACACAAAGCCCACGGCTGTGGCAGGAGATTTACTGGTACGTACTCCAGTAGTATCTCAGGGTGTTATTGGGCTACACTCCGACACGACTTATACTGCTATTGGGGGTCTGACGTTACTAGCCCCTAGGCAGATATGCGATACTCATAGACGAACGGACCGGACTGTATATACATTGTCACTGTTAGGCTCAGTAGGGTTTCCGGATGAGTTCGCTCATCGTCCACCCTTGAGGTCAGTCCATGGGCAGCCGTTACGCATAGCTAGTGCCGCTGACGGTTTGTGGTTAAACCCACTGCCAGGGTACTGACGAGTCATTAGAGTCCCCCACAGACAGTTTCCCAAGTTCGGGCTAAACGTTGTAGAGGCCGTATGGTTTTATGGCAGGGTTCGGAGAATGCACGTGCGTTTACGCACGTGTCGGTTTTCGGACAGTTGATACTGGTCGGCTTTGGTTTAAACCGGATCCGAGTATTATATTGAGTAGATATAATATCTTTGTCTCAGTTGCATTTGTATTCGGTCGTAATACAAATGCGGGTATATTTATACAGTTACGGGGTTATCCTGAAATTCGTTTCGGGATCACTTTTGGAAGTTGCCAGTTTCTAGTTTTCTATCGCCCGTCTTTTAACATTCGGTTAAAGACGGATTTATCTTTTCTTGAGATGAGTGTGGAAGTTTCTAGAAGTTTCTAGAAGAGGTGACTAGGTTAGAATGGTATTGAGTTTTCATTGGTTGCTTTCTTTGTGTTCACACTTTGTGTTCACACATGATATTTGTTCTTGCGGTCACCTCCCTCCTCCTACACTCACCCCCCCCCCACCTCCTATAAGATGGCCGGCCCCTTCCCCCTCTCTCACACTTGAGTTTTGATTTAGTGAAAAGATTATGATAGTTTTGGGGTGTATGGAAATTTCATTGCTCATTTCATTCCATCACCCGAATCAATTGGCAACTTCATTAACCGTTCGTCCATACTTTGGACGGAACGAGACAAAGTCTTCTACTCATTCTCTACATCAATCTTGGTCGTCTCTTTTAGCAAACTTTACGACCGAGTTGCCTCGAGTAAGAGGCGGGAGCCCGTTTAAAGAATCGTTGACGTGGTGCCACCTGGACAAGGAGATCGGAGATCGACGAGAACGGAGCAGCCGCAACGGAGCGTGGGATGATGGTTAAAGAACGAAGGACTCGGATCATTCGGTATAACCTTTCTACTCTCTTTACAGTTTGTTAGTTTAGCAATAATGGCAGATCCGGGTTAAAGTATACGATAGCGCCAGTTAAAAAGTTTTTGTTCCGCATTTGGCGTCTGTAGACGGCCGGGGCGCTACCGTAGACTTACAGTGGTATCAGAGCCTCACCATTTTGCTTTACTAACTTGTACTAACGCGTTTAAAACATCGATCGGACCGAATATCAAAAACTGCAAAATTTCAAGTTCACAGTTTCTGTTGATTTTTAAAGGGTTCCAAAAATTATTCTACATATTACAGAAAGTTGTGCAAGGTTTTATAAGAACACCGTACAAATTTGAGCACGTGATTCGACAAGACCGCCGTGGAATCGCGGTCAAACCTATGGTTTGACCGCGCTTCCGCGGCCATTTAGTGAGATCGTGGCCCCAAATTTGCACAGTGGGTTCTTGTCTGGAATTTGGGGTTTTTGGTATATATCTTTTGGGCCCAGATTTTGTTACTGTTCAACAGATGTTCGTGGGGCTCACTTCGTGATATTTAGTCGATCAAAATTTAAACATGTTAGTTTTCAGTACTTGCATTTTATCTCAGACCGGGAATGTCATTTGATCGGTAAACCGCGTCTGATTGCTATAGTTCTTTTAGACGGGTTTGCGAACGTGACATTCGCGTTGATGTTCTGTGTTGTGCTGTGATGTTGCGGATTTGTCGTGGTGGATAGCAGTGTGAAATGATAGTGCAGTTTGGATTTATTTGTACATTTGATATTGCGGGGCGAGCGTCCAACTTGTGGACTGCCGTCACTGCCTGTTGTATAATATTCTTTTGGGGCACGACCAGGTTGCGGTCGATGTACCTGTTGTACTATTTTTCATTTCTGTACTAGTTTTACCCCGCGAAGGAGTGCACGGATAGCCGGGTTCCGGGGGCAACGGGTCCGCATCTCATGGCTTTGAGAGGCAGAGGGGCCTCACTCTAGAATTGGAAGACTATTCGCCGCACTCGTAGGGGGTACAGGTTGACCCAAGGAGGAGTGCTCAAGTTACCGGATTCCGTGAAGTGCAGGGTGGTCCATTCACTTTGCTGTAGGGGGCTGCCTCGCTTCAGGTTTTGGCGGGTAACTTGCCGCACCCGTAGAGGTCTAGGTTTCATTGCACAGGCTATCCACACGACCAGGGGAACGTTGAGTTTCAGCAGCGGCTCTGTGAAACTCGGGGATCCCAGATTATCTGTATTGTTCTGTGATGCTTATTACTTTTCTGTAATGTTGCATATTATCACGCCTGGAGCGATTATTGTATATTGGTTTATATACTATTAGATGTTGTATATGTTTTACACCCGCGCTAGTCCAGTCCCCGCTCTGTCGTTAGTTAAGTAACCTAACGGATGATGACGGGACCCAGTGACGAATGCGGATGGCATATACGTACATTTTATTTTCGTTCTTTTCTGGTGTGATCGATTGATGGGACTGCGTTGATTCTGATCAATGCAAAGTAAAACAAACCTGTTTGCAGTTGTTGGAACAAATTTAAAAAGTTTTATTGCAAAGACGTTTCCTTTTGTTTTGCATAGCGGTATTCAGTGGAATATCCTGCACCTCATTCGACGGGGCAAGGGCCGATATCCCTTCACCGGGACTGACCCCTTTGGCAAAAGTTTGCGTCAGGGTAATAACTTCACTATAGTCGATTACAAGTTGCTTTGCATCGCGGTATTCAGTGGAATATCCTGCACCTCATTCCACGAGGAAAGAGCCGAGATCCCTTCATCGGGAGTGACCTCTTTAGCAAAAGGTTTTCGCCACTATATTTTAAAAAGCTATCAGGTTCCTTCAGCGATATCAAGTTCACTACGTTAAAAGTTTTTCGCCAAAAACCAGTCGTAGCCCTCCGTCATTTCTTTTGGGTATTCAGTAGTATTCAAGCTATGCATTTTAGCCAAAATTAAAGCATTGTGTTTTGTAGCTGCTGGGTATTCATTTGTTGCATAGATAGATGAGTTGGTTTGGGACAGTCGTTCTGCCGATTGGCCAAAGTCAGGGGCATGTGCGGGTGGGTTCAAATTGACAAGATAGTGACGGGTAGAACTTGGCATGTGACTTATGACATTATGACCAAAGCCAAGGTTATAAGAGCATGGGGCAAAAATCATATCGGGAGTTTCTAAAGAAACTGAAACTTGCCAAGTATGCACATACCTTCTGGAGTATGAGTAACGTGGATGCATTCCATCACGTTATCATGCGATGAGAGTTGGATCCCGATTCCCACTGATGAGTTGGTTTACTTTTCGGGTGATCCCGATTGATTCTTCTTTCAGGTTTGGAGGAGAATTTGACAGGACAGTGGGAGGTTTCCGGATTAGATAAAGTGATGATCATTCTGATCTAGGTTAGAGTGCACGCAGAGTGTTTCTTTTCTCTCTCTCTTTGGCAGCGGCCTTTGAGCGACCATAGGCTATGACTCAGTAACCAAGTTGACCGAACTTTCTTAAAACACTGGCTTTTGGATTGTCTGAGTTGCATAAGTCATTGCCACTCCTTCTTTTACCCTTTGAATTTCTCAGAACACCCGTATTACTACGGATATCCACTTCCATTGGATAGATCCATCGTATGGTTATATACGAACTCGAAGGGACTTCTTCGAGGATGGATCCAGGTTCAGGAGAAATAGAATTGGTTTATTCAGTTGTCTTTTATTATCACATTCTCTCAGGTTGCGAAGGCTCCTTGGTTTAGGAGAGTACACCTATTACGCTTATTGGATAGTCTTATTCCAAACCATAGGCAGGTGCCGAAAGGTAGGGAATGAAGAAAACCAATTAGCCTAAGTAGGGTGTGCAGAAGGTAATATGTAAAGACAAAATAAAGGGATTAGAAAGAGGGCAAAGTAAATTGCGACTGATATCATTCACGACCAAAACCGCGTACTTCATCGCCTCTCCTATTTCACCTTTAAAGGAGTAAGGTATTATTCAGTTGTCTTTTATCATCGCCTTCTCTCAAGATGTGAATACTCCTTGGTTTAGGAGGGTACACCTATTATGCTTACTGGATAGTCTTCTTCCAAACCATAGGCTGGTGCCGAACGGTAGGGAAGGAAGAAAACCATTTAGCCTAACGATGGTGTACAGAAGGTAATGACTAAAGACAAATAAAGGGATTTGGAGAGATGGCAATAAAATATACGGTTGAAGTCATGAATTGGATTATGGAAGAGGCATTACTATGAATACCAGGATACCCCTACGAAACATTTTCTTATTTCAGTGCATTGTTAAAGGAAAACTGTTTTCCCGATTAGATACTTACTCCAAGGGTATGTATTTACCAGGTTTCATTCTCATATCTGTATGGTTTTACAGATGATGGGTGGGAGTAAGTTATTGGGAATTAGGTAATTATCCTCATTATATCGGAATTCGTTGTAATTGGTGATATTTGAGGAAATCGCCAGGGTACAGTTTTCAACCTACGACGCACAGGTTATGAGTTGCTCAACTCAGCGGACTTATACAGAGTATTGTATGCTGTCCGGTGTCCATCAGGACAAAGGGGTAGGTCCTCGTACTATGTTCTGTTTACTTATGACTTCTCTAGTATTTAGACAAGTGTTTCGTAGAAATACAAGGTCTAAGTTTTGAGAAGTTGTGGGTATAAGAATAAAGTAGAGAACCAGGTGTCACAAGTATCGGGATTCTTCAAAGAGATCGAAGATGTAAATTCTTGTGATTGGTATTCAGATGATAGTAATGGTTTTTGAGAAACTTGTTTCTCTTTCAGGTTACTCATAATTGGATGGATTCCTAAGTTGAGTAATGCTGATTAGCCTCTTTTCATTAAGTTGATATGCACTGGAGACAGCTGCATGATTTGAATTTGGTTCCAATTAAATAAAGTGCCAAAGTTTCTATATTGGATATAGAATGGTTCATACCTTAAAAGATGTTAAGGTACGGGGAGTTATCCAGCTCATGCTTAAAACCAGACTCTGGATAACTCAGGGCACGTTTTTGTAATGGCTATTTGTGGGTTAATCCTGGCTATGACGAGGGTTGATATTCTACCATTTGGAAGATCAATAGTAATATTGTTCTTGACTCGCCACAGTTTTAGTAAAATGGATTTTTTTCAGAAAACAGTAGTGGGAGTATGGTAGAACTGGAAGTGATTCCAGAACCGCGAACGATTACGGAAAATTTAATAGGACCTATATATTCAATCATGTTTGACATTCCAATAGCCACTCCGCAGATATGATGGGTAACCTCAGACACCCGAGAGGTACTCCGTAGCCTCAAGGACGGTAACAGGAAGGTTCTTGTTTACCCAGACTTGACACTACTGTTGTTCCAGGCTATGAGACCCGGTAGGAGGGTTGTTGTGGTCAGTGGGAGCAGCGGAAGAATAATGGGCAAGTAGCTTATGTCTATTTATAGACTAAAGCAGTTATAGCGGAGATAGATCATCTAATTTTGATGTGACAGTCATGGGTTTGACTTCAATCAGGATAGGGGATGGATCTGTTAAGAAGGTAGTAGGGTGTGATGTCATGGTATCTGGATGACATACACAGAGTAGGAAGTAAAATTCATATACTACGATCGGTTGTACTGTGGTCGTCACACAGTTGTTTCTCCAGACAGGATATGGATATAATATTTGACATTCTGGTTTCTAGATCTATGGTTTTAGATCTGGATTTGGGTAGTTTCCCAATGTAGGTACTTTGACAGTATTCTAATGGTTTTTAGAATAGATGACTCCTGGTATGGTGGTGTACCTGCAGGTAATGGAGTCACCCTCTCTAAAGGTGTCTTACAGACTAAAGGGGAGAGGGATGTACATGATTGGCAGATCACTTGCTTAGGCATTTGAGTCAATCGTGAGATGTCAAGTACCACACCAGATATTGTTTTTGCACTAGATGCAATAAGTTTGTATTAATCCAATCCTGGAGAAACATAAGGAAGAGTTTTAGAACATAAGTACATGTTCTACGGATTTGATGACGGCAGCCTCCTTCGGGAGACGATTATCATTCCAGGCTTCAAAGGTGACAAGGTTGACAGAGTGATTGTCAGAGTTACAGTTTTCCCTCTGACGAGGGACAGTATTATGGACAGGTGGTCCAAGAGGATACTGTGGGAGGCATGGTGCCGGATACTGATTAGGTTCAGTGATCGATACAGTCTAAGAAGTTTGTATTTGGAGTTCATTTATGAACTAGGTCCCATCAGATATCCAGACATATTCTAAGACAGGTATTACTCGATTCGGGAGATGGCTTTCTCCGCGAACTTGAGATTAAGAGAGATATGGAAAGAAACATCTAGGCGGATCCACTCACTGAGGCTATTTCTCGAACACAATAGTTTTACAAATGGGCTTTGTGAAACTGATTAGTAGAGGAGTTGGATGTTCGGTTTCACACGGGCTGTGAGTAGTCGACATCGTAATAATTAGCCTTGAGTGCAAATGGGAGATTGTTGGAGATAGTGCCCTCAGAGTCAATTATTGGATCGCAGGCACGTGATTGCAATGATTGCGGAGGACCTATACCGGTAGGACAGTCTTACTCGAGATGATAGTATGCTATCTTGTTTTCCTTTATCAGTCGTGTACAGGTTCAGGTGACTGATCACTACTGCACTTTGATAAAGCCCTTAGGATCTTGCTTTACTACCAACAGTATGATGGCGATCATATACATGAGAGTTGGGTGGTTTATATGCATATCCTTGATTTTGGTCCCTAGTCATGGGAGTTTCGAGACAGGGCATCGATACTCCGGAGTAGACTAGTGTATACAGTCGAGACCCCGACGAGGGGCGATGGCCGGTCTCACAAGCCACTGATGTCAGTTGGATCACCTAAGATGTATACAGGTGCTCATTGGGTTATGAGTACACTGGACAGGACTCTCCGGGAACCTGCTAGTTGATATTATACATATCGTCGGATAGCAGTTCCCTGGTGACATGTGTACAGGTTAGTTCATCGACCTAAAGTCGTCATTTGTCTCGTGTGAGTTCCCACTGTGCTTTGATTTCTACCCTACCACGGCTCAAAGGAGTCGTGCAAACAGGTAGTTTTTGGGTACAGTCCCGAGCCACATGGAGGCACGTGAGAGGATCGGCAGGGGATTCGTCTCTCCCGGTATTGGGGGTGAGATCGTGCTGTGTCTAGGAGAGCCATTACACAAAGCCCACGGCCGTAGCAGGAGATTTACTGGTACGTACTCCAGTAGTATCTCAGGGTGTTATTGGGCTACACTCCGACACGACTTATACTGCTATTGGGGGTCTGATGTTACTAGCCCCCTAGGCAGATATGCGATACTCATAGACGAACGGACCGGACTGTATATACATTGTCACTGTTAGGCTCAGTAGGGTTTCCGGATGAGTTCGCTCATCGGCTTCCCTTGAGGTCAGTCCATGGGCAGCCGTTACGCATAGCTAGTGCCGCTGACGGTTTATGGTTAAACCCACTGCCAGGGTACTGACGAGTCATTAGAGTCCCCCACAAACAGTTTCCCAAGTTCGGACGAAACGTTGTAGAAGCCGTATGGTTTTATGGCAGGGTTCGGAGAATGCACGTGCGTTTACGCACGTGTCGGTTTTCGGACAGTTGATACTGGTCGGCTTTGGTTTAAGCCGGATCCGAGTATTATATTGAGTAGATATAATATCTTTGTCTCAGTTGCATTTGTATTCGGTCGTAATACAAATGCGGGTATATATATACAGTTACGGGGTTATTCTGAAATTCGTTTCGGGATCACTTTTGGAAGTTGCCAGTTTCCAGTTTTCTATCGGCCGTCTTTTAACATTCGGTTAAAGACAGATTTATCTTTTCTTGAGATGAGTGTGGAAGGTTCTAGAAGTTTCTAGAAGAGGTGACTAGGTTAGAATGGTGTTGAGTTTTCATTGGTTGCTTTCTTTGTGTTCATACTTTGTGTTCACACTTTGTGTTCACACATGATATTTGTTCTTATGGTCACCTCCCTCCTCCTACACTCACCCCCCCACCTCCTATAAGATGGCCGGCCCCTTCCCCCTCTCTCACACTTGAGTTTTGATTTAGTGAAAAGATTATGATAGTTTTGGGGTGTATGGAAATTTCATTGCTCATTTCATTCCATCACCCGAATCAATTGGCAACTTCATTAACCGTTCGTCCATAGTTTTGGACGGAACGAGACAAAGTCTTCTACTCATTCTCTACATCAATCTTGGTCGTCTCTTTTAGCAAACTTGACGACCGAGTTGCCTCGAGTCAGATGCGAGAGCCCGTTTAAAGAATCGTTGGCGTGGTGCCACCTGGACAAGGAGATCGGAGATCGACGAGAATGGAGCAGCCGCAACGGAGCGTGGGAAGATGGTTAAAGAACGAAGGACTCAGATTGTTCGGTATAACCTTTCTACTCTCTTTACAGTTTGTTAGTTTAGCAATAATGGCAGATCCGGGTTAAAGTATACGATAGCGCCAGTTAAAAAGTTTTTGTTCCGCATTTGGCGTCTGTAGACGGCCGGGGCGCTACCGTAGACTTACACGTTTGTGTTGTCGCGTTGGTCCGTGTAGTTGTATGTGTTTTGGGTCTATTTCTAATATATACTTGTTTTGTTGTGTTATGCTTTAGGTTCGCAGGCGGGGACTTCAGACGCTGCGACGAAGGGAAAACAGGTAGTAGGCTTCATTTAGCCAGGATCGTTGGTGAGTAGATTTAACTTCTACAGGGGAATCGCATGCATGGCATTATGCATCTGGGCTAGAGATGTTATGAATTGTCGCATATTCTATTTCATATTATAGAGTTGTGCATACACCTTATTGCTTAGTTATTGTTGTGCTTAGACTAGTACCCTTAGGACACTGCACTATTATTGACGGCTCATGTTGCATGATCAGTCGAAAATAGTGCATTCTCAACACGTTAACTTCCCTACTCTTACCATTCATATATAGGTGTTTATTGTAATTATAACAAAGATTACGAATTCATATGGAAAATACCAAATAACCTGTGTTATAATTATAATCGACATTCTAAAGGGAAATTAAGTGTTTATTACTACTTGCATTGATTTGTATATATCAATCATTGTCTCGAGATTGTGTGCAGGAAATTCTCCAGATAAAAGAGCCGGAATCATAAAAGTGCTGGAAAAATACACTAAGTCCAAGACTTGTGATCTGGCAGTAAAAAAGAAAGTATAAAAATATTCCAGATATCAGGAAAGTGCCATAAAGCAAACATGAAACAACACAGGAATTTCCATGCACTGAATCCACGAAACGGCCGCGGATCCGCGGCCGAGTCAGGCCAATCCGCTGCGGATCCGCGGCCGAGTCGACTCGTTGGCAGCAGAAACCTTTTCCAGAAGCCCACTTTCAACGGCCAAACTTCTTCAAGACGCTTCAAATCTCCATAAGCTTCCCTCCAACAGCAAGGCTTCTCATGCAAGATAGCTAACTACCTTAATCTAGAAACTTCTCATAACAACCAAGCTTCCAAGGGAAGCTATACCTAGCTTCTAGAGGAAGCTAAAGGAAAACACTATAAAAAGGCACCTAGGGCTTCATTGAAAAGGTTGTTCGGTAGTTGTTCATCATTTGAGGGGAAAAATTGTAGTGAGATCCAAACCATTTCTAAATCAAATTGAGTGACACAATTTGATCCAAATCAAGATCCATCGAGTACCAAATCAAGCAAGCATTCAACGAGCCTTTGAAGCAACGCCGATCTTCATCCGAGCAAGAGATCCATGACGGTCCGCGACTCACGACGATCGAGCCATGCAAAGATCAACGCCAAATTCTTCCTCAATTGATTGAGCGAGAGCTAGTCTTGTAAACTTGAGTGAGAGTTGTAATTTGAAGAAGATCTAAATAAAGGTGAAAATCTTTATTCTTGCTTTCTATTCATTCTCGCATTATGATATTTTTAGTTCTTGATTGCTTTATAATGATGCGTGAGTAAAAACTCCGCTTGTATCGGAATCGAGAGAATAAGTAGATGATGTTGATGAAATTCTTGAACGATTCTTAAGTCTTAAGAGTTTTGTAAACTTTAGGAAATTGAATCGTCGAAAACCTAATTTGAGCGAGATCACTTTCATCGCTCTTTCATCGCTCCAAATTAGAGATCAACGATCAGTGATTCAATTTGCTAGAGGCTTGAATTTGAATGATAATCAATGAAAGGTCAAGGGATGATGATGGAGAAACCCTAGTTTCTTCAATAGATCCCTAAATCTCGTTGATTGTCATCGATCTAGCAACAAATCTTCAGTAGATAAGAATTTGTAATCATTAGTATTCATCATCACTATCAATTTTATTGATTCCGACAAGCCTCTTTACAAATCTTGATAATTCAAACGATTTGGACATTTTCTTGATCTCTGCCATTTCTTGATTTTAGATCCATTTCTTGATGTTCTTGAAACTAAAATCTCATAAATCTTGAATCATTTTCTTTTATCTTTTAATTTTCAACTCAACTAAAACAAGATCGATCAAATCACACTTTCCCTATGGACGATCCGCATTCACCGACGAACATACAATAGACACCGTCAATTGATTGCGGTTTACAAATTTCTTTGGTTGTAATCTTTACACTTTTCAAAACACGACACGGAATTTTAAGATCAATCAAATGGCGTCGTTGCCGGGGATCGTATGCTAATTTGTTCGTTTTTGTAATTTGAGTTGGAAAATTTATTATTCCATCAGAATTTTTAGATCAAAATTCGCAACAAGCGCTTAACAATTTGTTGTGATTTGTTGCAAGGAGATCTGGAATCTGTGGAGCAAGAGGAAAAATTTTCAGAGCATCACAGAGAGTTCAGTGAGGCAACAGAAGCATCTGTACCAATTTTTGTGCAGGGATCACATTAAGCTGCGGCGGAACCGCGGTTAATTGAGGCATCTCGCGGCGGAACCGCAGCGAGATTAGGGTTTCAGTGCTTCAAACTTTCTAGGTGAATCTCTGTCTTTCTTATCTCCTCCCTGATCTGCTCCATTAACCAATTTCTGTAGGATTCTTTGCAAAAATTCGCAGCGCCACAAAAAGAAAAATTGTTGCGTGTTTGATCTTGGTTGTTTGCATTTTTTAACACGGAAATTAAGGAGCAAAGACCAAATTCAGATTAGGTGGGGATTTCATTACCCTTCCTAAGCCCCAAAAATCACAAACTTGCATCCGCATTACCCTCATTAACTAAAAGAAATCTAGACAAGACTCTACGAACTGTCGCGCTCATTTAGGACAGAAGGAGGTCGTGGGTAATCTATTGCTTATCCGCGTTTCTTTTGTGGTGTCTAGACAAGTGTGTCTAAGGCAAGTGGTTACTTAATTAGGCCCACTACTTACGTAGTGGAGAACCTCCCACTTATCTGGCACTTACCTGACCACAGAAGAGGCAAAGAGGCAGTAGAGGATCTATCTTGCGACTTGTCTTCTGGAAGTCTAGGAGTGGTCTAGAGCCTTGACCTAGGTGACCACTAGAATTAGGGTTGCTTGTGCATTGTTTGTGTGAATTTTTCAAAAATCCGTATTTTTCAAAACAAACACCAAACTCATCTTTTCCTTAATTATCACTTAACGCTGCCACTTGTGCTATACCATTTAGTACATGCTCGACTGGACACGGGATTCTAGTGCTCGACTTGTCCGCGTTCCTCCTATCGACTCTGAAGTCGGTATTTCTACATCTACTTTTTCTACACCCACGACCACACCCACTTCGATGGACGGTTCTCCATAGAACTTCTTTAACACTACTCTGCCGCCGTCCGCGGGTGCGCAGAATCCGCCCCGCATCTCTCTCCAAGAGAGATGTTACCCTATGCGAGGTCCTCTTTCGACCAATCTCACCATTCCACCAGCCAATGGGGACAATTTTGAAATCAAACCACAATACATCAATCTTCTTCCAAAATATCACAGTTTCGAGTCTGAAGACGTATACGTCTTTATTACCAAATTTGAAAATGTATGCGCTATGATGGGTACTTCACAGCTTTCTGTGGATGCTATGAGATTACGTCTTCTCCCATTCACCTTGTGCGATATAGCCAAGAAATGGCTTTATAACACAGCCGCACATTCTATTTCGAACTGGGGAGAATTCGTGGCAGCTTTCCTAAAGAAATTCTACCATAATCATAAAACAGCTCGAGTCCATAGCGAAATAAATCAATTTACCCAGCTTCCAAATGAACCATTCTCGAAGTGTTTTGAAC
This sequence comes from Agapanthus africanus, assembly GCA_030015575.1. Classification (NCBI taxonomy): domain Eukaryota; kingdom Viridiplantae; phylum Streptophyta; class Magnoliopsida; order Asparagales; family Amaryllidaceae; genus Agapanthus; species Agapanthus africanus. The sequence goes on along the minus strand of JASDDO010000010.1, from coordinate 192,899,135 downwards.
GCTTGAAGGATATGTTAGTTCAATGTCCACATCACGGAATCCCAGGATGGGATCTGTGCAGAATCATTTATGAGGGCATTAATCCTACAACAAAACAGAACCTTGAATCTATGTGTCAAGGCACCTTCATGAATAAAGATGATGGTGAATCCTGGAGATTTTTAGAAGATTTCGCTGAAAAAACTTTACAGTGGGAGAGTGTAAACCAGTCATCGTCTAGGGGTGGCATTCACCAAATTGATGTTTCCATAGGAGTTAGAGCTGAAATGGCAACAATGCAAAAGAAACTCGAAGCTATGGAACATAAATTTTTAGCAGCCTCCCTAAATCAGATGTCATTCCCCAAAACTGTCTGTGGATGCTGTTCTGATCGATCACATCTTACGGAAGAATGTCCTTTGAATTCTCCGTTTTAAGGTCAAGAGCATACCAATACTTCTTTCTAGCAAAGACCTAGAAACGACCCGTATTCTTCTACTTATAATCAGGGTTGGAGGAATCACCCTAATTTTGCTTGGAACCAACAACAAAAAAATCAAAACACGGTTCCAAATCAAAATAATTTTCGAAGGGCTCCTCCACCGCAACAGCAACCACTTCAAATAATCCAGCACCCCTACCAATCACAAAACTTTCAAAATCCTGTCAACACACCTGCACCGTATAATCCCTTGCAATTGACTGGTACTGATGAATTCTCTTCACTCGCACAAACCATGAATTTGTTGCGGAAAAATTTCATGCAAGTTTCGGCTGACGCTAAGTCTTCTGTCGATGATATAAAGAAAAACTTTGCCTCCCAAGCTGAGAGTATAAAATCGATGGAAGCACAAATTGCACAATTAAAAGCCGAAATGAGTGCGAAAGAGAAAGGGAAACTTCCGTCTCAACCCCTACCGAATTCTGGGCATTCACAACACTACAATGTGAATGCCATTACAACGTTGAGAACAGGAAGAGTGCTGAATAATCAAGTTGGGGAAGAGATTGATAATCATAATGAATTAATCAATAATACCCAGGCTGACACCTTTCCTTCTACATCTACTTCTACTTCTACACCTACTTTATCTACCCCACCATTTTCTAGCGAGCCTATTCTCCGTTTTCCTCAAGACTCGACACCTCAGCATATCTCTTCTAGTCCACCAAAGACGATCCCCACTCCTATTCTGGGATCAGTTCCACACACACCACCTTCTCCAATGTTGGACCCAGCTATTATTGCTAAAGCTCCTTATCCGAATCGGTTAAGGGGTAACAAATCGAGTCCACATATGGAGAAGATTATGGAAATGTTCAAACAGGTTAACATCAACATCCCTCTCCTAGATGCTATTCAGCAAGTCCCCGCTTATGCGAAAATTCTTAAAGACTTGTGCACTAGGAAGAGGAAGACTCAAGTGCCTAAAAAGGTTTTCATGACTAATAATGTTAGCACTGCTTTTACCCCACAGTTACCAAAGAAACGTAAGGACCCAGGATGTCCTACGATATCGATTTCTATTGGGGGTAAAAACATTAACCGTGCTTTTCTTGACCTGGGCGCAAGTGTTAACCTGCTTCCATATTCTGTTTACGAGCAGTTAGGGATTGGAGAGTTGAAACCAGCTCATTGCACTCTCCAAATGGCAGACCGATCAATCACCAAACCTAGGGATGAACTGGAGGATGTGTTGATTAAAGTCGGGGAATTCATATTCCCTGTGGACTTTATTGTTCTCGATACACAGCCTATAGCAAACCCACAGAACCAAATTCCGGTGATTTTGGGTCGACCATTCATTGCCACTTCTAATGCTGTCATTAATTGTCGAAACGGTTCAATGAACCTATCTTTTGGAAAAATGACAATTGAACTGAACATCTATAAAATTGGAAGTCAGCCATCTGAACCCTCTGCTCACATACTTGATGTCTGTTCTGTCCACAAGATTGCTCCCGAATGTTGCGAAGTTGATGAACTTTGCTTTGAAGATCTCGACGACACTAGCACATCAATGTTTGATCTGTCACATCTTAGTGAGGACACATTTTCCACGCTTGAGTCTGAAACTCTTGACTCTTCACCTTCCGAGTCTGTATCTTATGCAGGCTATGAACTTCTCCTTGACTCCGAATATCATTCGATGACCCCACCTTCTATAATTTCTCCGCCAGCATTAGATCTCAAACTTTTACCTTCTCGCCTTAAATATGCATATTTAGGTGAGAATGAGTCCTTACCTGTAGTCATATCAACTTCTCTAGCCTCAGAGCAAGAGAACGCTCTTTTAACGGTATTGAGATCTAATAGGCAGGCATTTGGTTGGACTATGGTTGACATCAAAGGGATTAGTCCCTTGATTGTTGAACATCATATACATCTGATGGATGAAGCCAAGCCAACCCGAGAACCACAGAGACGGTTAAACCCCGTCATGAAGGATGTGGTGAAGAAAGAAATCGTTAAATGCCTTGACAATGGTATCATTTACCCAATCTCCGATAGCCAATGGGTAAGTCCAATTCATGTCGTTCCTAAGAAATCTGGCATCACGGTCATAACAAATAAGGCAAATGAGTTAATCCAGACACGCGCTCAAACTGGGTGGCATGTATGTATTGATTATAGAAAACTCAATGCCGCAACGAGGAAAGACCACTTTCCTCTACCTTTCATTGACCAGATGCTAGAACGCTTAGCTAGACGTGAATATTACTGCTTCATGGATGGATACTCTGGCTATAACCAGGTCCCTATTGCCAAAAAGGATCAAGACAAAACCACATTTACTTGTCCTTTTGGTACTTTTGCTTATAGACGCATGCTCTTTGGGTTATACATGTAGGGATCCTAGACACACTCAAGAGGTTCTACAACTGATCAACCATGGCAAAATCAAATTTTCCATGTGCCTAACAATCCTACTGATAGATCGATAACTAGAGGCAAAGGCAAAACATGCAAGTAAACAACTTTATTGCTAAGTGAATGGAAATACAACCTTTGTAGATCTGGTCCACCACTTCTTTAGCTCCGTGATGACGTCCCTTCACTACGATCACCGGCATCCCGGACTCTAGCGATGGTTTCGTCGGAGAAATGAGCGGGCTAGGTCGTTGACTTCGATGCCGAAGATGATCTACGTCGAGGCAACTCTAACTCAAGCTCCATCTTCACTTGGTCATGAACCTTGTGAAGAAAACACCCAATACAACATGGCAAGTGGTAGAGGATGAAGAAATAGGATGTGGGTTCACTTTGGATTTGGATTTCTCACTTGATTTCATCACTTGACAATTTTCAAGAAAGCTTTTCTTTTTCTTCATGAAGAAGATGAAGAAGAAGAATGGAAAAGAATATATCAAAAAGAAAATCCAAGTGATTCTTATCATTTAGCAACCATGGGTGAGTTAACAAGTGTAGAGAATCAACTAGGGTTAAAGTAAATGGTTAGGGTTAAGGAAAGAAACAAAATGGTCAAAGCTTTTCAAAGCTTCATGAAGCTTCAAGTAAAAACAAAAGAATCCACCATTTTATTTCTTGCCTAAAAATAAATGAAAAGAATAAATAAATAAGTAAATCAAAACCCTAACCATTAACCTAATCATGGTTTAATCATACACACCCAAGTTTGCTTGTATCATCAAACATGATACAATCTAGTGCACAAATATACATCATATATACAATGTACACAATCAAGTGAGAAAAACATCTTAAGTGAACCAATACTAGTTAATGTAAAGTGATATATCAAATATATAATTATACATTAAATCATTAAATCAATACTTGATTTAATGATCCGGTCATATCGCATATAACCGACTAATATCTATTGTATCAATGTATCGAATCAACACTTGATCCGGTAACCCGGCTATATCACATATAACCGTCCCATGATACATATCGCGAGAATAGAATTCAGTATCACATACTGGTATTATTCTCGGTCCCGCACATATCTCATATGCGCTCCTATTTCGTTTCGCTTGAGCCAGGAAACCTCTGTGTAGGACTCTAAAGACTCGTCAATACGCCAGCAGCAGGTGATGATCATATCAAACACCCACAAGCCGCAAGCGGTCTGCTAAACGTAACGGCCACCCGGGTATTGAGCGATCAGAAGATCAACGAGCAAGCCCGCTCACACTCCTGTGAATCCAACCAGTAACACTTACCGTACAGTCCGGTCTGTTCGTCTGATATGTCGCATATCTTGCCTAGGGGTGGTAAACGTCAGACCCCAGTAGCTCGATAAGTCGTGTCGATATGAGGTCTATAACAGTTCAAGAAACTACTGGTAACACTTACCAGTAAATCTCAGCAACCCTGGCTAGGGATTTCCGGTTATAGCCAATCGAACACAGCGCAACATCAACTCCCTATACCGGGAGAGACGAATCCCCTCCTATCGCTCATTGCCTCCATGTGATTCGGGACTGTACCGAGAAACCACCGTTTTGCACGCCCTCTTGGACGTGGTAAGGTGTAAATCAAAGCACAGTGGGAATCACACAAGACTCTATGACGATCTCGGGTCTACAGACTAACCTGTACCAGTGTCACCTGAGAACTGCCATCTGACGTAAGGTATAATACCATCTGGGAGTTCTCGGCGAGTCCGTCCAGTGTACCCAGTCTCCACTGAGCACCCTATATCATCTCCGATGTCAAACACCAATGGATATGGGATCATCCATCGCCCATCTGTATGGGTCGAGAAGGTATACGCTAGTCTACTCTGGTATATCGATGCCCCGTCTCGATACACCCACGACTAGGGACCTTGAAGGATGTACTTATGGATTACCATGTCCCTACTAGTATGATCCGCATCATAGTCCAGGTAGTCAAGTACACATCCTAAGGGCTTTACCAACATGTAACAGAGAGACAATCAGTGTAACGTTAAGATAAATAGCAACCAGATAGCATACTATCATGTCGAGCAAGAAAGTCCTCCCTATATATGTCCAAGCATCCACTACAATATACATCCTATGTATAGTAATGGCCTCTAGGGCATACATATAACTAACAATCTCCCACTTGCACTAGGGCCATCTGTAGCAGTGGTTGCAGTATCTCATACTCAACCATCCCATAAAAGTCGCTCTCTGGGAAAAGGCCTTTGTGAGTGGATCCACCGTGTTGTCCTCTGAGTCTACTCTCCTAACCTCGATCTCCTTGGAGATCAACCATCTCCATGATTAGGTGATACTGCCTTAGAATATGTCTGGATCACTGACGGGACGGGCGTTCCTTGGCATAAGCCACAACTCCATTGTCTCACAATGGTAGGAACGAAGTTCATCTCATGAACCAATATACACCCAGACTTCCTCTTTGGTAGCATCTTTGATAGCGATGTATCTAGCCTTTATCGTCTAGTATGTCACGGTATCTAGCTTGGAACTCTTCCAACATACCTTCCCTTTACTGAGGGTAAAGACAATGCCTGTGACTGACTTTCAGTCGTCCTTATCACCCTGGAACACTTCCAGTGATTCTCCCCAGGATCGATTGACACCATCTCACTACAACTAGTGAGAATCCTAACATCCAATTAGATCTATCTCATAGATCCGAAACCCAGGATTTAGTAGGTATCACTTTGATCCTATGTGGAGAATCCTTGTGATAAACGGAGATTGACCGAGCGTAGCATAGGAAACTCCTTCCCTATCAAGAGTATGTCATCCACGTACTCTACGAGGATCACCACCATACTCCCTACTACCTTTTTGTTTATACAAGGTTCATCTACCATTTTGATGATGTCAAACTCTTTGACTAATATATCAAAACAGACGTTCCAACTCCGCGATGCCTTCTTTATCACATAAAATATCTTGCACACGTTTCCACTGCTCCCACTGTCTACGAGGCCCTCTGGCTGTGTACGTACAGACGCTCTCTTCTAAAACATCTTTTTAGAAAAGGAGTCACGACACCCAACCGCCAGATATCGTAGTCATGGTATGTAGCCGTGGAAAGTAGGATCTGGATGGACTTAAGCATAGCTACTTGAAAAAGTTTCATCATTATCCACGCCTGGTTGATGACGAAAACCTTTATCAAGTCTAGCTTTTGAAAGTCTCAACTTTTCCATGTACACCAAGTAATCTTCTCAAGATATACTTGCTCCTGATGGGGATTTAACCCTTCAGATATAGCAACCAAAGTCCATACTTTGTTGGTCTATATGGATTCCATCTCAGATCGCTAAGCATCCAGCCATTCTTATAGAGTTCCACTCCTGATGGCCAGCTCGAAACTAGTAGGGTCATCATCTCATGATGCATTCCTCGCTCCCACTGTCATAGAGAAACAGAAGTATCTCTCAGGTGGGTGAGGAACCCTACTAGATCGGCGGAGAGGCTGAGGTTCGTTGGTAACTATTGAATCCTTTGGTTCTTCCAAATCATCAGCTGCAGTTTGTATAGCTGGAACATTTCCAGTTCTACATAACAGATCTTGCCTCGAGCTTGTTTGGATTTTGCCTTTTAGACATAGGCTGGACAACCCCAAATCTTAACTATCTTAAGATATGGGCTCTTCCCTTTCCATATCACATATGAAGTGGTAGGCAACTGATTTGATTTGAACCCTATTCAATAGGTATGCAGCTTCTCAAGTGCATAACTCCCAAAAGGAAATAGGTAACTCAGTAGTACTCATCATAGAGCACGCCTTATCATATATGGTGTGATTGCTCCGCCCCGATACACCGTTGTGCTGTGGTGTAATCAGAGGAGTAACACTGAGAGAGAATCTCATTTTCCTTTAGAATAGTCCAAGAATTCCATGCACAAGTATTCTCCTCCCTTATTTCATCAAAGGACATAATACATATACCCGTTTTGGTTCTCTACTTCTAACTTATATTCTGTGAATATCTCAAAAGCTTCGGACTTATGTTTCAACAGGAACATATGGCTGAATCTTGAGAGATCATCATAGAATGTAATGAAGTACAAAGAACCGGTCATGGCATTTGTAGACAGGGGACCTTACATACATCACCGTGTATCAGTCCTAAGAGTTTACTAACTCTTTCTCTGTTTCCAATAAACAGAGCTATGGTCATCTAATCTTTGTGACATGACTGGCAAGTTTCACAAGATTTAAATTCAAACTAATTTAAATATGCATCTAAATGTAACTTCAGCCAGTCGGGTCGCATTGATATGACCTAGTCTACAATGCCTCAAGAAGGATTCGTTCATTTCTGAACTCTTCCTCTTGTGTGTGTTCTGTATACTAGGAACTGTAGTTTGATTTAGAACATCAATGCTTTTAGATAACGTGCCTGAACCGATCAACTTTTGATATAGGAAATGTTCAAAACATTATCCAATAATACAAAATTTTATTATTTCTTTACTAATAAAGAGACTGATATGATTTTGTATATCAGGTTCGGTATCTAATATCATTTGTTCAGAATCAATGTATTAGTAATACAGGGTGACAGTGACCAACAGACTTGGCTGCAACACTTGCACCGTTTTCTGCCTCATGAAACTTATCACCCTTTCTCAGTTCTCTACCTATCTGTAGCCCATGTGACAAATTACATATGCGGGATCCTGATCCGGTATCAAATACCTAGGACGTAGAGGATAGTGAGAAACGGTTCTTAATAACGAACACACCCGAAGATGATGCATCAACATGCACTTTCTTCGTTTGGGTGGCACGGGAAATCTGGTATTCCCCAAAATCCTGCTCTGTCTTATAACATTTATAAGTTGGAGCGGGACCAACGTTCCCCAGCTAAGTATAACAAGCGGGTTCGGTCAATACATCCGTATTATTATCTTGATTAAGGCGTGACATGGTCGCTACCTGGAGAGAGAGAGAAGAAAACACTCAGCGTATGCTCTTGCAAGATCAGATTGGTTATTATTTTATCTAATCAGGATGGCTCCCACTGTTTTTATCAAATCTTCCTTCAAACCCTAAAAGGAAAGACTAGCCAGGATTAATTACACGCTACAAGTTCGCCAATCTTTCAGCCAGGCCAGTGTCGGTACTTTGAGGGAGGTCCCCCGTGCTTTCGCACGGACCTAATTACAATAAACCTCGTTTTCCCAGAGGCGTAACCCCGTTGACACCTTTCTAGACAGCTACTTGATCGGCTAATTGTAATATGTAAAACTCTCCCAGGAGTAACAATTACTCGCAGTGGGTATCGGGATCCAACTATCTCATAGAAGGTATGCAATCTCATCGCAAATTTCAACACTTGAAATTCCCGATAATATTTTACCCCTAGCGTCCTATGACCTTGACGGAGGCCAAACTACCCATAGTCCGCTAGTCAAGTTCAACCCGTCATTTCCTGATTGAATTAAACCCACCCGCACGACCCTTGACGGAGGCCAAACAACGCCGTACGAATACCCTAATCCAATCGCATCATATGCTAGCAGATAAGCACTAGTTAGCTACCGTACACTACGCCTTGACGGAGGCCAAACTACCGCAGCACGAATACTAACTAGTATTTATCTGAAATGACGGAGGGCTACGACAGGTTTTTCTGAAAACCTATTGCGTAATGAACTTGATATCTATATAGAATCAAATGTATTTAAAATGGAGTGTTTTTTAGGCTTTTCTAGTTTTGCTAAAGGGGTCACTCCCGGTGAAGGGATCGTCGGCCCTTTCCTCGTCGAATGAGGTGCGGGATATATCATATATATCACTGTGCAAAGCAGAAACTATAGAAGCAATCAAAAGACAAACCGAGTGTGTAGCATCTTCCAGTTGTTGCTAAAGGGGTCACTCCCGGAGAAGGGATCTCGGCCCTTTCCTCATCGAATAAGGTGCAGGATGTTCTACAAGGAACACCACGATGCAAAGCAAGAACTGTAGCTACCTGTTTTTGAAAATTCAATTCCACAACATCTTTTAGGTTTCTTTTTCTTTCATTAATCACATTAATGAAGTCCCATCATTTAAGTCACCTAAACAACACAGATAAATACGACGTACACTTATGCCATCCGTGTTCGCCTCGATGTCCCCACGTGCACCGTTAGGTTAGGTGACTAACGGCAGAGCGGGGCAGGGCTAGCGCGGGTGTAAAACATAAGTAACGTCTATATAATATATCATATATACTATATACAGTATCCATCACATCATATCAAATGATCACATCACAAATATCGCAGCAGAAGAAACATATGAAACATTGGATATACTAGGACGTCCGTGTTTTCAATACGAGCCAGTATAAAACACGGATTCCACGGTCGCGATGAATAACCAAACCCACACCCCAAGACCCCTACGAGAGCGGCAAGCAACCCTACCAATTCTAGAGTTAGGAGACCCAGACTCGACTCCTCGAGTTGGTCTCCCACTGGACTCCAGAACCCGGTTACTTGTGCCCTCCTCCTTGGTTCTATCCTAGTGCAGAAAAGTAAATAATATACATCAACGGTGACAGCTTCCGCAACCTGGAAGTGCCCCAATAAAAGAATATTACATACAAGTTTTTACATGAATGAAAATGAAAAACACTCATCTCACAAAAAAAAAACCCGGCTATTCAAACACGATGATCCAATATAACATATCCAGCAACACATAACATCACATGTCATCAACGTAAGTAAGTATGCATACACCGATTGTCGTCGACGTATAGCAATGACAATCGGCAATACCACTACATACTACACTTACGGTCACAGAAAAGAAAGTGTAAAACTACAACAGTTGGAATCCGCAATCTCTTTAGACATCGCATGCCTAACCAAATGAATTCCTTAGACATCGCATGCCTAACTATTACAAACCCCGCATTTCAGTCTCATTATCAAAAAATCTTTTCAATATCGAGTCGGGAAATTCAACAAGATTCCCGACACCCGGTACGAATGCTCGTCGCAAACTTTAGTAGACGGCTGCACCCCCGATACCGTCGACGAAGTGCACTAAGGCGGAACACCGCTACCGCGAGCACCCGAACGGATGCTTTCGGCGGCGAGGTTCTCCTACAGTCACTTGGTCGGGGCTTTGGGGTGTGGTTGTCTATTAAGTTTACCGGCGAGTATCCGCGTACGCAACGTGATTGCGACGGACTTTTGATCACATCAAAATCCCATGGCAACCGATCAAGTGAGACTAAAGTGCTATGTTTATAACATTCATATCAGTTATCTCATAACTACTTGTGGATTCCAAGTATTGTATCCCATTCCAGATAAATAGAAAATGTTAAACTTTCCGATCGAACATTCAAACACCCAAGTTTTCCCGAACAGCTCAACACATGAAATAAGTTTAAAAACATCCAGTTCATGCCTCAGTACCAACGGTCCAGCCGTAGAAGGGTCAAGCCAACGCCTCACATGTGGCATGCCGTACTGCCCCAAACCCTAAGGTTCAAAGGGCGGTTCAAGACGGTCACATAATCGAGTAAAGGTTTGTTGTCTTCTAGAGGGACCATCGCGTTACTTGCACTACTTAGAACGTCATTAAACTACGGAAAAATCCAACAATTAGAAATTTCCCGGCAGGGGAAAAATTGGGTATTTATATCCGGTCGAACTTTTTTAACATTTTCTAAAATTATCCGGAAAATCACATAGACGCAGTTAAAGTTTCCGATCGAATCATCGAATCCCCAAAAGACCCCAGATTACTCAACTCTTGAGTGAAGATTAAAATTACCCAGAAAACACAGGAGTCCAATAGAAACATTACTGTGCAAAGTGTGGTCAACGAAGCAACAGTATGGCCGCGGAACCACCGCGCCACGTAGGGTACGGCCGCGGTTCCGCGGCGCTTTGATGGAATTAGGACCTCGTTTTGCACAGTAATTCTTATAAAACCCTGCTTATTTTTCTGCATATTTTTAATTAGGAAAAATGCACAGTTTTGAAAAATGTACAGAGAAGGGGTCGGATTAGGGTTTCGTGTTTCGATCGGACCTAAATCATCGTCTACACTTCGCCTAAGGCTCTAGCTGGGCTCTGATACCACTGTAGGGTTCCTAGGCACACTCAAGAGATTCCACAACTGATCAACCACGGCAAAATCAAATTTTCCATGTGCCTAACAACCCTAATGATAGATCGATAACTAGAGGCAAAGGCGAAACATGCAAGTAAACAACTTTATTGCTAAGTGAATGGAAATACAACCTTTGTAGATCCGGTCCACCACTTCTTTAGCTCCGTGATGACGTCCCTTCGCTGTGATCACTGGCATCCCGGACTCTAGCGATGGTTTCGTCGGAGAAATGAGCGGGCTAGGTCGTTGACTTCGATGCCGAAGATGATCTACGTCGAGGCAACTCTAACTCAAGCTCCATCTTCACTTGGTCATGAACCTTGTGAAGAAAACACCCAATACAACATGGCAAGTGGTATAGGATGAAGAAATAGGAAGTGGGTTCACTTTGGATTTGGATTTCTCACTTGATTTCATCACTTGACAATTTTCAAGAAAGCTTTTCTTTTTCTTCATGAAAAAGATGAAGAAGAAGAATGGAAAAGAATATATCAAAAAGAAAATCCAAGTGATTCTTATCATTTAGCAACCATGGGTGAGTTAACAAGTGTAAAGAATCAACTAGGGTTAAAGTAAATGGTTAGGGTTAAGGAAAGAAACAAAATGGTCAAAGCTTTTCAAAGCTTCATGAAGCTTCAAGTAAAAACAAAAGAATCCACCATTTTATTTCTTGCCTAAAAATAAATGAAAAGAATAAATTAATAAGTAAATCAAAACCCTAACCATTAACCTAATCATGGTTTAATCATACACACCCAAGTTTGCTTGTATCATCAAACATGATACAATCTAGTGCACAAATATATATCATATATACAATGTGCACAATCAAGTGAGCAAAACATGTTAAGTGAACCAATACTAGTTAATGTAAAGTGATATATCAAATATATAATTATACATTAAATCATTAAATCAATACTTGATTTAATGATCCGGTCATATCGCATATAACCGACTAATATCTAGTGTATCAATGTATCGAATCAACACTTCATCCGGTAACCCGGCTATATCACATATAACCGTCCCATGATACATATCGCGAGAATAGAATTCAGTATCACATACTGGTATTATTCTCGGTCCCGCACATATCTCATATGCGCTCCTATTTCGTTTCGCTTGAGCCAGGAAACCTCTGTGTAGGACTCTAAAGACTCGTCAATACGCCGGCAGCAGGTGATGATCATATCAAACACCCACAAGCCGCAAGCGGTCTGATAAACGTAACGGCCACCCGTGTATTGAGCGATCAGAAGATCAACGAGCAAGACCGCTCACACTCCTGTGAATCTAACTAGTAACACTTACCGTACAGTCCGGTCTGTTCGTCTGATATGTCGCATATCTTACCTAGGAGTGGTAAATGTCAAACCCCAGTAGCTCGATAAGTCGTGTCGATATGAGGTCTATAACAGTTCGAGAAACTACTGGTAACACTTACCAGTAAATCTCAGCAACCCTGGCCAGGGATTTCCGGTTATAGCCAATCGAACACAGCGCAACATCAACTCCCTATACCGGGAGAGACGAATCCCCTCCTATCGCTCATTGCCTCCATGTGATTCGGGACTGTATCCAAAAACCACCGTTTTGCACGCCCTCTTGGACGTGGTAAGGTGGAAATCAAAGCACAGTGGGAATCACACAAGACTCTATGACGATCTCGGGTCTACAGACTAATCTGTACCAGTGTCACCTGAGAACTGCCATCTAACATAAGGTATAATACCATCTGGGAGTTCTCGGCGAGTCCGTACAGTGTACCCAGTCTCCACTGAACACCCGTATATCATCTCCGATGTCAAACACCAATGGAAATGGGATCATCCATCGCCCATCTGTATGGGTCGAGAAGGTATACGCTAGTCTACTCTGGTATATCGATGCCCCGTCTCGATACACCCACGACTAGGGACCTTGAAGGATGTACTTATGGACTACCATGTCCCCACTAGTATGATCCGCATCATAGTCCAGGTAGTCAAGTACACATCCTAAGGGCTTTACCAACATGTAACAGAGAGACAATCAGTGTACACGTTAAGATAAAGGGCAACCAGATAGCATACTATCATGTCGAGCAAAAAAGTCCTCCTTATATATGTCCAAGCATCCACTACAATATACATCCTATGTATAGTAATGGCCTCTAGGGCATACATATAACTAACAATGCAATGCTCCTGCTACATTTCAGCGGTGTATGATGGGGATATTCTCGGGCATGGTCGAGAATTTTCTGGAGATTTTCATGGACGATTTTTCGATATTTGGAGATTCTTTTGCTGACTGCTTATCACATCTTAACGCAGTTCTTACTCGTTGTAAAGAGAACTTAACCTTGAATTGGGAAAAATGCCATTTCATGGTCCAATAGGGAATTGTGCTTGGACATGTGATTTCACGGAAAGGCATTGAGGTTGACAAAGCTAAAATAGTTGTCATTCAAAACCTTCCTCATCCTAAATGCGTCAAGGACATACGATCCTTTCTTGGCCATGCAGGCTTTGACAGGAGATTCATTAAGGATTTTAGCAAAATTGCTAGACCTTTAACTCTTCTCTTCGCCAAGAACACAACCTTTCACTTTGACTCGGATTGTGAGGCTGCATTTGACTCACTTAAACACTCTCTCACTACAGCCCTTGTTCTATCTTCTCTAGATTGGAACCACCCTTTTAAGCTTATGTGTAATGCATCAGATTTTGCAGTTGGTGCGGTCTTAGGACAGCACATTGAAAAGATGCCACGCGTGATCTATTATGCAAGTAACCCTGAACGATGCTCAAATTAATTATACAACTACCGAAAAAAAACTTTTGGCATTTGTATTTGCATTAGAAAAATTCAGGCCTTACTTGATCGGCTCACCAATTGTTGTGTACACTGACCACTCCACCTTGAAACATCTTTTGGCGAAGAAGGATGATAAAGGTAGGCTAATACGTTGGATCCTTCTATTACAAGAATTTGATCTTATTATTAAAGATAAGAAAGGATGTGAAAACGTTGTAGCCGACCATCTGTCGTGCATCTCTTCTTCACCTGTGACCCTGCCGATCAATGATTCTTTTCCAGACGAACAATTCTTGAAAGTATCCACTGAACCTTGGTTCGGGGATATTGTGAATTATCTTGCTACGGGACTTATTCCCTTTGAATGGTCGAAACAAGACAAACATCGATTTCTATCCCAAGTAAAACACTTTTACTGGGATGAACCCTATCTGTTTAAGTATTGTCCTGACCAGATCATTCGCAGATGTGTCCCTAATGATGAATTCAAGAGTGTTCTATCTTTTTGTCATGATCAGGCATGTGGGGGTTATTTCGGTTCTCGAAAGACGGCGGAGAAGGTTTTGCAATGCGGTTTTTATTGGCCGACTTTATTCAAAGATGCATTTGATCATTGCAAAACCTGTACACAGTGTCAATACACGGGTAGGATTTCCCGGAGAAATGAGATGCCACTTCAACCCATCTTAGTGGTTGAAATTTTTGACGTTTAGGGTATTGACTTCATGGGTCATTTTCCCAACTCTTTCGGGAATCTGTACATATTGCTTGCGGTTGATTATGTCTCGAAATGGGTTTGAGCTATTCCTTATTGCACTAATAAAAAAAATTTTGTCATTAAGTTTTTAAAAGAAAATATCTTTTCGCGATTTGGACACCCACGCGCTATCATTAGCGATAACGGGACGCATTTCTGCAATCGGTCTTTCGAGACTTTAATGCGGAAATATGCAACCAACCACAAACTTTCTACACCCTATCATCCCCAAACGAGCGGGCAAGCTGAGATTTCAAACAGACAAATCAAACAAATTTTAGATAAAACAGTTTCTAAAAATCGAAAAGATTGGCCAACCAAATTGACGGATGCTCTTTGGGCATTCCGTACTGCATTTAAAACCGATCTAGGTATGTCTCCTTACAGACTAGTGTTTGGTAAGGCTTGTCACCTTCCGGTCGAAATTGAGCACAAAGCAATGTGGGCTATTAGAGAACTTAACTTTGACTTAAATCAAGCCTGCAACTTTCGGAAGCTGCAATTAAACGAGCTAAGCGAACTCCGCGATGAAGCTTATGATAATGTTGTAATTGTAAAGAACCGGACTAAGGTATTTCACGATAAAAATATTTTGAGAAAAACTTTTACACCTGGTCAACAAGTCCTTCTTTATGATTCACGACTCCATCTTCATGCGGGTAAGCTAAAATCTCGGTGGAAAGAACCTTTTTTTGTGCGGTATGTATACCCGCACGGGGCAGTTGAGGTTGAAAATGTTGAAAACGGTACAATTTTCAAAGTGAATAGACATAGATTAAAACCGTATTTTTCCACTGACCCCACGGAGGAGCTCCTGCTTTTACAGGAGCCGCTTTATCTTGATTAAAATTTTCCTCCGTCTCACCTCCATGTCTTGTAAAATACTGTATCATCTTTAGAATGGAAGTGAGTGAAAAGAATAAGTTTGGGAGAGATTTTCATGATCATATGTATTGCCCCCGTTAATAAATTTCCTCCCAAGCTTACAGGTTTTTGTGATCCAGCAGATGGCAACAGTGAGGACACTGTTGAAAACAAGTTTGGGGGAGGTTTGTGCTTATTTGCGCATCATTTGCATCATACTTTGCATAAGCACAAAACTTTTAAAACATATAAAAAAAATTTAAAAATTAAAAGATAAAAATATTTAATATTTAATTTTATAATAAAAGATTAGATAGTGAAAAATTACATTTAAAAGATTGGAAAAATTTAAGAAAACCAAGAAAGTTAGAAGTTTTCTTAAACAAAACTAGTAATAAGTAGTTATGAGCCGTTATCCCAAGGGTTAGTAAGATGAAAGATGTCACTAATCTGAGGATAAAAATAAGTCTGAAAAATAGTTCATATTCTGGAAGCCAAACATTTGAATATTGATACCCTACTATACGCACTTACACACGTCTTGAAACTCGGGATAGTAGAGGATACCTTGAAATACTCTTGTCTAAAAGCCAAAGTATGAAGGAAATAATAAATGAAGCATAAAAGATAAAATGGTGAAAAGAAAAATGAACACTGGTTTTGTTATCACCAAGGCAGCATAAAAAAATATAGCGAGGGTGCTTCATCACCTAGTGCCTTAGACCAACTGGTTTGGGAGTCACTGCTAAGCCTTAGGTGTTGCAAGATGAGGAAAATATTAAATACGCCTAATCAGCAAGCACATGAATAATCGGTCGGTTAGTACCTCAAGAAGTATTAACTGTCGCATGAAAAATGTGTGAGCAATTTCATCAAATATTCATCAATTAAAAAGTACTGAGGCAGATGGACAAGAGTGTGATAGCTTGAATTGAATTCTCCGAGTGTAGGGATGTCTTTTACACACACATAGGGGTATATGATCGGTGTTTGGAAGAAAGATAGGAATGAAGAATAAAGACGATGTTTTATTGAGGGATGACGTGATTTCTAACATCTTTTCATGACTATTAAGATTGGGCTCATGACAACTGAAAAGCTAGTGTAGTTGAAAACTCTAATTTTCAAAGTATTTCTTTTACAGTTCTTATCTTTATATGTAACTTTCACAGTCGTCCTTTTATTATGGGATTTTGTGGGTGCAATCCGCTGAAAAACTTCAGGAGACAACACTCCTCCTACTAGGGACACCTAGAGGTTTAAAGGCTTATTGCATGTGCTCAGTGCAATCGTGTTGCCTACGAAAATGTGCTAGTTAGTATTTCTTTTTTCTTTCTCTTCTTCTTTTCTCCTTCACCTGAATAAAAGATGTTTTCTCGAGACGACCAAAATTAAGTTTGGGGGAATTTGATCAGTCGAAAATAGTGCATTCTCAACACATTAATTTCCCTACTCTTATCATTCATATATAGGTGTTTATTGCAATTATAACACAGATTACGAATTCATATGGAAAATACCAAATAACCTGTGTTATAGTTATAATCGACATTCTAAAGGGAAATTAAGTGTTTATTACTACTTGCACTTGTCTGGAGATTGTGTGCAGGAAATTCTCCAGGTAAAAGAGCCGGAATCATAAAAGTGCTGATAAAATACACCAAGTCCAAGACTTGTGATCTGGCAGTAAACAAGAAAGTATAAAAATATTCCACACATCAAGAAAGTGCCATAAAGCAAACATGAAACAACACAGGAATTTTCATGCACTGAATCCACCAAACGGCCACGGATCCGCGGCCGAGTCGACTTGTCGGCGGCAGAAACCTTTTCCAGAAGCCCCCTTTCAACGGCCAAACTACTTCAAGACGCTTCAAATCTCCAGAAGCTTCCCTCCAACAGCAAGGCTTCTCATGCAAGATAGCTAACTACCATAATCTAGAAACTTCTCATAACAACCAAGCTTCCAAAGGAAGCTATACCTAGCTTCTAGGGGAAGCTAAAGGAAAACACTATAAAAAGGCACCTAGGGCTTCATTGAAAAGGTTGTTCGGTAGTTGTTTATCATTTGAGGGGGAAAATTGTGGTGAGATCCAAATCATTTCTAAATCAAATTGAGTGACACAATTTGATCCAAATGAAGATCCATCGAGTACCAAATCAAGCAAGCATTCAACGAGCCTTTGAAGCAACGCCGATCTTCATCCGAGCAAGAGATCCATGACAGTCCGCGACTCACGACGATCGAGCCACGCAAAGATCGACGCCAAATTCTTCCTCAATTGAGTGAGCGAGAGCTAGTCTTGTAAACTTGAGTGAGAGTTGTAATTTGAATAAGATCTAAATAAAGGTGAAAATCTTTATTCTTGCTTTCTATTCATTCTCGCATTATGATATTCTTACTTCTTGATTGCTTTATAATGATGCGTGAGTAAAAATTCCGCTTGTATCAGAATCGAGAGAATAGGTAAATGATGTTGATGAAATTCTTGAACGATTCTTAAGTCTTAAGAGTTTTGTAAACTTTAGAAAATTGAATCGTCGAAAACCTAATTTGAGCGAGATCACTTTCATCGCTCCAAATTAGAGATCAACGATCGGTGATTCAATTTGATAGAGGCTTGAATTTGAATGATAATCAATGAAAGGTCAAGGGATGATGATGGAGAAACCCTAGTTTCTTCAATAGATCCCTAAATCTCGTTGATTGCCATCGATATAGCAACAAATCTTCAATAGATAAGAATTTGTAATCATTAGTATTCATTATCACTATCAATTTGATTGATTCCGACAAGACTCTTTACAAATCTTGATAATTCAAACGATTTGGACATTTTCTTGATCTCTACCATTTCTTGATTTTAGATCCATTTCTTGATATTCTTGAAACTAAAATCTCATAAATCTTGAATCATATTCTTTTATCTTTTAATTTTCAACTCAACTAAAACAAGATCGATCAAATCACACTTTCCCTGTGGACGATCCGCATTCACCGACGAACCTACAATAGACACCGTCAATTGATTGCGGTTTAAAAATTTCTTTGGTTGTGTTCTTTACACTTTTCAAAACACGACACGGAATTTTAAGATCAATCAATGCACGAGCACTGATTGTATGCCACACACACCGTCAATAATTGCCATGACATGCACAACACCCATACTTATATGATATTGTTTGATTAGGGACATTGAGACATTGATTCATATTTCTTTACGCATATGACATATTGCATACCTGTATACCTACATGCTTACACATATTCCTTGACATGCTTACATGCTAGTTACCTGTATACCTACTGGGTATTGTACCATTAGCGATAGGTACATACACACATAATGACATAGCTACATGTATACCTTGCAAACATACTTCACTTATACTGGGAGGGTATATTACATAATTACTGATAGGTAGATACATATACATTGTTATACCTTTATGTTCACATATATATCTGGCTATAACTACATGTTTACCTTTATTTGATGTTATGTAGAATTGGAGAAATTAGGAACCACATCTATATGTTTTAACTTGTTGCGGTTAAATAGCGGCTTTTCCTTTGTATGCTTACATTACAGTTTTCTGTTGCATATATTCTATTCATGGATTTTCGTATTGAGATATGGATTTTTCATGATGTTTTCTGGATTTGAGGACCGTGGTAGTTTCATGAAATTATGCATTATTTGAAAAACCCGGTTTCTCTTGATATGATATTTCAGCAGGCACCATGAGATTTATCGGTTCTGATATATATACCCCATGCGAGGAGCGTTGTGGGTCGTATGAGGGTACATGGTGGGGCCCGGAGGTATCCGGGGCAAGAAAGGGATTTTAATGTAACATGCCGATGAGGCCTGGCAGGGGAACCATACTCTCCGGTGACATTACCTATGACTCGGTGGTTATCGTGGGGATACCGACGGGAGTCATGTACGTATGGATACGTCGAGAGGCGGGGGTCAGATCTAGGCACTCGAGCTTTCGGTATAGCGTATGATACGTACTTATCAGGGTGCCAGTCGTGGTGACAGCACCTGATAGATCAGCATTTTTGTGTCGATACTTGACACATTGGTTTCATGATATTTTTACTCCTAAGTATATATAACAGTGGAATGGGACGCTGTTATATATGCATATATATATATATATATATATATATATATATATATATATTAGTGGAATGGGACGCTAATATATATGTATACATATAAATTCATATACTTCATCATAATTATTCATGCAAATATACTTAGGATATTTATATGAGATTCACTTGATATTGGATTTGGGATATAGGAGATTCATTTGAGGTTGGATACAGGATATATATGAGATTGCTGATTTTGTACATTCAGGATATATGAGATTTACTTGATATTGTACATTCAGGGTTTGTGAGACTTACATGATATGAGAGCCAATTTGGGGGCTGATTTGAGGAAATTGGGATTTGGATTGTCTTGATGGACTTTGGTCCTACCACGATGTCAGGATTCCGTGGAAATGACATGTTTCATTCCATACTCTACACTTATTATTTATGCACTGCTTCATGTATGAGTAGTACCTGATAGAGTACCTTCCATGACTGTTGCATTTACATACTTTATTTTATATGTATTGCTTCATGTATTAGTTGTACCTGCTAGAGTACCTTTCATGACTGTTGCATATATACATTGTCATATCATTTCTTCATGTATTGGTAGTACCTGATGAAGTACCTTACATGACTGTTGCATACAGATTGTCATATTATTGCTTCATGTATTAGACGTACATGCTAGTGTACCTTTCATGACTATTGCACACATATGACTATTATTGCTATTTGCTTGCATATGTTAGATTCGCGTTGTACGTGTATACTTGCGATTCCTGCATATGTTATTTACTATTCACGAGTTGGCAACTCACCCCCGTTGTGCCACAGTGTTTTACAGGTTGATCCTCATAGTAGTCAGAGGCAGGGCTATTATTATCTATCATATTATCTTTTGTTGCGGATACCGTTTCGGCTCACAGAGTGCAGTTTTGCTTTAGGTGGGTTTTGTGGTTATCCGTTCATGTTGCTTATTGTATATTCGTTGTATCCTGTACTCTCCATCTACCATTATCATGTATGACTTAAAGACTTGATGTGAGGACGATGTTGTATATTATTTGGTGACTTGGACGTTTTTTATGCAGTTTTATTTATATCGTCTTTTATTTCTTCGCTACGGCGTCGTATATCTGTTGTGGTGGTTGTTTTCCGCCTTTGGGCGTGTTTTTGCTCCCGTTTAGGGATGCGTTACTTATATTTATGTTGTACCCATTTTTGGGGCTGGTTTTTACAAAAGAGGTGCTGCCAAAATTTTAAAGGAAATAAAATTGGATTTTTAAAGAATTTGGGTTGAGATTTCAAAGGTTTTGAAAATGCTATTATTTCTTACTACTTTTGATGGTTTAGATTGCTGGGTTTTCGGCTTACTTAAATTGCGTTACGCCTGTAGACGTTGCGTAGTTTAAGGGCCGTCACGTGCCAATTTCGGGTCGTGACAAGAACCAGGTGTTGCAAGTATCAGGATTCTTCAAGGTGATTGAAGATGTAGATACTTGTGTTTGGTATTCAGTTGATAGTAATGGTTTTGAGAAGTTGCTTCTCTTTCAGGTTACTCATATTTGGATGAACTCCTAGTTGAGTAATGCTGATCGGCCTCTTTCGATTTAGTTGACATGCACTGGAGACAGCTGCATGATTTTAATCTGGTTCCAATTAAATCAGTGCCTCTGTTTCTATATTGAATATAGAATGGTTCATATCTTAACGATGTTAAGGTATATGGAGTTGTCCGGCTTATGCTTAAAACCAGACTCTGGATAACTCAAGGCACGTTTCTGTAATGGCATTTTGGGGGTTATCCCAGGCTATGACGATGGTTAACTTTCTACCATCTGGAAGATCAATAGTGATATTGTTCTTAACTCGCCACAGTTTTAGTAAAATGGACTTTTTCAGAAAACAGTAGTGGGAGTATGGTAGAACTGGAAGTGATTCCAGAACTATAAACGATTACTGAAAGTTTAGTAGAACCTAAAGATTCAATCGGATTTGACATTCCATTAGCCACTCCGTAGATATGGTGGGTAACCTCAGGCATCCGAGAGGTACTTCGGTATCCTCAAGGACGGTGACAGGGAGGTTCTTGTTTACCCAAACTTGCCATTACTGCTGTTCCAGACTATGAGACCCGACAGGAGGATGAATATAGTGTCGTTCTAAACTAGCTTTAGAAGTGCACGTGTATATGACTCTGCCAGAGCGTTGTTATGGTCAGTAGGAGCAGCGGAAGCATAATGGACAAGTAGCTTATATCTATTTATAGACTAAAGCAGATATAGCGGAGATAGATCATCTATTTTTGATGTGACAGTCATAGGCTTTAACTTCATCAGAATAGGAGATGGATCTGTTAAGAAGGTAGTAGGGTGTAATGTCCTGGTGTTTGGATGACATGCACTTTATAGAAAGTGAAATTCCTATACTACGATCGATTATACTGTGGTTGTCACACAGTGGTTTCTCCACATAGGATATGGATATAATATTAGGCATTCTGGTTACTAGATCTATGGTTTTAGATCTAGATTTGGGTAGTTTCCCAATCTGGGTACTTAGACAGTATTCTAAAGGTGTTTTAGAATGGACGACTCCTGGCATGGTGGTGTACCTGCAGGTGATGGAGTCACCCTCTCTAAAGGTGTCTTACAGACTAAAGAGGAAAGGGATATGCATGATTGGCATATCACTTGCTTAGGCAATTTAGTCAGTCATGAGATGTCAAGTACCACACCAGATATTGTTTTTGCACTAGTTGCAATAACTTTATATTAATCCAATCCTGAGAAACGTTTGGAAGCAGTTTTAAAACATAAGTGGATGTTCTAGGGATTCGATAACGGCAACATCCTTCGGGGGATGGTTATCATTTCAGGCTTCCAAGTGTTAGTGTATATGCCCTAGAGGCCATTACTGTATCATACTAGTATGTATATTACTTAATGGAAGCTTGGGATATTCACCTTGTATATACAATCTTGCTCAAAATAGTAGTATGCTACTTGGTTTATTTCTACTTCAATGTGTACATGTGTTTATTTTTGTATATCGCATATACACATTAGTGGAGCCCTTAGGATCTTTGCTTGATTACCAGCGATGTGATGGCCGTCACACTAGTGGGGCTGGGTAATCTATAAGCACATCCTTATGCAGGTCCCTCGTCGCAGGACTATCGAGACAGGGCATCGATACTCCGGAGTAGACCAGCGCATGCGCTTCTCATCCCAGTGTGGGAGACGGTCTGTCCCACAGCCGTCAGTACGTCGTACTTGAGATAGTATGCGGGTGCCCGTTAGGTTACGGGTACACTGGACAGGACTCGTCGGGAACTGACTAGTTGGTATTATACCTATCGTCAGTTATCAGTTCCCAGGTGACATGAGTACAGCTTAGTCCGCTGACTTGACACTGTCACTTCGCCTCGGGTGTGTTCCCACTGTACTTTGATCACTACCCTACCACGGCTCAAAGGAGTCGTGCAAACAGGTGGTGGTTGGGTGCAGTCCCGAAGCACTTGGAGGCAGTGACGGTTAGACAGGATTCGTCTCTCCCGGTATTGGGGGTTGACATCGCGCTGTGTCTAGGAGAGCCATTACACGAGTAGTCCCTGGCCAGGGCAAACGAGATATACTGGTAGGTTTCCAGTGTTATCTCAGGGTGTTTTGGGCTTCGCTCCGGCACGACTTGTACCGCTATTGGGGGACTGACGTTTACCGCCCCCTAGGCCCGCCATGCGATGTATCAGACGAACAGACCGGACTGTACGGAGAATGTCACACTCAGGCTCAGTAGGAGTTCAGATGGGTTTCGCCTCGTCGGTCTTCTTGTCGGCATTACCTGGGGACCGTTACGCACAGCTAGTGCCGCTTGCGGTCTGTGGTTAAACCCACTGCCAGCGTAGTGTCGAGTCTTTAGAGTCCCACACAGAAAGCTTTTCGCCTTTAGGCAAAAGAGTAGAGGTCGCATGGTATTGCGACAGGTCGCATGGTTTTGCGACAAGGTTCGGTCACATCCGTGCACTTGTGCACGTACAGTGTCCGGACAATTTACACTAGCGGGCTTTGGTTTAAGCCAGATCCTAGTGTACCTTATGGGATTGGATTTATCCAGTTTGCATTCGTGTTCCTCGGAACGCGGATGCGGGTGTGTATGCACAGTTGACAGGGAGGCAGAGGCAGCGGATTCTCATTAGGGTTGTTGACAGTTGACCGTTGACTTTTTGACTTTTTGCTCAACCCTAATGAGAATATGATATGTGATTAACTATTATATTAATTAAGTATTATGGTGACTTGGTTGTTGACTTTTGTTGACTTTTGTTGACTTGTTGACTTTTGTTGACCGGTTGACTAGGCTTGACTAGTTGACCACAATGATAACCATAACCATCATTTCATGGCAAAGACTTTTTCTTGCTTGCTCATTAAGATAAAATGAGTAGATGATATGATATGGTTATGGTTGCTTCAACCATCACACATAAGACTTTTTTGATATGATGAGTTATGATTACTTTGGATTATGAGAGGGTGAGAGACAAAAGAGAGCCTTATTCTTTCTTGCTCATTCTCTCTCTTGTTCTTGAGCTCTCCATTTTGCTCTCACCCTCTTGCTCTTGCTCCCTCTCTTTAATCTATGGTTCATATCTCTCATGAGTTGAGAATCAAAAACCATAGATAAAATCCCATTCTATTTCTTCTCTACTCATTCTAGTTCACTAGGTTTAGCAAACCAAGTGAACTAGTTTCTTCAAAGAACGAAGAAGGAGCTAAAGGTTGGAGCTTTCAAGTGAATCTATCTTCGGCGTACGGAGACGACGAGAAGGAGCCATCGGACCACCATCGGAGCTTGAAGAAGAAGGAGTTCAAGACAAGCTAGGTATAACCATCTTCATCCGAGTAGCTAAATCTCTTTAGCAAGTTTGCTAGTTTAGTTTAGACACGATCCCGACCTTGTTTAGTCCATGTTGCCTCTTGCGATAAAAATTTGTTTTTTTTATACCGTTTCCGCCTCCCCGTAAGCACCGGGGGTCGCAACGTGGACTTACAGTGGTATCAGAGCCTAACTAAACTTAAACTAGCTTGGTAGCGAAGTGTAACGAAGTTCGGAACCGGAAAAATCCAAAAACCAAATTTTTACAAAACCTGAGTTTCTGTTGAAATTTTTTTGGCTCAAAATGAAAAACTTTATATACCTAAATTCGGCTCAGGGTTTTCTAAGAACACCCACAAAAAACGATGGCATGAATCCTTCAAGTAGCCGCGGATCCGCGGCCCCAGCTATTGTCATAGCCGCGGATCCGCCGTCCTTTAGGCTCTTCGTGTGATTATTTTTTGTGCAGTGTTCTTCTGTTTTGGTTTTGGGATTTTTAAAATATGTTATATGTGCCCAGATTCTCCAGAACAGAAATTTACTTTCGGGGTCCTATAATTTCGTATTTTTCCGAACTTCACTACACTTTGACTATGATGGTTATATCTGTGATGTTTGCATGTATTGAACGTCGGCTAATCGCTATAAGTCGATTAGTCGGGGTTATACATGATCTGTAATATGCTGGAATGTGTATATAAATATGTTGGATTGTCGCGGGTGAATAGCCGGGGGTTGTGAGACGAGAGTTTTCTTTTCTTGCAATTCATTGTAAATGTAAATTGATGTAATAATATTATTTGTATGGCCGCACAACCGGGTCAGGGTTGTAGCCGTCATTGTATAATTTCTTTTTACTATTTTTGCTCCTAGGATAGACCCATGGAGGGGTGCACAAACTACCGGGTATGCCGAAGTGTCGAGTGGCCTACTCATGGAGATGAGGGAGGTTGCTACGCTTCGGGTACTTGGCGGGTAGTTTGCCGCACCCGTAGGGGTCTTGGGTGGGGTATTGGCTATTCACCGTGACCGTGTAATCTGTTTTTGTTACATGCTCGTACAAATTACAGATTCCTAGTAAATCCAATGTATTTATCTGTGATCTGAAATGTTTATCATTGCAGTATATCTATATATGATATTATTTAGGCGTTGCTTATGTTTTACAGACGCGCTAGCCCAGCCCCCGCTCTGTCGTTAGTTAAGTAACCTAACGGGTAATGACGGGGCCCAGTGGCGAATGCGAATGGCATAAGCGTACGTCATATTTTGGTTGTTTTCTGCAATGGTAGGATTAAATGATGGGACGCATTAAAAGAACTAATGCAAGAATATCACGCATTAAAAGAACTAATGCAAGATAATAAACCAAGTTAAAGTCGTTGGAACGCTTTCGAAAAACCACTCGGTTCTTTTCAAAACAAACTTTTAAAATACGGAGTTTGAGCCACTCCATTTAAAAGCTATCTCGTTCCATCGACCAAATCAAGTTCACTACGTTCACGGTTTTGCCAAAACCATTCGTAGCCCTCCGTCGTTTCACATGAATAGTCAATAGTATTCAAGCTGTGTTTATTGGCCAAAGTCAAGGCATAGTGATTGGTAGCTATTGGGTATTCATGTGCAGCATAGATAGATGCGTTGGTTTGGAACAGTCGTACTGCCTTGTTGGCCAAAGTCAAGGGTATGTACGGGTGGATTCAAATTAACCTGGAGAACGACGGGTAGAACTTGACATGTGACTTATGATTTGTTGGCCAAAGTCAAGGTCATAAGAGCATGGGGCAAAAATCCACATCGGGAGTTTCATAAGTACTGAAACTTGCTAGATTTGCATACCATTTGGAGTGTGGTGATTCTGGTAGGATTCCTTCAGTTTCGTCACGCGATGATATTTGGATCCCGATCCTACTGTGAGTATATGCTACTCCTCGGGAAATTTCTCACTTAACGATCAATGCTATAAACCTAGTAGGTGCCTAGAAAGGTGTTAGCGGGGCTACGCCCCCAGGAAAAAGAGGTTCTCTAATTAAGGAACTTCGCGAAAGCGTTGGAAAACCTCCCTCGAAGTACCGACACCAGCCTGGCCGAACGGTTAAGCAAGTATTGTACGGTGAGATTGATCCTGACTAATTCCTCCTTTATGGTTTGAGGAGGGATTCGAGAAACAGTGGGAGCCATCCTGTTTAGACAAACTAAAAACCACTCTAAACTTGCAAGAGCATCATGCTGAGTGTTTCTTCTTCTCTCCAAATTGCAGCGACCAATCAACATGACTGGACTTAAGTTACTCCTAGATAAAAACAAACTGACAGGGCCAAACTACAAAGATTGGCTCAGGAATGTCAAGATAGCAATCACTTATGACAAGCTGGGGTATCTTCTTACCACCAAAGCTCCCCCTGTCCCTGGTCCAACTTCCAGCGTCGCGGATAAGGAAATCCGCAAGACTTGGGAGATTGATAGCGCGAAGGCCAAGTGCCTCCTGCTTGCCTCGATGGACAACGAACATCAGAGGAGGCATGAGAATATAGACATGGAATCCATATTGCTCCATACAAAAGAACTGTATGGAGAGCAATCTCGTATCGCAAGATACGAAGCGTCGAAAAAGTTATTTTCGACAAGAATGGCCGTCGGATCATCAGTAGCCGAGCACGTGCTAAAGATGATCGGCTACATTGAGGAGCTCGCTGACCTAGGGATCACATTGGAGAGTGAGCTATATACGAATATAGTTCTCCAGTCCCTTCCTTCCACTTACGCCCAGTTTATACTGAACTTCAACCTACAAGAAAAAGAGGTTGAACTTTCAGAGCTCCTCAACATGCTGAGGAGCGCAGAGGGCGCCCTACAGAAAGGTAGGGATACATCCACTTTGTTTGTAGGAGGATCATCTTCTTCTAGGTCCAAGGCGAAAGCCAAGGGAAAGAAGAAGAAGGCCCCCGCCAAACCAAGGGGCGGTGTAAGTAAAGTGGATACGAAGGGAAAAGCTAAAGCAACAAAGATAGCGGGGAAGCTTGTGGATAAGGAAGAATGTTTCTATTGTCATAAGAAAGGACACTGGAAGAATGATTGCAGGGCCTGGAAGGACAGAACACAGGAATTGAAGCAGGTTGCAGCTTCAGCTTCAGGTGTGTATGTTATTGAAAACTGTCTTTCAATAAACTCTACTTCCTGGGTATTGGATACCGGATCAGGATCTCATATCTGTAATTCTTTACAGGCGTTGAGAAACCGTAGTGTTTTGAAAGCAGGTGACATGACCCTCAGAGTTGCGAACGGAGCTAGCATGGATGCTAAAGCCGTGGGGGACTATCACCTGGGAATGTCAGATGGACATGTTTTGGTTTTGCGTAATTGCTTTTTTGTACCCAACGCAACTTGTAATATCATTTCTGTATCTTTAGTTTCTAAAGAAGGTTATGAATTTGCGTTTGTAAGTAATGTTGTAAACATTCACCTTAATCAAGTTCTGATTGGGTCAGGTACTTTGAGTAATGGTATATACGTATTAAACCAACCACAGATTTTTAATGTCCAGAATACACACAAAAGAAAGTCTCCAGAAATAAATCAGACTTTCTTATGGCATTGTAGATTGGGTCACATCAATGAGAGAAGGTTGACTAAGTTACATACAGAAGGGTATTTGAATGCGTTCGAATATCAGTCGTATGCCACTTGTCAATCCTGTCTCAAAGGAAAGATGACAAAGACTCCGTTTACTGGACATGGAGTAAGAGTGAGCGAGCTCTTGGGACTCGTACACAGTGACGTGTGCGGTCCAATGTCTACACATGCCCGAAGCGGACATTCTTACTTCATTACTTTTACGGATGACTTCTCAAGGTACGGTTATGTCTTCTTAATGAAACATAAGTCCGAGGCCTTTGGAAAATTCCAGGAGTATAAGAATGAAGTAGAGAAACAGACCGGCAAAAGTATTAAGATTCTAAGATCGGATCGAGGTGGAGAATACTTAAGTGCCGAGTTCCTGGACTATTTAAAAGAGAACGAAATTCTCTCTCAGCTTACTCCTCCTTACACCCCGCAACATAACGGTGTATCGGAGAGACGGAACCGCACCCTATTGGATATGGTACGGTCCATGATGGGTAACGCTGAGTTACCGCGATCATTCTGGGGGTATGCGCTAGAATCAGCTGCGTACCTTTTGAACCGAGTTCCGACTAAGACTGTGCCTTCCACACCATATAAAATGTGGTGTGGGAAGAGACCCTATCTTAAGCACATTAAGACTGGGGATGTCCGGCTTTTGTCAAAAAGCAGCATGCGGACAAGCTCGAGGCACGCTCAGTACAGTGCAAGTTTGTGGGGTATCCAAAGAACTCAAAAGGATATTTCTTCTACTGTGAAGAGGAACAAAAAGTTCTTGTTTCTCGTCATGCCTACTTCTTGGAAACTGAGTTTTTGGAAAACCAGATAAGTGGGAGCACAGTAGAACTGGAAGAAATTCCAGAACCACGGACTATTACTGAAAGTTTGGTGGAACCAGAGGGTTCAACAGAACAGGACATTCCTACGCCGCTCCGCAGAAGTAGTAGGCAGTCTCATCCGCCCGAGAGATACTACGGTTTTCTCATAGACGGGGATAGAGAGGATTGCATCATAGATTATGATGAGCCTACTAGCTTCCAGCAGGCCGTTCAGAGCGTTGACTCAGTGAAATGGCTGGATGCAATGCGGACCGAAATGGAGTCCATGTACACCAACAAGGTATGGACGTTGGACATTGCTCCAGACGGGGTAAAACCCGTAGGATGCAAGTGGATCTTCAAAAGGAAGATTGGTGTAGATGGACAGGTTGAGACCTATAAAGCTAGGCTGGTAGCAAAGGGTTTTCGTCAAAGACCTGGCTTGGACTATGACGAAACCTTCTCTCCAGTAGCCATGCTGAAATCCATTCGGATCCTTCTTGCCATTGCTGCCTTCCACGATTATGAGATTTGGCAAATGGACGTAAAGACAGCTTTTCTAAATGGAAATTTAGAGGAGTGTGTCTATATGGACCAGCCAGAGGGTTTCATTCAGAGTGGGAGCAGCGGAAAGGTGTGCAAGTTGCTTAAGTCCATCTATGGACTAAAGCAGGCATCGCGGAGTTGGAACATCTGCTTTGATGAGACGGTCAAAGAATTTGGCTTTATCAAAAATCCAGATGAACCATGCATCTATAGTATATTTGTAGCGAGAACTGTAGTATTCCTCGTTTTATATGTGGATGACATTCTCTTAATAGGAAATGACATTCCTATGCTACAATCTGTCAAGGGGTTCTTGTCACACAGGTTCTCCATGAAAGACCTGGGTGATGCCTCGTACATTCTGGGTATCCGGATCTACCGTGACAGATCCAAGAGGATATTAGGACTTTCACAGTCCAGGTACATCGACACCATACTGAAGAGATTCAGTATGGAAGATTCCAAGCGCGGTAACCTACCGGCTTGTCACGGGATCACCCTCTCTAAAGAGATGTCTCCCAAGACTGATTTGGAGAGGGATCGCATGTCTATTATACCCTACGCTTCTGCGGTAGGCTCTATAATGTATGTGATGTTGTGTACCAGACCGGATGTAGCTTATGCACTGAGTGTGGTAAGCCGGTACAGTCTAACCCTGGGGAGAAACACTGGATAGCGGTAAAGAACATTCTCAAGTACCTGAGAAGGACTAAGGAGATGTTCTTGGTGTATGGCGGAAAAGACCTCCAGATCGAGGCCTTTGCTGACTCCAGCTTCCAGAGTGACAAGGATGATTCCAAGTCCATGTCGGGTTTTGTCTTTACCCTCAATGGAGGGGCGGTGTGTTGGAAGAGTTCCAAACAGGAAACCGTTGCAGACTCGACGATGGAAGCGGAATACATAGCTGCATCAGATGCCGCAAAAGAAGTTGTCTGGATGAGGAAGTTCTTGAAAGAACTTTAGGTGGTTCCGTCCATTGTTGATCCAATACCTCTGTATTGCGAAAACAACGGGGCTATAGCTTTAGCGAAGGAACCCAGGTCCCATCAGAGATCCAGGCACATCTTGAGGCGGTATCACCTGATCAGGGAGATCGTGGATCGCCAGGAGATCGAGGTTCAGAGAGTCGCTTCAGAAGAAAACACTGCAGATCCATTCACCAAGGCCTTGCCCCAGACTCAGTTCGAGCGGCTGATCGAGATGATAGGTCTTCGATACGCCAGTACATGGCCTTAGTGCAAGTGGGAGATTGTTAGTGTATATGCCCTAGAGGCCATTACTGTATCATACTAGTATGTATATTACTTAATGGAAGCTTGGGATATTCACCTTGTATATACAATCTTGCTCAAAATAGTAGTATGCTACTTGGTTTATTTCTACTTCAATGTGTACATGTGTTTATTTTTGTATCTCGCCTATACACATTAGTGGAGCCCTTAGGATCTTTGCTTGATTACCAGCGATGTGATGGCCGTCACACTAGTGGGGCTGGGTAATCTATAAGCACATCCTTATGCAGGTCCCTGGTCGCAGGACTATCGAGACAGGGCATCGATACTCCGGAGTAGACCAGCGCATGCGCTTCTCATCCCAGTGTGGGAGACGGTCTGTCCCACAGCCGTCAGTACGTCGTACTTGAGATAGTATGCGGGTGCCCGTTAGGTTACGGGTACACTGGACAGGACTCGTCGGGAACTGACTAGTTGGTATTATACCTATCATCAGTTATCAGTTCCCAGGTGACATGAGTACAGCTTAGTCCGCTGACTTGACACTGTCACTTCGCCTCGGGTGTGTTCCCACTGTACTTTGATCACTACCCTACCACGGCTCAAAGGAGTCGTGCAAACAGGTGGTGGTTGGGTGCAGTCCCGAAGCACTTGGAGGTAGTGACGGTTAGACAGGATTCGTCTCTCCCGGTATTGGGGGTTGACATCGCGCTGTGTCTAGGAGAGCCATTACACGAGTAGTCCCTGGCCAGGGCAAACGAGATATACTGGTAGGTTTCCAGTGTTATCTCAGGGTGTTTTGGGCTTCGCTCCGGCACGACTTGTACCGCTATTGGGGGACTGACGTTTACCGCCCCCTAGGCCCGCCATGCGATGTATCAGACGAACAAACCGGACTGTACGGAGAATGTCACACTCAGGCTCAGTAGGAGTTCAGATGGGTTTCGCCTCGTCGGTCTTCTTGTCGGCATTACCTAGGGACCGTTACGCACAGCTAGTGCCGCTTGCGGTCTGTGGTTAAACCCACTGCCAGCGTAGTGTCGAGTCTTTAGAGTCCCACACAGAAAGCTTTTCGCCTTTAGGCAAAAGAGTAGAGGTCGCATGGTATTGCGACAGGTCGCATGGTTTTGCGACAGGGTTCGGTCACATCCGTGCACTTGTGCACGTACAGTGTCCGGACAGTTTACACTAGCGGGCTTTGGTTTAAGCCAGATCCTAGTGTACCTTATGGGATTGGATTTATCCAGTTTGCATTCGTGTTCCTCGGAACGCGGATGCGGGTGTGTATGCACAGTTGACAGGGAGGCAGAGGCAGCGGATTCTCATTAGGGTTGTTGACAGTTGACCGTTGACTTTTTGACTTTTTGCTCAACCCTAATGAGAATATGATATGTGATTAACTATTATATTAATTAAGTATTATGGTGACTTGGTTGTTGACTTTTGTTGACTTGTTGACTTTTGTTGACTTGTTGACTTTGTTGACCGGTTGACTAGGCTTGACTAGTTGACCATCATGATAACCATAACCATCATTTCATGGCAAAGACTTTTTCTTGCTTGCTCATTAAGGTAAAATGAGTAGATGATATGATATGGTTATGGTTGCTTCAACCATCACACATAAGACTTTTTTGATATGATGAGTTATGATTACTTTGGATTATGAGAGGGTGAGAGACAAAAGAGAGCCTTATTCTTTCTTGCTCATTCTCTCTCTTGTTCTTGAGCTCTCCATTTTGCTCTCACCCTCTTGCTCTTGCTCCCTCTCTTTAATCTATGGTTCATATCTCTCATGAGTTGAGAATCAAGAACCATAGATAAAATCCCATTCTATTTCTTCTCTACTCATTCTAGTTCACTAGGTTTAGCAAACCAAGTGAACTAGTTTCTTCAAAGAACGAAGAAGGAGCTAAAGGTTGGAGCTTTCAAGTGGATCTATCTTCGGCGTACGGAGACGACGAGAAGGAGCCATCGGACCACCATCGGAGCTTGAAGAAGAAGGAGTTCAAGACAAGCTAGGTATAACCATCTTCATCCGAGTAGCTAAATCTCTTTAGCAAGTTTGCTAGTTTAGTTTAGACACGATCCCGACCTTGTTTAGTCCATGTTGCCTCTTGCGATAAAAATTTGTTTTTTTTATACCGTTTCCGCCTCCCCGTAAGCACCAGGTGTCGCAACGTGGACTTACACCAAGGTGGCCTAGATGACAGAGTGACTGTCAGAGTTATAGTTTTTCCTCTTTTGAGGGGCAGTAGTTTGGACAGGTGGTCCAAGCGGATACTGAGGGAGGAATGGCGCAGGATACTGATTAAATTCAGTTGACGATACAGTCTAAGTTTACTGGATTTGGAGTTCATTTGTGAACTGGGTCTCATCAGATATCCAGACATATTCTAAGGCAGGTATTGCTCATTTCGGGAGATGGCTTTCTCCGCGAACTTGAGATAAAGAGAGACATAGAGAGAAACATTGGAGCGGATCCACTCACTGAGGTTATTTCTCGAACGCAATAGTTTTACAAACGAGCTTTATGAAACTGATTAGTAGAGAAGTTGGGTGTTCGATATCACACGGGCTGTGAGTATGCGACACCGCAATAATTAGCCTTAAGTGCTGTTCATATCATAATATTGCATTTCATATTCCCCAATTCTTATTCGTTTTATAACTAAACAGGTGCTTTTGACGCATGCCTGCTACATATTACAGGATAAAGGTTCTTGGAGCGAAAACAGTGAAAAAGACAAAAGTTGATACAAAAGAAGGACTTTTGACCAACAAGTAGACGGATCCTAGTCAAGCCTAGACGAATAACAGTTCACTGAGGTACAAGGCAACGCAAGGTCCAAAAATGTCAAAGTGAAACTGTTAAAAGACCAATACAAGTTTTCACTGAAGATCTGGAGAAGAACCAGAAGACAAAAGGAGAAAAGAAATAAATAAATGAAAGGCCCAATCAGCATAGAAGAAGCCCACAAAAATTGACACGGTGTTCTCACCAAAGGGCCGTGGAACCGCGGCCCTAACCCCACTTATGCTGCGGTTCCGCGGCCATTTAATGCATGTGTCGGTGCAAACTTTGTGTGGCGGTGCGTCGGTGACTTTGTTGGGATTTTTCGGGGGTATTTTTGTAATCGCACATGTGCGAATCCCGTAACCCTAAATTTCCCTGTTTCCTTATAAAATTGTAATCAAAATATTGTAATGCTATGCCTCTTTTCAATTAATAAAAATTCAGATCTTTTGAGGATTGAAGAGCATCATTTTCTTGTAAGTTCCTTTTAATTTTTCTGCCTTATTTTAAAATTAATTTATTGCCCTAGCTCTCTAATTTAATTCTTGCCTTAGATAAATCATACCATTGCCCTAGTTTGATCTAGTATAGTCTTTCTTAAACTACAGTAGGTAAGTGAATTTTAAAATGTTATTTTTAAAAGATCCCCTAATGAGCGAGTAATTTCCTCGCTTGTTAGGTTAGGAATAAGGGAGGGGTTGAGAGATGAATATCTCTCATCTCTTTCAAGCCCAATAACTTGTAACAACTAGAACTTTATGCATGCATGCATGATCCGCTCCCTACGGCACCCTACCCACGAGGTAACGGTGAAATTGTAGTATAAAGGACCGGACATGCATGACTTCCATGAAGGTTATAGCAATTAGTAGGAAAGGACGGACAAGGATCTAGAGGAAGAAACTTTGTTTCTTCCCAATCATCCTAATCCCCTTTACTAATAATTGTTATAATTTCTAAAAAGATTTAATCGAGGGCATTGAAAGAGGTGTTAATATTAATCTTATCAAACCCTACTTTAGACCTAACCCTAGCAAGTTCCTTAACCATCATACAACTTAGTTTTTTTCAGAATCAATCAACAAAACCAAACAACCATTGGAATCAACTCGTAAGAACACTTAGGAAAATTACACATCCCTGTGGATCGACCCGTATTCACCGGCTAGCTTCATGCGACGCCGTTTCTGATTACGGTAAAATATTTTTGGTGATCGTTAAACCAACACTAATCAAATGGCGCCGTTGCCGGGGATGGCGTAAAATTTCTTTTGTGTAATTTCGGGTTGATATAAATTTAAAAATCATAAAAATCTGAAAATAGAAAAAGCACAAAAACATTTTTATCAATTTTTATCTGTTTGAAGGGTTTTATTGTTTGAATCTTGCAGGAACAGCGAAGAATCTCAGATCTGGAAATTTCCAGAGTGCTAAACATTAAAAGTTATATCAGAACAGAGGGGAAACTCAACAATAGGATCGTACAATTTTTGCAGAACCCTAAGTCCACCAGACAACCGCGGAACCGCGGCCTTGACACACTAAAAACCACGAAACCGCGGTCATTTTGGTTCTTCAGTGTGCGAAATTTTCTGGTTTGTTTCCTCATTCTCCTCTCTGCAAATCCCCATATATCTTCTGTCAAAATTCTCTGCAGGATTTCTTTGCGCTAAAAAAAATCTTCTTCCCCCTTCTCAATAACAGATTTTCTGCAGGTTTCTTTGCGCCTCGCTAAAAAAATTGATTGCAAGTGAAATTAATGTTTTGCATGATTTAATTGGACTTTAAGGGGCTATTGACCTAACTCAGATTGGATGGGGATTTCATCACCCTTCCCAGGACCCCAGAAAACACTTAAAGCATTTGCATCGACCACTTTTAATTAAAAAATACTAGACTCAGCCCTAAGGACTTCGAGCTCAATAGGACAAAGGACTAGACATAGGCATCGACCGTTTATCCTAACTGACTTTGCGGTGTCTGGGCAAGTGTGTCAAGACAAGTGGTTACTTAATTAGGACCGCTACTTGTAGCGGGGAGCCTCCCACTTACCTGGACTTACCTGGCCGCAATTGACGGTGAAGAGGCGGTTTGAGGTCCTATTTCTAGCTCTAGTTAGGAGCTGTCTAGCTGACCTAGGTGACCCTAGATCTAGGCCTGATTGTGCATGTGTGGTTGATCGCGTTTGCGTCTCAAGTCTCTTTTCAAAAATCTCTTTGCAAAACTCTCACCTATATAAATAAAAAAAATCTTTTCAAAACTTGCAACTTGTCGCTAAAGAAAACTTGCACCTCACTTACACCACTTCTTCTCATTGACGTTATCTTACCTCCACATTCTGTCTTTCATTTTTTGTTCTGACTACACTACCCCTTTAGTGTATGTCACTTTGGACTAGGGACACTAGCGCCCGATTAGTCCGTGTTTCGTTGGTACCGACCGACGAACCTTTCGACACCGAAGTCGAAATTCCGTCCACTTTCTTACCTCCACTTTCAAATTCTTCCTCCGAAGGCATGTCGGGATTCAACGATACCTTACCGACGGGAATGATTCCACCTCCGTTAGGTGCGAATAACCCGAATCAACCGCCTGTTGAAGCGCCCGCACGAGTTGCGCTCCAGGATCTCTTCTACCCTGTCCGCACTTCTTTACCCACCTGTCTTTCACCCCCACCGGCAAATGGGGACAATTTTGAAATAAAACCACATTTCATCAATATGCTGCCAAAATTTCATGGTTTGGAATCAGAAGATGCGTATATTTTTGTTAATAAATTCCAAAACGTTTGCGCTATGTTGAAAACGACCCAATTAAGTGATGACGCTATAAGGCTAAGGGTCATTCCTTTCACCTTATGTGACCTAGCCGAGAAGTGGCTATACAGCACAGCATCATATTCCATTAGAAATTGGGACGAGTTTGTGAAGGCTTTTCTTAAGAAGTTCTATCCTCATCACAAAACTGCTAGAATCCGCAATGAGATTATACAATTTTCACAACTTCCTTCTGAACCATTTTGGAAATGTTTTGAGAGATTTAAAGACCTACTCGTTCAATGCTCTCATCATGGGATCGAAAGTTAGCAACTTTGCCAAACATTATACGAGGGATTGAACTCGGCAACGAAGCAGTTGCTAGAAACCATCTGTCAAGGTCACTTTCTCTCCAAATCTAGTGAGGAAGCGTGGCAGTTTCTTGAGGATCTTAGTGAACAAACAATTCAGTGGGAGAGCGCCAAGACCACATCATCTTCTTCTAGTGGTCAATCTAGGGCAGGCATACACCAAGTAGAGATGTCGATTGCCATGAAGGCCGAGATGGCCGCTCTTACGAAAAAGCTAGAAGCGATTGAGACCAAAATCTCATCGTCTTCTCCTGCCCTTGTTGTGCCTCCACGAACTGTTTGTGCTTGTTGCTCGAGTCCATCACATCTCACCGAAGAGTGTCCTTACAATGCATCTACTCAAGGACAGGATCAAGTCAATGCTGCCTTTCAGCAACGACAGAGAAACGATCCATACTCTTCGACATACAATCCAGGGTGGAGGAGTCACCCAAATTTCGCTTGGAACCAAAATCAACAACTCCAAGGAAATAAAAATTATCAAGGGCCTCCTCCACAACAACAACAAGCACCCCCACAAACTCAATTTCAACAACCTTTCCTACAGCAACCTTACCCTAATCAAGTGAACAATTTTGTGCCTAATAATTCTTACGCGCCAAACAATTTTGTTCAACCTAACAATGACAAGGTTAGCTCGCTCGAAAGAAGTCTAGATGTGTTCCTAAAGCAATCTACACAGTCTACAGCAAGACTAGAGACTTCTATTCAATATTTGGTGCAAAACAGTGCGTCACACGATCAAAGCATCAAATCTATTGAGGCATAAATTGCACAACTCAATGCAGCATTGAGCGAGCGAGAGAAAGGAAAGCTCCCATCTCAACCACTGCCCAATCCCGGTCACGCACATGCTGCACATCAACAGCAAACTCATAACGTAAACGCTGTGACCATGTTGAGATCGGGGAAAATGTTGCAAAACAATGTGGGCATTCACAATGACACCCCTGCCGGTGGTTTTTCTTCACCTTCTTCTTCTTCGTTAGAGCCTGTTCTCCATCATTCACAAGGCTCTACTCCTTCTAGCTCGAACGGACCCACTTCTCACAACACGAACACATCTACACGGGGTTCCGTTCCAACTCAACAATCTGATCCGCAAAAATTGGACTCAACAACATTTCAAAATGCACATTTTCCAAACCGGTTGAAACCCAATAAACCAACTCCACAAATGGAGAAGATTGTCGAGTTGTTCAAACAGGTGAGCATAAATATCCCTCTTTTGGATGCAATCCAACAAGTTCCTTCATATGCAAAAATCTTAAAGGACTTATGCACCAAAAAGAGGAAGTCACAAGTACCAAAGAAAGTTTTCGTGGCCAGTGCTATTAGCGATACACTTGTCCAATCTTTACCCCAAAAGCACAAGGACCCCGGTTGTCCTACTATTTCGATAACAATTGGGGACAAGAACATCAATAGAGCACTACTAGATCTTGGTGCTAGTGTCAATTTGCTACCTTATTCTGTGTACGAGCAATTAGGCATTGGAGAGCTTAAGCCCATTCACTGTACTCTCCAAATGGCTGATCGATCAATCGCCCATCCAAGGAGTGAGCTAGAGGATGTGTTGATCAAAGTTGGGGAGTTCATATTCCTCGTTGATTTTATTGTTATGGATACACAACCTGTTGCTAACTCACGGAACTAAATTCTGGTGATCCTCGGTCGACCATTTTTGGCCACTTCCAATGCCGTAATAAACTGTCGCAATGGCTCCATGACTCTATCCTTCGGGAAGACGTCTAGTGAGTTCAATATTTACAAGTCAGGAAGTCTGCCCCCCGTGCCTAATACTATTACACGTGAAGTTTGCTCTATTCACGAAATCATGCAGGAGGACTGCGAGTTTGAAAGTTTCTTGTTTGATGAGAACAGTTTTGACGCCACTAGTGCGTCCCTCCTTAAGCCTACCACAGTTGACACAACCGATATTGATTATGAAAGTTTCACTTTTTCGGATGATGACGACTCACAGCCCGAATATGAGTCTTTTGAATTTTTGGATGAGTTAGTTGAACCATCCGAATCGGTTGTTTGCAGTGATTTCGAACCTGTGTTGGAGTCCTTTGAGTTCGAGGTAGATTCCCCAATTTTACCTATGATTCTTTCGCCTCAGAAACTCGAGCTCATGCCCTTGCCGACTCACCTTAAATATGCTTACATAGGTGAGGAAGAGACCTTTCCCATTATAATATCAGCCTCTCTAGCCTTCAAGCAAGAGAACGCTATTTTAAAGGTCTTACAAGATAGGCGGCAAATTTTCGGTTGGACTATGGCGGACATCGAGGAGATTAGTTCCCTCATAATTGAATATCATATGCAAATGATGGATGATGCCAAGTCAATAAAGGACCCACAGAAGCATTTTGGGGATATTGTGGTGAGTCAACCTCCTCCTTTAGAAGTTGAACCACCCCCATTTCTTTTAATGAGCTATGAGAATTCCAATATTCCACTGATTGCTGATCATTCTCATTCTTGTTTTGATTCATCACCACATCATATCTATTCACTTCCATACTTTCCCTGCCATCACTCCTATCTTCCCCAATTCTTTTTGGATCGGTACAACATGTTCTTCCACCAACCGACACTCTTTACAGATAAATTTTTCGACTGGTTGGTGTTGATATTTGGTCTGTGCAAAATCTGGCAGTAATGTCTAACATTGTTTTACTGAAGTTTGGGGGGGCCTTTCTGTATATATTTTTGTTTTTCTTTTAACAATATAAAAAAAATAATAAACAAATAAATAGGGGAGTGCCGACATTTTGACCCTCTTGGTGCAGCATGACAGTGAGGACACTGTCAAGTTCAAGTTTGGGGGTATGCTCGGTACGTCTTCTTCCTTCGCATCCATATGTATATTTTTGCATTTGCATATCTATTTGAAAACCCATAAAAAATTGAAAAAAATTCAAAAAATTATAAAAAGAAATGTATTCAATTTTGACCATATTTAACTTGAGTTTGACAAATAGGTTAACTGATTTCGAACAACTAGATCTTAGACTGAGTAAATTGAAAACCCTAAAAATAACCTTCTTTAAAGATTAACGGTAGAAAGTATATGTCTTTGTAGTTTATTTAGAACTAGGCAAATTTTGAGTTCACTTTTTGGGCTAAGTTGAAATAAAGGAAAAATATTGATATTCTTATTAGAGTATAAGTTTGAAAAATAATTCCTAGCTTAAGTCTAGATTCTGAAAATGTATACCCTACAAATTTGCACAATCACGCACCTTGAAACTTGGAATAGTAGAAGAGACCTTGAAATGCTCTTGTCTAAAGTCCTTAGTACGAAGAAAATAAAAAAATGTGTGAATAAAGAAAAAAATGAACACTGGTCTTTGTGATTACTTAAGGCTGCAAAAATAGAAAAAATATTTAGCGAGGGTGCTTCATCACCTAGTGCCTTAGACCAACTGGTTTGGGAGTCGCTGCTAAAAGCCTTGGGTATTGCAAGACTAGGAATTACGCTTTAAAGTGCAAACATATCTTGTAATCGGCTGTTGGTACCTCAAGAAGTATTAACAGTCGCATGAAGGATCTGTAAGCAAAATTCACCAATTAATAAGTGCTTTGGACAATGGACAAGGGTATGATTGCTTGATTTGAATTTCCAAGTGTAGGGGTGATTTATACACACACGTGGGGATATATGATTAGAGTTGAGATAAGAGAATGGAATGAAGAATAGAACTTGTATCTTTAGTAGAGTTGATAGAAAAATTCCTAAATGGATATGGAACCTTAGAAGGAAAACTTAAGAAATGCCGAAGGCTGAATGAGTCTATCGAACATATATAATCTTAAGTTAAATGATGAGGAAGTGTGAAGAATATGGGTGGATAGTTTACAAGTTGACGATAATAGAATTCCTTGTTGGAAAACCTAATTAGAGAATTAAAGTTAATGAGCCAAATTGATAGGATTTTGTGGGTAGTATCCGCTGAAAACCCTCAGGAGACAACACTCCTCCTACTAGGGACACCTAGAGGTTTAACGGCTTGTTGCACGTGCTCAGTGCAATCGCGTTTCCCTGCGAAAGTGCGGTTAGGTTTTATCGAGAATAAAATAATAAGTTTGCTCGAGTACGAGCAAAAGATAAGTTTGGGGGTATTTGTTCATATCATAATATTGCATTTCATATTCCCCAATTCTTATTCGTTTTATAACTAAACAGGTGCTTTTGACGCATGCCTGCTACATATTACAGGATACAGGTTTTTGGAGCGAAAACGGTGAAAAAGACAAAAGTTGATACAAAAGAGGGACTTTTGACCAACAAGTAGACGGATCCTAGTCAAGCCTAGACGAATAACAGTTCACTGAGGTACAAGGCAACGCAAGGTCCAAAAATGTCAAAGTGAAACTGTTAAAAGACCAATACAAATTTTCACTGAAGATCTGGAGAAGAACCAGAAGCCAAAAGGAGAAAAGAAATAAATAAATGAAAGGCCCAATCAGCATAGAAGAAGCCCACAAAAATTGACACGGTGTTCTCACCAAAGGGCCGCGGAACCGCGGCCCTAACCCCACTTATGCCGCGGTTCCACGGCCATTTAATGCACGTGTCGGTGCAAATTTTGTGTGGCGGTGCATCGGTGACTTTGTTGGGATTTTTCGGGGGTATTTTTGTAATCGCACATGTGCGAATCCCGTAACCCTAAATTTCCCTGTTTCCTTATAAAATTGTAATCAAAATATTGTAATGCTATGCCTCTTTTCAATTAATAAAAATTCAGATCTTTTGAGGATTGAAGAGCATCATTTTCTTGTAAGTTCCTTTTAATTTTTCTGCCTTAGTTTAAAATTAATTTATTGCCCTAGCTCTCTAATTTAATTCTTGCCTTAGATAAATCATACCATTGCCCTAGTTTAATCTAGTGTAGGCTTTCTTAAACTACAGTAGGTAAGTGAATTTTAAAATGTTATTTTTAAAAGATCCCCTAATGAGCGAGTAATTTCCTCGCTTGTTAGGGTTAGGAATAAGGGAGGGGTTGAGAGATGAATATCTCTCATCTCTTTCAAGCCCAATAACTTGTAACAACTAGAACTTCATGCATGCATGCATGATCCGCTCCCTACGGCACCCTACCCATGAGGTAACGGTGAAATCGTAGTATAAAGGACCGGACATGCATGACTTCCATGAAGGTTATAGCAATTAGTAGGAAAGGACGGACAAGGATCTAGAAGAAGAAACTTCGTTTCTTCCCAATCATCCTAATCCCCTTTACTAATAATTGTTATAACTTCTAAAAAGTTTTAATCGAGGGCATTGAAAGAGGTGTTAATATTAATCTTATCAAACCCTACTTTAGACCTAACCCTAGCAAGTTCCTTAACCATCGTACAACTTAGTTTTTTCAGAATCAATCAACAAAACCAAACAACCATTGGAATCAACTCGTAAGAACACTTAGGAAAATTACACATCCCTGTGAATCGACCCGTATTCACCGGCTAGCTTCATGCGACGCCGTTTCTGATTACGGTAAAATATTTTTGGTGATCGTTAAACCAACACTAATCAAGTGCAACTGGAAGATTGTTGGCTATAGTGCCATCAAGTCAATTATTGGATCGCAGGCACGTGATTGCAATGATTGAGGGAAGACCTATACCGGTAAAACAGTCTTACTCGAGATGATGGTATGCTATCTGGTTTGTCTTTATCATCGTGTACATGCTTCAGGTGACATTACAGATCACTTTTACATGTTGATAGATCCCATAGGATTCTTGCTTGACTGCCAGCAGTGTGATAGCGATCATATACGTAGGAGCCGGGGTCTATAAGCACATCCTAAAAGTGTCCCTAGTCGTAGGAGTTTCGAGATTGGGCATCGATACTCCAGAGTAGACTAGTGTATACGGATCGAGACCCCGACGAGGGATGGTGGCCGATCTCACAAGACATTGGTGTCTCTTGGTTCACCTAAGATGTATACAGGTGCTCATTAGGTTATGAGTACACCGGACGGACTCTCCAGGAACATGCTAGTTGGTATCATACATATTGTCAGATAGCAGTTCGCTGGTGACATGTGTACAGGTTGGTCTATCGACCTGAGATCGTCATTTGTCTCGTGTGAGTTCCCACTGTGCTTTGATTACTACCCTACCACGGCTCAAAGGAGTCATGCAAACAGGTTTTAGTTAGGTACAGTCCCGAGCCACATGGAGGCAGTGAGCGGATCGTCAGGGGATTCGTCTCTCTCGGTATTAGCGGTTAATGTCGCGTTGTGCACGAATGGCCATCACCAGAAATCCTCGGCCGGGGTAGTCGAGAATTACTGATCTAGGATCGGTAGTTTCTCAGTTGGCGATAGGCTTCATGCCAACACTAAATGTCAAGTTATTAGGGGTCTGACTTTATCCACCCCCCTAGACTCAATATGCGATACTCATAGACGAACGGACCGGACTGTACGGATATTGTCACTGTCAGGCTCAGTAGGGTTTCAGGATAAGTTTTCTCGTCGACCTCCCTTTCGCTCAATACCTGGGTAGCCGTTACGCACAGCTAGTGCAACTGACGTGCTTGTGGTTAAACCCACTGTCAGAGTATTGACAAGTCTTTAGAGTCCCACACAGAGGGTTTCCTTGATTCGGGCGAAACGTTGTAGAGACCGTATGGTTTTATGGCAGGGTTCGATCATATTCATGCACTTGTGCACGGATCATGATCGGACGGATAATACTAGTGGGCTTTGGTTTAAGCCGGATCCTAATATTATATTGTTGGATTATTTGCGTCTCGTTGTATTCGTATTCAGTCGGAATACGGATGCATGTATGTATATACGGATGAGGGGTATTCTTGTAATTCGTTATGAGTTTACTTTAGAAGTTGTCATTCTCTTTTTTGCTTTAAACATTTGGATTAATGTTTATTGTGTGGAAATTATGAGGTTAAGTTTTGGCATTGAGCATTGATGGTGCATGTGCACACTTAGTGACTCATGGTGTTGGGTCTTGTGTGGGTTTGGTGAGATGTGATTGTGAGAGGCAGATCTTTTCTTTTGGTGTGGGATTTTTCTTTAGTCACTCACTAATTTCTCACAACACACAACACTCACAACTCAAGAAAAGAGCAGAGACTTCTTTTCTTCACTTGGCTAAAAGCTTGAGCTCACAACTTTCTTCACTTGGCTTCTTCTTCACCTCCACCCATACCCTTTCATGAGTTGAGAATCCATGGGTGTTTTGAGACAAAGTATTCACACACTATCTCTACTTCATCTTGGGTATCTAGGCTAGCAAACTGTATGCCCGAGTTGCTTCGGTTTTGAAGCGGGAGCCCGTATTACTAATCCTCGACGTGGATCCTCTTCGATGAGGGAGACCGGAGATCAAACTTGATCGAGGAAGCCGCGAATAGCTAAGGAAAGAGATTGAAGACCGAAGGACACGGATCGATCTGTATAATCTCGTAAACTCCTTTTTATAGAACTAGTATAGGGTTAATGGTACGATCCGTCGATTAGGGTTCCGTTAGCACCGGTTTTAATAAGTTTTTATTCCGCGTTTGGCCACGAATTGATAGCCGGGGCGCTGGCGTAGCCCTATAGTTGAAATTGTTGGATTTATAATGGTTTGTGATGGAAATGCTATTGGTTTGTGATATATCGTGTTTATATATTTGTTTATGATCTAAACTCTATATTTGAGTATTATATTGTGATTAAATGAATTATTGTAGGGGAAAAGGAATTTTCTGTAATTTTTCCCCAAAAAAATATGGGTATTTGCGACCGTTCAAGCTACAGAAACGGTCTCTAAAACCCATATTAGCGACC
The DNA here is from genome assembly GCA_030015575.1 of Agapanthus africanus. NCBI lineage: Eukaryota > Viridiplantae > Streptophyta > Magnoliopsida > Asparagales > Amaryllidaceae > Agapanthus > Agapanthus africanus. The sequence continues at coordinate 192,854,727 of JASDDO010000010.1, read as the reverse complement.
GTTCACTGATACAGAAAACAGTTTAGAGTTGTTGGTTAGTCCACATGGCATAGCATTGGCGACCGTGATGAACGGTCTCTAATAAGTCATTAGCGACCATTCGTAAACGGTCGCTCATACACGTGTCAGCGACCACTCTTTTTGCGACCATGTATTAGCAACTGTTTAAAATGTGAACGGTCCCTAATACTCTTTAGAGACCATACCTTTAGTATTAGAGACCTTTTAAGATGGTCTCTAATATGTATAGTATCCAGTAGCGAATTAGTTTTTCATCTAATACCCGACGTGGATTGTGATGAAGCTATTGCTATAGTATCTAAGCTGAAGTCCATACGGATATAATTTGTCACGAATGTTTTTTTAACTATGATATCTGGCGGGTGGATGATTATAACGTCATTCTAAATATGTGATTTAGAAGTGCACGTGTATATGACTCTACCTGAGGGTTATCGTAGTCAGCGGGAGAATCGAAAAGCGTGCAATTTGCTTAAGTCTATCTGTAGAGCACAGCAGGCATGGCGGAGAAGGATCATCCGTTTTTAGTGTAACGGTTAAAGTGTTTGACTTCATCAAAAAGAAAGATGAACCTGGGATCTAAAAGAAAGTAGTAGGGTAGAATGCCAATGAAGTCGTATGGGATTTGGATGACATTATTTTAATAGGAAGTGGTGTTCCTATACTACAAATCGGTTAAGCATTGGTGGTCACGGATGTTTCTCAATATGGGACTTGGATAAAAGATATCGTAAATTCTGGTGACTCGGTCTATACAAATAGATCTAGTATGTTTTGGGATTGTCCCAATTCAGGTACTCGAACGCCATTCTAAAACAGTTTATAATGGACGACTCCTAGCGTGGTAGTGTACCAGCAAATAGAGGAGTCACCATCTCCAAAGAGATATCTTTTGGATTGATGAGGAGAGGGACTCGCATGAATGATATTCCATCTGCTTCGGCACCTGGTTCGGTCATGTGATGTCATGTACCATACCGGATAATGCCTTTGCACTTGGTGTAGTATGCTGATATAAGTCTAATCCTGGAGAAACACAGGAAGCAGTGAAAAATATATATGATATTCTTGGTGTATGGTAATAGCAACCTCCTTCTGGAGACAGTTACTGACTCCAGCTTCCAAGGTGATAAGGATGACAGAACGTCTGTAGTGAGTTATACGGTTTACCCTCTTCCAAGGAACAATATATTGGAAAGAGCTCTAGAAGAGATACTGAAGTAGTCAAGGCACTAGGATGCTGATTGTGAATCAGTAAAGAATACAGCCTAAGAATTTGTTGGATAAAATTGTTCATTTATGAACTTCATCCGATCGTCTATCCAGACAAATTCTAAGGCAAGTGTCGCTCAGTTCGGAAGATAGTTGATCTCCGCGAAATTAAGAATCCGAGAGACACAGAGAGAAATAATGTAGCGGATCCACTCACTGAAGTTGTTTCTCGAACACGGTTTGCAAAACTGCTAGTAGAGAAGTTAGGTAGCGATACCACAATAATTGGCCTTAAGTGCAAGTGGGAGATTGTTGGATGTAGATACCCTCAAGGCAATTATTGTAATTGAAGGAGGACCTATACAGAGAATAATCTTACTTGAGATGATAGTATGCTATCTGGTGTGACTTTATTTAGCGTGTATATATGTTTTACTCATATCATGTATTGATAATACATGAGATAAAGCCCCTAAGATTTTGCTTGATTACCAGGAATATGATAAAGATCATACTAGTGGGGCCTGGTAGTCCATAAACACATTCTTAAATGTCTCTAATCGTAGGAGTATCGAGATATCACATCGATATTCTAGTTTAAACTAGTGTATACATTTCATGACCCTGTATGAGACGATGGCTGATCCCATAAACATTGGTGTTTGACACATGATTATATACAGGTGCTCATTGGATGAGTACACTGCACACCGGAGAACTTCCGAGTGGTATTGTACCAATGTCAGATAACAGTTCTCTGGTGACATGAGCACTGTAGGGTTCCTAGGCACACCCATGAGGTTCTACAACAGATCAAACTTGCCAAAATCAAATTTTTTCTATGTGCCAAGTAACCCTAAGCAAGATCGTAACTAGAGGATAGGCGAAAACGATATAAGTTAACAACTTAACTAAGAGTGAATGGAAAATACAACCTTTGTAGATGCGGTCCTCCACCTCCATAGCTCCGTGATGATGTCCCATCGCTGCGATCATCGGATCCCGGACTCTAGCGTTGGTTTCATCGGAGAAATGGTCGGGCTAGGTCATTGACTTCGATGCCGAATATGATCTACGTCGAGGCAACTCAAGATCAAGCTCCACCTTCACCAAGTCATGAAACTGAAAGGTTCCTAGGCACCCTATAGAGGTCTCACAAGGCATCGAACATGCCAATATAAAAATTTATGGGTGCCGAGAGACCCTAATACGGATCTTAGACTAGAATTCTAGGCGAAAAGATAATCTAGTTAACTACTTAACTAAAAGTTAGATGCTACAACCTTTGTAGATCCGGATATCCACTTCCTTGGCTCCACGTGGGCCTCCTCTCGCTGTCCGTCTCGAATCCCGAACTCAAACGTCGGCTTCATCGGAGAATTGGGCGGACTAGGTCGTCGGCTTCGTGCCGAAGATGATCTACGTCGAGGCATCGCAAGTTCAAGCTCCAACTTCACCAAGTTGTGAAACTTGTGAAGAAAACACCCAAAACAACTTGGCAAGAGGTAGAGGGTGAAGAAATAGGAGGTGGGTTCACTTTAGAATTGGATTTCTCTCACTTTAGCTCAAGTTGCCATTGATGGACCTTAAGCTTTTCTTGAAGAAGAAGATGATCAAGAAGAAAAAGAATATGATAAGTTATTTTAAAAAATGAAACTAATATCAATACTTATCATATCTTGACCATGGTCAAGTGTAGAGATTAAACTAAGGTTAGTGGGAATGGTTAGGGTTAAGGATGAGATAAGAATGGTTGACTTAATCAAAGCTTCAAGAAGCTTCAACATAAAGACAAAATAAGCCACCATCCTTACTAATATCCGAAATGAATAAATAAATAAATAAGTGAATAAACAAAACCCTAACCATTCATATAACCATGGTCTAATCTTTACACAAACCCAAGTGAGCAAGTATCATCAAACATGATACAAACTAGTGTACAAAAGTATATCACATATACAATGTGCACATCAAGTGAGAAAATCCATTTAAAGTGAACCAATACTAGTTAATGTAAAGTAATATATCAAATATATAATAATACATTAAATCATTAAATCAACATTTGATTCAATGATCCGGTCATGTCGCACATAACCGACTAGTATCCAATGTATCGATTTATCGAATCAATGATTCGATAACTAGGTCATATCGAATATAACCAATCGAAACATTTATCGCGAGAATGAAATGCGGTATCACATACGCGCATTATTCTCGGTCCCGCACATATCTCATATGCGCTCCTATTTCGTTTCGCTTGAGCCAGGAAACCTCTGTGTAGGACTCTAAAGACTCGTCAATACGCCGGTAGCAGATGATGATCATATCAAGCACCCACAAGCCGCAAGCGGTCTGCTAAACGTAACGGCCATCCGGGTATTGAGCGATCAGAAGATCGACGAGCTAGCCCGCTCACACTCTGTCAATCCAACCAGTAACACTTACCGTACAGTCCGGTCTGTTCGTCTGATATGTCGCATATCCAGTCTAGGGGTGGTAAACGTCAAACCCCAATAACCGATAAGTCGTGCCGATGTGAGGCTCATAACGGGTCGAGAAACTACTGGTAACACTTACCAGCAAATCTCTGATCAGCCCTGGCCAGGGACTTCCCTGTTACGGCCAATCGAGCACAGCGCAACATCAACTCCCAATACCGGGAGAACCGAAACCCCTCCTATCGCTCATTGCCTCCATGTGACTCGGGACTGTACCCAAAGACCACCGTTTTGCACGCCCTCATGGATGTGGTAAGGTGGAGATCAAAGCACAGTGGGAATCACACAAGACTCTATGACGATCTCGGGTCTACAGACTAACCTGTACAAGTGTCACCTGAGAACTTCCATCTGACGTGAGGTATAATACCATCTGGGAGTTCTTGGCGAGTCCGTCCAGTGTACCCAGTCTCCACTGAGCACCCGTATACCATCTCTGATGTCAAACACCAATGGATATGGGATCATCCATCGCCCATCACATGGGTCGAGAAGCATATACGCTAGTCTACACTGGTATATCGATGCCCCGTCTCGATACACCCACGACTAGGGACCTTGAAGGATGTACTTATGGACTGCCATGTCCCCACTAGTATGATCTGCATCATAGTCCAGGTAGTCAAGTACACATCCTAAGGGCTTTACCAACATGTAACCATAAGACAGTTTAAAGAGACTAGTGTACATGTTAAGATAAAGAGTAACCAGATAGCATACTATCATATCGAGCAAGAAAGTCATCTCTATATATGTCCAAGCATCCAATATAATATACATTATCTGTACAATACTGGCCTCTAGGGCATACATACAACTAACAATTGTAGGGTGTTTTTCGTCACCCCAGTGAGATGGAAATACGCGAGCGCTTGTCAGGCGTACTACAGATTCCCCCTGCCTAGGGTAGGCCGGGATTTAATGATTGTGGGGATCCGAATCTCCGGCAGCCGCGGACTAAGCTGCCGTTAATTACCCATCGCCTTTGGGGCGAGGGAACCTCCGATTAACGGGTTAGACTGGTCATGCGAACTCAATGCACAGTGTGCGTGTGTTTTGAAAGGGGGTTTTGGATATATCGGGAGCCACGCAGAGTTTTTACGGGGGTCCCGCTACCCGGATAGCGGGCTGGGGGTCAAGGGGGCTAGCAGCCCCCTTGCGGGGTTCGGGGCAGCGCCCCGGCCCGAAAATTTTTTGGAGGGGGAGAATGTGGCGGAGTATGTATATGTGTGAATTTGTATACATATGTATGTGTATATGTATGTACATAAAAAGAGAGGGAAAAGGCATCCAAGGGATGCGCGCGCGCCACGTGTCGGCACGCGGGCGCCTTGCGCACTTGCGCAGGTGCGCAAGCGCTCGCGCCACGTGTCGGCACGCGGGCGCCTTGCGCACTTGCGCAGTTGCGCAAGCGCGCACGCCACGTGTCGGCGCGCGGACGCCTTGCGCACTTGCGCAGGTGCGCAAGCGCGCCTTGCGCACTTGCGCACTTGCGCAGACGCGCACGCCACGTGTCGGCACGCGGGCGCCTTGCGCACTTGCGCAAGCGCGCGCGCGCCACGTGTCGGCACGCTGGCGCCTTACGCACTTGCGCTGCGCGCCGGAGAGGCACAGGAGGCTTTTAGCCTAAAAAAATTTCTCAGAAGGGAAATCAGAGAGGAGTTGGACTCCTGAATCTGTTTTTCTTCTTTTTTTGAGGGTTTAGTGAAAGATGTTCTTCTTCTTCCTCCTCTATTAGCTGGATCTTGAAGATCAAGAGATGTGGGATTTCAAAATCTTTTCTTTTTGAGATCTGATGGAAGATCTGAGTTCCCCTTGATGTGTTTTGTGGTGAAAAACTAATTTGTTTTGAAAAAGGAAGAGTAAAACTCTTGATTTAATTCAAAAGAAAGAAAAAGGTTTTGGAACCTTGAAGAAGGAAGAAAGAGCTCAGCTCTGAAACTTTTTTGGAGAGAGAAAAAAAAGGTCTTTGGGATATTTCATTATCCTTGCATTTATAGGCTATACATTTTACACATAGCCCCTTGGGCTTCACAAAATGGCATTTTGCCTATCCCATGGCTCATGTGCCATTTCATTTTTGCACATAAGCCATGGGCTTACAAAAATTTGGCTTTATGCCCATTTTGCATACATTCATGTATAAAAAATTACATGAAAATTATTTATTACATGGTCTATATTTTAGCATGGAGGAGGCTGGCCGCGGGCTCGACTTGGGCATGGGCCCTCTTGACCTGGGCTTGGGGCCACCTGGCTTGGGGTTGACCTTTATTTTGACTCGGTCAACGGGGGTGTAAATTTTTACCCCAACAAAGTGCCCCCCATCAATAAATGCACACCTCACATTTGAGTTGTGTGCATGAAATTGATGGATCTTGAAGCTGAACTTCGAGGTGGAACATCATTCCGGAGGCGAAGCATCATCCTGGGGAGCATGATTCCCGAGGATCGGAGCATCATTCCGATTCGCGGAGCATAATTCCAATGTCAGAGCATCATTCCGAAGCGCGGAGCATAATTCCAGTTTGCGGAGAATAATTCCAAGGATCGGAGCATCATTCCGATGAGCGGAGCATGATTCCAGGGGATCGAAGCATCATTCTGAAGGGCGGAGCATGATTCCAGGGATCAGAGCATCATTCCGATTTGCGGAGCATAATTCCAGGGATCGGAGCATCATTCCGATGATCGGAGCATGATTCCAAGGGATCGGAGCATCATTCCGATGATCGGAGCATGATTCCAGGGATCGGAGCATCGTTCCGAAGCGCGGAGCATGATTCCAGAGTTCGGAGCATCTTTCCGAAGAGCGGAGCATAATTCCAGGATTCAGAGCATCATTCCGAAGGGCGGAGCATAATTCCAGAGTTCGGAGCATCTTTCCGAAGAGCGGAGCATAATTCCAAGGATCGGAGCATCATTCCGATGATCGGCAGACATTCTGACCGAAGCATGATTTCGATGCAGAGGTAGATTCCTAGGCGAAGTATAATTCCGACAAGGGAGGCAAATATTCCGAGGCGAAGCATTGATTTCGACACGGGGTATATTTTGAGACGGAGCATGATTCCGGCGCAGAGCTTGTTGGCTGACTTGATTCCGAGGCGAAGCATAATTTCGACAGGGAAGGAAGGTATACCGAGGCGAAGCATCATTTCGACACGGGGTGCACATTCTGAGACAAAGCTTGATTCCGACGCAGAGCTGGTTGGTTGATTTGATTCCGAGGCGGAGCATAATTCCGGCAAGGAAGGTAGATATCCCGAGGCGAATTACGATTTCGACGTGGGGTACACTCTGAGACGAAGTATGGTTCCGACGCAGAGCTGGTTGGTTGATTTGATTCCGAGACGGAGCATAATTCCGGCAGGGAAGGTAGATATCCCGAGGCGAAGCATGATTTTGACACGGGGTGAATTCTGGGACGGAGCATGATTCCGCCGTAGAGGTTGTTGGTTTGATTTGATTTGGGTTGACATTAGCATCGCTACACTGGAATACGGTACCAGGAGCGAATCATCATTTGTCATGAGAGGATTTGGGAATTGTTTTTTTTTTTGTTTGGCATCAGCATCGCTATACTGGAATATGGTACCAGGAGCGAATCATCATTTGCGTTTGCTTATTAGGAAATGATGGCTTAGGGGACAGGTTTTAGGTCCCTATCGCCTAAGACTTTTCAATTTTGTGAGCCGTGAGGGTCTCACAAAGCATTTTCTCCCTACGGGTCGTAAGGATCCCGTAAGTGTATTTTCTCCTTGGGAGTCGTGGGGACTCCCAAGTGTGTTGCTCCTTTATGAGTCGTAAGGATCTCACGCGGGAATTTTCTCCTCACAAAGTTGAGAGGACCTTGTGAGTGCATTTCATTTCTTTCTCACGAGTTTGCGCCCTTTCGGGTTTTCACAAACTCACCGGCAGTCCTGCTATTTTTACTCACGGAGCCCTTTCGGGTTTTCATCCGTGCCCATCTTGCTTGTGGACATACCCTTTTTTTTATTTTATTATATATTTTTTGGAGAGATTGGGATTGTTTTACGCCCGTGGATTGTATACGGTTTTGCAGGATGTATGATCCAGACCGTAGGGCCATACAAATTTCGGGACTTTGTTGGCGTCTGCATCGCTGCACTGGAATATGGTACCAGGAGCGACTCATCATTCGCCATTGGGGTATGGGATTTGGAATTTGGTTGGCGTCTGCATCGCTGCACTGGAATATGGTACCAGGAGCGACTCATCATTCGCCACGTGGGGTATGGTATTGGAATTTGGTTGGCGTCTGCATCGCTGCACTGGAATATGGTACCAGGAGCGACTCATCATTCGCCATTGGGGCATGGGATTTGGAATTTGGTTGGCGTCTGCATCGCTGCACTGGAATATGGTACCAGGAGTGACTCATCATTCGCCACGTGGGGTATGGTATTGGAATTTGGTTGGCGTCTGCATCGCTGCACTGGAATATGGTACCAGGAGCGACTCATCATTCGCCACTTGGGGATTGGGGAGCGATGGCTTAGGAGACAGGTTTGGATCCCTCTCACCTAAGGCTTTTCAATTTTATGGGCCGTGAGGGTCCCATAAAAGCATTTTCTCCCTACGAGTCGTGAGGATCCCGCAGGTGAATTTTCTCCTTAAGAGTCGTGAGGACTCCTAAGTGTGTTTTTCCTTCGTGAGTCGTAAGGATCCCACGAAGGTTTGTTCTCCTCATGCATCGTAAGGACACATGAGTGGGTCTTTCCAATGAAGCATAATTCCAAAGGCGGAGACCAGCCGCGTAACTGGTGGTGCGGTGGGGCATGGGTATGCTGAGAATTATTTGAGCCCGTAGATTGTATACGGTAATCAATTTGGGGACTGGCCGTAGGGCCGAAAGAATTTTGGGAAATTGGATTTTTGTTTGGCGTCTGCATCGCTGCACTGGAATATGGTACCAGGAGCGACTCATCATTCGCCGCTTTTTTTTGTTTTTGCTGTTTTTTTTTTTTTGCTTTTTTTTTGTTTTACCGCGATTGCTCCATCATTTCAGCTTTTCTTATCGCGAAGGTCGCGATTGCCCTATCATTTCGGCTATTTATTCACGGTTGCCCCATCATTTCGGCTTTTCTTTATTTTCCTTTTATTTACACATTTTTTTTTATTTACATATTTCTTTTTACATTCCCAGTTTAACGACTTAGAGGTCGACTGTTCCAATTTAATGACGTGGTGGTCGATTGTTTTCGGAGAAAGGCAGATGTCTGAGAGAATCGGTTTCACGAAGAACTTCGGTCTCCGTTTGTATGAAATTGGCGGTTGCAACTTGACTGTTTGTTAACACGCCCTTGGACAGTTCTATCTCCCCTGCCTTGTATTGCTTTTCGACCCAATCTTTGAAGACGAAGCAGTCCTCAATGGCATGACCTATCACTCTGTGATAGGGGCAGTATTTGGGGTCGTCGGTCCTATTCGCTTCCTGCGGTCTTTTTGACTCTGGCAGTTGTAGACCGTTCTTCAGGGCGTCTTTGAATATTTTACGGATTTTGTCCCTTCTGAAGGAATAGACCTTATCCAGCTTCTCTTTCAGTGGAGATTCTCCTCCCTCTCCGAACATTGGCTTCCGAGGCTGGTTGGCGCTAGGTCCGCTCATCCCTTGCTTATTTCGGTTAGCCGAAGTGTTGAAAGATTCAGAATCATCGGAGTTTCCGCCTTTGCGATTATCGTCCTTCCGGTTTCTCCAGGACTTATTGTTATTTTGAGAATCCGAGGAGGACTCCTGTTTTGAGCGCTCAAGCATCTGGACTTTCCTGGTCAGCTCTTGGAATGTTTTGAGACCCGCGGTGCATAAAAACGGGGTCATCCAATTGTTGAGATTTCCGACGAGGAGACTGACAGATTGGTCCTGCTCTATCGGCGGTTCGCATTTGACGGAGAGATTGCGCCATTGGGTTATAAAATCCGTGCTGCTTTCGTTGTTCTTGGGCTTGGTCCTTACGAGCTCGGCAATGGTGATCTTATCGCTGACGCTCATGAATCTTTGTCGGAATAAAGATTCCATTTGGACAAAAGTTGTGACGGAGCCATCCGGTATGCTCGCGTACCAGTCAAAAGCAACATCGGTCAAGCTATTAACGAACTGGCGGAGGAGAAGCGCATCATTGCCCCCAGTATTCCCGCATGAGGCTTTGAAGTGGGCGATATGCTGATTCGCATTTCCCGTCCCATCGAATCTTCCGAATTTGGGGATGACATAGCCGTTAGGAAATTCTACCAGATCATACTGAGCAGGATATGGTCTCCCACTACTGCTGATATCTTTTTGCGCTTCGGCTTCGGCCACCAATGTTTTGACTTTGCTGGCAACCAAATCCATGATTTGATCTTGAGTTAGCGGGCTACTGTCATCGGTAGCCAAGACATTTCCCGAGATAGGATGCGACTGGTTTTCATGTAGTTCGCCCACTTTTGGATTTAAGGGAATAGGCGTCGGCTGCTTTGGGACACCATTTCCCGGTTCACGAGCAAAGCCTTCCGCTTGATTGGGAGGCTGAGAGGCAAGTTGGGTCGTAAGCCGTAAGACGACATTTGTCAAGTCGTCAATCTTTGAGTAGAGCCTGGCCATCTCCTTGTCTTTGCTTCTAAGCTGCTTTCGGAGCTCTTGGAGAAGTTGTTGCTCTGCGGTCTTAGGACGGAAAGTTGGCTCATCTTCGCTTTCCGAGCCCGACTCCTCATGGACTGAAGGGTCTTTCCGCCTATCATCCTCATCAAGAGGGTTTTCATCACCCAGCAGAGGCGGCTGTTCTTGGGAAGCGGCCACTACATTCAAGCCAGATTGGGTTTGAGATGTGGTAGCCCCGTCCTTGCTCTTGCTGCGCGTGCCCACCGTGTAGACAGTGTGGACCACATACCCAGCCATTTCCTCATCTTCGGCGGGGTAACCCTATTCTTCGAACCTCATGAGGTTCAGCCTGGCAGGAGCCCTAGCCCTTTTGTTGGCTCTATATATGAGCCTTTTCTCCCTTAGCTTCTCGATTTTGAAGGCTTGGCGGGCATCCACTATCCGGGGAGCCATTGTGAGTTGATCAGAGGGGAGCTTAGAGAAGACACCTGATCGAGCAGTGGTCAAGGGCACCGCTGGAGCTTGCTCGGGACGCGTTGTAGCTTTGTTGGTGTTGATGGCCTTGCCCCCAGCTAGAGCCAAGGAAATTCGTTCAGACACCGACTTGCGTTTGGGTTGGGGCGCCCTTGAGATCACCAAATTTGGTCTCCTGCCTTTCGAGACCGGTTTGTCTGTCACCGGGGGTTGAGGAGCTGGGATGACGCCAACTGGCATGAACATAATAGAGCCAAATGGTAGCAGCGGCTCCTCCCATTGTCGCCCGAGACTGGCCGGAAGGACCGTCCTAGAGTCTATCCTCATCGTGTAGGAGACGGGAGCTGAGTTCATCATCGAAGACATCGTCGGAAGGTGATTGCTTGGAAATCTGCATGAAAAAAACATTACTTTTAGTATAAATATAGGTATGTATATTGATTGAGTTCGCATGAACGCTTAACCCGAAATATGGGAGGAGAGATTGGTCCCACCGGGCGTGCCAGAGTCTGTAGGGTGTTTTTCGTCACCCCAGTGAGATGGGAATACGCGAGCGCTTGTCAGGCGTACTACAGATTCCCCCTGCCTAGGGTAGGCCGGGATTTAATGATTGTGGGGATCCGAATCTCCGGCAGCCGCGGACTAAGCTGCCGTTAATTACCCATCGCCTTTGGGGCGAGGGAATCTCCGATTAACGGGTTAGACTGGTCATGCGAACTCAATGCGCAGTGTGCGTGTGTTTTGAAAGGGGGTTTTGGATATATCGGGAGCCACGCAGAGTTTTTACGGGGGTCCCGCTACCCGGATAGCGGGCTGGGGGTCAAGGGGGCTAGCAGCCCCCTTGCGGGGTTCGGGGCAGCGCCCCGGCCCGAAAATTTTTTGGAGGGGGAGAATGTGGCGGAGTATGTATATGTGTGAATTTGTATACATATGTATGTGTATATGTATGTACATAAAAAGAGAGGGAAAAGGCATCCAAGGGATGCGCGCGCGCCACGTGTCGGCACGCGGGCGCCTTGCGCACTTGCGCAGGTGCGCAAGCACGCGCGCCACGTGTCGACGCGCGGGCGCCTTGCGCACTTGCGCAGTTGCGCAAGCGCGCGCGCCACGTGTCGGCGCGCGGGCGCCTTGCGCAGGTGCGCAAGCGCGCGCGCCACGTGTCGGCGCGCGGACGCCTTGCGCACTTGCGCAGGTGCGCAAGCGCGCACGCCACGTGTCGGCACGCGGGCGCCTTGCGCACTTGCGCAAGCGCGCAGGTGCGCAAGCGCGCGCGCGCCACGTGTCGGCACGCTGGCGCCTTGCGCACTTGCGCTGCGCGCCGGAGAGGCACAGGAGGCTTTTAGCCTAAAAAAATTTCTCAGAAGGGAAATCAGAGAGGAGTTGGACTCCTGAATGTGTTTTTCTTCTTTTTTTGAGGGTTTAGTGAAAGATGTTCTTCTTCTTCCTCCTCTGTTAGCTGGATCTTGAAGATCAAGAGATGTGGGATTTCAAAATCTTTTCTTTTTGAGATCTGATGGAAGATCTGAGTTCCCCTTGATGGGTTTTGTGGTGAAAAACTAATTTGTTTTGAAAAAGGAAGAGTAAAACTCTTGATTTAATTCAAAACAAAGAAGAAGGTTTTGGAACCTTGAAGAAGGAAGAAAGAGCTCAACTCTGAAACTTTTTTGGAGAGAGAAAAAAAAAGGTCTTTGGGATATTTCATTATCCTTGCATTTATAGGCTATACATTTTACACATAGCCCCTTGGGCTTCACAAAATGGCATTTTGCCTATCCCATGGCTCATGTGCCATTTCATTTTTGCACATAAGCCATGGGCTTACAAAAATTTGGCTTTATGCCCATTTTGCATACATTCATGTATAAAAAATTACATGAAAATTATTTATTACATGATCTATATTTTAGCATGGAGGAGGCTGGCCGCGGGCTCGACTTGGGCATGGGCCCGCTTGACCTGGGCTTGGGCCCACCTGGCTTGCGGTTGACCTTGATTTTGACTCGGTCAACGGGGGTGTAAATTTTTACCCCAACAACAATCTCCCACTTGCACTAGGGCCAGCTGCTGTAGTATCGCATACCGAGCATCCCGAAGAGTCTCTCAAACTGTATCTGGGGAATGGCCTTCGTGAGTGGATCCGCCGTGTTGTTCTTCGTGTCAACCCTCCTGACCTCGATCTCCCGGCGATCAACTATCTCCCGGATCAGGTGATACCGCCTCAGAATATGCCTGGATCGCTGATGGGACCTGGGTTCCTTGGCCAAAGCCACCGCTCCATTGTTATCGCAATATAAAGGTATTGGACGCTCAATGGATGGAACCACTCCAAGTTCAGTAATGAACTTCTTGATCCAGACAGCCTCTTTGGCAGCATCGTTGGCAGCGATGTATTCAGCCTCCATTGTCGAGTCTGCCACGGTTTCCTGCTTGGAACTCTTCCAGCTAACCGCCCCTCCGTAAAGGGTAAAGACAAAGCCCGACTGCGACTTAGAGTCGTCCTTATCACTCTGGAAGCTCGAATTGGTAAAGGACTCCACTTGGAGCTCTCCGTTACCATACACCAAGAACATATCTCTAGTCCTTCGTAAGTACTTAAGAATGCTCTTCACAGCTGTCCAGTGACTCTCTCCTGGATCAGCTTGATACCTGCTCACTATACTTAGTGAGTATGCTACATCGGGTCTGGTACATAGCATCGCATACATGATAGAGCCCACTGCCGAAGCATAGGGTATCCCTTGCATGCGAGCTCTCTCCAAATCAGTCTTGGGAGACATCTCTTTGGAGTGAGTGACTCCAGAGATCGTGGGCAAGTTCCTACGCTTGGACTCTTCCATACTAAACCTCTTTAGTATGGTTTCAATGTACCTGGATTGGGACAATCCCAAAATCCGTTTGGATCTATCTCTATAGATCCTAATTCCCAATATGCAGGAGGCATCACCAAGATCTTTCATTGAGAATCTTTGTGATAAGAAGAGCTTGACTGATTGCAGCATAGGAATATCATTTCCTATCAAGAGTATGTCGTCCACGTACAATACGAGGAAGACAACCTTACTCTCTGCCACCTTCTTGTAGATACAAGGTTCATCTGGATTTTTGACGAAATCAAACTCTTTGATAACGACGTCAAAGCAGATGTTCTAACTCCGCGATGCTTGCTTTAATCCATAAATGGATTTAAGCAGCTTGCACACCTTCCCGCTGCTCCCACTGTCTACGAAGCCCTCTGGCTGAGTCATGTACACGCACTCTTCTAAATCACCATTCAGAAAGGCGGTCTTAACATCCATTTGCCAGATTTCGTAATCATGATAAGCAGCGATGGCAAGCATGATCCGGATGGATTTAAGCATAGCCACTGGAGAAAAGGTCTCGTCATAGTCCACACCTGGTCTTTGACGAAAACCCTTTGCTACAAGTCTAGCTTTGAAAATCTCCACTTTCCCATCTACACCAAGTTTCTTGTTGAAGATCCACTTGCTCCCAATGGGTTTTACCCCTTCAGGAGCAACGTCCAAAGTCCATACTTTGTTGGTGTACATGGATTCCATCTCGGACCGCATAGCATCCAGCCATTTCACTGAGTCCCCACTCGTGATGGCCTGCTCGAAGCTAGTTGGGTCATCATCCTCCATGATGCAATCCTCGCTCCCACCGTCCATGAGAAAACCGTAGTATCTCTCAGGTTACCGAGGAACCCTACTAGATCGGCGGAGTGGCTGGGGTTCATCGGGAACTACGGAATCCTCTGGTTCCACCAGATCTTCTGTTGTAGCTTCTGCAGCTGGAACTTCTTCCAGTTCTACCTCATGACCACTAATCTCTTTTTCAAGAAATTCCTTTTCTAAAAAGGTGGCATGCCGAGAAACAAACACTCTTTGTTCCTCAGGGTGGTAGAAGATATACCCTTGAGAATTCTTGGGATATCCTACAAATTTGCATGGAACAGACCGTGCCTCGAGTTTGTCCGGATTTTGTCGTTTGACATAGGCAGGACAACCCCATATCTTAACATAGTTAAGACATGGTCTCTTCCCTTTCCATATCTCATATGGAGTGGTAGGCACAGATTTGGTGGGGACCATATTCAATAGATGTATGGCTGTCTCAAGCGCATACCCCCAGAAGGAAATAGGTAACTCAGCTGTGCTCATCATAGAGCGCACCATATCTAATTGAGTGCGGTTTCTCCGTTCTGATACACCGTTGTGCTGTGGTGTATATGGAGGAGTCAGCTGAGAGAGAATTCCATTCTCTTTTAGGAAGTCCAGGAATTCATTGCTCAAGTATTCACCTCCTCGATCAGATCGAAGGATTTTAATACTTTTTCCGGTTTGGTTCTCGACTTCTTGTTTATATTCTCTAAATTTCTCAAAAGCTTCAGACTTGTGTCTTATCAAGTACACATGTCCGTATCTTGAGAGATCGTCAGTGAATGTAATGAAGTACGAAGAACCATCCCTGGCATGTGTAGACATGGGACCACATACATCACTATGTATTAGTCCCAAGAGTTCGGTAACTCTTTCTCCGTGTCCCGTAAACGGAGTTTTGGTCATCTTGCCTTTGAGACATGACTGGCAAATGTCATAAGATGAAAATTCGAAAAGTTTCAAATATCCATCCTTATGCAACTTAGCCAGTCGTGTCACATTGATGTGACCCAGTCTACAATGCCACAAGTAGGATTCGTTCAGTTCTGAACTCTTCCTCTTGTGTGTATTTGTTATGCTTAGAACTGTTGATTGATTTAGAACATAAATGCCATTGCACAACGTGCCTGATCCAACCAACTTTTGGTTACGGAAAATGTTCATAACATTATCCTGTAATACAAAATTATATCCCTCTTTACTTAATACAGAAACCGATATAATGTTGCATATCAGGTTCGGCATGTAATAGCATTCGTTCAGAACCAATGTATTACCAGTTGGTAATACAAGGTGATATTCCCCGACAGTCTTAGCTGCAACAATTGCGCCATTTCCGACTCTAATGTCTTTATCACCTTCTCCAAGTTCTCTACCTTTCCTGAGCCCATGTAACTGATTACATATATGGGATCCTGACCCGGTATCTAATACCCAGGACGTAGAGCAAATGGAGAAACAGTTCTCAGTAACGAACACACCCGAAGAAAATGCATCAACATGTACTTTCTTCATTCGGGTGGCACGGGAATCCTGGCATTCCCCTATATCCTGTTCATTCTTATAACTCTTATAAGAAAGAACGGAACCAACGTTCCCCAGCACAGTATAACATGCGGGTTCGGTCAATACATCCATATTATTATCTTCATTAGGGCATGAAATGGTCGCTACCTGGAGAGAGAGAGAAGAAAACACTTTAGCGTATGCTCGTGCAAGATCAGATTGGTTATTATCTTATCTAATCAGGATGGCTCCCACTGCTTTTTATCAAATCTTCCTCCAAACCCTAAAAGGAAAGACTAGCCGGGATTAATTACACACTACAAGTTCGCCAATCTTTCAGCCAGGCCAGTGTCGGTACTTTGAGGGAGGTCCCCCGTGCTTTCGCACGAACCTAATTAATGTAAACCTCGTTTTCCCAGAGGCGTAACCCCGTTGACACCTTTCTAGACACCTACTTGATCAGCTAATTGCAATGTGTAAAACTCTCCCAGGAGTAACTCTTACTCGCAGTGGGTATCGGGATCCAACTATCTCATAGAAGGTATGCAATCTCATTGCAAATTTCAACACTTGAAATTCCCGATAATACTTTTGCCCTTAGCGTGCTATGACCTTGACGAAAGCCAACAAACCACAGCCCGCTAGTCAAGTTCAACCCGTACATTTCTTGACTGAATTAAACCCACCCGCACGACCCTTGACGAAAGCCAACAAAGCCGTACGACTACCCTAATCCAGTCGCATCATATGCAGCAGACAAACAACACATAGCTACCGCACACTGCACCTTGACGAAAGCCAACAAATGTAGCACGAATACTATATGTAACTTATCTGAAATGACGGAGGGCTACGCAGGTTTTTCTGAAAACCATGAGCGTAATGAACTTGATATCGTTGTAGAGTCAAATGAAGTTTTGAAATGGAGTGATTTTGAGGCTTTTCTAGTTTTGCTAAAGGAGTCACTCCCGGTGAAGGGATCTCGGTCCTTTCCTCGTCGAATGAGGTGCGGGATATATCATATATATCGCTGTGCAAAGCAAAAACTCTTAAAAGCAGTCAAAAACCAAACCGAGTGTGTAGCATCTGCCAGTTATTGCTAAAGGAGTCACTCCCGGTGAAGGGATCTCGGTCCTTTCCTTATCGAATAAGGTGCGGGATATATCATATATATCGCTGTGCAAAGCAAGAACTGTAGCTACCTGTTTTATTTAAAATTTGATTCTACAACATCTTAGGTTTCTTTCCATTCATTAATCTCATTAATGAAGTCCCATCATTTAAATACCTAAACATCACAGATAGATATGACGTACACTTATGCCATCCGCATTCGCCTCGATGTCCCCTCGTGCACCGTTAGGTTAGGTAACTAACGACAGAGCAGGGCAGGGCTAGCGCGGGTGTAAAACATAAGTAACGTCTATATAATATATCGTATATACTATATACTATATCCATCACAGATATCGCAGCAGAATAAACATATGAAATATTGGATATACTAGGACGTCCGTGTTTTCAATACGAGCCAGTATAAAACACGGATTCCACGGTCGTGATGAATAGCCAATCCCACACCCCTAGACCCCTACGAGAGCGGCAAGAAACCCTGCCAATTCTAGGGTTAGGAGACCCAGACTCGACTCCTCGAGTTGGTCTCCCACTGGACCCCAGAACCCGGTTACTTGTGCTCCCCTCCTTGGGTCTATCCTAATGCGGAAAAGTAAATAATATACAAAGGGTGACAACTTCCGCTACCTGGAAGTGCCCCAAATAAAAGAATATTACATACAAGTTTTTACATGAATGAAAATGAAAAACACTCATCTCACATAAAAAAAAAACCCGGCTATTCGAACACGACGATCCAATATAACATATCCAGCAACACATAACATCACATGTCATCAACGTAAGTAAATATGTCCATCCCAATTGTCGTTGACATATAGCAACGAAACCGGCGATATCACATATTACACTTACGGTCACAGAAAAAAAGTGTAAAACTACAACAATTGGAGTCCGCAATTTCTTTAGACATCGCATGCCTAATCAAATGAAATACTTAGACATCACATGCCTAACAGTTATGAACCCCGCATTTCAGTCTCATTATCGAAAACTCTTTTCAATATCAAGTGAAACTAAACTGCTAGATTTATAACATTCATTCAGTTATCACATAACTGTTTGTGAATTCCAATTATTGTATCCCATTCCGGATAAATAGAAAATATCAAACTTTCCGATCGAACATTCGAACACCCAAGTTTTCCCGATACAGTCCAACACATGAAATAAGTCTAACAACATTCAGTTCGTGCCTCAGTACCAACGGTCCAGCCGTAGAAGGGTCAAGCCAACGCCTCACATGTGGCACGCCGTACTGCCCCAAACCCGAAGGTTCAAAGGGCAGTTCAAGACGGTCACATAATCGAGTTAAGGTTTGTTGTCTTCTAGAGGGTCCATCGCGTTACTTGCACTACTTAGAACGTCGTTAAACTACGGAAAAATCCAACACTTGGAAATTTCCCGACAGGGGAAAAATTGGGTATTTGTATCCGGTCGAACTTTTTAACATATTCTCAAAATTATCCGGAAATACACAAAGACGAAATTTGATAATCCGATCGAAACACCGAAGCTCTAAAACACCCCAGAAAATTAAACTCTGGAATAATTATTAAAAATACCCATAAAACTCAGCTGCAGAAACTATGAATTACTGTGCAGAGGAGGAGGGATGACGTCATCAGTAGGCCGCGGAACCGCCGCAAAAGCCATGCTTCTGCCGCGGTTCCGCCGTACAATGTACTGTTCATTGGAAAAAAATTGCATCGTAATTCTTAGAATTCCCTGCTGAATTTTTTAAGCATTTTTAATATTGAAAAATCCCAGATTTTAGAAAATGTACAGAGAGCATGTTTGGTTTAGGGTTTCGGGTTCGTTCGGGCTTCAAATTGCGTCTAGACTTCGCTTAAGGCTCTAGCTAGGCTCTGATACCAGTGAAAGGTTCCTAGGCACCCTATAGAGGTCTCACAAGGCATCGAACATGCCAATATAAAAATTTATGGGTGCCGAGAGACCCTAATACGGATCTTAGACTAGAATTCTAGGCGAAAAGATAATCTAGTTAACTACTTAACTAAAAGTTAGATGCTACAACCTTTGTAGATCCGGATATCCACTTCCTTGGCTCCACGTGGGCCTCCTCTCGTTGTCCGTCTCGAATCCCGAACTCAAACGTCGGCTTCATCGGAGAATTGGGCGGACTAGGTCGTCGGCTTCCTGCCGAAGATGATCTACGTCGAGGCATCGCAAGTTCAAGCTCCAACTTCACCAAGTTGTGAAACTTGTGAAGAAAACACCCAAAACAACTTGGCAAGAGGTAGAGGGTGAAGAAATAGGAGGTGGGTTCACTTTAGAATTGGATTTCTCTTACTTTAGCTCAAGTTGCCATTGATGGACCTTAAGCTTTTCTTGAAGAAGAAGATGATCAAGAAGAAAAAGAATATGATAAGTTATTTTTAAAAATGAAACTAATATCAATACTTATCATATCTTGACCATGGTCAAGTGTAGAGATTAAACTATGGTTAGTAGGAATGATTAGGGTTAAGGATGAGATAAGAATGGTTGACTTAATCAAAGCTTCAAGAAGCTTCAACATAAAGACAAAATAAGCCACCATCCTTACTAATATCCAAAATGAATAAATAAATAAATAAATAAATAAGTGAATAAACAAAACCCTAACCATTCATATAACCATGGTCTAATCTTTACACAAACCCAAGTGAGCAAGTATCATCAAACATGATACAAACTAGTGTACAAAAGTATATCACATATACAATGTGCACATCAAGTGAGAAAATCCATTTAAAGTGAACCAATACTAGTTAATGTAAAGTAATATATCAAATATATAATAATACATTAAATCATTAAATCAACATTTGATTCAATGATCCGGTCATGTCGCACATAACCGACTAGTATCCAATGTATCGATTTATCGAATCAATGATTCGATAACTAGGTCATATCGAATATAACCAATCGAAACATTTATCGCGAGAATGAAATGCGGTATCACATACGCGCATTATTCTCGGTCCCGCACATATCTCATATGCGCTCCTATTTCGTTTCGCTTGAGCCAGGAAACCTCTGTGTAGGACTATAAAGACTCGTCAATACGCCGGTAGCAGATGATGATCATATCAAGCACCCACAAGCCGCAAGCGGTCTGCTAAACGTAACGGCCATCCGGGTATTGAGCAATCAGAAGATCGACGAGCTAGCCCGCTCACACTCCTGTGAATCCAGCCAGTAACACTTACCATACAGTCCGGTCTGTTCGTCTGATATGTCGCATATCCAGTCTAGGGGTGGTAAACGTCAGACCCCAATAACCGATAAGTCGTGCCGATGTGAGGCTCATAACGGGTCGAGAAACTACTGGTAACACTTACCAGCAAATCTCTGATCAGCCCTGGCCAGGGACTTCCCTGTTACGGCCAATCAAGCACAGCGCAACATCAACTCCCAATACCGGGAGAGCCGAAACCCATCCTATCGCTCATTGCCTCCATGTGACTCGGGACTGTACCCAAAGACCACCGTTTTGCACGCCCTCATGGACGTGGTAAGGTGGAGATCAAAGCACAGTGGGAATCACACAAGACTCTATGACGATCTCGGGTCTACAGACTAACCTGTACAAGTGTCACCTGAGAACTGCCATCTGACGTGAGGTATAATACCATCTGGGAGTTCTTGGCGAGTCCGTCCAGTGTACCCAGTCTCCACTGAGCACCCGTATACCATCTCTGATGTCAAACACCAATGGATATGGGATCATCCATCGCCCATCACATGGGTCGAGAAGCGTATACGCTAGTCTACACTGGTATATCGATGCCCCGTCTCGATACACCCACGACTAGGGATCTTGAAGGATGTACTTATGGACTGCCATGTCCCCACTAGTATGATCTGCATCATAGTCCAGGTAGTCAAGTACACATCCTAAGGGCTTTACCAACATGTAACCATAAGACAGTTTAAAGAGACTAGTGTACATGTTAAGATAAAGAGTAACCAGATAGCATACTATCATATCGAGCAAGAAAGTCATCTCTATATATGTCCAAGCATCCAATATAATATACATCATCTGTACAATACTGGCCTCTAGGGCATACATACAACTAACAGAAACTTGTGAAGAAAACACCCTATACTACATGGCAAGTGGTAGAGGATGAAGAAATAGGAAGTGGGTTCACTTTGGATTTGGATTTCTCACTTGGAATGATCACTTGGAAATTTTCTGGAAGGCTTTCTTCTTCACTTGAAGAAGATGAAGAAGAAAATGGAAAAAGAATTATCACAAAAAGAAAATTCAGGTGATATCTATCATATTGCAACCATGGGTGAGATAAACTCATGTAGAGAATAAACTATGGTTTAGGCATATGGTTAGGTTAAGCAAAAGAAACAAAATGGTTGAACTTTTCAAAGCTTCATGAAGCTTCAAAGAAAATCCAAAGTTAGCCACCATTTTATTTCTTGCTAAAATGAATAAATAAATAAATGAATAAATAAATTAAAACCCTAACCATTTACCTAAATATGGTTCCAAGCATACACACACCCAAGTTTGCATGTATCATCAAACATGATACAATCTAGTGCACAAAAATATATCACATATACTACTTGTGCACATCAAGTGAGAAAATCCATATTAAGTGAACAAATACTAGTTAATGTAAAGTAATATATCAAATATATAATTATACATTAAATCATTAAATCAACACTTGATTTAATGATCCGGTCATATAGCATATAACCGACTAATATCAAGTGTATCAATGTATCGAATCAACACTTGATTCGGTAACCCGGCTATATCACATATAACCGACCTGATGATACAAATCGCGAGAATGGAATACAGTATCACATACTGGTATTATTCTCGGTCCCGCACATATCTCATATGTGCTCCTATTTCGTTTCGCTTGAGCCAGGAAACCTCTGTATAGGACTCTAAAGACTCATCAATACGCCGGCAGCAGGTGATGATCATATCAAACACCCACAAGCCGCAAGCGGTCTGCTAAACGTAACGGCCACCCGGGTATTGAGCGACCAGAAGATCAACGAGCAAGCCCGCTCACACTCCTGTGAATCCAACCAGCAACACTTACCGTACAGTCCGGTCTGTTCGTATGATATGTCGCATATCTCGCCTAGGGGTGGTAAACGTCAGACCCCAGTAGCTCGATAAGTCATGCCGATATAAGGTCCATAACTTAGCGTGAAACTACTGATAGCTCTTACCAGTATATCACTGCAACCCTGGCCAGGGATTTCCAGTTATGGCCAGTCGAGCATAGCGCAACATCAACCCCCAATATCGGGATAGACGAATCCCCTCCTATCGCTCATTGCCTCCATGTGAATCGGGACTGTACCCAAAAACCACCTGTTTGCATGACTCAGTAGAGCCGTGGTAGGGTGGAAATCAAAGCACAGTGGGAGACATACAAGACTCTATGACGATCTCGGGTCAACAGACTAAGTTGTACCAGTGTCACCAGAGAACTGCCATCTGACGTGAGGTATAATACCATCTGGGAGTTCTCGGCGAGTCCGTTCAGTGTACCCAGTCACCACTGAGCACCCGCATACCATCTCTTCTGATGTCAAACACCAATGGATATGGGATCATCCATCGCCCATCATATGGGTCGAGAGGATATAGGCTAGTCTACTCTGGAATATCGATGCCCCGTCTCGATATTCCCACGACTAGGAACATTGAAGGATGTACTCATGGACCACCCAGGCCCTACTAGTATGATCTACATCATATTCCTGGAAGTCGAGTACACATCCTAAGGGCTTTATCAACATGTAACAGAGAGACAGAAAGTATACATGTTAAGATAAAGAGCAACTAGATAGCGTACTATTATGTCGAGCAAGAAAGTCCTACCTATATATGTCCCAGCATCCACTACAATATACATCCTATGTACAGTAATGGCCTCTAGGGCATACATATAACTAACAATCTCCCACTTGCACTAGGGCCATCTGTAGCAGTGGTTGCAGTATCACATACTCAACCATCCCATATAAGTCTCTCTATGGGAAAAAGCCTTTGTGAGTGGATCCGCCGTGTTGTCCTCTAAGTCTACTCTCCTAACCTCGATCACCCTGGAGATCAACTATCTCCATGATCAGGTGATGCTGCCTTAGAATATGTCTAGGTCACTGATGGGACCAGGGTTCATGGGCAAAAGCCACACTTCCATTGTCACACAATGGTAGGAACCTAGTTCATCTCTTGAACCAATATACACCCAAACTGCCTCTTTGGTAGTATCTTTAATAGCGATGTTACCAGCCTTTATCATCTAGTTTGCCACGGTATCTAGCTTGGAACTCTTCCAACATACCGTCCCTTCACTGAGGGTAAAGACAATGCCTGCGACTGACATTCAGTCGTCCTTATCACCCTGGAACCTTTCCAGTGATTCTCTCCAGGATCGATTGATACAATCTTACTACAGCTAGTGAGAATCCTAACATCCATTTAGATCTATCTCATAGACCCAAATCCCAGGATTTAAGAGGTATCACCTTTATCCTATTGGAGAATCCTTATGATAAGCGGAGATTGACCGAGCGTAGCATAGGAAACTCCTTTCCTATCAAGAGTATATCATCCACATACTCTACGAGGATCATCACCATACTCCATACTACTTTTTTGTACATACAAGGTTCATCTACCATTTTGATGAAGTCAAACTCTTTGACTACCACATCAAAACAGATGTTCTAACTCCGCGATGCCTGCTTTATTCTGTAAAGCAACTTGCACATGTTTCCGCTGCTCCCACTGTTTACGAAGCCCTCTGGCTGTGTACTTATAGACGTTCTCATCTAAATCATTATTTAGAGAAGCAGTCATGGCACCCAACCACCAGATATCGTAGTCATGGTATGTAGCAATGGCAAGTAGGATCTGGATGGACTTAAGCATAGTCCCTGGAAAAGGTTTCATCATTATCCACGCCTGGTTGAAGACGAAAACCTTTAACAAGTCTATTTTTGAAAGTCTCAACTTTTCCATCTACACCAAGTAATCTTCTCAAGATATACTTGCTCCTGATGGGGATTTAACCCTTCAGATATAGCAACCAAAGTCCATACTTTGTTGGTGTACATGGATTCCATTTCTAATCGCTAAGCATCCAGCCATTCTTACAGAGTCCCTACTCTCGATGGCCTGCTCGAAACTAGTTGGGTCATCATCTTATGATGCATTCCTCGCTCCCACTGTCATCGAGAAACCGAAGTATCTCTCAGGCGGATGAGAAACCCTACCAGATCGGCGGAGAGGCTGAGGTTCGTCGGGAACTATTGAATCCTTTGGTTCTGTCAAATCATCAGCTGCAGTTTTGTATAGCTGGAACCTTTCCAGTTCTAGAGAACTGACCTTGCCTCGATCTTGTCCGGATTTTGCTTTTGACATAGGCCGGACAACCCCAAATCTTAATTTACTTAAGAGATAGGCTATTCCCATACCATATCTTATATGGAGTGGTAGGCACTGATTTGATTCGAACCCAATTCAATAGGTATGCAGCTTCTTAAGTGCACAACCCCAAAAGGAAATAGGTAACTCAGTAATACTCATCATAGAGCACACCATATCTAATACGGTGCGATTGCTCCGCCCTGATACACCGTTGTGCTGTGGTGTATTCAGAGGAGTAATACTGAGAGAGAATCTCATTTTCCTTTAGAATAGTCCAAGAATTCCATGCACAAGTATTCTCCTCCCTGATCTTATCATAGGACATAATACTTATACCCGTATTTTGGTTCTCTACTTCTAACTTATATTCTGTGAATACCTCAAAAGCTTCGGACTTATGTTTCAACAGGAACATATGACTGAATCTTGAGAGATTATCAGAGAATATAATGAAGTACAAAGAACCGGTCCTGGCATGTGTAGACATGGGAGTTTACATACATCATCATATATCAGTCCCAAGAGTTTACTAACTCTTTCTCTGTTTCCAATAAACAGAGCTATGGTCATCTAATCTTTATGACATGACTGGCAAGTTTCACAAGATGTAAATTCAAACTGATTTAAATATGCATCTAAAATGTAACTTTCAGCCAGTCGGGTCGCATTGATATGACCTAGTCTACAATGCCTCAAGAAGGATTCATTCATTTCTGAACTCTTCCTCTTATGTGTGTTCTGTATACTAGGAACTGTAGTTTGATTTAGAATGTTAATGCTTTTAGATAACGTGCCTGAACGGATCAACTTTTGAAATAGGAAATGTTCAAAACATTATCCAACAATACAAAATTTTATCATTTCTTTACTAATAAAAAGATTGATATGATTTTGTATACCAGGTTCGGTATCTAATAGCATTTGTTCAGAATCAATGTATTTGTAATACAGGGTGACAGTGACCAACAGACTTGGCTGCAACACTTGCCCCGTTTTCTGTCTCATGAAACTTATCACCCGTACTCAGTTCTCTACCTTTCTGTAGCCCTATATAACAGATTACATATCTGGGATTCTGATCCGATATCAGATACCCAGGACGCAGAGGATACTGAGAAACAGTTCTGTGTAACGAACACACCCGAAGAAGATGCATCATATGCACTTTCTTCGTTTGGGCGGCATAGGAATTTTGGTATTCCCCTATTTCCTTCTCTGTCTTATAACAATTATAAGTTAGAGCGGGACCAACGTTCCCCAGCTCAGTATAACAAGCAGGTTCGGTCAATACATCCATATTATTATCTTGATTAAGGCGTGATATGGTCGCTACCTGGAGAGAGAGAGAAGAAAACACTCTGCGTGCGCTCTTGCAAGATTAGATTGGTTATATATTTTATCTAATCAGGATGGCTCCCACTGTTTTTATCAAATCTTCCTTCAAATCCTAAAAGGAAAGACTAGCCGGGATTAATTACACTCTACAAGTTCGCCAATCTTTCAGCCAGGCTAGTGTCGGTACTTTGAGGGAGGTTCCCCGTGCTTTCGCACGGACCTAATTACAGTAAACCTTGTTTTCCCAGAGGCGTAACCCCGTTGACACCTTTCTAGACACCTACTTGATCGGCTAATTGCAAAGTCCAAAACTCTCCCAGGAGTAACAATTACTCGCAGTGGGTATCGGGATCCAACTATCATATAGAAGGTATGCAATCTCATTGCAAATTTCAACACTTGAAACTCCCGATAAAGGTTTTTACCCCTAGCACCTATGACCTTAACTATGGTCAACAAATCATAAGTACTAGTCAAGTTCTACCCGTCATTTCGTGATTAATTAGACCCACCCACATGACCCTTAACTAAGGTCTACAAAGTCACGCGATTGTCCTAACTAATCGCATCATATACGGTGTAGGAAGACATCACTTAGCTACCGTACACTGTGCCTTGACTATGGTCAACAAACACAGCACGAATACTAAGTACTCTACTTCCTAAAATGATGGAGGGTTGCGAATGGTTTTTATGAAAACCTTTAACGCTCTGAACTTGATCTCGTTGCGGAATCAAATGGTTTTTAAATGGAGTGTTTTTTAGGCTTTTCTAGTTTTGCTAAAGAGGTCACTCCCGGTGAAGGGATCGTCGGCCCTTTCCTCGTCGAATGAGGTGCGGGATATATCATATATATCACTGTGCAAAGCAGAAACTATAGAAGCAATCAAAAGACAAACCGAGTGTGTAGCATCTGCCAGTTATTGCTAAAGGGGTCACTCCCGGTGAAGGGATCTCGGCCCTTTCCTCATCGAATAAGGTGCAGGATGTTCTACAAGGAACACCGCGATGCAAAGCAAGAACTGTAGCTACCTGTTTTATTTTAAAATTCGATTCCACAACATCTTTTAGGTTTATTTTCTTTCATTAATGAATATCCCATCATTTAAGTCCACCTAAACATCACAGATAAATATAACGTACGCTTATGCCATCCGCATTCGCCTCGATGTCCCGTCTGCACCGTTAGGTTAGGTAACTAACGGCAGAGCGGGGCAGGGCTAGCGCGGGTGTAAAACATAAGCAACGTTTATATAATATATCATATATACTATATGCAATATCTATCTGAACAAATCGCATGATCACATCACAGATAACGCAGCAGAAAATATCATATGAAATATTGGATATACTAGGACGTCCGTGTTTTTAATACGAGCCAGTATAAAACACGGATTCCACGGTCGTGATGAATAGCCAATCCCATACCCCTAGACCCCTACGAGAGCGGCAAGCAACCCTACCAATTCTAGGGTTAGGAAACCCGGACTCGACTCCTCGAGATGGTCTCCCACTGGACCCTAGAACCCGGTTACTTGTGCTCCCCTCCTTGGGTCTATCCTAATACGGAAAAGTAAATAATATACATCAACGGTGACATCTTCCGCAACATGAAAGTGCCCCAATAAAAGAATATTACATACAAGTTTTTACATGAATGAAAATGAAAAACACTCATCTCACATAAAAACCCTCCAGCTATTCAAACACGACGATCCAATATAACATATCCAGCAACACATAATATCACATGTCATCAACGTAAGTAAATATGCCCATCCCAATTGTCGTTGACATATAGCAACGAAACCGGCGATATCACATATTACACTTACGGTCGCAGAAAAGAAAGTGTAAAACTACAACAGTTGGAATCCGCAAACTCTTTAGACATCGCATGCGTAACCAAATGAATTCCTTAAACATCGCATGCCTAACATTTATAAACCCCGCATTTCAGTCTCTTTATCGAAAACTCTTTTCAATATCGAGTCGGGAAATTCAACAAGATTCCCGACACCCGGTACGAATGCTCGTCGCAAAATTTAGTAGACGGCTGCACCCCCGATACCGTCGACGAAGTGCACTGAGGCGGAACACCGCTACCGCGAGCACCCGAACGGATACTTTCGGCGACGGGGTTCTCCTACAGTCACTTGGTCGGGGCTATGGGGTGTAGATGTCTATTAAGTTTACCGACGAGTATCCGCGTAATCAACGTGATTGCGATGGAGTTTTGATCACATCAAAATCCCGTGGCAACCGATTAAGTGAGACTAAAATGCTATGTTTATAACATCCAAATCAGTTATCTCATAACTACATGTGGATTCCAAATATTGTATCACATTCCAGATAAATAGAAAATGTTAAACTTTCCGATCGTACAATCAAACACCCAAGTTTTCCCGAAACAGCTCAACACATGAAATAAGTTTAAAAACATTCACTTCATGCCTTAGTACCAACGGTCCATCCATAGAAGGGTCAAGCCAACGCCTCACATATGGCACGTTGTACTGCCCCAAACCCTAAGGTTCAAAGAGCAGTTCAAGACGGTCACATAATCGAGTTAAGGTTTGTTGTCTTCTAAAAGGACCATCACGTTACTTGCACTACTTAGAACGCCATTAAACTACGGAAAAATCCAACAATTGGAAATTTCCCGGCAGGGGAAAAAGTGGGTATTTTTGTCCGGTCGAACTTTTTAACATATTCTAAAATTACCCGGAAAAACACATAGACAAAGTTTGACAATCCGATCGAATCTACGAACTCCCAATACAACCCAGAAAACTCAACTCTTGAGTGCAGATTAAAAATTCCCAGAGAACAGAGGAAACAGAAACGGGCATTACTGTATAAAAATGAATCCCTAATCAGTACATATGTCCGTGGAATCGCCGCCAATAGCAGGGTAAGGCCGCGGTTCCGCGGCGATCTAGTGGAGTTAGGGGTTCCTTTTCTACAGTAACTCTTAGAATTTCATGCTCTATTTTCTGAGCATTTTTAATTCACAAAAATCCACAGTTTTGAAAATTGTCCAGAGAGGGGTGAAATCTAGGGTTTCGGGGTTCGATCGGGTTTCTAACTTTGTCTACTCATCGCCTAAGGCACTAGCTAGGCTCTGATACTACTGTAGGGTTCCTAGGAACACCCATGAGGTTCTACAACAGATCAAACTTGCCAAAATCAAATTTTTTCTATGTGCTAAGTAACCATAAGCAAGATCGTAACTAGAGGATAGGCGAAAACGATATAAGTTAACAACTTAACTAAGAGTGAACAGAAAATACAATCTTTGTAGATCCGGTCCTCCACCTCTATAGCTCTGTGACGATGTCCCTTCGCTGCGATCATCGGATCCCGGACTCTAGCGTTGGTTTCATCGGAGAAATGGTCGGGCTAGGTCGTTGACTTCGATGCCGAAGATGATCTACGTCGAGGCAACTCAAGATCAAGCTCCACCTTCACCAAGTTATGAAACTTATGAAGAAAACACCCTATACTACATGGCAAGTGGTAGAGGATGAAGAAATAGGAAGTGGGTTCACTTTGGATTTGGATTTCTCACTTGGAATGATCACTTGGAAATTTTCTAGAAGGCTTTTCTTCTTCACTTGAAGAAGATGAAGAAGAAAATGGAAAAAGAATTATCACAAAAATAAAATTCAAGTGATATCTATCATATTGCAACTATGGGTGAGATAAACTCATGTAGAGAATAAACTATGGTTTAGACAAATGGTTAGGTTAAGCAAAAGAAACAAAATGGTTGAACTTTTCAAAGCTTCATGAAGCTTCAAAGAAAATCCAAAGTTAGCCACCATTTTATTTATTGCTAAAATGAATAAATAAATAAATGAATAAATAAATTAAAACCCTAACCATTTACCTAAACATGGTTCAAAGTATAGACACACCCAGGTTTGCATGTATCATCAAACATGATACAATCTAGTGCACAAAAATATATCACATATACTACTTGTGCACATCAAGTGTGAAAATCCATATTAAGTGAACAAATACTAGTTAATGTAAAGTAATATATCAAATATATAATTATACATTAAATCATTAAATCAACACTTGATTTAATGATCCGGTCATATAGCATATAACCGACTAATATCAAGTGTATCAATGTATCGAATCAACACTTGATTCGGTAACCCTGCTATATCACATATAACGGACCTGATGATACAAATCGCGAGAATGGAATATAGTATCACATACTGGTATTATTCTCGGTCCCGCACATATCTCGTATGTGCTCCTATTTCGTTTCGCTTGAGCCAGAAAACCTCTGTATAGGACTCTAAAAACTCGTCAATACGCCGGCAGCAGGTGATGATCATATCAAACACCCACAAGCCGCAAGCGGTCTGCTAAACGTAACGGCCACCCGGGTATTGAGCGATCAGAAGATCAACGAGCAAGCCCGCTCACACTCCTGTGAATCCAACCAGCAACACTTACCGTACAGTCCGGTCTGTTCGTCTGATATGTCGCATATCTCGCCTAGGGGTGGTAAACGTCAGACCCCGGTAGCTCGATAAGTCATGCCGATATAAGGTCCATAACTTAGCGTGAAACTACTGATAACTCTTACGAGTATATCACTGCAACCCTGGCCAGTGATTTCCAGTTATGGCCAGTCGAGCATAACGCAACATCAACCCCCAATACCGGGAGAGACGAATCCCCTCCTATCGTTCATTGCCTCCATGTGAATCGGGACTGTACCCAAAAACCACCTGTTTGCACGACTCAGTAGAGCGTGGTAGGGTGGAAATCAAAGCACAGTGGGAGACACACAAGACTCTATGACGATCTCGGATCAACAGACTAAGCTGTACCAGTGTCACCAGAGAACTGCCATCTGACGTGAGGTATAATACCATCTGGGAGTTCTCGGCGAGTCCGTTCAGTATACCCAGTCACCACTGAGCACCCGCATACCATCTCTGATGTCAAACACCAATGGATATGGGATCATCCATCGCCCATCACATGGGTCGAGAGGATATACGCTAGTCTACTCTGGAATATCGATGCCCCGTCTCGATATTCCCACGACTAGGAACATTGAAGGATGTACTCATGGACCACCCAGGCCCCACTAGTATGATCTACATCATATTTCTGGAAGTTGAGTACACATCCTAAGGGCTTTATCAACATGTAACAGAGAGACAGAAAGTATACATGTTAAGATAAAGAGCAACCAGATAGCGTACTATCATGTCGAGCAAGAAAGTCCTACCTATATATGTCCCAGCATCCACTACAATATACATCCTATGTACAGTAATGGCCTCTAGGTCATACATATAACTAACAAGTACAGAGTAGTCTGTAGACTTGAGATCGTCATAGTGTCGTGTGTGGTTCCTATTGTACTTAGATTACTACCCTACCACGGCTCTACTGAGTCGTGCAAACAGATTTTAGTTGGGTGCAGACCTGTTCAGACCATAATATTGCATTTTTCATTCCCCTTTTCTTATCCTTTTTATAAATAAACAGGTACTCTTGACGCACGTTTGTTGCATATTACAGGATACAGGTTTCTGGAGCAAATGCAGTGAAAAAGACACAAAACAACAGAAAAAGGGACTTTTGACCAACAATTAGACGGATCCTAGTCAAGCCTAGACGAAGAACAGTGCAAGGTCCAAAATGTCAAAGTGAACGGTCAAAAGATACGAACAAGTTTTCACTGAAGATCTGGAGAATACCCAGAAGCCAAACAGAGAAAAGTTATGAAGAACTAAGAAGCCCTAACAACCAAGATGCAGCACAGAAAATATGGCGGCCCAAGACCACCAAATGGCCACGGATCCGAGGCCCAAGCAAACATTTGCCGCGGATCCGCGGCCGTTTATTGCACGTGTCGGCACCGACTTCTTGTGTCGGTGCGACGGTTCGGGTGTTAGGATTTTTAGAGGTCAAATCAGTAATTGCGCATGTGCGAGACTCTGAAACCCTAATTCTCCTGTTTACTTATAAATTGTAATCTCAAATCTGTAAAACCCTATGCCTCTTTTCAATCAATAAAATTCAGACTTTCTGGGAGCTATTTTCAGATCTGTTCTTCTTGTTTGGAGGGAGCCGTCAACCTAGTAAGGTAAATTATGTTTTTTCCTCTTTTAATTAAAATGTTTTCTCATCCCCTAATGAGCGAGTAATCTCCTCGCTTGTTAGGGTTAGCCTTAGGGAAAGGGTTGAGAGATGAGATCTCTCACCCCTTTCAATGCCACTTTCACCTAATGAATTAGAACTCCATGCATACGCGCACAACCGCTCCCTGCGGCATCCTACCCCTCGAGGTAACGATGAACCGTAGTATAAAGGGCCGGTTGCGTGCGTTTTCCATGGGGGTTAGGGTAATTATCGATAAAGGAAGGATACGAATCTAGAGGAAGAAACATCTTCCCAAGAGATTCTTATCCACTTTATGGATAATTACCATAATATCTAATAGATCTAAAAAAAGAAGGCGTTGAAAGCGGTGAGGAAAACATTAATCTCCAAAACTTCCCCTAAGCCTAACCCTAGCAAGACTCTTAATTAGATTAATTAGATCCAGTTTTTATAGATTTTTATAAACCAACCAAAACGACATTTTGAATCAACTCGTTAAAACACATAAAAGAAATTTACCCGTCTCTGTGGATCGACCCGTACTCACCGGCTAGCTGTGAAGCGACGCCGTTTCTGATTGCGGTAAATACAAGTTTTTGGACTAATCAAATGGTGCCGTTGCCGGGGATGGCGTAATTTTTCTTTTTGTGAATTTTCGGGTTGATATAAATTTTAAAAATTATAAAAATCTGAAAATATAAAAAAATACAAAAATTATCAACTTTGATCTGTTTGAAGGGTTTGCTATTTGAATCTTGCAGGAACAGCAAAGACTTTTGGATCTAGAGTTTTACAGATGGTCAAAACAGAAAAGGGAACATAAGAACAGAGAGGAATCACAAGTACAGAGCAGCACAAAATTTTCCAGAGGCTGAATCCACCAAGGTGCCGCGCTTCCGCCGCAAAACTAGGCTTCCTGCCGCGGTTCCGCGCTCCTATTGCTACGTCAGCATCATCATTTTTGCACGGTTTGCTCTCTTTTCTTCCCATCTGCAACCTCCATATCTCCACTGTAAAATTTTTCTGCAGGTTTCTTTGCGCTAAAAAAATCTTCTACCCCCTTCTAAATAACAGATTTGCTGCAGATTTCTTTGCGCCGCGCTAAAATTGAATGCAAGTGAATTTTTGTTTTGCATAATTTAATTGGACTTAAGGGGCTAATTGACCAATCTCAGATTGGGTGGGGATTTCATCACCCTTCCCAGGACGCCAGAAAACACCTAAAGCATTTTGCATCGACCGAAATTAATTAAAAAAGATTAGACTCAGACCTAAGGACATCGAGCTCAATAGGAAAAGGACTAGTATAGGCATCGGCCGTTTATCCTAACCGACTTTGCGGTGTCTAGGATAGTGGTTATTAATTAGGCCCACTGTAGTGGTGGTTCCTTCCCACTTACCTGGCCGTATTTGTCCGTGAAGAGGCGGTTTGAGGTCCTATTTCTAGCCCTAGTTAGGAGCTGTCTAGCAGACCTAGGCGACCCTAGATCTAGGCCTGATTGTGCATGTATGGTTGATACATTTGTGTCACGAGTCTCTTTTCAAAACTTCTTTGCAAAACTCTCACATAAAAAAAAAAGAAAAATCTTTTCAAAACTTGCAACTTGCCGCTAAGAAAACTTGCAACTCACTTCCACTCACTTCCCTTCATTGACGTTATCTTACCCCCACATTCTGTTTTTCTTTTTTTTTTTCTGACTGCACTACCCTTTAGTGTATGTCATTTTGGACTAGGGATACTAACGCCCGATTAGTCCGTGTTTCGTTGGTACCGACCAACGAACCCTTCGACGAACCCTTCGTCGACGTTCCCTCCATTTCCTTACCTCCACCTTCAAATTCTTTCACCGAAGGTATGTCGGGATTCAACCCCAACGATACCTTACCGACGGGAATGATTCCACCTCCGCCAGGTGCGAATAACCCGAATCTTCCGCCTGTTGTAGCGCCCGCACGAGTCGCGCTCCAGGATCTCTTCTACCCCGTCCGCACTTCTTTACCTACATGTCTTTCACCTCCACCGGCGAATGGGGATAATTTTGAAATAAAACCACACTTCATCAATATGCTGCCTAAGTTTCATGGTTTGGAATCCGAAGATGCATATATTTTCATTAATAAATTCCAAAACGTTTGCGCCATGATGAAGACAACCCAATTAAGTGATGACGCAATAAGGCTAAGGGTCATTCCTTTTACCTTATGTGACCTAGCCGAGAAGTGGCTATACAGCACCGCATCACATTCCATTAGAAATTGGGATGAGTTTGTGAGGGCGTTTCTGAAAAAATTCTATCATCATCACAAAACTGCTAGAATCCGAAACGAGATTATACAATTTTCACAGCTTCCTTCCGAACCATTCTGGAAGTGCTTCGAGAGATTTAAAGACCTACTTGTTCAATGCCCTCATCATGGGATAGAAAGTTGGCAACTTTGCCAAATATTATACGAGAGATTGAACGCAGCAACAAAGCAGTTGCTAGAAACTATATGTCAAGGTCATTTTCTCTCCAAGTCTAGTGACGAAGCATGTCAGTTTTTTGAGGATTTAAGTGAGCAAACAATTCAGTGGGAGAGTACCAAGACCACATCTTCTTCTTCTGTTGGTCAATCTAGGGCAGGCATACATCAAGTAGATATGTCGATTGCTATGAAGGCCGAGATGGCCTCACTTATGAAAAAGCTAGAAGCCATTGAGACCAAAATCTCATCGTCTTCTCCTTCCCCTACTCTACCCACACGAACTGTTTGTGCTTGTTGTTCTAATCCATCACATCTAACCGAAGAGTGTCCTTATAATGCACCTATTCAAGGACAGGATCAAGTCAATGCTGCATTTCAGTAACGACAAAGAAACGATCCGTACTCTTCGGCATACAATCAGGGGTGGAGGAGTCACCCAAATCAACAGTTCCAAGGGAATAACAATTTTCAAAGACCTCCTCCACAACAACAACAAGCACCTTTACAAACTCAAAACCAGCAACCTTTCTAACAACAACCTTATACAAATCAAACGAACAATTTGGTTCAACCAAATGATGATAAGGTTATCTCGCTCGAAAAAAGTCTAGATGCATTTCTTAAGCAAACTACAGAATCCGCAGCAAGATTTGAAAGTTATGTTCAATCTTTAATGAATAACAATGCCTCACACGATCAAAGTATCAAATCTATTGAGGCACAAATTGCACAATTAACTGCTGCGTTAAGCGAGAGAGAAAAGGGAAAGCTTCCATCTCAACCATTGCCCAATCCCGGTCACACACAAAACGCATATCACAATCACAATGTAAATGCGGTGACCACGTTGAGATCCGGAAGAGAGTTGCAAGATAATGTGGGAACTAATGATGACATCCCCGCCGGTGGTTCTTCTTCCTCTTCCCCTTCTTCATTTTCTTCACTTCCTTCTTCACCTTTTTCTTTAGAGCCTATTCTCCACCCTTCACATGGCTCTAATTCTTCTAGCTCGAACGGACCCATTTATCACAACATGAACACATCTACACCGGGATCCGTTCCTACTCCACATTCTACTCTACAGACTTTTGACTCAACAAATTTTCAGAATGCTCCATTCCCAAACAGGTTGAGTCCTAATAAACCAAATGCACAAGTGGAGAAGATTGTGGAGATATTTAAGCAGGTTAGCATAAATATACCTCTCTTGGATGCTATCCAACAAGTCCCTTCATACGCGAAAATCTTAAAGGGATTATGCACATCGAAGAGAAAGGCATCTCAAGTACCCAAGAAAGTGCTAGTGGCTAGTGCAGTGAGCAATGCTATTAACCACCATCAAACCTTACCCCAAAAACGAAAGGACCCCGGCTGTCCTACTATTTCAATCACAATTGGGGATAAGAAAATTAATCGAGCACTTTTAGATCTTGGGTCTAGTGTTAACCTGATTCCCTACTCCGTGTATGAACAATTAGGGGTTGGAGAGTTGAAACCCACTCGTTGCACTCTCCAAATGGCTGATCGATCAATCACCCATCCAAGGGGTCAACTAGAGGATGTGTTGATCAAAGTCGGGGAGTTTATATTCCCCGTTGATTTTATCGTTATGGATACACAACCTGTTGCTAACCCAAGAAACCAAATTCCGGTGATCCTTGGTCGACCATTTTTGGCAATTTCCAATGCCGTAATAAATTGTCGCAATGGCTCCATGACTCTATCCTTCGGAAAGAGGTCTAGTGAGTTCAATATTTATAAGATGGGAAGTCTGCCACCCGTACCTAAAACTAGTACACGAGAAGTTTGCTCTATTCACAAAATCACGCAGGAGGACTGCGAGCTTGAAAGATTTCTATTTGATGAAAACAGTTTTGACGCCACTAGTGCGTCCCTCCTTGAGCCTACCACCGTTGACACAACCGACATTGATTATGAATGTTTCACTTTTTCGGATGACGACGACTCACAGCCCGAATATGAGTCTTTTGAATTTTTGGATGAATTAGTCGAACCATCCGAATCGGTTGTTTGCAGTGATTTCGAACCTGTGTTGGAGTCCTTTGAGTTCGAGGTAGATTCCACAACGATTCTTTCGCCTCCGAAACTCGAACTCACGCCCTTGCCGTCTCACCTTAGATATGCTTACATAGGTGAGAATGAGACCTTTCCCATTATCATATCGGCCTCTCTAGCCCTCGAGCAAGTGAACGCCCTCTTAATGGTCTTACAAGATAGGCGGCAAGTTTTTGGTTGGACTATGGCGGACATCGAGGAGATAAGTTCCCTCATAATTGAATATCATACACAATTGATGGATGATGCCAAGTCACTAGAGGACCCACAGGAACATCTTGGGGGTATTGTGGTGAGTCAACCTCCTCCTTTAGAAGTTGAAATACCCCCATTTCTTTTAATAAGCTACGAGAATGCCAACACTCCACTGATTGCTGATCATTTACATTCTCGTTTCGATGCATCACCATCACCTGTATATTTACCTCCACACCTCCCATACCACTACTTCTATCTTCCCCAATTCTTTGCGGACCACCACAACTTATTCTTCCACCAACCAATATTCTTTACTGATAAATTTTTCAAATGGTTGGTGCTAACCTTTGGCTTATGTAAGGCCAAGCTTAATTTTGGGGGGGAACCTTGTTGTATATATGTATATATATTTTTGTTTTCTTTTTCTATAAAAAAATAAAAAAAAATATTTCAAAACATTAAAAAAAATATTAAAAAATTATAAATAAATAAACAGGGGAGTGCCGGTAGTTTGACCCTCTTGGTTTAGCATGACAGTGAGGACACTGTCAAGTTCAAGTTTGGGGGTATGCTTGGTACGTCTTCTTCCTTCGCATTCATTTATATATTTTTTTTGCATTTGCATATTTATTTGAAAACCCATAAAAATTTGAAAAATTTGAAAAATTATAAAATTATTGTATTCAATTTTGGCTTATTTGACTTGAGTTTGACAAATAGGTTAACTGGTTAGGAACAACTAGATCTTAGACTTAGTAAATTAAAAACCCTAAAAATAACCTTCCTTAAAGTTTAATGGTAGAAAGTATATGCCTTGTAGTTTATTTAAAAATAGGCAAATTTTGGGTTCACTTCTTGGGCTAAGTCGAAACAAAGGAAGAGTATTGATGTTCTTATTAAAGTATAAGTTTGAAAAATAGTTCCTAGCTTAAGTCTAGATTCTGAAAACGTATATCCTACAAATTGTACAATCACGCACCTTGAAACTTGGAATAGTAGAGGAGACCTTGAATTGCTCTTGTCTAAAGTCCTTAGTACAATGAAGAATAAAAAAAAATGAACACTGGTTTTGTGATTACTTAAGGCTGCAAAAAATAGAAAAATATTTAGCGAGGGTGCTTCATCACCTAGTGCCTTAGACCAACTGGTTTGGGAGTCACTGCTAAAGCCTTGGGTGTTGCAAAGACTAGGAAGTACGCTTTAAA
This sequence comes from Agapanthus africanus, assembly GCA_030015575.1. NCBI lineage: Eukaryota > Viridiplantae > Streptophyta > Magnoliopsida > Asparagales > Amaryllidaceae > Agapanthus > Agapanthus africanus. The sequence continues at coordinate 192,816,736 of JASDDO010000010.1, read as the reverse complement.
GTGCAAACACATTTTGCAATCGGTCGTTGGTACCTCAAGAAGTATTAACGGTTGCATGAAGGATGTGTAAGCAAATTTCATTTAAATTCACCAACTAATTAGTACTTTGGACAACGGACAAGGGGTTGATTGCTTGATTTGAATTTCCAAGTGTAGGGGTGACTTATCCACACACGTAGGGGTATGTGATTGGCGTTTAGATGAGAAAAAGGAATGAAGAATAGAACTTGTATCTTTAATAGAGTTGATAGAAATTCTTGAGTAGAGATGTAACCCTAGAAGGAAAACTTAGGAGATGCCGAAAGCTAAGTAAGTCTATAGGATATATATAATCTTAAGTTAAATGATGAGGAAGTGTGAAGAATGTGGGTGGATAATTTACAAGTATAAGATAATAGAATTCCTTGTTAGAAAACCTAATTGGAGAACAAAAGTAAATGGGCCAAGTTGATAGGATTTTGTGGGTAGTATCCGCTGAAAACCCTCAGGAGACAACACTCCTCCTACTAGGGACACCTAGAGGTTTAACGGCTTGTTGCACGTGCTCAGTGCAATCGCGTTTTCCTGCGAAAGAGCGGTTAGGATTTTAGTGAATAAAATAATAAGTTTGCTCGAGGACGAGCAAAAGGTAAGTTTGGGGGTATTTGTTCAGACCATAATATTGCATTTTTCATTCCCCTTTTCTTATCTTTTTTATAAATAAACAGGTACTCTTGATGCACATTTGTTGCATATTACAGGATACAGGTTTCTGGAGCAAATACAGTGAAAAAGACACAAAACAACAGAAAAAGGGACTTTTGACCAACAATTAGACGGATCCTAGTCAAGCCTAGACGAAGAACAGTGCAAGGTCCAAAATGTCAAAGTGAACGGTCAAAAGATACGAACAAGTTTTCACTGAAGATCTGGAGAAGACCCAGAAGCCAAACAGAGAAAAGTTATGAAGAACTAAGAAGCCCTAACAACCAAGATGCAGCACAGAAAATATGGCGGCCCAAGACCACCAAAGGGCCGCGGATCCGCGGCCCAAGCCAACATTTGTCGCGGATCCGCGGCCGTTTATTGCACGTGTCGGCACCGACTTCTTGTGTCAGTGCGACGGTTCGGGTGTTAGGATTTTTAGAGGTCAAATCAGTAATTGCGCATGTGCGAGACTCTGAAACCCTAATTCTCCTGTTTACTTATAAATTGTAATATCAAATCTGTAAAACCCTATGCCTCTTTTCAATCAATAAAATTCAGACTTTCTGGGAGCTATTTTCAGATCTGTTCTTCTTGTTTGGAGGGAGCCGTCAACCTAGTAAGGTAAATTATGTTTTTTCCTCTTTTAATTAAAATGTTTTCTCATCCCCTAATGAGCGAGTAATCTCCTCGCTTGTTAGGGTTAGCCTTAGGGAAAGGGTTGAGAGATGAGATCTCTCACCCCTTTTAATGCCACTTTCACCTAATGAATTAGAACTCCATGCATACGCGCACAACCGCTCCCTGCGGCATCCTACCCCTCGAGGTAACGATGAATCGTAGTATAAAGGGCCGGTTGCGTGCGTTTTCCATGGGGGTTAGGGTAATTATCGATAAAGGAAGGATACGAATTTAGAGGAAGAAACATCTTCCCAAGAGATTCTTATCCACTTTATGGATAATTACCATAACATCTAATAGATCTAAAAAAAGAAGGCATTGAAAGCGGTGAGGAAAATATTAATCTCCAAAACTTCCCCTAAGCCTAACCCTAGCAAGACTCTTAATTAGATTAATTAGATCCAGTTTTTATAGATTTTTATAAACCAACCAAAACGACATTTTGAATCAACTCGTTAAAACACATAAAAGAAATTTACCCGTCTCTGTGGATCGACCCGTACTCACCGGCTAGCTGCGAAGCGACGCCGTTTCTGATTGCGGTAAATACAAGTTTTTGGACTAATCAAGACCCGAGCTACATGGAGGCAGTAAGCGATTGGAAGGGATTTGACTCTCCCGGTATAAGGAGTAGATGTCGCACTTTGCAGGACATGACTATAACCAGGAGTCTATGGACACAGCAAGTGAGATAAACTGATAAGTGTTATCAATCATATGTCAGCAAGACTTATCGGGTTATTAGGGGTTTGACGGTTTCTATCCTCTAGACCCGATATGCGATATCCTAGATGAAGAGACCGAACTGTATGGAGACTATCACCGATAGGTATGGTAGGGGTTCGGACAGGCTTACTTGTTGATCTTCTTTTCGTTCAATACCTTAGTAGACGTTACGTGTAGTTAGTACCACTGACGGTTTATGGGTCGAACCTATGTGGGGATTGATCTAAAAGTGTTTCAAATCGATTGGATATGATCCAGATCTATTGCCGGCGTATTCTCGAGTGTTTAGAGTCCTATCCAGAGGGTATCGTTGCTTGAGCTAAAAGATTATAGTGACGGTATATTGATACTTGCAGGAGTTCAATTAAAATGGTATATTAGATATACTAATTTTTAATTGGGCGTTTTTTAGTAATAGCCGACTTTATGAAATCCGGTATATTAAAACAAGTGTTGATTTAATATATTAATGTGTGTGTTACTAGCATTATTTTATTCTATTTTGTTCTCTATGTAGTTTGCAATTTGATTTAAATGTAAATGGATAATTAATTATGTTTGCATAATTAATTTGGCATCTCTTTAGCTTATGTTGTGCCATGGGATGAGCACAATATAAACCCACTCTCATGTGATAACAAGTGGAGAAGAGAGGAGAGTTTAAACACTTGTATTTTGGATGGTTTGGATTAAATCTAGTTATGTTAAAAAGATGGTTTTATTCTTCTTCAAAAACATAACTTCTTTTGGCTTTTTCCTCCATCATTTTTTCTTCTGGCCCTCCTCTCTCATGAAAAAGAGAACAAATTAAGAGAATTAAAATAGGATAATTACACTATAATTTTCCTAATAAATTCTTAGCAAGAATCAAAGAGGAGTTTGCTTCAAAAGTTGGAGCAGGGAGTAAAAGTGGAGATAGTCTCAAGTGGATCATCTTTGACCATGAAGATTGGTTGCAAGTTTGATTCCACCTCATCTATGGAGCCTAAGAGGAATCCAAAACAAATGTGAAGCACTTGAAGATATTACAAAGGTTGTAGTTTCTATGAACTTTTAGGTTAAGTTCTATGTTTTTTTGCAATTTGTAGTGAATATCATGATCTTGGTAGGTTTTATGTGCTAAGTTTTTGTAAAATTTTGATTTTACAATTCCGCTATGACCGCAAGCATTGTGGCCCTAGCGCACGAAACCCTTCATTAAGTAGCGGTTAAATCTGAACCGTTTATTTTAACCGCTACTATTAAGTAGCGGTTAAAATAAACGGTTCAGATTTGTTTAAGTTATCCAAAGCTGTATAATGCTCTGTCTGCTTTTCTTTCAGCACGATTTTTGCCTGATATGCCAAAATTGCCTCAGAAGTCTGCAAAGACCAGTGAAAGGCTGCAGAGCCAGTAACGCATTGAACTGTGTCTTATTTTGTTTTTTCTTATATGTTCATTCTTTTCCTTCAAAATGAAAAATTATGCTCTCTCAATACTCTCCCTTAAGAAAATCAGCCAAATTCTCTCTTTGTTCTCTCTTTGCTGTGCTTGAAGGAAATCACCCAAATTCTTTGTTTATTGTGCTTTAGAGTTAATCTCCGAATAGAGCGTTAAAAGCTTTGGTTCGTCATCTTCTTCTCCTTCAATTTATTACTCTCTGTTGTTGGTTCTTTGGTTTAGTTGAGGTTATTCTTTGTTTCTTTTAGGGTGCTTGCAAATCCATATGTTTTCTGCTGAAATTTTGGTCTGCAATAATTTTGCATTATCTTGGAAATATGCGACCTGTAGTTTCCTCAAAAAAACTCTTAAGAATTTTTTTGATTTCCTCAGAAAAGTTCGATTTCCTTTTAAAAGATCTCTTTTCTTTTTGGGAGATCGCCGCCAGGAAAGCGAGACCTAAAGGTCAAATCGTCTTCTTTTGGCACAAATCATATGGTTTCCATTAGTATATGTTTCTATGAGATTGGCTTATTTTTTTGTGAAAAAATTGTCTATCTTTCTCCCCCTTCAAAGTCTATGAATATGCTTTTCGTTGTTTGATTTGGTTGAAGATTTAGCCCATTTCTACAAAGTTTGTGGTGGGCCTCATGAATTTATGATATTTACGGCTTAATCTTTATTTTTTTGAAGTTCCAGGAGGAATTTTTAGGTTTGGCGACCAGAATTTTTTTTCCCACTAAAAAAAATTCCATTCCTTCTAATTTTCCCTTCATAAATGAATATAAGAAAGAAAGAAAGAAATCATCACTTGTTAAAATAAATTTTTCGTTTTGGTTCTGTTTTTAATATTCAATTATTTTTAAGTTAATTTTATAAACCAACAGTAAAAATAGGCTGTCATTTCTATCAGAAGAGAATCTATTCTTTTGGCATGAAACAGAGTTTTCCTTTCACTATTCAAGCAGTCTATAATAGAGAAATTTCCTTTTGTTCCTGAAATTTTTTCTAGGTTTGAAGTGCAGACTTGCACGTTTGATACATAATGATGAGAAATGGTGATGAAAATATTAAGGTCAGGTTCATTAACACTTTACAGGTTGATTATTTAACAGTTGATGGAGAATCATATTGAAAGTATTTTGCATATGTATGTTGTGAGAGTCTAAATATTTGTAAGATCCTTTAATCATGATCTATATTCCTTTAAAAAAAACTCATTGTATGCTTGGCCTTTAAAATTATATTGATTTGTTTGAATGGTTTTAATTGTAAACCTAAATTTAAAAATTGACCATGCAAAAGTGATCTTTGCTTATTTGCTTGAATTTGTGTGCTTAAGGTTTATATAGCTGGATATATTTATGCATTCTCTATTCTATTGTTTGTTTCATGATGTTGATTTTGTAGATATAACCAACTTATTCTTTAGGCTTATGATCCTAGCTTACAAAAAAATTACTTTGTATCAGGATTTAGGCCAAAAAGGTATTATGTGTCCAAAGTTGTAAAGAATGATCATTAATTAGTTATATTTCCAACCATATGCAGGAATCCAGGTTTTAATCATTTTACAAAGTAAAGAAATACATTGGCTTTACTAATAGAAATTAGTTGCTTTCTTCTTTATTTAACATTCTTGTTAACTAGATGAGCATGATACACACAAACTGCAAGACATTACTAGAAAGATTTTGTAAATCTTTTAATTTGATCATTTATCTCTCTTTCTGATGACATCCATATTTTATTATACAAGGTTTAACTATATATTTTGAACATGGGCACAATACTTTCAACTACATGCACAAGATCATTAGAATATTTGCCCATTATCATTAATTAGTTATCTTTCCAACATATGCAGGAATTCAGGTTCTAATTGTTCATACAAAGCAAGAGGATTTTGCATTTCTTCTCTACTCACACTACTACAATCTCTAGGGCTGCCTTTACGGTGTTAGTACCGTAGGGGCAGTGCTAGCACTGTCCCTACGGACGGTTGTCACCATAGAGGCAAAAATACCAACTGTAGGTCGAAACGGCGTAGGGTCAAGTATTTGCCCCTACGGATGTAACTTTCCCCCATGGGGAAAACCGTAGGGGCAGCTGGGCAGTTATTTTTTAAAATTTATTAAAAAGAATATCTTGACCCTACGGTTCTCACCGTAGGACAAGTATATGCAGTTCATTCTTTTTTAATTTTTTAAAAAAATATTTATATTTTTTGCCTCTGCGGTTGTCACCGTATAATCACGTATATGCCCATACGGATTCCACCGTAGGGCCACAATATCATGTTTTTTTCAGACATTATGCCCCTACGGTTCCAATGGCTTGGTTTTGATGTTTCAGGTGTTTATTTTTGCTAATTTTGTATGTGATGTAATCTTACATTATAAGCAATTCGGAGTGTTTCGTATTCGTAGTTTTAACATTATTTCGGGTTATTCATATATTGTCTAGGCGAAATTTAAAAGTTCGATCGAATGTCAAAACCCTATTTTTCCAAATTTAACGTAATCAGAAAAACATGCAAGTAAGTTTATGAACCTTCTAGAAGAATGAAACCCTAACTTGACGTTTTGGATCGCGGAACCGCGGTCAAACCCTAGGGTTTGCCGTAGTTCCGTGGCGACATGAGTGAGGCTTGGGTTTGCCCTTCTACGGCTGGTACATAAGTACTGTGGCATATTCTGGATATTATTGAACTGTGCTCAAGTGTTGAGCTGTCGGGAAATTGTGGGACTTTGATGAATCGATCGAAAAGTTTAACGTCGTCCGGATATTATGTGATGTGATACAATATTTGGAATCCACATGTAGTTATGAGATAACTAATTTGAATGTTATAAATCTAGCAATTTAGTCTCATTTGATCGGTTGCCACGGGATTTTGATGTGATTAAAAATCTATCGCAATCACGTAGTGTACGCGGATGCCGCTGGGTAACCTTATTAGATAGCTACGCCCCATAACCCCGACCAAGTGACTGTAGGAGAACCCCGTCGCCAAAAGCATCCGTTCGGGTCGTCGCGGCTGCGGTGTTCCGCCTTAGTGCACTTCGTCAGCGGTATCGGGGGGTGCGGTCGTCTACTAAAGTTTCCGACGAGCATTCGATCAGAATGTCGTGAATCTTGTTGAATTGTCCGACTAGATATTGAAAAGTGTTTTCGAGATCGGGACTAAAATACGGGGTTTATAATTGTTAGGCATGCGATGTCTAAGGAATTCATTTGGTTAGGCATGCGATGTCTAAGAATGGTTGCGGATTCCAACTGTTGTAGTTTTTCACTTTCTTTTCTACGACCGTAAGTGTAATATGTGGTGTATCGCCGGTTTTGTTTCTATATATCAACGACAATTGGGATACGCATATTTACTTACGTTGATGACATGCGATGTTATGTATTGCTGGGATATGTTCTATTGTATCGTCGTGTTTTGAATAGCCGGGGGTTTTATGTGAGATGAGAGTTTTTCATTTTCATTCATGTAAAATTCATTTTATGTAATATTCTTTTATTGGGGCACTTCTGGGTTGAGCATGATGTCACCATTGTATATTATTTACTTTTCCGTATTAGGATAGACCCAAGACGGGGAGCACAAGTAACCGGGTTCTAGGGTCCAGTGGGAGACTATCTCGAGGAGTCGAGACCAGGTCTCCCAACTCTAGAATTGGTAGGGTTGTTTATCACTCTCGTAGGGGTCTAGGGTTGTGGGATTGGCTATTCATCACGACCGTGGAATCCGTATTTTATACTGGCTTAATTTAAAACCCGAAAATTCTAGTATATCCAATATTTCATATGTTGTTTTCTGCTGCGATATCTGTGATGTGATCATTTGATATATATGTTGAGATAGATACTGGATATAATATATGTGATATATTATATAGACGTTGCTTATGTTTTACACCCGCGCTAGCCTTGTCCCGTTCTGTCGTTAGTTACCTAACCTAACGGTGCACGAGGGGACATCGAGGCGAATGCGGATGGCATAAGCGTACGTTGTATTTATCTGTGATGTTTAGGTAACTTAAAATGATGTGACTTCATTAATGAGATTAATGAAATAAAAGAAACCTAAAGATGTTGTGGAATCGAATTTTCAAAAACTTGTAGCTCTAGTTCTTGCTTTGCATAGCGGTATTCCTTGTAGAATATCCAGAACCTTATTCGATAAGGAAAAAGCCGAGATCCCTTCACCGGGAGTGACCTCTTTAGCAATAACTAGCAGATGCTACGACCCTCGGTTTTGTTTTTTGATTGCTTTTCTAGTTCTTGCTTTGCATAGTGGTATTGTGAATATTCTGCACCTTATTCGATGAGGAAAGAGCCGAGATCACCGGGAGTTACATCTTTAGCAAAACTAGCAAAGGCCTAAAAAACACTCCATTTAAATCATTTGATTCTACAACGATATCAAGTTCATTACGCAAAAGGTTTTCATAAAAATCCGTCGTAGCCCTCCGTCATTTCAGATAAGTACTTCATAGTATTCGTGCTATGTTTCTTGAGCTCCGTCAAGGCGTAGTGTGCGGTAGCTATTTATGTTTATCTGCTTAAGCATATGATGCGATTGAGTTAGGGTAGTCGTGCGACTTTGTTGGCCTCCGTCAAGGGTCGTGTAGGTGTGTTTAATTCAATTAGGAAATGTACGGGTTGAACTTGACTAGTGGACTATGGTTGGTTGGCCTCCGTCAAGATCATAGGACACTAAGGGCAAAATATTATTGGGAATTTCAAGTGTTTAAAATTTGCAATGAGATTGCATACCTTTTATGAGATAGTTGGATCCCGATACCTACTGTGAGTAAGAGTTACTCCTGAGAGAGTTTTACGCATTACATTTAGCCGATCAAGTAGGTGTCTAGAAAGGTGTCAACGGGGTTACGTCCCTGCGAAAACGAGGTTTATTTTAATTAGGTCCGTGCGAAAGCACAGGGAACCTCTCTCAAAGTACCGACACTGGCCTGGCTGACAGATTGACGAACTTGTAGGGTGTAATTAATCCCGGCCAGTCTTTTATTTTAGGGTTTGAAGGAAGATTTGACTAAAACAGTGGGAGCCATCCTGATTAGATATATTAATAACCAATCTAATCTTGTAAGAGCATACGCTGAGTGTTTTCTTCTCTCTCTCCAGGTAGCGACCATGTCACGTCTTAATCAAGATAATAATATGGATATATCGACCGAACCCGCTTGTTATACTGGGCTGGGGAACGCTGGTCCCGCTCCAACTTATAATTCTTATAAGACCGAGCAGGAAATGTGGGATTACCACGATTTCCGTGCCGCCCAAATGAAGAAACTACATGATGATGCATCATCTTCGGGTGTGTTCATTACCGAGAACTGTTTCTCAGTATCCTTTACGTCCTGGGCATGAGATACCTGATCAGGATTCCACATATTTAATCTGTTACATGGGGCTACAGATAGGCAGAGAACTGAGAATGTGTGATAAGTTTCAAGAGTTGGAAACAGTGCAATTGTTGCAGCCAAGTCTGTTGGCAGTTATCACCCTGTATTACCAAATACATTGATTCTGAACGAATGTTATTAGATACCGAACCTGATATACAACATCATATCGGTCTCTTTATTAAATAAAGAAGGATATAATTTTGTATTGTTGGATAACGTTTTGAACATTTCCTATATCAAGAGTTGATCGGTTCAGGCACGTTATCTAAAAGTAATTACGTTCTAAATCAAACTACAGTTCTTTAACGTACAGAACACACACAAGAGGAAGAGTTCAGAAATGAACAAATCCTTCTTGAGGCATTGTAGACTAGGTCATATCAATGCGACCCGATTAACTAAGTTACATTTAGATGCATATTTAAATCTGTTTGAATTTACATCTTGTGAAACTTGTCAGTCATGTCACAAAGATAAGATGACCATAGCTCCGTTTATTGGAAACAGAGAAAGAGTCAGTGAACTCTTGGGATTGATACATGATGTATGTAGGTCTCCTGTCTACACATGCCAGAAACGGTTATTTGTATTTCATTACATTCACTGATGATCTCTCAATATTCGCATGTGTTCCTGTTGAAACACAAGTCTGAAGCTTTTGAGAAATTCAATGAATATAAGTTAGAAGTAGAGAACCAAAATGAGTATAAGTATTATGTCCTTTGATGTGATCAGGTAGGAGAATACTTGAGTACGGAATTCCTGGACTATTCTAAAGGAGAATGAGATTCTCTCTCAGTATTACTCCTCCGTATACACCATAACACGTTGGTATATCGGGGCGGAGCAATCACACCCTATGTGATAAGGTGTGCTCAATGATGAGTACTACTGAGTTGCCTATTTCCTTTTGGGGGTTATGCATTTGAGAAGTTGCATACCTATTGAACAGGGTTCCAATCAAATCAGATGCCTACCACTCCATATGTGATATGGTATGGGAAGAGCCCATCTCTTAAGGATGTTAAGATTTGGGATTGTCCGGCCTGTCTAAAAGCAAAATCCGGACAAGCTCGAGGCAAAGTCAGTCCTGTGGAAGTTTGTTGGATATCCCAAGCATTCGCAAGGGAATAGCTTCTACCACACCGAAGAGCAAAATGTATTTTGTTTCTCAGCATGCCACCTTTGGGAAAAGGAATTTCTTGTGAAGAAATTAGTGGTCGTGAGGTAGAACTGGAAGGAGTTTCAGCTATACAAACTGCAGCCGATGATTTGGTAAAACCGAAGGATTCAATAGTTCCCAACGAACCTCAGCCTCTCCGCCGATCTAGTAGGGTTCCTCACCCACCTGAGAGATACTTCGGTTTTCTCTAATGACAGTGGGAGCGAGAATTGCATCATGAGATGATGACCTAACTGGTTTCGAGCAGGCCGTCATGAGTAGGGACTCTGTGAGAATGGCTGAATGCTAAGTGATCTGAGATGGAATCCACATACACCAACAAAGTATGGACTTTGGTTGCTTTATCTGAAAGGTTAAATCCCCATCTTGAGAAGATTACTTGGTGTACATGGAAAAGTTGAGACTTTCAAAGCTAAACTTGTTGTAAAAGTTTCTCGTCATTGACCAGGTATGGATTATGATGCAACCTTTTCTCAAGTGGCTATACTTAAGTCCATCCGGATCCTACTTACCATTGCTACATACCATGACTACGATATCTGGCGGTTGGGTGTCATGACTGCTTTTCTAAATAATGATTTAGAAGAGAGGGTCTATAAGTACACAGCCAGATGGCTTCGTAGACAGTGGGAGCAGCGGAAAAGTGTGCAAGTTACTTTATGAGATAAAGCAGGCATCTCGGAGTTGGAACATCTGTTTTGATGTGGTAGTCAAAGAGTTTGACTTCATCAAAATTGTAGATGAACCTTTTATATACAAAAAGGTAGTAGGGAGTATGGTGATGATTCTCGTATTGTACGTGGATAACATACTTTTGATAGGAAAGGAGTTTCCTATGCTACACTCGGTCAATCTCCTCTTATTACAAAGATTCTCTATATAAGATCAAGGTGATACCTCCTAAATCCTGGGTTTTGGATCTATGAGATAGATCTAATTGGATATTAGGATTTTCACTAGGTGTAGTGAGATTGTATTAATCGATCCTGGGAAGAATCACTGGATAGCTTCCAGGGTGGTAAGCTTGACTGAATGTCAGTCACATGCATTGTCTTTACCCTCAGTGGAGGGACGGTATGTTGGAAGAGTTCCAAGCTAGATACCGTGGCAAACTAGATGATAAAGGCTGGATACATTGCTACCAAGGATGCTACCAAAGAGGCAGTCTGGATGTATATAAGTTCATGAGATGAACTTCGTTCCTACCATTGTGCACAATGGAGTTGTGGCTTCGGCCTAGTAACCCTCGTTCCATCAGAGATCCAGACATATTCTTAGGCACTATCACCTGATCATGGAGATGGATGATCTCCAGGGAGATCGAGGATAGGAGAATAGACACAGAGGATAACACGGCGGATCCACTCACAAAGGCCTATTCCCAGGAGAGACTTTTATGGGATGGTTGAGTATGTGATACTTCAACCACTGCTGATTGTTGGGTATGAGATACTACTACAGATGGCCCTAGTGCAAGTGGGGGATTGTTAGTTATATGTATGCCCTAGAGGTCATTACTGTACATACGATGTATATTGTAGTGGATGCTTGGACATATATAGTGAGGACTTTCTTGCTCGACATGATAATATGCTATCTGGTTGCTCTTTATCGTAACATGTACTCTGATTGTCTCTATGTTACATGTTGATAAAGCCCTTAGGATGAGTACTTGACTATCAGGACTATGATGCAGATCATAATAGTGGGGACAGAGTAGTCGTTAAGTACATCTTTCAAATGTTCCTAGTCGAGGGTGTATCGAGACAGGGCATCGATATATCAGAGTAGACTAGCGTATAACTTCTCGACCCATGTAGATGGGCGAGGGATGATCCCATATCCATTGGTGTTTGACATCAGAGATAGTATACGGGTGCTCAGTGGAGACTGGGTACACTGAACGGACTCGTCGAGAACTCCTAGATGGTATTATACCTATCGTCGGATAGCAGTTCTCTGGTGACACTGGTACATGTTAGTCTGTAGACCCGAGAACGTCATAGTGTCTTGTGTGATTCCCACTGTGTTTTGATTTCCACCTTACCCCGTTCAAGAGAACGTGCAAAACGGTGGCTTTTGGGTACAGTCCCGAATCACATGGAGGCAATGAGCGATAGGAGGGGTTTCGTCTCTCCCGGTATTGGGAGTTGATATTGCGCTGTGCTCGATTGGCTATAACAGGAAGTCCCTGGCCAGGGCTGCTTCAGAGATATACTGGTAAGTGTTATCAGTAGTTTCTCGATCCGTTATGAGCCTCATATCGACACGACTTATCGAGTTACTGAGGTCTGACGTTTACCACCTCTAGACGAGATATGTGACATATCAGACGAAGAGATCGGACTGTACGGTAGTGTTACTGATTGGATTCGCAGGAGTATGAGCAGGCTTGCTTGTTGATCTTCTGATCGCTCAATACCCGGGAGGCCGTTACGTTTAGCAGACCGCTTGCTGCTTGTGGATGTTTGATATGATCATCACCTACTGCCGGCGTATTGATGAGTTTTTAGAGTCCTACACAGAGGTTTCCTGACTCAAGTGAAACGGAATAGGAGCGCATATGTGATATATGCGGAACCGAGAATGATACGATATGGGATACCGTATTCTATTCTTGCAATTTATGACATTGGTCGGTTATATGCGATATAGCCGGGTTATCGGATCAAGTGTTGATTCGATAAGTTGTTGCACATGATATTAGTCGGTTATATGTGATTGTAACATTCTGAAAATTTAGAAATAAGTAAAATTAATTAATTAAATAACAAAATGTTAAATTAAAAAGTTTTCAAAACCAAATAAGACAATTTTATAAGATGTATATAAAACAAATTAAACTAAAATTTTAGTATGCAACATAAATAAATTATAAGGGTTTTAGTATAAAATTTAGCTTTATTTTAATTAAAATAGTGTTATATAATAACATAGTTAGTGAGGGGTCTTTGTGTAAAAAGGTTAGGAAAGTTGTGCAAACTACGAAATGTGGAAGGTGTAAATGGAAAAAGGGTAGATAATGTTTAGTTCAGATATTATCACATAAATAAAACAATTTGGAGTGATATTGTATTGACACCACCTCCTTTCATGCACACACCCACACTATTTCTTTTTGCAAGAGGATGACACTCTTTGGTTTTTGACACCTCCTCCGTCACCTCCTCCTTCCTTTTTGTCACATATAACTTATGTTCAGTTCAGTAGCTAAAATTAAAACCTGAAAAATTAAAAGAAAGAAAAAGGAAACCAAAGCAACAAAGAAGAACAAGAGAAAGGAGAAGTAAAGAGCTAAGTCTAGGAATTTCCTCACCTTTAAGCTAGGACTAGGAGCTTGTGCATCTTGGAGGGTGTTCTTCCAGCAAATTACTTGAAGGTAAAATCCTTAATCATAGTAGAAATTTAGATTCTGTAACTAGTTCAAAAGTTGAAATAAAAATTGTCTATAATATTGTATTTTAGTCAAAACTAGGCTCTGTTTGAATCTGTTTTAGTTTAGATAAAAATTAACTTAACAAAACAGTGCTAAAATGTTGTATGTTGAACCTAGAGTAAACCATAGGAGCACGAACCAGAGGGCTCGGTTTTGGGCCGGCGACCAATAGGCAAATTCCGGCGTCGCTGGATTTTTGGGTTGTTTTGGTGTTTTGAGTTGTTGGGTAGGTCTCTGTGTAGAATTTTGGTCATTTTGGTATTGTTTAATCAAGTTAGTTTAACTGTATATGAAATCTGAAAACTAATATCGGACAAGGTATCTAAAAATCTAAAATACGACGCGGTTAAAACGTATCTCGATCTGTTTTCTGTTGCGATGCAGAGTTGGGTTAAGTTTCAGTAAGGTTGAGTGTTAGATTGTTTGCAATTGTCGTGCGTAGTATGTTTAGCACGTACAACTTGTGTTTTCTTGATTTTTGCCGTATCGGAATGTAGCCGTTTCCTTATACAAGTTATTTAAATGTTAGATTTGAGTACAGGAAATTCGGAGGCCGCAAGGAAAAGAAAAGGATTGGCGATTCCTGAGTAGATACGACGTATTTCCGGTGAGTAGACTAAATATCTACCGGGGAATTTTGTAAAGATGACGTGTTACGCCCGTAGTTTTATTTAAATAAAAGTTTTACTTTTATATGCTAAGTTAATAATACGCATTCATATACATACCTATGCATCACTATGGTAATAGATGTAGAACTCTGCACAATTATCGACGAGTTATGCCGTACGTGCACACCTTTATATGTTACATTACACCTCATCGATATTAACATGTCACTTTTACACTGAATATCCATCTTATTAAATATGATTCCTATCATACCTCAATTATTAACAATAGTGGTAACTTGCATAAATGACATCATATTTATCATCCGAGTATTCTAAGTTGATATAAGAAACTTTTGTATTATTGAGAATTTATGGTTTGGGTTTTCCTGCACTATTACATAAATCCAGTGATTTCATGATTGATGTGACATGCCCATCATGGGATGTTTTATGATTTGGTTTTATTCCGGACCGAGTGTGGGAGCTATACGGTCGCGGATTTATACGTTATCCAGACTGAGTGGGGGAGATATACAGTTGGATATATGGTGGACCCGGTCGAGACCGAGGGGCAGGATAGCCGCATTTGAGACGGGGGAGCCTAGCGAGGTTACTCGATACAGGAGATAGTGGTGAAATACGGCGGATATCTAGATGATACCGACCAGTATTATTGATTACAGGATTGTTCGAGGAATGATGCCCGAGAGAAATGGAAGTTTTGTGTCGATGATGGACACAGAAAGATGAATTGTATTGGGAATAAATGATGAGATTTCAGTTTTGGTTATGTGATTTGTAGTACAGATTCATGCTTTCCATATACTATCGTACATCATAGTTGCTCTCATTTCAGTTAGTTATGATCGTCATATTTACATTATTAACCGTTGTATGTTAGTTTTGTTCACTGAGTTGGCAACTCACCCCCGTTGTGCCACAGTTCCTTACAGGGGTGGAGTGGACAGTTAACGACAGTGCAGATCCACTTTTTCAGCTTTTATCGCATCTTTTGATAGGTGGGTTACATATGTAGTAACCTTCTCTTTTGGTATTGTATTTTTGTATCTAGAAAATCTCTATCAGACCTTGTACTATGATTTAGAATGAGAGATGATTATATGTATATTATTTGACAGGTGAGATCGTTGTTATGTTAGAAGATATTTCTTTTATTTATGTCGGGGATTTCTATTGGTATCCTATATATTGAGTATTTATTTCCGCTGTTGATATTGTTGATCCCAACTAGGGATGCAACCAAACTTAACACTTTATACTTGTTTTTATATCTTAATTACATAAAAACTATGATTTTTACTTAAAAACTAATTTTTGTAAAAATTCCGCAAAAAGGATTTTGGTCTTGGTTTTCGGCTTACTCGGGTTGTGTATATATCCTTAGATATTACGCAATCTAAGTGCCGGTCACATCCAAAGTTTGTGTCGTGACAAAGTTGGTATCAGAGCTTAGGATTAACCTTACGGAATCGAGTAGTGAGTTAAGGTAAGTCGACTTGAGTCGTTACGTAGGATGACCTTTGGTTTGATGGAGTAGGTCAATTAGGATGAGTGCAGTACCGTATGTATGTTCCGCGGTATATTTACGTTACGATACTCAGCCTAACTAGCCTTATGATTTATATCTTGATCTAATCTTCCTTTGACTCTCTGATATTGATAATCCCTATTCGTAAGCCTTATCAACTCTTGTTCCAGTTGCTATGGCTACGCGAGCTAGGCGAGCCGCAGCCAGAGATGCAGCTAGGGCGAGTCCGCCTTTGACGGCGACTGGTACACCGGACGTTCCGCCGGTGCATGAGCATATTGATCCTCCTCCTCCAGATCGCATGACTAGGATAGAGGAGGGCATGTTAGGTTTACAGCGAGTGGTAGGACAGTTAGCTGAGGCCACTCGAGTACAGAGACAGGATCAGGCACCGACCATGGCAGAGTCCGATGTACAGCCCACGCAGACGGTCGCACTTGTAGATACGAGGGTGATGGAGGTATCGCTTTCAGAGTTTATGAGATTGAGGCCTCCGGTATTTACAGGGACCGATGTAGCAGAGGATCCTCAGTCCTTTCTTGATAGGCTGGCGAGGATTGGCAGATCATTTCAATGTTCTGATGCGAGGTCAGTTGAGCTGACTAGCTTTCGTTTGGAGGGACTTGCACAGGAGTGATGTGAGTCGGTGGAGAGAGGACGAGCTAGGGGTCTTCCTCCGATGTCGTGGACCGAGTTTTCCGAGGTCTTTCTTGCCAGATTTCTTCCACAGAGTGTGAGGGACGCTAGAGCTAGTAGTTTTGAAGCGCTGCGGAAATCGGCAAGTATGTCGGTAGCAGATTATGATTTACGATTCACCCAGTTGTCGTGCTATGCTCCATATTTAGTTCCTACGGAGGAGCTTCGGGTGAAGACTTTTCTAAGGTGTCTGGACACGCAGTTGTATCTGGAGGAGCGTTTGAGAGAGACAGTGGTTGTTCCGGAGCCAAAGAAGAGTAGACCGATTGGGTCGATGCCTAGACAGTTTGGCAGAGGTAGAGGCAGGTACACTCCGGGCCGCAATTTCGGACGAGGTTGGACCCAGGGCCAGATGTTCAATTCTTATCCCGAGGATCAAAGAACCCCATCTATATGTTTTAGTTGCGGACTTTCAGGACATTTTGCGCGGGATTGTAGATCCCAGGGAGGGACCGTTGTTCCACAGGCCGTTTTACCCCCTCCACCTTCTACGCCGATGGCTTTACTTCCCCCCAGTTGGCACTACGCGCCAGGCAGTTGCACCACGAGGTCGAGGCTTTGCAGGACGGTCTCAGAGAGGTCGAGGAGATAGGGGTAGAGGACGACTGGATGCGGGCAGGGGCCAGGCACGGGTTTTTGCGCTGACTCCACAGGATGCCCAGGCATCAAATGCAGTTGTGACAGGTACTCTTGTAGTATGTTCCTTAGGAGCCCATATTTTATTTGATCTCGGTTCTACACATTCTTACGTATCTTCACGCTTTGCACTTTCTTTGGGGAGGGAGTCGTCATTGTTAGAGTTACCGCTAGTTGTGATTACTTCGGTGGGGGATTCTTTTGTAGCTCGACATGTATTCGGGTCATGTTCTGTACGTATTGGTGATAAAGATTCGGTAGTTGATCTGATTTTCCTGGATATGTTAGATTTTGATATACTTTTCGGTATGGATTGGTTGGCTGCTTGTCATGCCTATGTAGATTTTCAGGGGAAAACGGTTAGATTTTGTTTTCCAGGTGAACCGATTTTTGTTGTGCAGGGGGGCGTTAATATAACTCCTGTCAACATGATTTCCGCTCTTTGTGCGGGATGACTCTTGAAGAAGGGTTGTCATGGGTTCTTAGCATTTGTTCAGGACATAGGAGCCGCTGAGATTTCGTTGGACCAGGTTCCGATCGCACGAGAATTTCCGGATGTGTTTCCTGCTGAGTTTCCAGGATTACCGCCCGATCGCGATATTGAATTTTGCATTGACTTTATTTCGGGTACGGGGCCTATTTCTATACCACCCTATCGGATGGCCCCGACGGAGTTGATGGAACTCAAAAGCCAGTTGCAATAGTTGTTAGATAGAGGACTTGTGCGTCCCATTGTATCGCCGTGGGGAGCTCTTGTCTTATTTGTAAAGAAGAAGAACGGTAGTATGAGACCGTGCATCGACTACCGACAGCTGAATCGCGTCACTGTGCGAAATAGGTATCCACTACCTCGTATCGATGACTTGTTCGATCAGTTGCAGGGAGCTGACTACTTCTCGAAAATTGATTTTCGGTCAGAGTATCACCAGTTGAAGGTTCGGAAGGATGACATTCCGAAGACTGCTTTTCGCACAAGGGCACTATGAGTTTCTGGTGATGTCGTTCGGACTCATCAACGCCCTAGCAGCTTTTATGGATATGATGAACCGTATCTTCAGGCCCTTCCTTGATCAGTTTATTATAATATTCATTGATGATATTCTCGTTTATTCTCGGAGCCGAGACGAGCACGAGCAGCATTTGCGTATTACGTTGCAGACCTTGAAGGAGCATCAGCTGTTTGCAAAATTCTCCAAGTGTGCTTTTTCGCTGGATAGAGTGGATTTCTTGGGACACGTAGTTACTAGAGCTGGGATACGTGTGGACCCAAAGAAGATTGAAGCGGTACAACACTGGCCCAGACCTATGTCAGTTACAGAGGTTCGGAGTTTCTTAGGTCTGGCAGTTTATTACCGACGCTTTGTGCAGGATTTTTCTCGGATCGCTGCACCGTTGACCGGATTGACTAGGAAGGAGGTTCCCTTTCTTTGGACAGATGCATGTGAGCAGAGTTTTCAGCAGTTGAAGACGCGCTTGACGACTGCACCAGTCTTATCTTTACCTTCTGGGTCAGGGGGTTTTGTTGTGTATTGTGATGCATCTCGAGTAGGTTTAGGCTGTGTATTGATGCAGCACGGCAGGGTTGTAGCTTATGCTTCTCGACAGTTGAAGAGGCATGAGAAGAACTACCCCACTCATGACCTGGAGATGGCTGCTGTGGTATTCGCACTGAAGATTTGGAGGCATTACTTGTACGGAGAGTCGTGCCAAATCTTCACAGATCATAAGAGCTTGAAGTATATTTTTCAGCAGAGGGATCTGAACCTAAGACAGCGTAGATGGATGGAACTGGTGAAAGATTACGATTGTGAGATCTTGTATCATCCAGGCAAAGCGAATGTTGTAGCAGATGCTTCGAGTCGGAGACCTGGAGGTAGCTTATCTCATTTGCGCATCTTGCAGAGACAGTCTTCTACAGACTGGCAGATTTTATGTGATAGTCGTATACAGTTTGAGTTCATCTCGACAGGAGGACAGTTAGCACATGTTTGCACCCGACCTCAGTTATTGGATCGTATTCGAGAGACACAGCCCGCAGATGCTCGTATGACAGAGATTATGGATCAGGTTAGGCAGGGCAAAGAGTCGGGGTTCGTGATTGATGATCATGGAGTATTACGTTTTGAGACTTGTCTTTGTGTACCAGATTCAGATGGGTTGAGGCGTGAGATCTTAGAGGAAGCCCATCGATCAGCATATAGTATTCATCCTGGTTCCACCAAGATGTATCATGACTTGAGGGATATTTATTGGTGGGAAGGAATGAAGAGGGACGTTGCGGAATTTGTTTCGAGATGCTTGACTTGTCAGCAAGTCAAGGCCGAGCACCAGAGACCGGCAGGAGAGTTGCAGCCTTTGCCCATTCCGGAGTGGAAATGGGAACAGATTTCCATGGATTTCGTCGTGAGTCTACCCAGGACCAGCAGAGGGTATGATTCCATTTGGGTGATTGTAGATAGATTGACAAAGGCAGCTCATTTTCTTCCAGTGAAGACGACGTATGGATTTGCGCAGTATGCTCAGATTTATATCGATGAGATTGCACGATTACATGGAGTTCCGACGTGCATAGTATCAGATCGGGGTACCTAGTTTACTAGCAGGCTATGGCAGAAACTTTAAGAAGCTCTCGGTACACGATTGAGTTTTAGTACAGCTTTCCACCCACAGACAGATGGTCAGTCAGAGCGGACCATTCAGACTTTAGAGGATATGCTGTGAGCTTGCAGCCTTGATTTTGGTGGTAGTTGGGACCGTCACCTACCTTTGATAGAATTTTCGTACAACAGTTTTCAGGTACAACAGTTTTCAGGAGACGATTCAGATGACACCCTTTGAAGCTTTATATGGAAGAAAATGTCGATCACCCATTTGCTGGACGGAACTGAGCGAGAGTAGCATTTTGGGACCGCAGATAGTACATGAGACTACAGAAAAGATTCAGCTGATACGACACAGAATGAGAGCGGCCCAGTGCAGACAGAAATCATATGCAGATCGACGACGTCGTAGACTCGAATTTGAAGTCGGAGATCATGTGTTCTTTCATGTATCTCCGATGAAAGTTGTGATGCGTTTCGGGAAAAAGGAGAAGCTCAGCCCTAGATATGTCGGACCTTACGAGATTCTGGAGAGAGTGGGTGTTGTAACTTATCGTTTAGCACTTCCACTGAATTTTCCCGATGTGCATCCGGTGTTTCACGGTTCGATGCTTCGCAAGTATCTTCACGATCTTTCTCACGCGATCCAGCATCAGACCTTACAGCTTGAGCCGGATTTATCATACACAGTGCAACCAGTCGCTATTCTAGACCGGCAAGCAAAGAAACTAAGATCGATGGTACTTCCATCTGTAAAGGTTCTTAGGCAAGGAAAGAATCGCGAGGAGATTACTTGGTAGACCGAGGATGCGATGCGGAAGAAATTTCCATATCTTTTCAAAAGTATGTCTAGTTAAATTTTAAATTCGGGGACCGAATTTTCTTAAGGGGGAATATTGTAACATTATGAAAATTTAGAAATAAGTAAAATTAATTAATTAAATAATAAAATGTTAAATTAAAAAGTTTTCAAAACCAAATAAGAAAATTTCATAAGATGTATGTAAAACAAATTAAATTAAAATTTTAGTATGGAACATAAATAAATTATAAGGGTTTTAGTGTAAAATTTAGCTTCATTTTAATTAAAATAGTGTTATATAATAACATAGTTAGTGAGGGGTCTTTGTGTAAAGAGGTTAGGAAAGTTGTGTAAAATACGAAATGTGGAGGGTGCAAGTGAAAAAGGATAGATAATGTTTTAGTTCAGATATTATCACATAAATAAAACAATTTGGAGTGATATTGTGTTGACACCACCTCTTTTCATGCACACACCCACACCATACCTCCTTCTTGCATGAGGATGGCACCTTTTGGCTTTTGACACCTCCTCCTTCACCTTATCCTTCCTTTTTGTCACATATAACTTATGTTCAGTTCAAGAGCTAAAATTAAAACCTGAAAAATTAAAAGAAAGAGAAAGGAAACCAAAGCAACAAAGAAGAACAAGAGGAAGGAGAAGTAAAAGAGCTAAGTCTAGGAATTTCCTCACCTTTAAGCTAGGACTAGGAGCTTGTGCATCTTGGAAGGTGTTCTTCCAGCAAATTACTTGAAGGTAAAATCCTTAATCATAGTAGGAATTTAGATTCTGTAACTAGTTCAAAAATTGAAATAAAAATTGTCTATAATATCGTATTTTAGTCAAAACTAGGCTCTGTTTGAATCTGCTTTAGTTTAGATAAAAATTAACTTAACAAAGCAGTGCCAAAATGTTGTATGTTGAACCTAGAGCAAATCATAGGAGCACGAACCAGAGGGCTCGGTTTTGGGCCGGCGACCAATAGGCAAATTCCGGCGTCGCTGGATTTTTGGGCTGTTTTGGTGTTTTGAGTTGTTGGGTAGGTCTCTGTGTAGAATTTTGGTCATTTTGGTATTATTTAATCAAGTTAGTTTAACTGTATATGAAATCTGAAAACTAATATCGGACAAGGTATCTAAAATTCTAAAATACGACACGGTTAAAACGTATCGCGATCTGTTTTCTGTCGCGATGCAGAGTTGGGTTAAGTTTCAGTAAGGTTGAGTGGTAGATTGTTTGCAATTGTCGTGCGTAGTATGTTTAGCACGTACAACTTGTGTTTTCCTGATTTTTGCCGTATCGGAATATAGCCGTTTCCTTATATAAGTTATTTAATGTTAGATTTGAGTGCGGGAAATTCGGAGGCCGCAAGGAAAGGAAAAGGATTGGCGATTCCTGAGTAGATACGACGTATTTCTGGTGAGTAGACTAAATATCTACCGGAGAATTTTGTAAAGATGGCGTGTTACTCCCGTAGTTTTATTTAAATAAAAGTTTTACTTTTGTATGCTAAGTTAATAATACACATTCATATACATACCTATGCATCACTATGGTACTAGATGTAGAACACTGCACAATTATCGACGAGTTATGTCGCACGTGTACACCTTTACATGTTACACTACATCTCGTCGATATTAACATGTCACTTTTACACTAAATATCCATCTTGTTAAATATGATTCCTATCATACCTCAATTATTAACAATAGTGGTAACTTGCATAAATGACATCATGTTTATCATCCGAGTATTCTAAGTTGATATAAGAAGCTTTTGTATTATTGAGAATTTATGATTTGGGTTTTCCTGCACTATTACATAAATCCAGTGATTTCATGATTGATGTGACATGTCCACCATGAGATATTTTATGATTTGGTTTTATTCCGGACCGAGTGTGGGAGCTATACGGTCGCGGATTTATACGTTATCCAGACTGAGTGGGGGAGATATACAGTTGGATACATGGTGGACCCGGTCGAGACGAGGGGCAGGATAGCCGTATTTGAGACGGGGAAGCCTAGCGAGGTTACTCGATCCAGGAAATAGTGGTGAAATACGGCGGATATCTAGATGATACCGACCAGTATTATTGATTACAGGATCGTTCGAGGAATGATGCCTGAGAGAAATGGAAGTTTTGTGTCGATGGTGGACACGGAAAAATGAATTTTATTGGGAATAAATGATGAGATTTCAGTTTTGGTTATGTGATTTGTAGTACAAATTTATGCTTTCCATATACTATCGTACATCATATTTGCTCTCATTTCAGTTAGTTATGATCGTCATATTTACATTATTAACCGCTGTATGTTAGTTATATTCACTGAGTTGGCAACTCACCCCCGTTGTGCCACAGTTCCTTGCAGGGGTGGAATGGACAGTTAGCGACAGTGCAGATCCACTTTTTCAGCTTTTATCGCATTTTTTGATAGGTAGGTTACATATGTAGTAACCTTCTCTTTTGGTATTGTATTTTTGTATCTAGAAAATCTCCATCAGACCTTGTACTATGACTTAGAATGAGAGATGATTATATGTATATTATTTGACAGGTGAGATCGTTGTTATGTTAGAAGATATTATTTTATTTATGTCGGGGATTTTTATTGGTATCCTATATATTGAGTATTTATTTCCGCTGTTGATATTGTTGATCCCAACTAGGGATGCAACCAAACTTAACACTTTATACTTGTTTTTATATCTTAATTACATAAGAACTGTGATTTTTACTTAAAAACTAAATTTTTATAAAAATTCCGCAAAAAGGATTTTGATCTTGGTTTTCGGCTTACTCGGGCTGTGTATATATCCTTAGATATTATGCAAGCTAAGTGCCGGTCACATCCAAACTTTGGGTCGTGACAGTGATATAGCCGGATTATAAATCAAGAGTTGATTTGATAATCTAATGTATAATTATATATTTGATATATTATATTATATTGACTAATATTAGCTCACTTATGATTTCTTTTCTCACTTGATGTGCACATTGTATATATATGTGATATGTATATTTGTGTACATGTATTGTGTCATGCTTGATGATACATGGAAGATGGGTGTATGAGACTTAGACCATCCAAGGGTTAAGTTAGGGTTTGATATTTATGAATTAAGTTATCACAAATTAGTTGGACTTAGGCAATAATTCAAGCTTGGATGAAGCTTGTAGAAGATTGACCAAATCCACTCTTTTGTCATAGCTTAGGATATTTGTTAACCCAACCTTAACCCTTGTCCTTGGTTTATTCTCTACATGAGTTAGGCATGAGAGGGCTTAACTCACCCATGGTTGCAATTATTCATCTGGAGAATTATTCATTTTTCATATGAGTTCGTTCTTCCTCAAAAAGGCTTTCTAGCTTCAATGGAGGTATGAGAAAAAATGTGAGAAAATCAAATATAAAGTGAGCCCACTTCCTACTTCATCATCCTCTACTACTTGCCATTTAGTATAGGGTGTTTGCTGCACTTATTTCATAATTAGTGAAGAGATAGCTTGGATTAGTGTCTCCTCGACGTAGATCATCTTCGGCCTCGAAGACATCGAAGCAAGCATGTTCGTTTCTTCATGGGAGCCTCTCTAGAGTCCGGAGTTCACGATCGCAGCGAAGGGACTACTACACGGAGCTATTGAAGTGAAGGACCGGTCTACAAAGGTTGTATTCTTTGCTCACTAGACTTGCAAAGTGTTTGCATTTTATATTCCATCGATTTCTAGTTAACGACTCAAAGCTAGGGTTAGCTAAAACGGCAAAAATTTGAATTTGGCATGAACGATGCCTCCCGAAATCTTGCTGCCGTCCTAGGTAATCCTTCATTAACTTACCTTTTCCTCCATGGCACGAGTAATTTTCCTCGACCCGTACGTGTAGGTTGGTCGACCCCTCTCCACGGACTTCCGATTCTCCTTGTTTTGGACGGCCTGTTTCTGCTTACGCTCAGACGTCCAAAACTGGCACAAGAGAGGCCATATCTCTAATTCGATCCCGGTAAAGGCCGGAGACTATAGGAGAGCCGCTCTTTCCGTCTTGGGGGTCGCCAGCTACAAGTCATAGCAATCTCTCTTCAGCTGATTCCTATTATACCGGACCTTATTCTGTATGTTGATCGTGATGCCCCGGTAAATAGCCTGAAAATCGAGCCATCGGGGATCAACTGTGGCCTGAAAGTCATAATTCAGATGCAAATACAAGAAATTAACGTTTTTAAATTATAAGTGCCGAATGATAATAAATTTATTTGATAAATCAAATAAAAATATTTAATAATACCTGAGCCTGCTCAAAGGAGCACTTGTGGTGCGTGTCCCAATCATAATGAAAAAGATACTTGAAGTGATGGCTCCATCCTTCATATACTCATATGCTAGCCGAACTTCTCGGCATTATCGCCGTGGGTTGGAAGTCGGTGGTAAAGAAGAGGGGGAATACTCCTTGGCACTTAGCGGCATCGGGCTTCATCTTGTGGGACTGAGTCGGCTCTCGAGTCCCACGTACGGGTCGTGACCACCCTGCATCCATAAAATATATAGATATACATACAATATCAAGACAAAACAAATTATGCGTACAATAATCAATAAAACAAGGATAGGGTGCCAATTTGTTTTGTCTTGATATTGCATGTATATCACGACATAATTTGTTTTGTTATATATATATTCGCAAGAATCCGCTATTGATACGAATCCGACACGAATCGTATAGATCAATAACACATCATTTCAATTCGCAACACTTAATTTCTAGATTTAAAATTTCACAACAAGACATAAACTGAATCTAGTACACCGTTCCTTATTCTTTTATTACTCAAACTTATAAACGTAGGCCACTCATTCGGCTGCGGCTCTGCAGGCCAGTCATTCGGCTTCTTTTGCGTAGGCCACTCCTTCGGCTCTGGCTCCTCATGCCACTCCTACTCCTGCAGTTTCAGTACTCGAGCTTTTGTCATCCCAGGGCTACACCGAGGAGCAGATGCACCAGATTTCCAAGATATTTCGAGGTGGAGCACCTGAACCGAGCCAATAGTGATTTATTTATATTTATTTTTTGATTTTGTAGGATGATTGTACTTTATTTGATACATATTGTATATTTTGGATATCGGTGGTTGTATATGTTGATTATGATCCTGATTTTGTATTATGTTTGTTTATTTCGTTATATATTATGCATGAGATGTTATTGATTAGTATTTTTGTATACACACACACACACACATGGCGGGAAAAAAATAGGGAAAGTATTTAAAAAAATATTTTTTGACCTACAGTAGTCACTGTAGGGGCAACTACATGCCTTTACGGGTCAAACCGTAGGGGCATAATGTTTGAAAAAGCATGATATTGTGCCTCTACGGTAGAATCCGTACGGGCATCTACGTACCCCTACGGTGATAACCGTAAGGGCAAAAAATATAAATATTTTGAAAAAAATTAAAAAGAATGAACTTTGGCCCCAACGGTTTAATTCGTAGGGGCATATACTTGCCCCTATGGGGAGAACGGTAGGGGTAAGATATTAATATTTTTTAAAATAAATTTTAAAAAATAACTGTCTTTACGTCGGAAACCGTAAGGGCAGTTGCCACTACGGTTTTCTCCGTAGGGCAAAGTTACATCCGTAGGGGCAAATACTTGACTCTACGCCGTTTCGATCTATGGTTGATATTTGTGCCCCTAAGGTCACTGTAGGGGCAAAGCAGGGGTCTTATCCATAGGGGCAGCTTTAGATTGTAGTAGTGTCTCATTCATCTCAGGTAATGTATAATTTGTAAATAAAATACATTGGCTTCACTATTAGAAATAAGTTCTATATGTTTTTTTTTCTTTATTCAACATTTTTGTTGACTAGATGGGCACCGTACACAGACTGTAAAACATTACTAACGATTTTGTAAACCTTTAAAATTGATCATTTATCTCTCTCTCTTTCTGATAGCGTCAAGATTTTATTGTACAAGATGCACAAATGTCTAGATATTAAACGCGGTGAAAGAAATGAATTTTAAGAGAGATTGTTGAAATAAGCGAAACATAGATTTTTATTTTTGGAATGGAATTTAGATAGTACTGTCTTAAAGACGTATTCATTTCTGTCGCACAGCCGAAATCTTCTATATTACACCCAAAAAGCATTTACCCTTTTGTAATAGTTACTCATCTCACCATTTATTTGCGTAGACAATCCTAATAAAAGAAATTTTGAAGAGACAATCAATGGATGAATCAGAACAAAAATTAGAGAGACTAAAAGAGCAAATGATTGAGGACGATCAAAGCCATGAAAAGGAACATGGAGAGCATTATAGATTCAAGCGCTGATGAAGTAGCTCCGCTTACCGAGCTTGCTACGGATAGCAAGATAATGAATACACCAGTAACTCCAAAAAAGGAACTTGGTATTTTTTTATCCGACTTCAACCTAAAATGCACATTTAACTATTTTTCTCTCATGACATTTATTGTTCACGGACATGAAAATAAAAAAAGAAGCTAGCGAATCAAGCGAAAAAAGTAAGAAAAGAAAAAAAGAAACATCATCACGCACCATCAAACGAAAGAACAAAAATGAAGGTAAACCAAAAGAAGTTATCATGAGTACTTTCAAACAGATGACAAAGACCTATGAGATTTTCTGATGGTGCTCAATATTGGGGATCTCCAGGATCACGACACGTGGCAGATGACGTGTCCAAGAACTCAGAAGAAAGGGCCCACAGGGACCGACCCGGCCACCCGTGTACCCGACCTGCAACCCCTAGCCGACTCTCCTCAGAGCCCCTTTCGAAATTGGCCTCCTCGGCCGCTCAACTCGTCCCGAACTCCCCTGCCGAGGCCGTCTTCCTCGGTTCTTCGACCGACTCCACCACTCGCAGGCGTAACCGCCACTCCGCGAATCTCGCCATGCGCAGATTCTCCGCCAGCAACATCCCACGTTCCACGCCATCACGATCCCCATTAATGGGCGATCCGCTCTTCACGCGGGCGTGACGTCGGGAGCGTAACTGCCGGCGAGATCTTCGCGCCAGCCGCTGCGTGCTACCGCCGCTGTATAAACCCTATCACAGAAGGGTCAAGTAAGCCATTTTTTATTCCACTTAGCCGTTACTCTGCTCGGATCTAGTACTAATTTGATCGTCGGAGGGTCCTCGGTGGTACCAAACCACCCCGGGACTTCTTTGCAGGTACTCGGCGCCGAACTCCTCAAATCACCAATCTCCTCAAACCTATTGAGACCCACACGCAGCAGGAGATCACCTCCAAAATCCACCGGGAGATCGACGGAAGACAACATCTGACGGAGACCCGAAAAGGACCTCCATCAGTTGGCGCAGTCTGTGGGAACTGGCTCCACAAAACACAAAGTTGGCCTTCCGATCTCCATACACATGGCAAGTGATCATCCTGAAGTTCTAGGTACCAGCCGCCGCTTTCCCCTTACCGAAGGCGTGGACGAACCCCCTCCGGCAACCCTCATTAGCGCCCTCGCCAGCCGAATAGATCGGCTACAGTCCCTCATGGAGGCGCTCGTCCGCGTCCAAACGGCCGAACCTGGGGCCCAGGTCACCGCTCCTCCGCCTCCAGAAGGCTCTGCCTTCGTCGGCATGGCTGACCACCGGCAGGCTGCGACCCCCGGCCACAGATCTCATGGGCCGATACTCCCTGAGGCCCGTTGGGCGCCTCAAGGCTCCACCCCGAGATCCGCCGCCAGAGCGCCTCGCCTCGAGCCTCTGCGCGATCCTTACCCCCTGAGGAGATGTCGGTCACCTCGCCTGTCCACAGGCATGATCGACACCCCTCCCTTAACAAGGTCGCACAGAAGGGGCCCGCCACGATGGCTCGAGGGCCATCTCGTCCGGGGATCTGAGGAACCTCATCGAGAGGAACTGGGGCCACGCCCAGACGCAGGTCTCCCCCAGAAGAAGCAGGGATCGCCAGGAGCCGAATCCTCGGGGTACCACGGCCGTCTCGACGCCCTCGAGAAGAAGATCGAGGGCATGCGCCGGGAAGGACACCTCTCGAGCGACGGGGCTAAGTACGCCGCCGACTCGCTCACCAAGCCGTTTACCGAGGAACTGCTCGCTGTCCACGTCTCCTCGCGTAACAAGCCCCCGAAGGTTTCTCTGTTCGAGGGGAAAACCGACCCGAAAGACTATCTGGACGCTTTCACCGCGGGGATGAGCTTCCAGGACCATTCCGACGCCGCCCAGTGCAGGGCCTTCCCAGCCACCCTCACCCGCTCTGGTCGGGACTGGTTCCGAGGACTCGAGCCTCGCTCAATCTCGACCTTTGATGAGCTGGATACTCAGTTCCTCGGTCATTTCGTTGAGAACCGTCGGCAGAGGCGCACGGTCGACTATCTCTTCACAATTAAGAGCGGGGACAAAGAGACGTTCAAAGTTTACATCTCCCGCTTCTACAATGCCCTCCTCGAGGTCCCCGAGCACCGGGACGAGACCGTCATCACGGCGCTCAGATCTGGTCTTAGGCACAAAGAGTGGTTGCGCTCCTTTGCGTTGGCACAGCTTAAGACCATGGCCGAAGCCTTGGCGCAGCCTAAGACCATGGCCGAAGTCAAGGCGTGAACCGAGCGCGAGGTTCAAATGGAGTCCGAGGTGAACGCGAACCTCCCTCGAGCAGACCGACCCGACCAGAAGAAGAGGGCCCGGGAAGAAAGGCCGAAGCATCAGCAGCCCTATCACCCGAAGTTCCAGGAGTATACCCCACTCAACGTCTCCCTCGCAGTGCTGCTAGAGGAGGCCCAGAACGAGGGGTTCTTCAAGTTCCCTCCAATCCCACGTCAGGCCGCGAAGCGAACCCGGGGCCCTTACTGCGCTTTCCACTGGACACTGGGCCACGCCACGGAGGATTGTAAGCAACTCCAGGACTATATCGAAGAGCTCATCCGATCGGGGCACCTCGCCGCCTACTTAAGGGATAAACGGCAGGCCGACCGTGAGCAGGAGCAGTGTCACCCTCCCGCCGAGTTGACCATCGGCCAGATCATGCTCATTTCGGCAGACGAACAGCACGGGACTCGGGGAGCCCCATACCCGGTGCCGAGCACGGAGGCCAACGAGCCTCCAGAGAGCTCGGGCCGAGCTAATAAGGTCATCTACAAACATGTACTTTTCTTTTAAGGCAATGTAAACTCTTCCCAAGTTCTGTTGTTGATTTAATAAAGATCAATGGAACATTGCGAAAAAGAAGGAAAAATCGTGTTTATTCAAAAGGTATTATGGGCTTCTCAGCCATACATGCAAAAAGAAAAAAAAAGAAAATTACAACACCGTGGGGAGGGGGTGCAGAGAGCACTGCTCATGGTACTCGGTGAAGATCTCCGCCAGCCGAGGCCTCGCGAGATCCAGCCTCTGCCATCGATTCCTACCGTGCGCGTTGACCCCGAACCTCAGTTCGTAGCACTCGCGGACGAGTGCCTCTGAGCGAGCCAGCCGGTTCGTGGAGATCAGGCGGAAGCGCCTCAGAGATCGCAGCTTATCCACGGCCTCATCATAGAGCTGCTGGGACAAGGGGTTGTAAAGCCCCGGCGACGCCCTCCAGATGGAGTACATCAGCAGCTGCAGCAGGGAGGAGCGTCGGGGGAGCAACCGGCCGAAGTGGTCTTCGATACTTCCATAGACCAACTGCACCGTGTCCTCGGTGCAGTTCTGGTCATAAAGGTACACATTTTCAAAGTGAATGATTTCGGGGATGGTGGAGGGGAAGTCCTGCATTCTCAACGATCTGTATACAAAGGAAGGAAGGACAAGCGCTCTTTCAGCCTTATATAGCCCACTGCGTCCCAACGGAGCCCAACAGTCGCCCGCTTCCGCCCAATAAGTCGCGGCCATGCGGCGATCATCGAGCCCTCTCTGGCGGAACCGAAACGGCGCGACCCTAACGCTTCGCCTCCCCCGGCATTCAATGCGCATGTTGCGCGCATGGTCGCCGCTACCGTTATTGTCCCCCATACCTGCCATGGGATGGTCGGGCGGAGCCTCATGAAGAATTAGCCGAGCGGCTACCCTGCTCGGCTATACCTGGCCGGTAGCTTCCCAACTCGCGACGCCAGGGATCAAAAGCCCTCGCCAAGGGGCAGCCGCGCAGCTTCACTGCCCGGTTATCCTTAGCAGGCCTCCTATGGCCCCTCCAACGCTAAGGATTCAAGCCCTCCTTAAAGGCAGCCCAGCAGCTTCCCTGCTCGGCTATCCCTGGCCGGTAGCTTCCCTACTCGCAACGCTAGGGATCAAAAGCCCTTGCCAAGAGTCAGCCGCGCATCTTCACTGCCCGGTTATCCTTAGCAGGCCTCCTTAGAGGCAGCTCAACAGTTTCCCTGCTCAGCTATCCCCGGCTGGTAGCTTCCTACCACAACCGACAGGGATCGAAAGCCCTCCCAAAGGCAGTCGAGCCTGAGGATCCCTCGCTCGGCTATCCTTCAGGACAAAAGCCCTCGCCAAGAGGCACCGGTCTGTAACTCTGCCCGGCCAAGGGTCCTTGGTAGGCTTCTTACAGCCCCCCGCGCTAAGGACCAAAGTCTTTCAAGAGGCAGTCGAGTCCTTGCTCGGCTATCCCCGACTGTTAGCTTCCTACCACAACCGACAGGGATCAAAGCCCTCGCCAAGAGGCACTGGGAAGTAACCCTGCTCGGTCCCCGTCCTGAAGGATCAAAGCCCTCACAAGAGGCAACCGAGCAACTATCCTGCTCGGTCATCTCCGGTTGGTAGCTCCCTATCCATGACGCCAGGGATCGAAGCCCTCGCAAGAGGCATCCGAGCGGCCATCTCGCTCCTTCATCCCAGGCTGGTAGTTGCCTACCCACGACGCCAGAGATCAAAGCCTTCGCCAAGAGACGACCGCGCAGCTTCACTGCCCGGTCATCCTTAGTGGGCTTCTTACAGCCCCTCCAACACTAAGGATCAAAGCCCTCGCAAGAGGCAACCGAGCAGCTACCCTGCTCGGTCATCTCCGGCCGGTAGCTCCCTACCCATGACGCCAGGGATCGAAGCCCTCGCAAGAGGCACCCGAGCGGCTACCCCGCCTTTTCATCCCAGGCTGGTAGTTGCCTACCCACGACGCCAGAGATCAAAGCCCTCGTCAAGAGGCGACCGTGCAGCTTCACTGCTCGGTCATCCTTAGTGGGCTTCTTACAGCCCCTCCAACACTAAGGATCAGAGCCCTCGCAAGAGGCAACCGAGCAGCTACCCTGCTCGGACATCTCCGGTCGGTAGCTCCTTGCCCATGACGCCAGAGATCAAAGCCCTCGCCAAGAGGCGACCGTGCAGCTTCATTGCCCGGTCATCCTTAGTGGGCTTCTTACCGCCCCTCCAACACTAAGGGTCAAACCCCTCACAAGAGGCAACCGAACAGCTACCCTGCTCGGTCATCTACGGCCGGTAGTTGCCTACTTACGGCGCAAGAGATCAAAGTCCTCGCCAAGAGGTGACCGTGCAGCTTCACCTCCCGGTCATCCTTAGTGGGCTTCTTACTGTTGGATATATGTATGCCCTAGAGGCCATTATGTGATAGTGGATGTATCTATACATGTATATATATATTCAGTATGCATTCTTGCTCGACATGATAGTATGCTATCTGGTTCTTCTTTATCTGACATGTTGATTTGATCATGCTTTTATTCATTCATACATGCTGATAAAGCCCTGAGGATATCGGCTTGACTACAGTGATTATGATAGAGATCATACTAGTGGGACATCTGTAGTTTATAAGCATATCCTGAAATGTCCCTAGTCGGAGGTGTATCGAGACGGGGCATCGATATACCAGAGTAGACTAGCGTATATGATACTAGACCCATGTGATGGGCGATGGATGTTCCCACATTCATCGCTGTTTGACATCAAGATCATATACGGGTGCTCAGTGGTGACTGGGTACACTGGACGGACTCACCGAGAACTCCTATATGGAATTATATCTATCGTCGGATAGCAATTCTCAGGTGACACTGGTACAGGTTAGTCTGTAGACCCGAGATCGTCATAGAGTCTTGTGTATTCTCCCACTGTACATTGATTGCCACCCTACCACGGCTCTACCGAGTCGTGCAAACAGGTGGCCGTTGGGTACAGTCCCGAGACACACGAAGGCGATGAGCGATAGGAGGGGTTTCGTCTCTCCCGATATTGGGAGTTGATGTTGTGCTATGCCCGACTGGTTATATCAGCAAGTCCCTGGCCAGGGCTGCTGAGAATTGCTGATAAGTGTTATCAGTAGTTTCTCGATCTGTTATAGACCATTCACCGGCACGACTTATTGAGTTATTGGGGTCGACGTGACCATCCCTAGGCTCGATATGCAGCATATCTGACGAAGAGACCGGACTGTACGGTAGTGTTGCCAGTTGGCTCGACGGGAGTTGTAGCAGGTTCGCTTGTTTTCTTCTGATCGCTCAATACCCGGGTGGCCGTTACGTTTAGCTGACCGCTTGCGGCTTGGGGGTGCTTGATATGATCATCACCCTCTGCCGGCGTATTGACGAGTCTTAGAGTCCCACACAGGAGTTACCTAGTCCAGGCGAAACGTTGTGGTGCGCGTATGCGATATGCGCATGGACCCGATTAAATTGCGCGTATAGGATACCGAACATTGATCGGGCGGCTTGCTTTTGGTGGGGTCATATGTGATATGGCCGGATTGATAAATCAAGTGTTGATTTATCATTTAACCATTAGTTTTCTCACTTAAACCCTTTCTTGTATTTGATGGATGTATGCATGCATGCATGCGTTTCTTTCTTTCATTCTAGTTTCATGCACATGTGGATGTGCATACATGCATACATACGTACACCCATCTATCATGGTTGTTAGCACATGGAAATGGTGGTAATATAAGACTCACACCATGGATTAAGTGATGGTTTTTTTTATTTAATTTTGTATTTAAAACAAATTGAAAAGATAAGGATAATCTTTACTAGCTTCTACATTCTTCTTCTAACCTAACCAAGCTCACCTATCTCTAACCTTGGGTTATCCTTCTCTTTCTCATTTAAAACTCAAGTTAAATAAACTCTCCATCACTTAATCATGGTTGGAAGTAAGAAGGAATAAAATATAAAAGGTTATATTTCATTTCTTTTTCAATGGTCATCTTTATCTTTTACACTTACTAAAAAAGAAAAGCCACCATCTTCATCCTCCTTCTTCCTTTTGCTCTTTAGTCTTTTCTAGTGAGTAATACACACATAAAAAAAGGTTTTTGAAGTGACAATCTTATCCACAACATCATTCTAAACAAGTTTAGCCAACTTGTTTAGAGTGTTCTCTTCGGTTTTACGAAGTTGCGAGCTTGGACGGGAAACTCCGGGTGGATCGTCGTGGACGTGAGAGGACTACAAGAGGACCTTCTTCCAACACCCAAGAGACCTAGGAGTCAAGAAAAAGGAGCTACAAAGGTTGTAGTTTCGAAACCCTAATCTTTATTAGCCTAAAGTTATGTAACCCTAATTTTCTAGGATCGATTCCTTTGCGTGTTTGTTTAGCACCATCAAAATACATACTTTGAGACATGTGATGCTTCAAAACTCATTATAGGGTGCTATGCAAACCTTACATTGGTATCAGAGCCGACCTAGAACATTAGGCGACGCTTTTACGAAGTAAAAATCCCGATCGGACAAAAATACGACGCTTTTGGACCCTCTCTGGACAAATTTTAAAATTTGATGTTTTTCAGAATTAAAAATACATAAAAAATACAGCAGGAAATTCTAAGAATAACAGTGAAATTCGATGACCTGAACAGTGTAAACCGCCGCGGAACCGCCGCATTTCCTGGCTTAGGCCGCGGTTCCGCGGCCGTACGGAGGCATCATTGCATGAATTTTATACTATTATTCTTAGGTTTTCTTGTACAGTGTTTTAGGTATGTTTAATCTGAATTTTGTACTGTATGTTCTGGAGATGGTTTTGGACGCGTAGATTTGATCGGTATTTTCATTTCGTAGCTTTTCCGGGTAAATTAGAAAGTATTGAAGTGTTTGAACGAGTATCATTTGCTCACTATTAACGGGGTTTAAATACTTTGGAGATACGTGCAAGTCTTTTTGTGGTGGTCCCTCTAGAAGACAACAAACCTTAACTCGATTCTGTGACCGTCTTGAACTGCCCTTTGAACCCTAGGGTTTGGGGCAGTACGGCGTGCCACATGTGAGGCGTTGGCTTGACCCTTCTACGGCTGGACCGCTACTACTGTGTCACACTTCGGATTTTTGAACCCTGCTCAAGTGTTGAGCTTTAGTGAATCTTGGGTACTTGATCGTTCGTTCGAAAACTTTAATACTGTCTGTTTATCTGGAATGTGATACAATATGTGGAATTCATATAGTTTAGGCATGAAATACGAAATATGTGATATTTCGTATTTATGATGTCTAAAGAGAATGTGGATTCCAAATATTGTAGTTTTACACTTTCTTTTCTGTGACCGTAAGTGTAGTATGTACGATATCGCCGGTTTCGTTGCTATACATCAACGACAATTGGGGTATGCATACTTTCTTACGTTGATGATATGAGATATTATGTGTTGCTGAGATATGATGTGCAGGATTGTCGCGATTGAATAGCCGGGGGGCTTTTATGTGAGATGAGAGTTTTATATTTTCATTCATGTAAATTCAAATGTAATGTAATATTCTTTTATTTGGGGCACTTCCGGGTTGAGGTTGGGTCACCATTGTTGTATATTATTTACTTTTCCGCATTAGGATGGACCCAAGGAGGGGAGCACAGGTGATCGGGTTCAGGGGTTCAGTGGGAGGCCATCTCGAGGAGTCGAGACCGGGTCTCCTAAACTCCAGAATTGGGAGGGTCACTTGCCGCTCTCGTAGGGGTCCACGGTATGGGATTGGCTATTCATCGCGACTGTGGAATCCGTATTTTCTATTCTGGCTAAATACTAAATACGGACGTCCTAGTATATCCTACTTTATATCTATGTTTCTGCTGCCTGTGTTCTTTGATATCTGAGACGAATGACATATTATATATATGATATATAGTAGACGTTGCTTATGTTTTACACCCGCGCTAGTCCCGTCCCGGTATGCCGTTAGTTAAGTAACCTAACGGTGCATAACAGAACATTGCGGCGAATGCGGATGGCATAAGCGTACGTGTTATTTTCGTTTCTTTTCTGTGATTGGCTTTAGGACTTAAATGATGGGATTACATTAATGTGATTAATGTAAAGAAAATAAACCTAAAAAGATGTTGTAGAATCGGATTTGAAAACCACTCGGCTATTTATGAAAAAGCTACATTTCAAAACTGCGGAGCTTAAGCCACTCTTTTTGAAAACCATTTGATTCTACAACGATATCAAGTTCAAAGCGTTAAAGATTTTTTAAAAAATCATCCGCAACCCTCCGTCATTTTAGGAAGTAGAGTACTTAGTATTCGTGCTACGTTTGTTGACTTTAGTTAAGGCGTAGTGTACGGTAGCTAAGTGATGTCTTCCTATACTGCATATGATGCAGATTAATTAGGACATTCATACGACTTTGTTGACCATAGTTAAGGGTCATATGGGTGGGTCTAATTGATCAAGAAATGACGGGTAGAACTTGACTGGTACTTATGATTTGTTGACCATAGTTAAGGTCATAAGTACTAGGGGTAAAAATTACATCGGGAATTTCAAGTGTTGAAATTTGCAACGAGATTGCATACCTTCCATGTGATGGTTGGATCCCGATCCCACTGTGGGCAATAGTTGCTTCTAGGAGAGTTTTACAGTTTACAATTAGCTAACTCATTAGGTGTCTAGAAAGGTGTTAACGGGTCTCCGCCTCTGGGAAAACGAGGTTTACTTTAATTAGGTCCGTGCGAAAGCACGGGGAACCTCCCTCAAGTACCGACACTGGCCTGGCTGAACGGTTAGCGAAGTTGTAGACTGTAATTAATCCTGACTAGTTTTTCTTTTTAAGGTTTGAAAGAAAAACTCTATAAAAGCAGTGGGAAACATCGATTAGACAAGATAATAACCAATCTGATCAATGCAAGAGCTTTCGCTGAGTGTATTCTTTTCTCTCTCTTAATGGCAGATACCAATGACTGGACTTAAGCTTCTACTAGATAAAAACAAACTGAATTGGACCAACTATAAAGACTGGCTGAGGAATCTGAAAATCGTCTTGACTTATGATAAAGTATCATATGTCCTCACGGCTTCAGCCCCGCCCGTCCCAGGTCCAAAATCCTCAGTTGCGGACGTTGAAGTCCGCAAGACATGGGACGCTGACTGTGCCACGGCCAAATGCCTCGCGCTTGCATCGATGGACAATACACATCAAAAGCAGCACGAGGACATGGACATTCACGGTATATTGCTCCATACAAAGGAGTTGTATGGAGAGCAATCCCGCGTATTACGATACGAAGCATCAAAGAAACTGTTTCAGATGCGAATGGCCCCTGGCACACCAGTAGGAGACCATGTTTTGAAGATGATAGCTCTTATAGAAGAGCTTGAGGACCTTGGATGGACTATGGACAATGAACAATATATAGATATTATTCTGCAGTCCCTCCCCTCCACCTTTGCTCAGTTCATAGTGAACTTCAACATGCACGGCATGGAGAAGGAACTCCCTGAACTCCTTAATATGTTAAGGAGTGCAGAGAGCACTATGAAGTCAGCAAAAACTCCCGTTATGACTATTGGACAGTCTTCCTCTTCTCGCCCGAAGGCTAAGGCCAAGGGAAAGAAAAAGAAGAAACCCACCAATCCTAAGGGTGGAGTTAAAAAGGTGAAGGGAAAGGGAAAGTCCAAAGCTGGAGACCCGGGGAAGGGCGAATGTTTTCATTGCCACAAGACAGGACATTGGAAGCGCAACTGCACGGAGTACTTAAGTCTCAAGAAGAAGCATGGTGATGCTTCTGCTTCAGGTGCGTTTGTAACAGAAAACTGTTTTTCAATAAACTCTGCTTCCTGGGTATTGGATACCGGTTCAGGTTTTCATATTTGCAATTCTATACAGGGGCTGAGAAATAGCAAGATTTTGAAGACAGGTGACCATACTCTCCGCGTTGGAAATGGTTCCAATGTACATATAGTCGCAGTGGGAGAGTATCACTTGGGGTTGCCATCTGGATGTATTTTGATTTTGAATCCATGTTATTTTGTACCAAGTATGCTATGTAATATAATATCCGTTTCTTTGTTGGACAATGAAGGATATAATTTTGTATTGCAAAACAATGTTATGAACATTCACCTGAATCAAATGTTGGCTGGGTATGGTACGCTTAATAACGGAATATATGTCCTAAATCAACACACAGTTTTCAGTATACAACACACTAATAAAAGAAAACTTTCAGAATTAAATGAAGCTTTTCTTTGGCATTGTAGACTTGGTCATATTAACGAAACAAGATTAAACAAGTTATACAAAGATGGATATTTAAACTCTTTTGAATATAAATCTTATGCGACCTGCCAGTCTTGTATCAAGGGTAAAATGACCAAAACTCCGTTTACCGGACACGGAGAAAGAGCTACTCAGCTCCTTGGCCTCATACATAGTGATGTATGTGGGCCAATGTCTACACAGGCTAGAGGCGGTTTTTCATACTTCATTACATTCACCGACGATTTCTCAAGATTCGGTCATGTATTTTTATTAAAGCACAAGTCCGAAGCTTTCGAGAAATTCATTGAATATAAACAAGAAGTGGAAAAACAAACCGGCTTGAGTATTAAGATGCTTCGATCATATCGAGGTGGTGAGTATCTCAGCACAGAATTTGCAAACTTCCTAAAAGAGAATGGGATTCTCTCTCAGCTCACTCCTCCTTACACACCACAGCACAACGGTGTGTCAGAACGACGGAATAGGACTCTATTAGATATGGTCCGGTCCATGACGAGTGACGCTGAGTTACCAGTCTCGTTTTGGGGGCATGCATTAGAGACTGCAGCGTTTCTGCTAAACAGGGTTCCAACCAAAGCCGTGTCTACCACGCCATATGAGATATGGAATGGGAAGAGACCATCTCTTAAGAGAATTAAGATTTGGGGTTGCCCGGCCTATGTTAAAAAGCAAAACCCGGACAAACTCGAGACACGGTCAGTCATGTGTAACTTTGTGGGATATCCAAAGAATTCTTATGGATATCTGTTCTACCACAAAGAGGAACAAAAGGTGTTTGTTTCTCAGTATGCCACATTCTTGGAAAAAGAGTTTTTCACATATAAAGATGATGGCAAGGTAGTGGATCTAGAAGAGGTTCTGGAGACACAAACTACAAATGACGATTTGGTTGAACCGGCTGTTGCAACAGAAACTGAAGAACCTCTGCCACTCCGTAGGTCTGGTAGGACTTCTCGCCCACCGGAGAGGTACTACGGTTTCCTCATTGATGGTGACGGAGAAGATTGCATCATGGAAGATGATGATCCTACCAGTTTTCAGCAAGCTATCACGAGTGGTGACTCTGTGAAGTGGCTGGATGCCATGAGATCCGAAATGGAGTCTATGTACACCAACAAAGTATGGACTTTGGACGTTGTACCCCCTGGGGTAAAACCTGTAGGGTGCAAATGGATCTTTAAAAGAAAGATTGGTGTGGATGGGCAGGTAGAGACCTATAAGGCAAGACTTGTGGCGAAAGGTTTTCGTCAAAGACCAGGTTTGGACTATGACGAAACTTTTTCGCCCGTAGCCATGCTTAAATCCATTCGGATCCTACTTGCTATTGCTGCTCACTACGACTATGAAATCTGGCAGATGGACGTTAAAACAGCATTTCTAAATGGAGATTTAGAAGAATGCGTTTATATGGATCAGCCAGAAGGCTTCATTGACAGTGGGAGCAGCGAGAAAGCATGTAGATTGCTTAAATCCATATATGGGTTAAAGCAGGCATCTCGGAGTTGGAACATCTGTTTCGATGATGTTATCAAAGAGTTTGATTTCATCAAAAATCCAGATGAACTTTGTGTTTATAAGAAGGCTGTAGGAAGAGCTGTCACATTCCTCGTATTGTACGTGGATGACATTCTTCTGATAGGAAATGATATTCCTATGCTACAGTCGGTCAAATCATTCTTATCACTAAGGTTCTCCACGAAGGACCTGGGTGATGCCACATACATCCTGGGCATAAGGATCTATAGGGATAGATCCAAAAAGTTATTGGGATTGTCCCAAACCAGGTACATCAACACCATCCTAAAAAGGTTTAGTATGGAAGACTCCAAGCGGGGTGCCTTACCCGCTTGCCATGGAGTCACTCTCTCCAAGGATTCTTGTCCAAAGACCGATGAAGAGAGAGCTCGCATGAGCATTATACCTTATGCTTCGGCAGTAGGATCTATAATGTATGCGATGTTATGTACACGCCCAGATGTAGCTTATGCACTTAGTGTTGTAAGCAGGTATCAATCCAACCCAGGGGAGAACCACTGGACAGCTGTGAAGAACATTCTTAAGTACTTACGAAGGACTAAAGAATTGTTCTTGGTGTATGGTAATACAGATCTCCAAATGGAGGCCTTTACCGATTCGAGCTTCCAGAGCGATAAGGATGACAGCAAATCTATCTCAGGGTTTGTATTTACCCTCAATGGAGGGGCGGTAAGTTGGAAGAGTTCCAAACAGAATACCGTTGCAGACTCTACGATGGAGGCTGAGTACATTGCTGCAAATGATGCCGCCAAGGAAGCCGTCTGGATGAAGAAGTTCGTCTCGGAGCTAGGAGTAGTTCCAACCATTATTGATCCAATACCCTTGTATTGTGATAATAATGGGGCTATGGCGTTAGCCAAGGAGCCCAGGTCCCATCAGCGGTCCAGACACATCCTGATGCGTTTTCATTTGATCCGGGAGATTGTAGATCGCCGCGAGATCGAGATTAAGAGAGTAGACACAAAGAATAACGCCGCGGATCCACTCACCAAGGCCCTCCCTCAGTCACAGCATGAACGACTTTTTGAGATGTTGGGTATGAGATACGCCAATAACTGGCCTTAGTGCAAGTGTGAGATTGTTGGATATATGTATGCCCTAGAGGCCATTATGTGATAGTGGATGTATCTATACATGTATATATATATTCAGTATGCATTTTTGCTCGACATGATAGTATGCTATCTGGTTCTTCTTTATCTGACATGTTGATTTGATCATGCTTTTATTCATTCATACATGCTGATAAAGCCCTGAGGATATCGGCTTGACTACAGTGATTATGATAGAGATCATACTAGTGGGACATCTGTAGTTTATAAGCATATCCTGAAATGTCCCTAGTCGGAGGTGTATCGAGACGGGGCATCGATATACCAGAGTAGACTAGCGTATATGATACTAGACCCATGTGATGGGCGATGGATGTTCCCACATTCATCGATGTTTGACATCAAGATCATATACGGGTGCTCAGTGGTGACTGGGTACACTGGACGGACTCACCGAGAACTCCTATATGGAATTATATCTATCGTCGGATAGCAGTTCTCAGGTGACACTGGTACAGGTTAGTCTGTAGACCCGAGATCGTCATAGAGTCTTGTGTATTCTCCCACTGTATATTGATTGCCACCCTACCACGGCTCTACCGAGTCGTGCAAACAGGTGGCCGTTGGGTACAGTCCCGAGACACACGAAGGCGATGAGCGATAGGAGGGGTTTCGTCTCTCCCGATATTGGGAGTTGATGTTGTGCTGTGCCCGACTGGTTATATCAGCAAGTCCCTGGCCAGGGCTGCTGAGAATTGCTGATAAGTGTTATCAGTAGTTTCTCGATCTGTTATAGACCATTCACCGGCACGACTTATTGAGTTATTGGGGTCGACGTGACCATCCCTAGGCTCGATATGCAGCATATCTGACGAAGAGACCGGACTGTACGGTAGTGTTGCCAGTTGGCTCGACGGGAGTTGTAGCAGGTTCGCTTGTTTTCTTCTGATCGCTCAATACCCGGGTGGCCGTTACGTTTAGCTGACCGCTTGCGGCTTGGGGGTGCTTGATATGATCATCACCCTCTGCCGGCGTATTGACGAGTCTTAGAGTCCCACACAGGAGTTACCTAGTCCAGGTGAAACGTTGTGGTGCGCGTATGCGATATGCGCATGGACCCGATTAAATTGCGCGTATAGGATACCGAACATTGATCGGGCTGCTTGCTTTTGGTGGGGTCATATGTGATATGGCCGGATTGATAAATCAAGTGTTGATTTATCATTTAACCATTAGTTTTCTCACTTAAACCCTTTCTTGTATTTGATGGATGTATGCATGCATGCATGTGTTTCTTTCTTTCATTCTAGTTTCATGCACATGTTGATGTGCATACATGCATACATACATACACCCATCTATCATGGTTGTTAGCACATGGAAATGGTGGCAATATAAGACTCACACCATGGATTAAGTGATGGGTTTTTTTTATTTAATTTTGTATTTAAAACAAATTGAAAAGATAAGGATAATCTTTACTAGCTTCTACATTCTTCTTCTAACCTAACCAAGCTCACCTACCTCTAACCTTTGGTTATCCTTCTCTTTCTCATTTAAAACTAGTTAAATAAACTCTCCATCACTTAATCATGGTTGGAAGTAAGAAGGAATAAAATATAAAAGGTTATATTTCATTTCTTTTTCAATGGTCATCTTTATCTTTTACACTTACTAAAAGGAAAAGCCACCATCTTCATCCTCCTTCTTCCTTTTGCTCTCTAGTCTTTTCTAGTGAGTAATACACACATAAAGAAAGGTTTTTGAAGTGAGAATCTTATCCACAACATCATTCTACACAAGTTTAGCCAACTTGTTTAGAGTGTTCTCTTCGGTTTTACGAAGTTGCGAGCTTGGACGGGAAACTCCGGGTGGATCGTCGTGGACGTGAGAGGACTACAAGAGGACCTTCTTCCAACACCCAAGAGACCTAGGAGTCAAGAAAAAGGGAGCTACAAAGGTTGTAGTTTCGAAACCCTAATCTTTATTAGCCTAAAGTTATGTAACCCTAATTTTCTAGGATCGATTCCTTTGCGTGTTTGTTTAGCACCATCAAAATACATACTTTGAGACATGTGATGCTTCAAAACTCATTATAGGGTGCTAGGCAAACCTTACACTTACATCCCTCCAACGCTAATGACCCGAAGTCCTCCCAGAGGCAGTCGAGCCCGACCCTGGCTCGACCACCCTCGGCTGGTGGTCGATGCTCGCATTGCCAGAAGTCAAAAGACGGGGCCCACCGTGGGGCTTCCCACTCATGCTTGACACAAATACGGCGAGCAACCCTCTGCCCGTCACGTGCAGAGGATCCGAGGCCCCATTAAGGGGCATCAAGTCTATCTAAGTCTAAACGACCCCCCTCGACTTCGAGGCCCATGGGGATACCTCCTCGGCAGCGCTTGGCACGCCCGGCAAGTGATCGAAATCAACTCGACGAACGATTGCTAGCTAGATGGCCAACCCGACATGGAAACACAACGGTGCAAGCAGAGATATTTTACAAGCATTCTTCACAAATAGATGATAAAGTGCGAATCGATGAAACCAAAGAAAAAGTTTTATTACTACCAAAGACAAAGGCTTTACAAAGGGTATTTTTGGGCTCCCCAGCCTTACAAAATGCCCGGAGGCTTACAAAATTCCCAAAACAAAGAAATAAAAGGAGGAAGACGGGGGCTTTAGGCATCGGGGCCAAGTGTGACCTCGGGGTCCTCGACGACCACCACGTGACGTGCAGGGTCCTCTGCGGTTTCCTCGTCAGGAACCTCTTCCTCCTGCTCATCGGCATCCACGAGGGGGAATTAGGCCCGGAGATCTCCGTCGGCAAACTCCGGCATCCGGGCCTTAACGGCAGCGAGTGCCTCGTGCCTGATGCGGGTCGTAGCCACGGCCAGGTCATCATAGAAGTCCGTCGACTTCTTGTAGCCCTCCACCGCCTTCGCCGTCGAGAGGTTGGCCCATTTCGCCGCCGAGAGGTCAGCAGACTTAGCCGCCTCGGCCGCCGCCCCCAGCTCCTTCCGGAGGGTCTTCACCGTCTTTTTCAGGTTGCCTGCGAGCGCCTGAGCGTCCCCAAGCTTGGCCTCGGCAGTCACGGCAGCCTCGCGGTACTGGGCGACCTCCCATTTCCCGGCCTCCACCTCGCCCTCCAGGATGGCAACCCTCGCCGTCACCGCCTCCAGTTCCCGCTTGGAGCTCTCTTCCAGTGAGGTGAGCTGGCCCGCAGCCTTCATCACCGGGGCTACCACCTCGGCCTCTATGCGTAAGGCGAGGGCGACGTGCTAGAGGACCTGAGAAATTGGAAAGAGATCAAAAGGATGAAGGAGGTACCGAATTTCACAAAAAAACCAAACATTTACCTGCACGGACTCCTGGGAGATGGACGCCAGCTGGGCCCTGAAGGTCCCTCCGGGGACTCTACCCCCTGCCGATGCCTCAA
This sequence comes from Agapanthus africanus, assembly GCA_030015575.1. Classification (NCBI taxonomy): domain Eukaryota; kingdom Viridiplantae; phylum Streptophyta; class Magnoliopsida; order Asparagales; family Amaryllidaceae; genus Agapanthus; species Agapanthus africanus. Next base: position 192,772,816 of record JASDDO010000010.1, on the reverse strand, counting down.
TCTCATACAGAAGGCTATCCGCAACGGATAGCCCCGGTGGCACCGCGAACCGGAGGCCCCTTTCTCCACCATGATCGGCGAGGACCGGCCCCGGGAAGATCTCTAGGAGCTTTTCTTGAGCGGCTCCGGGAGAGAGCCGATCTCCTCCTCCGAGACGGGGTCTTCCAGAATCAGAACCCGCTTCCGGCCCGACACTCTGCTGGGACCCGGGGTAGGATTCGCCCCCGAACGCTCGCGGGACACTACCACCGGAGAAGGAGGAGCCGGGGCGGGCTTCGCGCGAGAAGAGATGGCGCCCCCAGCCTTCGTAACCTTCCTCGGCTGGGGCATGGAGGCTTTGAGCGAGTCGAAGTCCATGGGTCCTGCACAAAACAAATACCAAAAAGTCAGCGACACGAGCAATACACAAGCCAAAAGCAAGTCTAACTTACCGACGAACTCAACGGAACTGAGCCCGGCCCAACTCAGGACTCTCTCAAACAGCAGCACGTCGGGTCGGGGGATGGGCTCCCACGACGCCACTTTCACCGTGGCGGGATCATTGGACTGGTTTCCCGGCAAGCATTTCTCTCTCGACCACTTGGTAGGCACGGGCCAGTCCTCGTCCTCGGGAGGGGAAACGAAGAAAAATTTCTTCTTCCAATCATGAATAGAAAAGGGCAAGGCCACGACCCCGGTCCCGGCAGTGCCCCCAGCCGCTTTCTGAAAGAGAGATAGACCCATCTCGGGTCGCCCGCTCGACCACCAGGGTGATTTTTGAAGACGAGAGAAGAATCGAGAAGGGAGAGGCTGAAGGGAACCGCCTGTAACTTCAGGCGGATCAAGAACCCGAGGAGGATCCTCCACGAGTTCGGCACTAACTGGCCAGGGGCCAAACCGAAAAAGTTCAGCGCTGCGACGACCTCGGGAGAGAAGGGTAGGCGCATTTCGCCCAAAAAAGCTTCCAAATACAAGGCGATCTCCCTGCCCTGTACTTGGTCCAGCCTCTCTCCCTCCTTGGCCAGTCGGAGCGTGTAACGCGAAGGGATGTGGAAGCGAGCCCGAGCACCGGCGAGCTCGTCCTCATGCCTCACCCAACACGAGGCGCCGGGGGCCGCATTTTCCCCCTCCTCCCTGGGGGCTGCCCCCGCCGCACGATCCCGGGAAGAGGATCTGACCCCTGCTCCCTGAGAGGACTCAGAAAAAACTAAAGGGTCCCTAGAACCTACTCCTACAACATCTACCGACTCTATAAAGGAAGGCATCTAACCTTGAGAAAATGGGACCCACGAGAAACGAAAGCGGAAGAAAGAAGACGAGCGCCGAGCAACCAGGATTTAGAAGCAGGAAATATGGAGGAGTAGGGGCCCCACCCCTATTTATCGCTGCAAGCGACCTCATCCGACGACGCCCGTCATCTCCCGCCAAAACGCCTCTTCGTGTCCAGCGGCTCCGATCGGTCCACGTGTCGTTCCCGCACGGGGCCGCATCCCATCAGATGCCGTAGGCCTGCATACGTCGCGTGGGCCAACCGACGCTCGACACGTGGAACGTCGCTTCAGTGGCAGAATGCACGAACCGGCGCACCTTCCTTAAATACAGAGATCTCACCCTGATTCACTGACAGAAAAGACAGCTGACACTCCGGGGACGCGTCCCGACGAAACCTTAAGAGGGAGCTCACCCCGGGCGGCCCGACAGTCCATTCCTGACCCGACCTGCTAGCTGGTCGGGACAAGAGCGGGGGGCTAATGATGGTGCTCAATATTGGGGATCTCCAGGATCACGACATGTGGCAGATGACGTGTCCAAGAACTCAGAAGAAAGGGCCCACAGGGACCGACCCAGCCACCCGTGTATCCGACCTGCAAGCCCTAACCGGCTCTCCTTAGAGCCCCCTTCGAAATTGGCCTCCTCGGCCACTCAACTCGTCCCGAACTCTCCTGCCGAGGCCGTCTTCCTCGGTTCTTCGACCGACTCCACCACTCGCAGGCGTAACCGCCGCTCCGCGAATCTCGCCATGCGCAGATTCTCCGCCAGCAACATCCCACGTTCCACGCCATCACGATCCCCATTAATGGGCGGTCCGCTCTTCACGCGGGCGTGACGTTGGGAGCGTAACTGCCGGCGAGATCTTCGCGCCAGCCGCTGCGTGCTACCGCCGCTATATAAACCCGCATCACAGAGGGGTCAAATAAGCCATTTTTTATTCCACTTAGCCGTTACTCTGCTCGGATCTAGTACTAACTTGATCGTCGGAGGGTCCTCGGTAGTACCAAACCACCCCGGGACTTCTTTGCAGGTACTCGGCGCCAAACTCCTCAAATCACCAATCTCCTCAAATCCATTGAGACCCACACGCAACAGGAGATCACCTCCAAAATCCACCGGGAGATCGACGGAAGACAACATCTGACGGAGACCCGAAAAGGACCTCCATCATTTTCAATGTTAACCTACGTGTGATTCATTTTTGCTATGGACAACTTTATGGTCTAAAATCTCCACTAACTGCAACATTCGTAGCATGTTATGAAAAGGTTCGTCTGGTAATTTCATTCACTACAATAGTCTAAAATTATTAATTTATTATTATAGTTGGCCCAGTCTATGACTTTAAGAAGATCGATCAAATTCCAAGCTTCAAGAGGATGCAAATACTCTTTAGAGGTATATACAAAGTACACATCTTCCACTTATATTTACATTTCGACTGACATGTTTTGATTTTGCAGATGTGCTCATGATTGTCATTCACATTCGCCCACCGATTACAAGAATTATGAAGGTGACAAACACAGCTCGCAGATTTGTTGAAGTCTACATTACCGATGATTCCTGATGGAGCTCCTTTTCGGGCCTCCGTCAGATGTTATCTTCCGTTGATCTCGAGGTGAACTTGGTCGATTGTCCTTCGTTGCTGGTGGTTCTCAATGAGTTTTGAGAGAAGAAGGTTGGGTGAGGAGGCTGTCGCCGAGTACCTACGAAGAAGTCCCGAGGTGGTTTGGTACCACCGAGAACCCTCCGACGCTCAAGTTAGTGATGAGATCCGAGCAGAGTAACGGCGTAAAGTGTAAAGAATGGCTTACTTGACCCCTCTGTGATGGGGGTTTATATAGCGGAGGCGGCACGCAGCAGCAGGCGCGAGAATCTCGCCGGCAGTTACGCCCCCCGCCGTCACGCCCGCGTAGAGAGCGGATCGCCCATTAATGGGGATCGTGATGGCGTGGAACGTGGGATGCTGCTGGCGGAGAATCCGCGCATGGCGAGATTTGCGGAACGGCGGTTACGCCTGTGAACGGTGGAGTTGGTCAGAGGACCGAGGAAGACGGCCTCGGCAGGGGGCTCGAGGAGTCTTGGTCTTATGGCAGCTCGGGGCGAGCTGAGTGGCTGAGGAAGCATATTCGCAGGGGGCCCCGAGGTAGGCTAGATTGCGCTTGCGGGTTGGGCACCGGATGGCCTGGTCGGCCCCTGTGTGCCCTTTCTTCTGAGCCTTGGGACACGTCATCTGCCACGTGTCCTGATCTTGGATGTCGCCAATATCGAGCGTCATCATTAGCCCCCCACTCTTGCCCCGTCCAGCTAGCGGGTCGGGTTAGGAGTGGACTGCCGGGCCCTCCGAGGTGAGCTCTTTCTCAGGGTTATGCCGGGATGAGTCCTCGAGCCGTCGGTTGTCTTTTCCGCTAGCGAATCGAGGCGAGATTTTTGCATTTAAGGATGGTGCGCCGCTTCGTGCACTCTGCAATCGAAGCGACGGTCCACGTGTCGAGCGCCAACTGGCTGATGTGACGTGCGCAGGTCTGCGGCTGTAGGGTGTTTTTCGTCATCCCATTGAAATGGGAATACGCGCGCGCTTGTCAGGCGTACTACAGATTCTCCCTGCCTAGGGTAGGCCGGGGTTTAATGATTGTGGGGATCCGAATCTCCGGCAGCCGCGAACTAAGCTGCCGTTAATTACCCCTCGCCTTTGGAGCGAGGGAACCTCCGATTGACGGGTTAAACTGGTCATGCGAACTCAATGTGCAGTGTACGTGTGTTGTGTTTTGAAAAAGGGGGTTTGGATATATCGGGAGCCATGCAGAGTTTTTTACGGGGGTCCCGCTACCCGGATAGCGGGCTGGGGGTCAAGGGGGCTAGCAGCCCCCTTGCGGGATGCGGGGCAGCGCCCCGTTAGAAATTTTTTTCTAACAGGGGCAGCGCCCCGTTAGAAATTTTTTTCTAACAGGGGCAGTGTCGTGGAGTATGTGTATGTGTACATATGTATGCATATGTATATATATATATGTATATGTATATATATATATATATATATATATATATAAAAGAAAGAGGGGGAAAAGGCATCCAAAGGATGCGTGGGGCCAGCGCCTTGAGCGCTGTGCGCTTAGGTGCTGTGCGCTCAGGCGTAAGCGCGCCACGTGTCGGCACGTGGCGCTTGAGCGCAAGCGCGTCACGTGTCGGCACGTGGGCGCTTTGCGCTCGAGCGCAGTGCTCTTGAGCGCAGCACACCACGTGTCGGCATGTGGGCGCTTTACGCTCGAGCGCAGTGCGCCTGAGCGCAAGCGCGCCACGTGTCGGTACGTGGGCGCTTTGCGCTCGAGCGCAGTGTGCCTGAGCGCAAGCGCGCCACGTGTCGGCATATGGGCGCTTTGCGCTCGAGCACAGTGCGCCTGAGCGCAAGCGCGCCACATGTCTCCATATGGGCGCTTTGCGCTCGAGCGCAATGCGCCTGAGCGCAAGCGCGCCACGTGTCAGCACGTGGGCGCTTTGCGCTCGAGCGCAGTGCGCCTGAACGCAAGCGCGCCACGTGTCGGCACGTGGGCGTTTTGCGCTCGAGCGCTGGCGAGACAAAGAGACTTTTAGTCCCAGAACCAGAAGTTATGCTTCAGAAAGGAAATATTTATTATATATATATATATATATATATATCTATGTAAATATATGGAGTTAAACTCCTAAAATGTTTTGGTTGATGAAAGGGGTTCTTCCTCTTCCTCCTCTGTTGGCTGGATCTTGATGATCAAGAGATGCGAGATCTAAAAATCTCTCCTTTCTGAGATCTAATTGTAGATCCAAGTTCCCCTTTGTGGGTTTTGTGGTGGAAGAGTTCTTAGTTTTTGAAAAGAAAGAGTAAAACTCTTGATTTAATTCAAAAGAAATGAGAAGGTTTAGAACCTTGGAGAAGGAGCTGAAGGCACAAAAGATCTCAGATCTAAAATTTTTTGTGGAGAGAATGAAAAAAGTCCCCTTTATTCATCATCATGTTGCCTTTTATAGGCTTACATATTTACATATAGCCCATTGGGCTTCACAAAAATGGCATTTTGCCTATCCCATGGCTCATGTGCCATTTCATTTTTGCACATAAGCCATGGGCTTACAAAATATTGGCTTTATGCCCATTTTGCATACATTCATGTATAAAAAATTACATAAAAATTATTTATTACATGATTTTGTTGTTGGCATGGGGAGGCTGGCCGCGGGCTCGACTTGGGCATAGGCCCGCTTGACCTGGGCTTCGGCCCACCTAGCTTAGGGGTTGACCTTGACTTTGACTCGGTCAACTGGGGTGTAAATTTTTACCCCAACAAAGTGCCCCCCATCAATAAATGCAAACCGCACATTTGAGTTGTGTGCATGAAATTGATGGATCTTGAAGTTGGACTTCGAGGTAGAACATCATTCCAGGGGCGGAGCATCATCCCGGAGTTCGGAGCATCTTTCCGAAGAGCGGAGCATGATTCCAGAGTTCGGAGCATCTTTCCGAAGAGCGGAGCATGATTCCAAGGATCGGAGCATCTTTCCGATGAGCGGAGCATCATTCCAATTTGCGGAGCATAATTCCAAGGATCGGAGCATCATTCCGATGGGCGGAGCATGATTCCAGGGGATCGGAGCATCATTCCGAAGGGCGGAGCATGATTCCAGGGATCGGAGCATCATTCTGAAGAGCGGAGCATGATTCCAGGGGTTCGGAGCATCGTTCCGAAGGGTGGAGCATGATTCCAGGGGTTCGGAGCATCGTTCCGAAGGGTGGAGCATGATTCCAGGGGTTCGGAGCATCATTCCGAAGAGCGGAGCATGATTCCAGGGGTTCGGAGCATCATTCCGATTTGCGCAGGATCGGAGCATCATTCCGATGAGCGGAGCATAATTCCAGGATTCGGAGCATCATTCCGAAGGGTGACAGTGTAGGGTTCCTGGGCACTCTTGTGAAGGTTCTTAAGGCATCAAACATGCCCGGATTAAATTTTAGACGTGCCGAACAACCCAAAGCCGGGATCTTTGCTAGATTATTAGGGTTTTATATGCAAGATGATAACTTTTATCTAAGTGTGAGGGATTACAACCTTTGTAGTCCGCTCCTTCACTTCACAAGCTCCGAGTAGAAGTCCCTTTGCCGCGATCCACGATCTCCCGGACTCATGAGAGGCTCCACGACTCGAACGATCCATTCTAGCTTGTCGTATTCCAAATCTCCGATATTCTACGTCGAGGTTTCGAAGAACTCAAGCTATCTCACTCTAAAGAGAAGAACACCCTAATCCCAAGGGCTAGATGAGATGAGGATGAGAGAGTAGTGATTTAGCTTTCCTTTTTTTATCATTTTCTCATAATCTTTCATCACATAAGGATTTTCAAGAGAGCTTCTTCAAGAAGAAGAAGAAGAAGATAATGGAAATCATAATATGAATTAATCCTTTTGTCATGAATAGAAAATAAACATATGATTGAATTATTAACCATGGTCAAGGATGATTGGATGAGAACAAGTAGAGAAACAACTAGGGTTAGGGTTTGGTTAAGTTTAGAATGTGTCATCACAAAATATCTTAACCTTGACAAAAGAAATAGCTTCTAGAAGGAACTTGAAGCTACTAACCCTAATCAAACCCTAACCTCAATTAATCATCCTTAAACATGTTTAACAATTAATCATATCATGTCACAATAATATATATCATATATATATTATATATTTGCAACAAAAGAAAATAATACAATTAACATATATCGCATATATATCAATGTATCATCCACTGAGAAAATGAAATAATAAAGTAAGCCAATATTAGTTAATATAATAATATATCATATATATTATTATATATTAAATCATCGAATCAACACTTGATCCGACGATCCGGCTATATCGAATATAACCGGCTAATATATCATGTACCGATTCATCGAATCAACACTTGATCCGATGACCCGATTCATATCCATAAATCGCGAGAATATAATACGGTATCCCATATCGCATTATTCTCGCTCCTGCGCATATCACATATGTGCCACTATTCTGTTTCGCCTGAGCCAAGAAACCTCTATGTAGGATTCTAAAGAATCGTCAATACGCCGGTAGCAGGTGATGATCATATCAAACACCCACAAGCTGCAAGCGGTCAGCTAAACGTAACAGCCACCCAGGTATTGAGCGATCAGAAGATCAACAAGCTAGCCTGTACGTTCTCCTGTGAATCCAACCAGTAACACTCCCGTACAGTCCGGTCTGTTCGTCTGATATGTCGCATATCAAGTCTAGGGGTGGTATACGTCAGACCCCAGTAACCGATAAGTCGTGTCGATGTATGGCTCATAACGGGTCGAGAAACTACTAGTAACACTTACCAGTAAATCTCTATATCAGCCCTGGCCAGGGACTTCCAGTTATAGCCAATCGAACACAGCACAACATCAACTCCCTATACCGGGAGAGACGAATCCCCTCCTATCGCTCATTGCCTCCATGTGATTCGGGACTGTACCCAAAAGCCACCGTTCTCTTGGACGTGGTAAGGTGGAAATCAAAGCACAGTGGGAATCACACAAGACTCTATGACGATCTCGGGTCTACAGACTACCCTGTACCTGTGTCACCGGAGAACTGCCATCTGACGTGTGGTATATCACCATCTGGGAGTTCTCGGCGAGTCCGTCCAGTGTACCCAGTCTCCACTGAGCACCCGTACACCATCTCTGATGTCAAACACCGATGGATATGGGATCATCCATCGCCCATCATATGGGTCAAGATGCGTATACGCTAGTCTACTCTGGTGTATCGATGCTCTGTCTCGATATACCCTCGACTAGGAACAATTATAGGATGTACTCATTGACTACCGCGGCCCCACTAGTATGATCTCATCATAGTCCCAGTAGTCGAGTACAAGTCCTAAGGGCTTTATCAACATGTGAGAGTAAAACAGTAAACCAATACAAGTCAACATGTTAAGATAAAGTGAAACCAAATAGCATACTATCATGACGAGCAAGAAAGTCTTCTCTATATATAACCAAGCATCCATTATAATATACATCATATGTACAACAATGGCCTCTAGGGCATATACATAACTAACAATCTCCCACTTGCACTAAGGCCAGCTGCTGTAGTATCTCATACCTAGCATCCCGAATAATCTCTCAAACTGTATCTGGGGAATAGCCTTCGTGAATGGATCCGCAGTGTTGTCCTTCGTATCTACTCTCCTGACCTCGATCTCCCGGCGATCAACTATCTCCCTGATCAGGTGATACCGCCTCAGAATATGTCTGGACTTCTGATGGGACCTGGGTTCCTTGGCCAAAGCCACAGCTCCATTGTTATCGCAATACAGAGGTATTGGATGCTCAATGGATGGAACCACACCAAGTTCACTAATGAACTTCTTGATCCAGACAGCCTCTTTGGCAGCATCGTTGGCAGCGATGTATTCAGCCTCCATCGTTGAGTCTGCAACGGTATCCTGTTTGGAACTCTTCCAACATACCGCCCCTCCATTGAGGGTGAAGACAAAACCCGAATGCGACTTAGAGTCGTCCTTATCACTTTGGAAGCTGGAATCGGTAAAGGACTCCACCTGGAGTTCACCATTACCATACACCAAGAACATCTCCTTAGTCCTTCGTAAGTACTTGAGAATGTTCTTCACTGCTGTCCAATGACTCTCTCCAGGATCTGCTTGATACCGACTCACTACACTTAGTGAGTATGCTACATCGGGTTTGGTACATAGCATCGCATACATGATAGAGCCTACTGCCGAAGCATAGGGTATCCCTTGCATGCGAGCTCTCTCCAAATCAGTCTTGGGAGACATCTCTTTGGAGAGAGTGAGTCCAGATATCGTGGGCTGATTCCCACGTTTGGATTCTTCCATACTAAACCTCTTTAGTATGGTGTCAATGTACCTGGATTGGGACAATCCCAGTATCCGTTTAGATCTATCTCTATAGATCATGATTCCCAATATGCAGGAGGCATCACCTAGATCTTTCATTGAGAATCTCTGTGATAAGAAGAGCTTGACTGATTGCAGCATAGGAATATCATTTCCTATCAAGAGTATGTCATCCACGTACAATACGAGGAAGACTACCTTACCCTCTGCCATCTTCTTATAGATACAAGGTTCATCTATATTTTTGATGAAGTCAAACTCTTTGACTACAACATCAAAACAGATGTTCCAACTCCGCGATGCTTGCTTTAACCCATAAATGGATTTAAGCAGCTTGCACACCTTACCACTGCTCCCACTATCTACGAAGCCCTCTGGCTGAGTCATGTACACGCACTCTTCTAAATCACCGTTTAGAAAGGCGGTCTTAACATCCATTTGCCAGATTTCGTAGTCATGGTATGCAGCAATGGCAAGTAAGATCCGGATGGACTTAAGCATAGCTACTGGAGAAAAGGTTTCGTCATAATCCACACCTGGACGTTGACGAAAACCCTTTGCTACAAGTCTAGTTTTGAAAGTCTCAACTTTTCCATCTACACCAAATTTCCTTTTAAAAATCCACTTGCTCCCAATGGGTTTTACCCCTTCAGGAGCATTTTCTAAAATCCACACTTTATTGGTGTACATGGATTCCATCTCAGATCGCATTGCATCCAACCATTTCACAGAGTCAGTACTTATGATGGCCTGCTCGAAACTAGTGGGTTCATCATCATCCATGATGCAATCCTCGCTTCCACCATCAATGAGAAAACCGTAGTATCTCTCAGGTGGACGAGAAACCCTACTAGATCGGCGGAGAGGCTGGGGTTCGTCGGGTACTACTGAATCCTCTGGTTCCACTAAATTATCTGTTGTAGTTTGTTCTGCTGGAACTTCTTCCAGTTCTACCTCAGAGCCACTAATTTCTTTTTCAAGAAATTCCTTTTCTAAAAAGGTGGCATGTTGAGCAACAAACACCTTTTGTTGTTCAACGTGGTAGAATAGATATCTATACGAATTGCTTGGATATCCTACAAACTTACAAAGAACTGATCGTGCCTCGAGTTTGTCCGGATTTTGCTTTTTAACATAGGCCGGACAACCCCATATCTTAACTCTTTTAAGAGACGGTCTCTTCCCATTCCATATCTCATATGGAGTGGTAGGCACTGATTTAGTTGGAACTCTATTCAATAGATATATGGTTGTCTCCAGCGCATACCCCCAAAAGGAAATAGGTAACTCAGCCGTACTCATCATAGAGCGCACCATATCTAATAGGGTGCGATTCCTCCGCTCAGATACACCGTTGTGCTGTGGTGTATAAGATGGAGTACGCTGAGAGAGAATCTCATTCTCTTTTAGATAATCTAGGAACTCACCGCTTAAGTATTCACCTCCTCGATCAGATCGAAGAATCTTAATACTTTTGCCCGTTTGGTTCTCTACTTCGTGCTTATATTCTCTGAATTTCTCAAAAGCTTCATATTTGTGTTTCATCAAGAATACATATCCGAATCTTGAGAGATCGTCAGTGAATGTAATGAAGTAGGAAGAACCGTTCCTGGCATGCGTAGACATGGGACCGCATACATCACTATGTACCAGTCCTAAGAGTTCAGCAACTCTTTCTCCGTGTCCACTAAACGGAGCTTTGGTCATTTTTCCTTTGAGACATGAATGGCAAGTATCATAAGATGATAATTCGAACGGATTCAAATAACCATCTCTATGTAACTTGGCCAGTCGTGTCGTATTGATATGACCAAGTCTACAATGCCATAAGTAGGATTCGTTCACATCTGAACTTTTCCTCTTGTGTGTGTTTTGTATATTCAGGACTGTATTCTGATTTAGAATGAATATGCCATTATGTAACGAGCCTGATGCAATCAACTTTTGATCTAGGAATATGTTCATAACATTATCCTGTACTACAAAATTATATCCCTCTTTACTCAATAAAGAAACTGATATAATGTTGCACATCATGTTCGGTATATAATAGCATTCATTTAGAATCAGTGTATTACGACTTGGTAATACAAGGTGATATTCGCCAACTGCTTTGGCTACAATACTTGCACCATTCCCTACTTGAACGGAATGATGACCTTTTCCCAGTTCTCTACCTTTATGTAGCCCATGCAACTGTTTGCATATGTGGGATCCTGATCCGGTATCTAATATCCAGGACGTAGGGTGAACTGAGAAACAGTTCTCAATAACAAACACACCCGAAGAAGATGCATCAACATGCATGTTCTTTTGGGCGGCGTGAGAATCCAGATATTCTCCTGTTTCCTGTTCAGTCTTATAACTCTTATAAGAAAGAACGGGTCTGACGTTCCCTTGCTCAGTACAATAATCAGGTTCAGTCAATACATCCATATTATTATCTTGATTATGGCCTGAAATGGTCGCTACCTAGAGAGAGAGAAGAAAACACTTTAGCGTATGCTCTTGCAAGATTAGATTGGTTATTATCTTATCTAATCAGGATGTCTCCCACTGTTTTTATCAAATCTACCTTAAAACCCTAAAAGGTAAGATTAGCCGGGATTAATTACACCCTACAATTTCGTTAATCTTTCAGCCAGATCAGTGTCGGTACTTTGAGGGAGGTTCCCCGTGCTTTCGCACGGACCTAATTAATGTAAACCTCGTTTTCCCAGAGGCGTAACCTCGTTAACACTTTTCTTAGACACCTACCTGAATGACTAATTGTCCTGTGTAAAACTCTCCCAGGAGTAACTCTTACTCGCAGTGGGTATCAGGATCCAACTATCTCATAAGAGGTATGCAATCTCATTGCAAATTTCAACACTTGAAATTCCCGATAATGCTTTTGCCCCTAGCAACTTATGACCTTGGCTAAGGTCAACAAATCATAAGCGCTAGTCAAGTTCAACCCGTCATTTCTTGATTGAATTAAACCCACCCGTACGACCCTTGGCTAAGGTCAACAAAGTCGCACGACTACCCTAACTCAATCACATCTCATGTTTTAGCAGATAAATACTAATTAGCTACCGTACACCACGCCTTGGCTAAGGTCAACAAACGCAGCAGGAATACTAACTAGTCTCTATCTGAAATGACGGAGGGCTACGCAGGTTTTTCAGAAAACCCTGAGCGTAATGAACTTGATATCGTCGTAGAATCGAGTGAAGTTTTGAAAAGGAGTGTTTTTGAGGCTTTTCTTAGTTTCGCTAAAGGGGTCACTCCCGGTGAAGGGATCGTCGACCCTTTCCTCATCGAATAAGGTGCAGGATATATCATATATACCGCTGTGCAAAGCAAAACACTAAAAGCAATCAAAAGACAAACCGCGTTTTGTAGCATCTGCCAGTTTCGCTAAAGGAGTCACTCCCGGTGAAGGGATCTCGGTCCTTTCCTCATCGAATAAGGTGCAGGATATATCGTATATATCACTGTGCAAAGCAAAACTGTAGCTACCCTTTTTATAAAGTTTTTGATTCTACAACATCTTTAGGTTTCTTTTCTTTTATTAATCTTATTAATAAAAATCCCATCAGCTTATGCTTCCTAAGCATCACAGAAGAAACGAAAGCAGTAATATTTATATATCAGCATATATATATAGTATAAGCATTCGTCTCAGACAGTAATATGATCTCATCACAGAACATTGCAGCAGAAGAACATATATGAAATATTGGATATACTAGGACGTCCGTGTTTTCAATACGAGCCTGTATAAAACACGGATTCCACGGTCGCGACGAATAGCCAAACCCACATCCCAAGACCCCTACGAGAGCGGCAAGTAACACTGCCAATTCTAGGGTTAGGAGACCCGGTCTCGACTCCTCGAGATGGCCTCCCACTGGACCCTAGAACCCGGTTACTTGTGCTCCCCTCCTTGGGTCTACCTAATGCGGAAAAGTAAATAATATACACTGGTGACAGCAACCGCAACCTGGAAGTGCCCCAAATAAAAGAATATTACATTACAAAAGAATTTTACATGAATGAAAATAAAAACCCTCATCTCACATAAAACCCCCGGCTATTCTGATCGCGACGATCCAATATAACATATCACAGCAACACATAATATCTCATATCATCAACGTAAGCAAGTATGCGTATCCCGATTGTCGTTGATGTATAGCAACGAAGCCGGCGATACACCACATACTACGCTTACGGTCACAGAAAAGAAAGTGTAAAACTACAATATTTGGAATCCACAATCACTTTAGACATCGTAAATCCGAAATATCGCATACTTCGTATTTCATGCCTAACTCTATGAATTCAACATATTGTATCACATTCCAGATAAATATACGGTATTAAACTATTTGAACAGATAATCAAACACCCAAAATTTCCCGAAGTGCTCAACTCTTGAGCGGAGTTCAAATAATCCCAGAATATGTCACAGTACCAGTGATCCAGCCGTAGAAGGGCCAAGCCAACGCCTCACATGTGGCACGCCGTACTGCCCCAAACCCGAAGGTTCAAAAGGCAGTTCAAGACGGTCACATAATCGAGTTAAGGTTTGTTGTCTTCTAGAGGGTCCACCGCTTAACTTGTACAATTTTCCGAAAGATTTAAACCCAATAAAAATTCAACGCTTGAAAGTTTGCCGTGCCGGAATAAAGTGGGTTAATGATATCCGTTCAACCAGTTTAACAGTTTCTAAATATCCGGAAAGAAATACGAACTTAAATATTCCGATCGAGTCTACTATTACAAAACAAACCCCAGAATTTTAAACACCTGGAACAGAATAAAAATATCCAGAACCATCAGCAAGTACCTACGGTCATTACCATCAAATCCACGTGTCCTGATTTCACTGTTCCGCCGCGGAAGCGCCGCGCAAGCCATGCTTGCGCCGCGCTTCCGCCGCCGTTTGGTCGAATTAGGGGCTCGGATTTTATGGTAATTCTTAGATTTCCCTGCTGATTTTTTTACATATTTTTAATTCAGAAAAATCCCAATTTTTAAAAAATTTCCAGAGAGGGTTTTTTCGTCGTTTCGCGTTCGATCGGAGTTTTAACTTCGTAAACACATCGCCTAATGCTCTAGCTAGGCTCTGATACCACTGTAGGGTTCCTGGGCACTCTTGTGAAGGTTCTTAAGGCATCAAACATGCCCGGATTAAATTTTAGACGTGCCGAACAACCCAAAGCCGGGATCTTTGCTAGATTATTAGGGTTTTATATGCAAGATGATAACTTTTATCTAAGTGTGAGGGATTACAACCTTTGTAGTCCGCTCCTTCACTTCACAAGCTCCAAGTAGAAGTCCCTTTGCCGCGATCCACGATCTCCCGGACTCATGAGAGGCTCCACGACTCGAACGATCCATTCTAGCTTGTCGTATTCCAAATCTCCGATGATCTACGTCGAGGTTTCGAAGAACTCAAGCTATCTCACTCTAAAGAGAAGAACACCCTAATCCCAAGGGCTAGATGAGATGAGGATGAGAGAGTAGTGATTTAGCTTTCCTTTTTTTTATCATTTTCTCATAATCTTTCATCACATAAGGATTTTCAAGAGAGCTTCTTCAAGAAGAAGAAGAAGAAGATAATGGAAATCATAATATGAATTAATCCTTTTGTCATGAATAGAAAATAAACATATGATTGAATTATTAACCATGGTCAAGGATGATTGGATGAGAACAAGTAGAGAAACAACTAGGGTTAGGGTTTGGTTAAGTTTAGAATGTGTCATCACAAAATATCTTAACCTTGACAAAAGAAATAGCTTCTAGAAGGAACTTGAAGCTACTAACCCTAATCAAACCCTAACCTCAATTAATCATCCTTAAACATGTTTAACAATTAATCATATCATGTCACAATAATATATATCATATATATATTATATATTTGCAACAAAAGAAAATAATACAATTAACATATATCGCATATATATCAATGTATCATCCACTGAGAAAATGAAATAATAAAGTAAGCCAATATTAGTTAATATAATAATATATCATATATATTATTATATATTAAATCATCGAATCAACACTTGATCCGACGATCCGGCTATATCGAATATAACCGGCTAATATATCATGTACCGATTCATCGAATCAACACTTGATCCGATGACCCGATTCATGTCCATAAATCGCGAGAATATAATACGGTATCCCATATCGCATTATTCTCGCTCCTGCGCATATCACATATGTGCCACTACTCTGTTTCGCCTGAGCCAAGAAACCTCTGTGTAGGACTCTAAAGAATCGTCAATACGCCGGTAGCAGGTGATGATCATATCAAACACCCACAAGCTGCAAGCGGTCAGCTAAACGTAACAGCCACCCAGGTATTGAGCGATCAGAAGATCAACAAGCTAGCCTGTAAGTTCTCCTGTGAATCCAACCAGTAACACTCCCGTACAGTCCGGTCTGTTCGTCTGATATGTCACATATCAAGTCTAGGGGTGGTATACGTCAGACCCCAGTAACCGATAAGTCGTGTCGATGTATGGCTCATAACGGGTCGAGAAACTACTAGTAACACTTACCAGTAAATCTCTATATCAGCCCTGGCCAGGGACTTCCAGTTATAGCCAATCGAACACAGCACAACATCAACTCCCTATACCGGGAGAGACGAATCCCCTCCTATCGCTCATTGCCTCCATGTGATTCGGGACTGTACCCAAAAGCCACCGTTTTGCACGCCCTCTTGGACGTGGTAAGGTGGAAATCAAAGCACAGTGGGAATCACACAAGACTCTATGACGATCTCGGGTCTACAGACTACCCTGTACCTGTGTCACCGGAGAACTGCCATCTGACGTGTGGTATATCACCATCTGGGAGTTCTCGACGAGTCCGTCCAGTGTACCCAGTCTCCACTGAGCACCCGTACACCATCTCTGATGTCAAACACCGATGGATATGGGATCATCCATCGCCCATCATATGGGTCAAGATGCGTATACGCTAGTCTACTCTGGTGTATCGATGCCCTGTCTCGATATACCCTCGACTAGGAACAATTATAGGATGTACTCATTGACTACCGCGGCCCCACTAGTATGATCTCATCATAGTCCCAGTAGTCGAGTACAAGTCCTAAGGGCTTTATCAACATGTGAGAGTAAAACAGTAAACCAATACAAGTCAACATGTTAAGATAAAGTGAAACCAAATAGCATACTATCATGACGAGCAAGAAAGTCTTCTCTATATATAACCAAGCATCCATTATAATATACATCATATGTACAACAATGGCCTCTAGGGCATATACATAACTAACAGACAGACATTCTAACCGAAGCATAATTTCGATGCGGAGGTTGATTCCCAAGCGAAGCATAATTCCGACAGAGAAGGCAAATACTCCGAGGCGAAGCATGATTTCGACATGGGGTACATTCTGAGACGGAGCATGATTCCGGCGTAGAGCTTGTCGGTTGACTTGATTCCGAGGCGAAGCATAATTTCGACAGGGAAGGAAGGTACACCGAGACGAAGCATCATTTCGACACGGGATGCACATTCTGAGACGAAGCTTGATTCCGACACAGAGCTGGTTGGTTGATTTGATTCCGAGGCGGAGCATAATTCCGGTAGGGAAGGTAGATATCCCGAGGCGAAGCATGATTTCGACACGGGGTAAATTCTGGAACGGAGCATGATTCTGCCGCAGAGGTTGTTGGTTTGATTTGATTTGGGTTGACATCAGCATCGCTACACTGGAATATGGTACCAGGAGCGAATCATCATTTGTCATGAGAGGATTTGGTGATTGGTTTTTTTTTGTTTGGCATCAGCATCGCTACACTGGAATATGGTACCAGGAGCGAATCATCATTTGCGTTTGCTTATTAGGAAACGATGGTTTAGGAGACAGGTTTAGATCCCTATCACCTAGGACTTTTCAATTTTGTGAGCCGTAAGGGTCTCACAAAGCATTTTCTCCTTACGGGTCGTAAGGATCCCGTAAGTGTATTTTCTTCTTGGGAGTCGTGGGGACTCCCAAACGTGTTGCTCCTTTGTGAGTCGTAAGGATCTCACTCGGGAATTTTCTCCTCACAAAGTCGAGAGGATCTTGTGAGTGCATTTTATCTCTTTTTCACGAGTTTGCGCCCTTTCGGGTTTTCACAAACTCGCCGGCAGTCCTGCTGTTTTTACTCACGGAGCCCTTTCGGGTTTTCATCCGTGCCCATTTTGCTTGTGGACATACATTTTTTTTATTTTATTATTTTTTGGAGAGATTGGGATTGTTTTACGCTCGTGGATTGTATACGGTTTTGCAGGATGTATGATCCAGACCGTAGGGCCATAAAAATTTTTGGGACTTTGTCGGCGTCTGCATCGCTGCACTGGAATATGGTACCAGGAGCAACTCATCATTCGCCGTTGGGATATGAGATTTGGAATTTGGTTGGCGTCTGCATCGCTGCACTGGAGTATGGTACCAGGAGCGACTCATCATTCGCCATTTGGGGTATGGGAGTTGGAATTTGGTTGGCGTTTGCATCGCTGCACTGGAATATGGTACCAGGAGCGACTCATCATCCGCCACTTGGGGGTTGGGGAGCGATGGCTTAGGAGACAGGTTTAGATCCCTATCACCTAAGTCTTTTCAATTTTATGGGCCGTGAGGGTCCCATAAAAGCAAATTCTCCCTACGGGTCGTAAGGATCCCATAGGTGTATTTTCTCCTTAGGAGTCGTGGGGACTCCTAAGTGTGTTCTTCCTTCGTGAGTCGTAAGGATCCCACAAAGGTTTGTTCTCCTCATATATCGTGAGGACACATGAGTGGGTCTTCTCAATGGAGCATAATTCCAAAGGCGGAGACCAGCCGCGTAACTGGTGATTACGGTGGAGCATGAAGGTGATGAGAATTATTTGAGCCTGTGGATTGTATACGGTAGTCAATTTGGGGACTAACCGTAGGGCCGGGAGAATTTTGGAAATTTGAGTTTGGTTGGCGTCTGCATCGCTGCACTGGAATATGGTACCAGGAGCGACTCATCATTCGCCGTTTTTTTTTGGTTTTTGTTTTACCGCGATTGCTCTATCATTTCAGCTTTTCTTGTCGCGAAGATCGCGATTGCCCTATCATTTCGGTTTTCATTCGCGGTTGCCCTATCATTTCTGCTTTATTTTCATCTTTATTTTACTCGCTGATTTTTATTGCGAGTTGCCCCATCATTTCGGCTTTTCTTTATTTTTCTTTTATTTACACATTTTTTATTTACACATATATATTTTTTATTTACATTCCCAGTTTAACGACTTAGAGGTCAATTGTTCCCAGTTTAATGACGTGGTGGTCGATTGTTTTCAGAGAAAGGCAGATGTCTGAGAGAATCAGTTTCACGAAGAACTTCGGTCTCCGTTTGTATGAAATTGGCGGTTGCAGCTTGACTGTTTGTTAACACGCCTTTAGACAGTTCTATCTCTCCTGCCTTGTATTGTTTTTCGACCCAATCTTTGAAGACGAAGCAGTCCTCAATGGCATGACCTATCACTCTGTGATAGGGGAAGTATTTAGGGTTGTCGGTCCTATTCGCTTCCTGCGGTCTTTTTGACTCTGGCAGTTGTAGACCGTTCTTCAGGGCGTCTTTGAATATTTTACGGATTTTGTCCCTTCTGAAGGAATAGACCTTTTCCAGCTTCTCTTTCAGTGGAGATTCTCCTCCCTCTCCGAACATTGGCTTCCGAGGCTGGTTGGCACTAGGCCCGCTCATCCCTTGCTTATTTCGGTTAGCCGAAGTGTTGAAAGATTCAGAATCATCGGAGTTTCCGCCTTTGCGATTATCGTCCTTTCGGTTTCTCCAGGACATATTGTTATTTTGGGAATCCGAGGAGGACTCCTGTTTTGAGTGCTCCAGCATTTGAACTTTCCTGGTCAGCTCTTGGAATGTTTTGAGATCCGCGGTACATAGAAACGGGGTCATCCAATTGTTGAGATTCCCGATAAGGAGACTGACAGATTGGTCCTGCTCTATCGGCGGCTCACATTTGACGGAGAGATTGCGCCATCGGGTTATAAAATCCGTGCTGCTTTCGTTGTTCATGGGCTTGGTCCTTACGAGCTCGGCAATGGTGATTTTATCGCTGACGCTCATGAACCTTTGTCGAAACAAGGATTCCATTTGGACGAAAGTAGTAACGGAGCCATCCGGTATGCTTGCGTACCAGTCGAAAGCAACATCGGTCAAGCTATTAACGAACTGGCGGAGGAGAAGCACATCATTGCCCCCAGTATTCCCGCATGAGGCTTTGAAGTGGGCGATGTGTTGATTCGCATTTCCCGTCCCATCGAATCTTCCGAATTTGGGGATGACATAGCCGCTAGGAAATTCTACCAGATCATACTGAGCGGGATATGGTCTCCCACTACTGCTGATATCTTTTTGCGCTTCGGCTTCGACCACCAATGTTTTGACTCTGCTGGCAACTAAATCCATGATTTGATCTTGAGTTAGCGGGCTACTGTCATCGGTAGCCAAGACATTTCCCGAGATAGGATGCGACTGATTTTCATGTAGTTCGCCCACTTTTGGATTTGAGGGAATAGGCGTCGGCTGCTTTGGGACACCATTTCCCGGTTCACGAGTAGAGCCCTCCGCTTGATTGGGCGGCTGAGAGGCAAGTTGGGCCGTGAGCTGTAGGACGACATTTGTCAAGTCGTCAATTTTGGAGTAGAGCTTGGCCATCTCCTTGTCTTTGTTTCTAAGCTGCTTTCGGAGCTCTTGAAGCAGCTCTTGCTCTGCGGTCCTGGGGCGGAAAGTCGGCTCTTCTTCGCTTTCCGAGCCCGACTCCTCATGGACCGAAGGGTCTTTCCGCCTATCATCCTCATCAAGAGGGTTTTCATCACCCAGCAGAGGCGACTGTTCTTGGGAAGCGGCCACCACATTCAAGCCAGATTGGGTTTGAGATGTGGTAGCCCCGTCCTTACTCTTGCTGCGCGTGCCCACTGTGTAGACAGTGTGGACCACATACCTAGTCATTTCCTCATCTTCGACGGGGTAGCCCTGTTTTTCGAACCTCATGAGGTTCAGCCTGGCAGGAGCCCTAGCCCTTTTGTGGGCTCTATATCTGAGCCTTTTCTCTCTCAGCTTCTCGATTTTGAAGGCTTGGCGGGCATCCGTCATCCGGGAAGCCATTGTGAGTTGATCAGCGGGGAGCTTAGAGAAGACACCCGATCGAGAAGCTGTCAGGAGCACCGCTGGAGCTTGCTCGGGACGCGTTGTAGCTTTGTTGGTGTTGATGGCCTTCCCCCAGCTGGGGCCATGGAGAGTCGTTCGGAAACGGACTTGCGCTTGAGCTGAGGTGCCCTCGCGACCACCACATTTGGTCTCCTGCCTTTCGAGACCGGTTTGTCTGCCACCGGGGCTTGAGGAGCCGGGATGGCGCCAACAGGTATGAACATAATAGAGCTGAATGGTAGCAGCGGCTCCTCCCATTGTCGTCCGAGACTGGCCGAAAGGACCGTCCTGGAGTCTATCTTCATCGTGTAGGAGACGGGAGCTGAGTTCATCATCGAAGACATCGTCGGAAGGTGATTGCTTGAAAATCTGCATGAAAGAGCATTATTTTAGTATAAATACAGGTATGTATAATGATTGAGTCCGCATGAATGCTTAACCCGAAATATGGGAGGAGAGATTGGTCCCACCGGGCGTGCCAGAATCTGTAGGGTGTTTTTCGTCACCCCATTGAGATGGGAATACGCGCGCGCTTGTCAGGCGTACTACAGATTCCCCCTACCTAGGGTAGGCCGGGGTTTAATGATTGTGGGGATCCGAATCTCCGGCAGCCGCGAACTAAGCTGCCGTTAATTACCCTTCGCCTTTAGAGCGAGGGAACCTCCGATTGACGGGTTAAACTGGTCATGCGAACTCAATGTGCAGTGTACGTGTGTTGTGTTTTGAAAAAGGGGGTTTGGATATATCGGAAGCCATGCCGAGTTTTTTACGGGGGTCCCGCTACCCGGATAGCGGGCTGGGGGTCAAGGGGGCTAGCAGCCCCCTTGCGGGGTGCGGGGCAGCGCCCCGTTAGAAATTTTTTTCTAACAGGAGCAGTGTCGTGGAGTATGTGTATGTGTATATATGTATATATGTATATATATATAAAAGAAAGAGGGGAAAAGGCATCCAAAGGATGCGTGGGGCCAGCGCCTTGAGCGCTGTGCGCTTAGGGGCTGTGCGCTCAGGCGTAAGTACGCCACGTGTTGGCACGTGGGCGTTTTGCGCTTGAGCGCAGGCGCGCCACGTGTCGGCACATGGGCGCTTTGCGCTCGAGCGCAGTGCGCCTGAGCGCAGCACGCCACGTGTCGGCATGTGGGCGCTTTGCGCTCGAGCGCAGTGCGCCATTGTCGGTACGTGGGCGCTTTGCGCTCGAGCGCGGTGCGCCGGAGCGCAAGCGCGCCACGTGTCGGCATATGGGCGCTTTGCGCTCGAGCGCAATGCGCCTGCGCCCAAGCGCGCCACGTGTCAGCACGTGGGCGCTTTGCGCTCGAGCACAGTGCGCCTTAACGCAAGCGCGCCACGTGTCGGCACGTGGACGCTTTGCGCTCGAGCACAGTGCGCCTGAACGCAAGGGCGCCACGTGTCGGCACGTGGGCGTTTTGCGCTAGAGCGCTGGGCGCTGGCGAGACAAAGAGACTTTTAGTCCCAGAACCAGAAGCTATGCTTCAGAAAGGAAATATTTATTATATATATATATCTATGTAAATATATGGAGTTAAACTCCTAAAATGTTTTGGTTGATGAAAGGGGTTCTTCCTCTTCCTCCTCTGTTGGCTGGATCTTGATGATAAAGAGATGCGAGATCTAAAAATCTCTTTTTTCTGAGATCTAATGGTAGATCCAAGTTCCCCTTTGTGGGTTTTGTGGTGGAAGAGTTCTTAGTTTTTGAAAAGAAAGAGTAAAACTCTTGATTTAATTCAAAAGAAATGAGAAGGTTTAGAACCTTGGAGAAGGAGCATGAGGCACAAAAGATATCAGATCTAAATTTTTTTGTGGAGAGAATGAAAAAAGTCCCCTTTATTCATCATCATGTTGCCTTTTATAGGCTTACATATTTACATATAGCCCCTTGGGCTTCACAAAAATGGCATTTTGCCTATCCCATGGCTCTTGTGCCATTTCATTTTTGCACATAAGCCATGGGCTTACAAAATATTGGCTTTATGCCCATTTTGCATACATTCATGTATAAAAAAATACATAAAAATTATTTATTACATGATTTTGTTGTTGGCATGGGGAGGCTGGCCGCGGGCTCGACTTGGGCATGGGCCCGCTTGACCTGGGCTTCGGCCCACTAGCTTAGGGGTTGACCTTGACTTTGACTCGGTCAACCGGGATGTAAATTTTTACCCCAACAGCGGCGTCTGACAGGACGCGGCCAATCGCTGTGCTGCCACGTGGAGCGATCGGAGCCGCTGGGCGCGGGGAGCCGTTTCGGCGGGAGACGATGGGCGCCATTGGATGAGGCCGTATGCGGTAATAAATACGGGTGTGGCCCGCCCTAGGGCCCTTACTCTCTCATATTCCTCATTCTCAAGCCCCAGCTGCTCGGCGCTCGTCTCCCTTCTCTTGTTCCCAACCATTGAAGAGTTTCATTCCCAGGTTAAATGTCTTCCCCTGTAGAATCAGTACACGTCGTATGAGTAGATGATAAGGTTCCTTTAGATGTGTCCGAGTCTCCTCGGGGAGCAGGGGCTGGGCCCTCTCCCCGAGGCCGTGAGGCAGGGGCCGCCTCCAGGGAGGAGGTGGTAGATGTAGCCCTCAGCACCCCGTGCTGGGTGAGGCATGGGGACGAGCTCGCCAATGCTCGAGCTCGCTTCCACATTCCCCCGCGCTACACGCTTCGTCTGGCCGAGGAAGGAGAGAGGGCCGACCAGGTACGGGGCAGAGAGATTGCCCTGTATTTGGAAGCTTTTTGGGGCGGAATGCGCTTTCCCTTCTCTCCTGAGGTCGTCGCCGCTCTGAATTTCTTCGGTTTGGCTCCTGGCCAGTTGGTGCCGAACGCGTGGAGGATCCTCCTTGGGTTCCTGATCCGCCTGAAGCTGTAGGCGATTCCTTTCAGCTTTTCCCTTCTTGATTCCTTCCTTTTAAGAGTCACCCGGCGGTCGAGCTGGCGACCCGAGGTGGTATATTTTACTTTTAGGAAGCGGCCCAGGGTCGCCGCCGGGACGGGGGTCGTGGCCTTGCCCTCCTCCATCCACGACTGGAAGAAGAAGTTTTTATTCGTCTCCCCTCCCGAGGGCGAGGACTGGCCAGTGCCCACCAAGTGGTCGAGGGAGACGAGTCTGCCGGGAAACCTGTCCGACGATCCCGCCGCGGTGAGAGTGGCGTCGTAGGAATCCATCCCTCGACACGACGTGCTGCTGTCCGAGAGGGTTTTGAGCTGGGCCGGGCTTAGCCCGTCGAGTTTGTTAGTAAGTTAGGCTTGCTTTCTAGGTTTATGTTTTACTCGCGTTGCTGATAAGTGGGGTGTTTGTTTTGTGCAGGATCCGTGTACTTCGGCGTTCTCCGAGATGCTATGCGCCAACCGAGGCAGCCTGCTAGGGCTGGGGGCTCCAGCTCTTCCCGGGCGCAGGCTGCCCCTACTCCCACCGCCCCGGCGGCGGTGCCCCGAGAACGCTCGGCGGTGGATCCCGTCCCGAGCCCCAGTAGGGTGTCGGGCCGGAAGCGGGCCCTGATTGTGGTGGACACGGCCTCGGAAGAGGAGATTGGCTCCCCCACGGAGACGCTCAAGAGGAGTTCCCGGAGACCCTCCCGGGGCCGGTCTTCGCCGACCGTGGTGGAGGAAGGGGGCTCCGGTTCACGGTGCCGTCCGGACCGACAGCCTCCTCCACGAGATAGAGACCTCGGACGGGGGTCGGGTTCGCAGGGGAACCCTCAAGGCTCAGCTGGCGTCGATCGCCCAGGAAGCCGTGCAGGTAAGGCCCCAGTGCGCGGTGAGATTTAGTGTTTTCCTTCATACTTTCTGATCCTTCTCCTTCTTATGCCCTCCCAGACTCTCCAGCACGTGGCCCTCGTCCTTCGCATGGAGACCGAGGTGGTAGCACCGGCGGTGGAGGCCGCGGGCCAGCTCGCCGCGTTGCAAGAGAGCTCTAGACGGGAGCAGGAGGCGATGTCGGCGAGGATCGCCGCCCTCGAGGGCGAGGTGAATGCCGGGAAAAGGGAGGTCGCCCGGTATCGTGAGGCCGCCGCAATCGCCGAGGGCAAGTTCGAGGACTCCCAGGTGTTCGCCGGCAACCTCAAAAAGACGGTGAAGACCCTCCGGGAGGAGCTGGCGGCGGCGGCCGAGGCCTATAAGTCGGCGGAATTGAGGGCCGTGGCGAGCTACAAGGGGTTGAGGGGCTTTTATGACGATCTGGCAGTGGCTACGACTCTCATTTGGCACGACGCTCTTGATGCTGTCAAGTCTCGGATGCCGGGGTTCGACGACGCGGATCTGCGGGCCGGGGTCCCCCTCGTGGGCGTCGACGAGCAAGGGGGAGAGGCTCCCGGCGGGGAGGGGGCCGAGGACCCAGCGCTCCCAGTGGTGGAGGTTGATGACCTTGAGGTCGTGCCCGGGCCCGAGGTGTAGAGCCCCCCCGCTCTCCTATCTTCACTTTGTTTTCCTTTTGAATTTTGTAAGGCTTGGGAGCCAGAAAATACCTTTTGTAAAAAACTTTTGGTTGGCAGTAGTAAAAAAGTTTTTCTTCTTCAGCTGTGATAAAGTTTTCCTTTTTGCCATCTGTTTGTGAAGAATACTCGCTTTGGGATATTTTTACTTGCGCCGTTGTGCTTTCATGTCAGGTTGGCTCTCTGTCCAACGGTCGTCCGTCGAGCTGATTGCAGTTGTTTGCCGACGAGTGTCTCCGAGGAGTTTATCTCCTTGGGCCCTGAGGTCGAGTGGGAGATCGTTTAGGCTTGGGCAGACCTGACATTTGTTTCTGATTTAAAGTATCGTCTGTTATCTGGCGGGGTAGCTGCGCCGCCATTTCCCGCTAAGGCTTCGCGTGTATGTTGCGGCGTTAGTGGGGTTACCCGTCAGTGGTGGCCGAGCAGGGTAGCTGCTCGGTCGTCTATTTCGGAGGCTTGGTTCGTTAGAGTTGTGTGTAGGCCACTACCAGCCTTAGGGGGTTGAGCGGGGTAGCCACTCCGATGCTCCTTGTGAGGGATCTTGATCCCTGGCGTAGAGGGTAGGAGCCGGTGTTTGACCGAGCAGGGTAGCTGCTCTGGTTCCTCTGTATGAGTGTCTTTTCTGATCCCCGGCGTTGTGGCAGGGAAGCTGCCCGCTGGGGATAGCCGAGCGAGGGAACCTCGGGCCTCGGCTGTCTCTGGGAGGGCTTTTTGATCCTTCAGGACGGGGACCGAGCAGGGTTACTGTCCAGTGCCTCTTGGCGAGGACTTTGATCCCTGTCGGTTGTGGTAGGAAGCTACCAGCCGGGGATAGCCGGGCAAGGACTCGACTGCCTTTGGGAGGACTTTGGCCCTTGGCGCGAGGAAAGCTATAAGGCTGTAGGAAGCTCACCAAGGACCCTTGGCCGGGCAGGGTTACTGCCCGGTGCCTCTTGGCGAGGGCTTTTGTCCTGAAAGATAGCTGAGGGAGGGAACCTCATGCCTCGACTGCCTCTGGGAAGGCTTTTTCGATCCCCGGCGTTGCGGCAGGGAAGCTGCCCGCGGGGGATTGCCGAGTGAGGGAACCTCTGGCCTCGACTGCCTCTGGAAGGGCTTTTCTGATCCCCGGCGTTGTGGCAGGGTAGCTGCCCGCGGGGGATAGCCGAGCGAGGGAACCTCGGGTCTCGACTGCCTCTGGGAAGGCTTTTTTGATCCCCGGCGTTGCGGCAGGGAAGCTGCCCGCGGGGATAGCCGAGCGAGGGAACCTCTGGCTTCGACCGCCTCTGGGAAGGCTTTTTGGATCCCCGGCGTTGTGGCAGGGGAGCTGCCGGCTGGGGATGTTTGAGCGGGGTGGCTGCTGAGTTGAATCTTTGACGAGGAGCAACCTGGTTGTTCGGCTGTAGGTGCGGGGAATGGGAACGGTCCGGGAACGGCGCGTGCATCTAGTGCATTGAATGCCGGGGGAGGCGAAGCGACAGGACGCGTTGTTTCGTTTCCACCGAGTAACGTTCGATGGACGCCACGTGGCGGCCGTTGGGCTGCATAGCGGGCTATATAAGGGGTACTGGTTCTTCCCCCTTCGCAGATAAGCCATCGAAAATGGAGGATTTCCCATTCACTATCCCCGAAATCATCAGTTTTGCAGATGTGTACCTCTATGACCGTGACCGCACCAAAGACACGGTGCAGTTGGTGGTTGCTCGCATTGAGGAGCACTTCGGTCGGCTGCTCCCTCGACGCTCCTCCTTGCTGCAGCTACTGATGTACTCCATCTGGAGGGCATCGCCGGGGCTTTACAACCCCCTGTCGGAGCAGCTCTTTCGACGAGGCCGTGGGCAAGCTGCGGTCCTTGATGCGCTTCGGCTTGATCTCCGCAAATCGGCTGGCGCGCTCGGAGGCGCTCGTCCGAGAATGCTACGAGCTGAGGCTCGGGGTCGACGCCCGCGGGGGGAACCTGGAACAGAGGCTGGAACTCGCGCGGCCCCGGTTGGCGAAGATCTTCGCCGAGTACCACGAGCAGTGCTCGCTGCACCCCTTGCCCCTGCTATTGTAACCTTTTTTTTTGCATGTATGGCTGAGGAGCCCATAATACCCTTTGAATGAACAAAGATTTGTTTTCTTTTCCGCAATGTTCCATTGATCTTTAATTAGTCAACGGTAGATCCTAGGAAGAATTTACATTGCTTTTAGAGAAAAAAAGGAAGGAAAAGGACAGGTACAGGTTAAAGGATGACTTGGTCGGCTTGGGCCGGGCTCCCTGAAGGACTGTCGGCCCCCGTGGTTAGCATAGGGCATGAGGCTCCCTGAACCCCGGGTCGGCTGTCTGCTGAAGCTAGCATGATCTGGTCGATGGGAGGGCGAGGCTGCTCTTGCTCGCGGTCGGCCTGCCGTTTGTCCCTTAGGTAGGTGGCGAGGTGCCCAGACCGGATGAGCTCCTCGACATAGTCCCTCAATTGTTTGCAGTCCTCCCTGGCGTGGCCCAGTACCCGGTGGAAAGCGCAGTAGGGGCCCCGGGTTCGCTTAGCGGCCTGACGTGGGACCGGGGGGAGCTTGAAGAACCCCTCACTCTAGGCCTCCTCCAGCAACACCGTGAGGGAGACGTTGAGGGGGGTATACTCTTGGAACTTCGGGTGGTAAGGCTGCTGACGCTCCGTCCTGTCCTTCCGAGTCCTTTTCTTCTGGTCGGGCCGATCCGCCCGGGGAAGGTTGGCATTCACTTCGGACTCCAGCTGGACCTCGCGCTTGGTCCACGCCTTGACTTCGGCCATGGTCTTAGGTTGAGCCAGCGCGAAGGAACGCAACCATTCTTTGTGCCTCAAACCAGATCTGAGCGCCGTTATGACGGTCTCGTCCCGGTGCTCGGGCACCTCGAGGAGGGCGTTGTAGAAGCGGGTAATGTAGGCCTTGAACGTTTCCTTGTCCCCGCTTTTAACCGTGAAGATGTAGTCGACCGTGCGCTTCTGTCGACGGTTCCCCACGAAATGGCCGAGGAACTGGGTGGCCAGCTCGTCGAAGGTTGAAATTGAGCGGGGCCCGAGCCCCCGGAACCAGTCCCGACACGCGCGGATGAGGGTGGCCGGGAAGGCCCTGCACTGGGCGGCGTCGGAGTGATCTTGGAAGCTCATTCCCGCGGTGAAAGCGTCCAAGTGGTCCTTCGGGTCGGTTTTCCCGTCGAACAGAGAGACCTTCGGGGGCTTATTACGCGAGGAGACGCGCACGGCGAGCAGTTCCTCGGTGAATGGCTTCGTGAGCGAGTCGGAGGCATACTTAGCCCCGTCGCTCGAGAGGTGAGCTTCTCGATGCATGTCCTCGATCTTCTTCTCGAGGGCCGTCGAGCTGACCGTGGTACCTTGAGGGATCGGCGCCTCGGGATTCCCGGGCCCCGCTGCAGGTGGACTGCGTCTGGGAGCGGCCCCGGTTTCTCTCGATAAGGTGCCTCAGGTCTCGGGATGGGGTAGCTCTCGAGTCGCCGGGGTGGACCCCTTCTGTGCGTTCCCGCCGACCATGGTGGGGTCGGCCACGCTCGTGGATAGGAGAGGTGACCGACATTTCCTCAGGAGGGTAGGGGTCGCGAGGAGGCCCGGGGCGAGGCTCCCTGGCGGTTGATCTCGGCGTAGAGCCCTGGGCGCCCAGCGGGCCTCGGGGAGCACCGGTTCGAGGGACCGGTGGCGAGGGGATGCGGCCTGCTGGTGGTCGGCCGTCCAGACAGGGACAGAGTCTTCTGGAGGCGGCGGAGCAGCGATCTGGGGCCCGGGCGCGGTCGTTTGGACGCGGACGAGGGCATCCACGAGGTATTGCAGGCGATCTATCCGGCCTGCGAGGGCGTTGATGACGGTCATGGGGGGAGGTTCATTCCCGCCATCGGTGAGCGGAAGGCGGCGGCTGGTACTGGGATCCCCAGGATGGTCGTCTGCCATGAGAGAGGCGATAGGAAGGCCAACTTTGTATTTTGTGGAATTTAACGTTTCCACAGATGGCGCCAACTGATGGAGCTTCTTTTCGGGCCTCCGTCAGATGTCGTCTTCCGTTGATCTTGAGGTGAACTTGGTCGATTGTCCTTCGTTGCGTGTGGGTCTCCATGGGTTTTGAGAGGAGAAGGTTGGGTGAGGAGGCTGTCGCCGAGTACCTATAAAGAAGTCCCGAGGTGGTTTGGTACCATCGAGGACCCTCCGACGCTCAAGTTAGTGATGAGATCCGAGCAGAGTAACGGCGTAAAGTGTAAAGAATGGCTTACTTGACCCCTTTGTGATGGGGGTTTATATAGCGGTGGCGGCACGCAGAAGCAGGCGCGAGAATCTCGCCGGCAGTTACGCCCCCCGACGTCATGCCCGCGTAGAGAGCGGATCGCCCATTAATGGGGATCGTGATGGCGTGGAACGTGGGATGCTGCTGGCGGAGAATCCACGCATGGCGAGATTTGCGGAATGGCGGTTACGCCTGTGAGCGGTGGAGTTGGTCGGAGGACCGAGGAAGACGGCCTCGGTAGGGGGCCTCGATGTTGGAGATAGTGCCCTCAGAGTTAATTATTGGATCACAGGCACGAGATTGCAATGATTGAGGGAGGACCTATTCCGGTATGACAGTCTTACTCAAAATGATAGTATGCTATCTGGTTTATCTTTATCATCGTGTACTGCTTTAGGTGACCTTACAGGTCGCTATTACACGTTGATAGAGCCCATAGGATTCTTGCTTGACTGCCAGCAGTATGAGGGCGATCATATACGTGGGAGCTGGTGGTCTATAAGCACATCCTTAAACGGTCCTTAGTCGTGGGAGTTTCGAGACAGGGCATCGATACTCCAGAGTAGACTAGTGTATACATGTTGAAGTCAAAATTTGCATCCCGGTTGACCGAGTCAAAGTCAAGGTCAACCCCCAAGCTAGATGGGCCCAAGCCCAGATCAAGCGGGCCCATGCCCAAGTCAAGCCCGCGGCCAGCCTCCCCGTGCCAACAACAAAATCATGTAATAAATAATTTTTATGTAATTGTTTATGCATGAATGTAAACAAAATCGGCATAAAGCCAATATTTTGTAAGCCCATGGCTTATGTGCAAAAATGAAATAGCACATGAGCCATGGGATGGCTAAAATGCCATTTTTGTAAAGCCCAAGGGGCTATATGTAAATATGTAAGCCTATATAAGGCAAAATGATGATGAATAAAAAAACAACTTTTCATTCTCTCCAAAAAAAATTAGATCTGAGATCTTTTCTCCTTCCTCAAGGTTCCAAAACCTTCTTCTTTCTCTTGAATTAAATCAAGAGTTTTACTCATCCATTTCAAAAACAAAATAGTTTTTCACCACCAAACCCACAAAGGGGAACTTGGATCTGTCTTTAGATCCCCAAAAGGAGAGATTTTGAGATCTCACATCTCTTGATCTTCAAGATCCAGCAAATAATAGGAGGAAGAAGAAGAACCCCTTCCATTAACCCCAAAAAACACACTCAGGAGTCCAACTCCTTTCTAATTTCTCTTTCGAGAAATCTTTTTTTTAGGCTAAAAGCCTTTTTTTCTCGCCGGCGTTCAAGCGAGGAGCGTCCGCGTGCCGACACGTGGCGCACTTGCGCTCCAGCGCACTTGCGCTCCAGCGCTCGAGCGCAGAGCGCCCACGTGCCGACACGTGGCGCGCTTGCGCTCCAGCGCAAGCGCTCGAGCGCAAGCCGCCCCCGTGCCGACACGTGGCTTGCTTGCGCCTGAGCGCACAGCACCTAGGCGCACAGCGCCCAAGGTGCTGCCCCACGCATCCTTTGGATGTCTTTTCCCCCTATTTTTATGTACATACATATATATATACATATGTATACATATTCACACACACACATACTCCGCGATATATCCAAACCCCCTGTAAAAACTCTGCGTGGCTCCCGATATATCCAAACCCCCTTTCAAAACACAACACACGTACACTGCACATTGAGTTCGCATGACCATTTTAACCCGTTAATCGGAGGTTCCCTCGCCCCAAAGGCGAGGGGTAATTAACGGCAGCTTAGTCCACGGTTGCCGGAGACTCGGATCCCCACAATCATTAAACCCCGGCCTACCCTAGGCAGGGGGGAATCTGTAGTACGCCTGACAAGCGCGCGTGCATTCCCATCTCAATGGGGTGACGAAAAACACCCTACAATACAGTCGAGACCCCGACGAGGGGCGGTGGCCGGTCTCACAAGCCACTGGTGTCAGTTGGTTCACCTAAGATGTATACAGGTGCTCATTGGGTTATGAGTACACCGGACAGGACTCGCCGGGAACATGCTAGTTGGTCTTATACCAGACGTCAGATAGCAGTTCCCTGGTGACATGTGTACAGGTTAGTTCATCGACCTGAGGATTGTCATTTGTCTCGTGTGAGTTCCCACTGTACTTTGATTACTACCCTACCACGCTCAAAGGAGACGTGCAAACAGGTTTTAGTTGGGTACAGTCCCGAGCCACATGGAGGCAGTGAGCGGATCTTCAGGGATTCGTCTCTCCCGGTATTGGGGGTGAGGTCGCGCTGTGTCTAGGAGAGCCCTTACACGAAGTTCTTGGCCAAGGCAGGAGATTTACTGGTAGGTATTCCAGTAGTATCTCAGGGTGTTCTGGGCTACACTCCGACACGACTTGTACCGCTTTTGGGGGTCTGACTTTTACTAACCCCCTAGGCCCGCCATGCGATGCTCATATACGAACGGACCGGACTGTACGGATATTGTCACTGACAGGCTCAGTAGGGTGTCAGGATGAGTTCGCTCATCGACGTCCCTTTTGGTCAATACCTGGTAGCCCGTTACGTATGGCTAATATCTCTGACGTGCTAGTGGTTAAATCCACAACCAAGGTGTTGACGAGTCTTTAGAGTCCCCCACAGACAGTTGCTCAAGTTTTGGGCGAAACGCTGTAGAGGCCGTATGGAGATATGGCAGGGTTCGATCATGTACGTGCGGTATTGCACGGATCATGATCGGACGGATAATACTAGCGGGCTTTGGTTTAAGCCGGATTCTAGTATTGTATAGTGTAGATTTTGTCTCATTGCATTTGTATTCGGTCGGAATACAAATGCGGGTATGTATATACAGTAGCGGGGTTTTCCTGTAATTTATTACGGGATCAGTTTTCCGAAGTTGCCAGTTTGATTTCCGTTTCGGCCATTTTCCTTTGTATATTTTCTTTGCTGAAATTTGGTTGAGGAGGGCTTATTTGCAATTGTGCAAATTAGCATTGTGGAGGGTGGTCTTTGCATATTGTTGGATCATGATGGTTTAGCCTCCATTGACTTTCTTATTAATCATGATTTACTTTTGGTGATGAGATGTGTGATGGTTGATGATGAAGGGTGATGATGATGGAGTGAAGATTTGCTTTTTTATGATGTCCATTTTATCTCTCTCTTGCATTATTCTTGTGTGGCTCTCTCCCTCTTCTACGTTATTCTTGTGTGGCTCTCTCCCTCTCTCCCTCTTCTCTTGCATGATTTACTTTTGGTGATGAGATGTGTGATGGTTGATGATGAAGGGTGATGATGATGGAGTGAAGATTTGCTTTTTTATGATGTCCATTTTATCTCTCTCTTGCATTATGGCGGTGGCCGGTCTCACAAGCCACTGGTGTCAGTTGGTTCACCTAAGATGTATACAGGTGCTCATTGGGTTATGAGTACACCGGACAAGACTCGCCGGGAACAAACTAGTTGGTCTTATACCAGACGTCAGATAGCAGTTCCCTGGTGACATGTGTACAGGTTAGTTCATCGACCTGAGGATCGTCATTTGTCTCGTGTGAGTTCCCACTGTACTTTGATTACTACCCTACCACGCTCAAAGGAGACGTGCAAACAGGTTTCAGTTAGGTACAGTCCCAAGCCACATGGAGGCAGTGAGCGGATCTTCAGGGGTTCGTCTCTCCCGGTATTGGGGGTGAGGTCACGCTGTGTTTAGGAGAGCCCTTACATGAAGTTCTTGGCCAAGGCAGGAGATTTACTGGTAGGTATTCCAGTAGTATCTCAGGATGTTCTGGGCTACACTCCGACACGACTTGTACCGCTTTTGGGGCTCTGACTTTTACCAACCCCCTAGGCTCGTCATGCGATGCTCATATACGAACGGACCGGACTGTACGGATATTGTCACTGACAGGCTCAGTAGGGTGTCGGGATGAGTTCGCTCATCGACGTCCCTTTTGGTCAATACCTGGTAGCCCGTTACGTATGGCTAATACCTCTGACGTGCTAGTGGTTAAATCCACAATCAAGGTGTTGACGAGTCTTTAGAGTCCCCCACAGACAGTTGCTCAAGTTTTGGGCGAAACGCTGTAGAGGCCGTATAGAGATATGGCAGGGTTCGATCATGTACGTGCGGTATTGCACGGATCATGATTGGACGAATAATACTAGCGGGTTTTGGTTTAAGCCGGATTCTAGTATTGTACAGTGTAGATTTTGTCTCATTGCATTTGTATTCGGTCGGAATACAAATGCGGGTATGTATATACAGTAGCGAGGTTTTCCTGTAATTTATTACGGGATCAGTTTTCCGAAGTTGCCAGTTTGCTTTCCATTTCGGCCATTTTCCTTTGTATCTTTTCTTGGCTGAAATTTGGTGGAGGAGGGCTTATTTGCAATTGTGCAAATTAGCATTGTGGAGGGTGGTCTTTGCATATTGTTGGATCATGATGGTTTAGCCTCCATTGACTTTCTTATTAATCATGATTTACTTTTGGTGATGAGATGTGTGATGGTTGATGATGAAGGGTGATGATGATGGAGTGAAGATTTGCTTTTTTATGTGACCATTTTATCTCTCTTTTGCATTATTCTTATGTGGCTCTCTCCCTCTTCTCATTCTTGTTCATGTCATGGCTGGCCAAGAGGGAGAGGGGGCTGTCCCAAATTTTTGAGTGGGGTTTTTCATCTCTTTTGGCTTGTAAAAAACCCCTTAGCTCATCTCCAAAGTATAGTTCATCATTCCTCCACTTGATATGGCAACTTCAACCCCATGAAACACATAGCTTTCTACACTTTATTCTACAGCAATTCTTGGGCACGTCGGCTCGCCAACTTCGTGCCCGAGTTGCCTCGGTCCAGAGATGGGAGCCCGTAAAAGAACCCGGCGATGTGGTGCCCTTCCGGCGAGGAGGCGAAGACCGGAGATTCCGCGGGGAGATCGGGACGACGACGAGAAGACCGAAGGACACGGATCGCTCGGTATATCTCTCCACCCCTTCTCTAGTTAGCTAGGATTAGATTAATGGCCCGATCCGGGATTTTTGTGCGCGGTGGTACCGGTTCAAAAGTTTAAAGTAAAGTACCGTTTCCGCATTTTGGCCTCGGATTGACGGTAGGGGCGCCGCCGTGCACTTACACTCGAGGGGGCCGAGGAGTCTTGGTCTTGTGGCAGCTCGAGGCGAGCTGAGTGGCCGAGGAGGCATATTCGCAGGGGCCCTGAGGTGGGCCAGATTGTGCTTGTGGGTCGGGCACCGGGTGGCCTGGGCGGCCCCTGTGGGCCCTTTTTTCTGAGCATTGGGACACGTCATCTGCCATGTGTCCTGATCTTGGTGGTCGCCAATATCGATCGTCATCAATTCCATAACACCAAAAGCTGCTTTGCTGACAGTCTGGGAGGAAACACTAATATAATATGATGACATTCTTGGTCAAGGAGTTCAGAAACCATTCTCATTGGTTGGAACTGGATTGAAGCCAAATTGCTATCACGGTAATCGACTTCGCATTAATCATTTCTTTAATCTTTAAAACAATTAGTATCAAGATCAAACCCTTGTGATTGTTTCTGTCCATCATTGACACTTGTATGAATCTTTCTAATGCCTTCGTATATTTTTGCTCACTTGCTGGCTGAAACCCACCGTTGCCGGTCCCAAGTCCGGACGAGAAAGGATGAGGGTTGTGGTAGGCTTGTGATAACCAACGTAAAACTTTGTCACATTCTATGACATGAACCATAATAAGAATATCGTTGGGACGTCCCCTACTCAGCGACGTGCTACATCGGATCCCGGGTGTAGAGTTAAGTATGCAAGGGCTTCTAGGTCGTCGTCCAGAAACGGCGCGCTACATCGGACCTCGGGTGTAGTGACAAATAAGCAAGGGTTTCATAGGATCCGTCTAGCTTCCTGGAATATAGGTTCCCTTACGGGTAGACTAATAGAATTAGTGGAGGTGATGATTAGAAGGAGAGTTGGTATTATGTGTTTGCAAAAAACTAAATGGGTAGGTGAAAAGAGTAGAGTCATAGAGCCTTGGGTTATAAGCTTTGGTATACTGGTAGAGATAAAAATCGTAATGGGATAGACATAATCATAGATACATGGTTGCTTGAGGATGTAGTTGAGATTAGGAGAAAAGGTGATAGAATTTTACTGGTTAAGCTTATTCTAGATGGAGAGATCCTTAATGTTATTAGTGCTTATGCACCACAGATAGGTCTTGATGACGCTAGTAAGCGTCTATTCTGGGAGGATTTAGACGAGATGGTGCAAAGTATACATAGTGGAGAGAAGTTATTTATTGGTGGTGATCTTAATGGACATGTAGTTACTAGTCGTAGTGGGTTTGATACTATCCATGGAGGTTTTGGTTTTGGACAAAGGAATGAAGTAGGTGACTCGATTTTAGATTTTGCCTTATCTTATGACTTGATTTTAGCAAACACCTGGTTTAGGAAAAGAGAGTCCCACCTTATCACTTTTAGGAGAGGATCAAGTGCTAGTCAAATAGACTTTTTTCTGATGAGAAGAATAGATAGAGGTTGCTGTATTGACTGTAAGATAGTGCCAGGTGAGAGTGTAACCACTCAACATAGACTTTTAGTTCTAGATTTTCGATTTAGAAGAGTACCTAAGAAGATTAGACGTAAGGTAGAGCCTAGAATTAAATGGTGGCGATTGAAAGAAGATAACCAAAAGGCTTTTATAGATTGTGTAGTCCAAGAAGCGGATTGGCAGTCAGAAGATGATTCAGACAGAATATGGAACAAAATGGCTAGTTGTATCAAGAAGGTAGCTAGAGATCTACTTGGTGAGTGTAGAGGTGGTGCTCCACCATCTAAGGACACATCATGGTGGAATGAAGAAGTAAAGGCTGCTATTAAAATCAAAAGAGATTCTTATAAAGATTTAAAGAAAAGTAGAGATGTGGAGAGATTTAAGAAGTATAAAATGGCTAAAAAGGAAGTTAAGAAAGCTGTTCGGGAAGCTAAATCTAAGGTCTACAAAGAGGTGTACGAGAAATTAGACACTAAAGAGGCTGAAAATGATATATACCGGATTGCTCGGATGCGGGAAAGGAAGACTAGAGACTTATGTGCGGTGAAGTGTGTCAAAAATGAAAATCATAAGGTTTTAGTTCGAGATGAGGATATCAAGGAAAGATGGAGAGATTATTTTGACAAATTGTTCAATGAGAGCTTTACTAAGAATTTGGATGGACTTGTCATTCAATCTTAAGATATGAACCGTGATTTCATGCGTAAAATAAGACAACCTGAGGTTAAAGAACCTTTGAACAGAATGAGTTTAAGAAAAGCGGTTGGTCCTGACGGGATTTCTATCGAGATTTGGAGATGCTTAGGACAAATAGGCGTTAAATGGCTGACAGATTTGTTTAATAAGATTTAGCAGAAAAAAAAGCCAAATGAATGGTGGAAAAGTATCCTTGTACCTATCTAGAAGAACAAGGGTGACATTCAAAGTTTCTCAAACTACCGTGGAATAAAACTTATGTGTCACACCATAAAACTTTGGGAGAGAGTGATTGAACACAGGCTAAGAAAGGATATTAAGATAACAGAGAACCAGTTTGGGTTCATGTCTGGACGATCGACGACAGAGGCTATTCATTTGCTTCGTTAACTTGTCGAGTGTTTTCGAGAGAGGAGAAGAGATTTGCATATGATATTTATTGATTTAGAAAAAGCGTACGACAAGGTACCTAGAGAGGTATTATGAAGAAGGGGTCCCCGTCAAGTATATTGACATAATTAAGGATATGTACGATGGAGTAGTGGCAAATGTCAGAACTTACGGCTGCTTAACGAGTGATTTTCCGATTACAATTGGTTTACATCAAGGATCTGCATTAAGTCCATTCCTGTTTACCATCGTGATGGATGAGCTTACTAGAACTATCCAAGATGAGGTACCTTGGTGTATGCTATTCGCTGATGATATTGTTCTAGTAAATGAGACGAAAGCAGGGGTTAATGCCAAATTGGAATTATGGAGGCAAACATTGGAATCTCGGGGATTCAGATTGAGCAGTCCAAGACAGCATATATGCATTGCAAATTTAGTAACCAGAGAAGTCAAAACCATATTGGTATAACATTGGAAGGGCTAGAGATATCACCGAGCGACCAGTTTAGATATCTAGGTTCCATCATCCAAAAGAATGGGGAGATGGATAGTGATGTTAATCAAAAGATCCAAGCTGGTTGGTTGAAATGGAGGAGTGCAACAGGGATTTTGTGTGATCGTAACTTTCCGTTAAAATTGAAAGGGAAGTTTTATCGGCGCTATTCGGCCTGCTTTATTATATGGTACAGAATGCTGGGCTCCTAAGAAGCATCATACACAGAAGATGCACGTAACGGAGATGCGCATGCTTCGTTGGATGTGCGGTAACACTAGAAAAGATAAGGTGCGAAATGAGGATATTCGTGTAAAAGTTGGTGTAGCACCTGTGGAGGAGAAGATGCGGGAAAACCGGCTAAGATGGTTTGGTCATGTGCGACGCAGACTTATGGAAACATCGGTTTGATGAATAGATACTCTTGATATGGGCAATGGCTAAAGGGCAAAACGGAGACCGAAGAAAACATGGATGGAGGTGATACAAAACGATATGGTTGCCAAAGAACTCAATGAAAGTATATTGTTCGATAGGAGTGAGTGGAGACGGAGGATTCATGTGCTGGACCCGGCGTGATTCTCATGTTGGTTCATGTAGCCTATCCCATATGCTTGGGATAAAAGGCTCAGTTGTTGTTGTTTTTACTGGCTGAAACTCTAAATGTACGTACATTTTCTCTCTTCGGCAGGACTCTACCTAACCCAAAATTAAATGCATCTTGGATAGTTGCATTTTCAACTTCTTCAAAACTTTCCTGATTTTGCATATATGAGTGAAATTTGATTTTTGTAGATGTTTTGTAGAGACATTGAGGCGTTTTTCTTAATACTCAAATATACTATTTCGAATTTTAAACTGTTCCAAATCATGTCTAACGATACCTTATTTCTATTAATATCCCAACAGTGCCATTCTTAACTACCAATCACATATACCCTCTTTATCAAAACATAACGATTATTTAACTCTAATACGAGAGAACTTGAATTGTAACGAAAGATATTACTATCCTTAATATGTTCAAACTACAATCCTGTAATCTACTATAAGATAAAAAAAAAAATCGTGTTCTCATAGTAATTATCTAATCATAAACAATGTTAAAAATAAATTAACTACAAGTTCAAAGTTGAAACCAATAACCTTTCATCACTCTCGCCCACTCCCAAAAAAGAACCTGTGCATTAAAAAAATATTCCATGACATACAACAAAGTATGTACTCCATGACATACAACAAAGTATGTACTCTGAACTGTAGGTTAAAACTTCTCATCTATAGAAGCTGCCATCATATTCAAGTACCATTCTTCTTCGATAAAATCTCAAAAAACATATTCCTATTTTAGTTCACTATCAATACACAAAAATATCTGCGCTAAAAATCTTCTCCATTTGATCCTGATTACTTTTCAGAGAGGCTTGGCTTCCAGTCCATGTCATTGACAAAATTTCAATTTAACCTGAATACACATGATACACGAGCTGCTTCAAAGGTTTTAAATCATTTTAGCCTCTAAGCATTCTTTTTCTATAAATGTATAGAACAATTCTCGCTTCAACCTGCTCTCTTTAATCTCTACAGCATAACATCTTCAAATGTGGATTCAAAAAAGGAACACAGCAACCTATTTCGCAAAGAAGAAGAGCTTATCACTACAATAGCCGAGTTGATTGACCGTGCGAAAGAATGTCCAGCCTCAAATCAGATAAGAATTTACTAAATACAATATGATTCATATCATTTCAGGTTGTCTCAGACAGCTCAGAAATTTTATTTGATCGTTATAATAATGTCCTATTCACTAAAATTGTCTGGCTAAATTTATTACTATTTTCATTTGTGGAATTCATCGTAATTGATACATGCTCTTAACATATGTGCGGCGTTATATTTTGCTTTGATGTTCAAAGTGAATTATCATATTTATAAATTCAGCAAACCATTAAGAACATATGCTTACTCTTCGACTATAATTAATTTTTAATCATAGCTAATCTAAGTTTTGCATTTCAAGTTCCACAAGACGACCCATCTCAATATTAATTTTTTTGCTTCTAAATTCTCATTTATATTTGCTTTCCATAATAGTGGTTTTGTATGACATATAATATTTCAACCTTATCTCAGGATATTGTATGCAAAATACAAGGCACATATATCTTCACCGAAGAGCAATTGGTTTATCGAGCATGCACAATGTGCCCAAAATCCATGCCAAAACCCAAATGAAGATGAATTCGGATGCCCAGGCAAGAAATGTCGGAATAAAGAAGGCCACACTACATATATGCAACTTTTAAATTTATGTATGCATTCGCAACAAAGCTATTATACCATAGGAAAGTTAATGGCGGACTGATTAGCAGATACAAGCTCAAAATTGAGGTTAAAGATAATACTGCCAAGACAAACTTAACAATCTTTGAAAAAGATGCAGATGACATGCTCCAAATTCAAGCTGCCGCGGTCGAAGAATTGAAACTGGGGATACCTCAAGTACCGCAACAGCATAGCTTTGTTTATCAACCATCGTACATAGTTCGCAACGGAGGATCGCTGTATTTTTGGGATGGAATAGATGCTTCCTTTTTTCTGTGTTGGCTTAGAAATTAAAGGAAGCATCTAATCTAAGTTGTCCTCTTGTTCTGACTATGTCCCGCATGTATATACACCTATGTCTAAGGTAAACCGTTTTCTGTATCCATCGCCATTTGTGTATATATCTATCGATTCTCCTTTCTTTTTCAACTCTTTTTTTCAATGGTTAGTTTTCTGTTTTACAATATTTCTTGCTATCAGCGATTTCTACTTTATAATATCTGAATGCATGTTATGTATGATATACATTATTGAGATATTCAGTTTGACAGGTATTTCTTCCTTCATGATTTCGATAAGAACTGTAGATTTTAAATTCTTCACCCGCTCATTATGGGCGGAGTCAGTCTAGTTAAAGAAATCTTGAATAATAGTATACCTCACACAAATCAAGTTTGTGCAGGATAGATATCTTTATATATGAAACTTGTTACAATAAAAATATATTCAGACATAAATGAAAAGACTTCGAAGGAAGAATTCAAGGAACTAATTAGGTAAATACAAGGAACTAATAAGGTAAATAAAAAATGTAGATTTGAATCCACCAGAAATCCATGGTCACGGTGGACGAGAATTACTGATTTGGATCAGTAGTTTCTCAGTGGGTGATGGGCTTCACACCGACACGAAATATCGCGTTATTAGGGGTCTGACTTTATCCACCCCCTAGACCCGATATACGATACTCTTAGACGAACGGACCGGACTGTATGGAAATTGTCATGGACAGGCTTAGTAGGAGTTTGGATGAGCTTGTTTTCTTATTTTCTTTTTGTATATTACCTCTTTGTGTAATATTCAAGCGACTTGATATATTGCCGTCTATACTAGTAATATGATTGTAGCTGAGTTCTATGTAGTAAAAATCATTTTGCGCAGTTGCAAGTTTGAATCTTTTTCGGATATTGACGATAGATAGATAGATAGATAGATATATATATATATATATATAGAGAGAGAGAGAGAGAGAGCTATCAGCTACTAAACCGTCGGCCAGCCTATTACATTGCCCAATCCGACCATTAAATCGACGATCCGCTTTGGTCACCTTGTTCCATACATGGAGTGATCTATGTGTGAAATTTTGATCGATATAACGCGTTAAAAGTGATGAATCAAGCATTTAAAAAATGG
Organism: Agapanthus africanus; assembly: GCA_030015575.1. Lineage (NCBI taxonomy): Eukaryota > Viridiplantae > Streptophyta > Magnoliopsida > Asparagales > Amaryllidaceae > Agapanthus > Agapanthus africanus. The sequence continues at coordinate 192,731,909 of JASDDO010000010.1, read as the reverse complement.
ATGGCTGTTAAACACAATAAAAATATTATATATCGGGGACACTTGATCGAAAACATAGATAGTGTCAAAGTGATTAAAATTTTGTATAAATAGATCACTCTATGTCTAGAACAAGATGGCTGGAATTGATGGTCGATTTAGCGGTATGATTGGGCTATGTAATAGTCTAACTGACGGTTTAATATCAGCTAGCTAGCTGATAACTCGTTTCCTCACACACACACTCATTTTATATGTTTTGAGTAATAAAAGAATTTGGTACATTTTACTTCAATATTTTATTATTAGTGATATGTAATCGAATAATTCTTAACATACTTTTAAGTCATTTCTGTGGGGCCCGGTCCCTCATTCCGATTCTTGGCTCCTCCGTAGATCTGAAGAAGTGTTTTGCATTAAAAAAGAAATAATAAAAGTTACAACTTTACTGGGTCAACTTTGATAACTTAAGGTTAATTCTCTCTCTTGCGTGGGCTTGAGTGTTTGAGAGAGGTGATTTTGAAGTTACATAGAATATTTTGGAGGATAAATACAAATATAAAATGTCATAAGAGTTTTCTACTTTTAAATTTCATACAAATAATATGTCAACTTGAGGTTCTTCAAGGTTTTCTAGATGATTTTTCCTGAGCATGTGTTGCCGTTGTAATTTACCGTCAATTTTGTCCAAATTTGTTTTATTTTGAGGTTTTATAAACTTTTTTTAAGTTCAAAGTCGTTGTTTATTTATTAATTTACTAATTAATTTATTATTTTTCGAAAGAGTTAGACTCAAAAGAGTGCGCCTCATCAAAATTTTATTAAAAGAGTGCGCCTCATCAAACTTATTCTTTTAGACAAAATTATCTTCAAATCTTCAAATTGTTGCCTTAGGGGTTTAATGTGGTTAGTAAGCAAAGAAAGCTGGAGAAAGGCGATAACTTGTTTAATCTTTCAAAACCAAATATAACGTGCTTTAAATGTTTTCTCCATTCGCACCATATTTGAAGTAACTATTTACATTTGCCTTTCAATAAAACAAACTTTAGAATCAACAAATTGAAATTCTTACCCACAGACATTAAAAATTTGGAAAACAAAAATATTTATTCATTGTGTTTCTATATACTTTCACAATACCAATACACCGAATAGATAATTTTACTTTCAAACCGAGATCATAAGTTACATGATAGCTTTTCAAACGGTTCTTTAATTAAACAAAAATACAATGGCATGCAATTTTTCGACTTATTATCGAAATGACCGGATGAATTTTAACTAATGAAATTAATTTGATATACATGGCTTCCAACAAAACTAGCAATTAAACTGCTTGGCCGTTTTGGAAATTATAACCTATAAAAATAATCAACATACATAATTCAAACCCAATTATTGCAACCATTGGCTATGCCAATTGGAAGAAATTCGAAATCCATAAGACAGAACTGATGAGAAAAAGAATAAATGAAAAATATATTGAAACCATAGCCCTTTATTAGTTCTCTCCATCATATGAAAATTGTAAGACACATTAAATTCATCTAATTAATTGTTTATAGGCTTGAAAGAAGTAAGCTTCCTAGACTTCTCCCACTCTTTCTCCCAAACCACAGCCTTATAACTCCCAACCTTCTTCCCATCCTTAGCCTCAACAACAAGCTTGTAATTTGTACCAGCAACAACTTGGCTTTCTCCCTTGATCACTTTACTAAACTCAAGCTTGGAGTTGGCCACCTTGTTGTGCTCAGAAACCGCAAACTTGGCAATATCTTGAACATGTGGATCATTGAGAGCCTTGATTGGGCTCCATGCTCCTGGGATCAGCACTCTGCGGGAAGCGTCGACGACGAAAGTTTGAGAAAGAAGGGCAAGGAACAAAGGGAGGAAGACAAAGAGGAGAGGGGCTCTCATGGTGATGAAATTTGAAATGGAAAGAGATTTCTTGTTGAATTTGTTTGGTTGGTGAGGAGGTGAGATATGGTGGTGACAATGCCGTTTTATAATAGTGACAATATAAGGGTGGCAGAACAATCTAGAGGGTATGGATTCGCTCGCATTAATTATTTATATTATACATGCATTTAGAAAGCACGAATCTATTAAATTTGCTTTGAGGATATAGATGGATTAGATTAATCACTATATGGCTGAGAAATTATTCCATACTAGGTATAGTTCATCCCAAAAGATAATTAAAAGATATATATGGCGTATCTTGAGCATACCTCGTATAATTTTGTGGGGTCTATAAGATATTATCCTATTGATCTCGTTTTGGCGCCGTCTGTGGGAACTCGACTTTTCCATCTAAGAAAATTGATCTTCCGTCTTCGATTCGATAGCCAGCGATAATCGCAACGATTTCAACACGAGTTGTCCCGTCCTCCACAACAGAGGGGGGTTCTACTCCCCTTTCCAACATCATCGACACCTTATTTGCATTGATCGACTGGCTCAAGGTGACGGTGGTCGTGCTTGCTCGTATTCAAACGGCCGGCCATGCTCGTCAAACCGTCGTCCCCACTCCCTGAAACGACGACGCGCGTGTCACGACTCGGAAAAGGCACGTGACTGGCACTTGAATCATATGAAGTCTATAGGACCCCACCTAATTCAAGTAAGCAAAAAAGCCCAGAAATCTAAACCTTTTTAGGGAAAATAGCGGAGGTGCAATTTGAAATGAGATTTTACTAAAATCTGTTAGTTATATGTATGCCCTAGAGGCCATTACTGTACATAGGATGTATATTGTAGTGGATGCTGGGACATATATAGGTAGGACTTTCTTGCTCGACATGATAGTGCGTTATCTGGTTGCTCTTTATCTTAACATGTATACTTTCTGTCTCTCTAATTACATGTTGATAAAGCCCTTAGGATGTGTACTCGACTTCCAGGACTATGATGAAGATCATACTAGTGGGGCCTGGGTAGTCAATGAGTACATCCTTCATTGTTCCTAGTCGTGGGAATATCGAAACGGGGCATCGATATTCCAGAGTAGACTAGCGTATATCTTCTCGACCCATGTGATGGGCGATGGATGATCCCATATCCATTGGTGTTTGACATCAGAGATGGTATGCGGGTGCTCAGTGGAGACTAGGTATACTGAACGGACTCGCCGAGAACTCCCAGATGGTATTATACCTCACGTCAGATGGCAGTTCTCTGGTGACACTGGTACAGCTTAGTCTGTTGACCCGAGATCGTCATAGAGTCTTGTGTGTCTCCCACTGTGCTTTGATTTCCACCCTACCACGGCTCTACTGAGTCGTGCAAACAGGTGGTTTTTGGGTACAGTCCCGATTCACATGGAGGCAATGAGCGATAGGAGGGGATTCGTCTCTCCCGGTATTGGGGGTTGATGTTGCGCTATGCCCTGTTAGTTATATGTTGTAAGTCTACGCTAGCGCCCCGGCAGTCTACAGACGCCAAATGCGGAACAAAAACTTTTAAACTGGCGCTATCGTATACTATAACCCGGATCTGCCATTATTGCTAAACTAACAAACTGTAAAGAGTGTAGGAATGTTATACCGAACGATCCGAGTCCTTCGTTCTTCAACCATCATCCCACGCTCCGTTGCGGCTGCTCCGATCTCGTCGATCGCCGATCTCCTCGTCGAGGTGGCACCACATGATCGGTTCTTTAAACGGGCTCCCGCCTCTGACTCGAGGCAACTCGATCGTCAAGTTTGCTAAAAGAGACGACCAAGATTGATGTAGAGAATGAGTAAATGACTTTGTCTCACTTCGTCCAAATCCGTGGACGATCGGTTAATGAAGTTGCCGAGGGAATTGGGTGATGGAATGAAATGAACTGTGAATTCCATACACCCCAAATATCTATCATATCTTTTCTAACCGATGAAAACAACAACCATGAGAGAGAGAGAGGGGCCGGCCTCTTATAGTGAAGAGGGAGGTGACCGTAGGAAGGGGGGTGACCATATGATAAATAATATGAAGAAATATCAAGCATAAAGATCTTTAGCTAACCAAGAAATGGTTAAACTCAAAGCATGAGTCACAAAGAGTGATTAATGCAAACCAATGAACATAAAACAACACTCTCTTGCATTTAATGAATCATTAATGGCACTAATGAGTCACTAGCCTCATCATCACTTCTAGAAGCTTCTAGAATGATGACTCACTCATATCTGAAGAAAAGATAAATCCGTCTTTAACCGAATGTTAAAAGACGGCTGATAGAAAACTGGAAACTGGCAACTTCCAAAAGTGATCCTGAAACGACTTTCAGGATAACCCCGAAACTGTATAAATATACCCGCATTTGTATTACGACCGAATACAAATGCAACTGAGACAAAGATATTATACCTACTCAATATAATACTCGGATCCGGCTTAAACCAAAGCCGACCAGTATCATCTGCCCGAAAACTGACACGTGCGTAAACGCACGTGCATTTTCCGAACCCTGCCATAAAACCATACGGCCTCTACAACGTTTCGCCCGAACTTGGGAAACTGTCTGTGGGGGACTCTAATGACTCGTCAGTACCCTGGCAGTGGGTTTAACCACAAACCGTCAGCGGCACTAGCTATGCATAACGGCTGCCCATGGACTGACCTCAAGGGTGGCCGAGGAGCGAACTCAAGGGAGACCGATGAGCGAACTCCTCCGAAAACCCTACTGAGCCTAACAGTGACAATGTATATACAGTCCGGTCCGTTCGTCAATGAGTATCGCATATCCGCCTAGGGGGCTAGCAACGTCAGACCCCCAATAGCAGTATAAGTCGTGTCGGAGTGAAGCCCAATAACACCCTGAGATACTACTGGAGTACCTACCAGTAAATCTCCTGCCATGGCCATGGACTTTGTGTAATGGCTCTCCTAGACACAGCACGACCTCGCCCCCAATACCGGGAGAGACGAATCCCCTGCCGATCCGCTCACGTGCCTCCATATGGCTCGGGACTGTACCCAAAAGCTACCTGTTTGCACGACTCCTTTGAGCCGTGGTAGGGTAGAAATCAAAGCACAGTGGGAACTCACACGAGACAAATGACGACCTCAGGTCGATGAACTAACCTGTACACATGTCACCAGGGAACTGCTATCTGACGATAGATATAATACTAACTAGCAGATTCCCGGCGAGTCCTGTCCGGTGTACTCATAACCCAATGAGCACCTGTATACATCTTAGGTGATCCAACATACACCAGTGGCTTGTGAGACCGGCCACCGCCCCTCGTCGGGGTCTCGACTGTACACACTAGTCTACTCCGGAGTATCGATGCCCTGTCTCGAAACTCCCACGACTAGGGACCACAATTAAGGATATGCATATAAACTACCCAACTCTCACGTATATGATCGCCATCATACAGTTGGTAGTAAAGCAAGATCCTAAGGGCTCTATCAAAGTGTAACATGCAATCAGTCACCTGAACATGTACACGACTGATAAAGGCAAACCAGATAGCAAACTATCATTTCGAGTAAGACTGTCCTACCGGGATAGGTCCTCCGCAATCATTGCAATCACGTACCTGCGATCCAATAATTGACTATGAGGGCACTATCTCCAACAATCTCCCACTTGCACTCAAGGCTAATATTGCGATGTCGACTACTCACAGCCCGTGTGAAACCGAACATCCAACTCCTCTACTAATCTGTTTCACAAAGCCCGTTTGTAAAACTATTGTGTTCGAGAAATAGCCTCGGTGAGTGGATCCGCCTAGAAGTATCTTTCAATATCTCTCTAAATCTCAAGTTCGCGGAGAAAGCCATCTCCCGAATTGAGTAGTACCTGTCTTAGAATATGTTTGGATATCTGATGGGACCTTAGTTCATTAATGAACTCTATATCCAAACTTCTTAGACTGTATCGATCACTGAACCTAATCAGTATCGGGCACCTTGCCACCCACGGTATCCTCTGGAACCACCTGTCCATAATACTGTCCCTCGTCAGAAGGAAAACTAAAACTCTGACAATCACTCTGTCATCCATGTCACCTTTGAAGCCTGGAATGATAACCGTCTCCCGAAAGAGGCTGCCGTTATCAAATCCGTAGAACATGTACCAATGTTCTAAAACTGCTTCCTTATGTTTCTCCAGGATTGGATTAATACAAACTTATTGCATCTTGTGCAAAACCAACATTTGGTGTGGTACTTGACATCTCATGATTGACTCAATTGCCTAAGCAAGCGATCTGCCAATCATGTACATCCCTCTCCCCTTTAGTCTGTAAGACACCTTTAGAGAGGGTGACTCCATCACCTGCAGGTACACCACCATGCTAGGAGTCAACTATTCCAAAAACCATTAGAATATCTGTCAAAGTACCCACATTGGGAAACTACCCAAATCCAGATCTAAAACCATAGATCTAGAAACCAAAATGTCAAATATTATATCCATATCCTGTCTGGAGAAACAACTGTGTGACGACCACAGTACAACCGATCGTAGTATAGGAATTTTACTTCCTACTCTGTGTATGTCATCCAGATACCATGACATCACAGCCTACTACCTTCTTAACTGATCCATCCACTATTCTGATTGAAGTCAAACCCATGACTGTCACATCAAAATTAGATGATCTATCTCCGCTATAACTGCTCAAGTCTATAAATAGACATAAGCTTCTTGCCCACTATGCTTCCGTTGCTCCCACTGACTACGACAACCCTCCTACCGGGTCTTATATCCTGGAACAACAGTAGTGTCAAGTCTGGGTAGATAAGAACCTCCCTGTCACCGTCCTTGAGGCTACCGAAGTACCTCTCGGGTGTCTGAGGTTACCTACCATACCTGCGGAGTGGCTATTGGAATGTCAAACCTGATTGAATGTATAGGTCCTATTAAATTTTCCGTAATCGTTCGCGGTTCTGGAATCACTTCCAGTTCTACCATACTCCCACTACTGTTTTCTTAAAAAGATCCATTTTACTAAAACTGTGGCGAGTCAAGAACAATATCACTATTGATCTTCCAAATGGTAGAATATCAACCCTCGTCATAGCCAGGGTCAACCCACAAACAGCCATTACAGAAACGTGCCCTGAGTTATCCAGTGTCTGGTTTTAATCATAAGCTGGACAACTCCCCGTACCTTAATTTCTTCTAAGGTACGAACTATTCTATATCCAATATAGAAACTTTGGCACTTATTTAATTGGAACCAGATTCAATCCATGCAGCTGTCTCCAGTGCATATTAACTTAATGGAAAAAGGCTAATCAGCATTACTCAACTTAGGAAACCATCCAATTATGAGTAACCTGAAAGAGAAACACGTTTCTCAAAACCATCACTATCATCTGAATACCAATCACAAGAATCTACATCTTCGATCTCTTTGAAGAATCCCGATACTTGTGATACCTGGTTCTCTACTTTATTCTTATACCCACAACTTCTCAAAACTTAGACCTTGTATTTCTACGAAACACTCGTCTAAATACTAGAGAAGTTATAAGTAAACAGAACATAGTACGAGGACCTACCCCTTTGTCCTGATGGACACTGGACAACATACAATACTCTGTATAAGTCCGCTGAGTTGAACAACTCTAAACCTGTGCGTTGTAGGTGGAAAACTGTACCCTGGCGATTTCCTCAAATATCACCAATTACAACGAATTCCGATATAATGAGGATGATCACCTAATTCCCAATATCTTACTCCCACTCATCATCTGTAAAACCATACAGATATGAGAATGAAACCTGGTAAATACATACCCTTGGAGTAAGTGTCTAATCGGGAAAACAGTTTTTTTTTTTTAACAATGCACTGAAACATGAAAATGTTTCGTAGGGGTATCCTGGTATTCATAGCAATGCCTCTTCCATAATCCAATTCATGACTTCAACCGTATATTTTATTGCCATCTCTCCAAATCCTCTTTATTTGTCTTTAGTCGTTACCTTCTGTACACCATCGTTAGGCTAAATGGTTTTCTTCCTTCCCTACCGTTCGGCACCAGCCTATGGTTTGGAAGAAGACTATCCAGTAAGCATAATAGGTGTACCCTCCTAAACCAAGGAGTACTCGCATCTCGAGAGAAGGTGATGATAAAAGACAACTGAATAATACCTTATTCTTTTAAAGGTGAGATAGGAGTGGCGATGAAGTACGCGGTTTTGGTCGTGAATGATATCAGTCGCAATTTACTTTGCCCTCTTTCTAATCCCTTTATTTTGTCTTTATATATTACCTTCTGCACACCCTACTTAGGCTAATTGGTTTTCTTCATTCCCTACCTTTCGGCACCAGCCTATGGTTTGGAATAAGACTATCCAATAGGCGTAATAGGTGTACTCTCCTAAACTAAGGAGCTCTCGCAACCTGAGAGAAGGTGATAATAAAAGACAACTGAATAAACCAATTCTATTTCTCCTGAACCTGGATCCATCCCCGAAGAAGTCCCTTCGAGTTCGTATATAACCATACGATGGATCTATCCAATGGAAGTGGATATCCGTAGTAATACGGGTGTTCTGAGAAATTCAAAGGGTAGAAGAAGGAGTGGCAATGACTTATGCAACTCAGACAATCCAAAAGCCAGTATTTTAAGAAGGTTCGGTCAACCTGGTCACTGAGTCATAGTCTAGGGTCGGTCAAAGGTCGCTGCCAAAGAGAGAGAGAGAAAAGAAACACTCTGCGTGCACTCTAACCTAGATCAGAATGGTCATCATTTTATCTAATCCGGAAACCTCCCACTGTCATGTCAAATTCTCCTCCAAACCTAAAGAAGAATCAATCGGGATCACCCGAAGAGTAAACCAACTCATCAGTGGGAATCGGGATCCAACTCTCATCGTATGTTAACGTGATGGAATGCATCCACGTTATTCATACTCCAGAAGGTATGCGCATACTTGGCAAGTTTCAGTTTCTTTAGAAACTCCCGATATCTTTTTCTTGCCCCATGCTCTTATGACCTTGACGTATGCCAACAAATCATAAGTCACATGTCAAGTTCTGCCCGTCATTATCTTGTTAATTTGAACCCACCCGTACATACCCTTGACGTATGCCAACAAGGTAATACGACTGTCCCAAACCAACTCATCTATCTATGCAACAAATGAATACCCAGCAGCTACCAAACACTATGCCTTGACGTATGCCAACAAACATAGCTTGAATACTACTGACCATCCATAAGAAACGACGGAGGGCTACGACTGGTTTTTGGCGAAAAACCTTTAACGTAGTGAACTTGATATCGCTGAAGGAACCTGATAGCTTTTTTAAAATATAGTGGCGAAAACCTTTTGCTAAAGAGGTCACTCCCGGTAAAGGGATCTCGGCTCTTTCCTCGTGGAATGAGGTGCAGGATATTCCACTGAATACCGCTATGCAAAGCAACATGTAATCGACTATAGTGAAGTTATTACTCTGACGCAAACTTCTGTCCAAGGGGTCAGTCCCGGTGAAGGGATATCGGCCCTTGCCCCGTCGAATGAGGTGCAGGATATTCCACTGAATACCACTATGCATAACAAAAGAAAACGTCTTTGCAATAATACCTTTTAAATTGTTCCAACAACTGAAAACAGGTTTGTTTTACTTTGCATTGATCAGAATCAACGCAGTCCCATCAAATAATCACACCAGAAAAGAACGAAAATAAAATGTACGTATATGCCATCCGCATTCGTCACTGGGTCCCGTCATCACCCGTTAGGTTACTTAACTAACGACAGAGCGGGGACTGGACTAGCGCGGGTGTAAAACATATACAACATCTAATAGTATATAAACCAATATACAATAATCGCTCCAGGCGTGATAGTATGCAACATTACAGAAAAGTAATAAGCATCACAGAACAATACAGATATCTGGGATCCCCGAGTTTCACAGAGCCGCTGCTGAAACTCGACGTTCCCCTGTCGTGTGGACAGCCTGTGCAATGAAACCTAGACCCCTATGGGTGCGGCAAGTTACCCGCCAAGACCTGAAGCGAGGCAGCCCCTTACAGCATAGTGAATGGACCACCCAGCACTCCACGGAATCCGGTAAGCTTGGGCACCCCTCCTTGGGTCAACCTGTACCCCCTACGAGTGCGGCGAATAGTCTGCCAATTCTGAAGTGGGGCCCCTCTGCCTCTCAAAGCCATGAGCTGCGGACCCGTTGCCCCCCAGAACCCGGCTATCCGTGCACTCCGTCTCGGGGTAAAACCTAGTACAGTAATGAAAAATAGTACAATAGGTACATCGACCGCATCCTGGCCGTGCCCCAAAAGAATATTATACAACAGGCAGTGACGGCTGTCCACAAGTTGGACGCTCGCCCCGCAATATCAAATGTACAAATAAACTCAATCTGTACGACCATTGCACACTGCTATCCACCACGACAAATCCGCAACATTACAGCACAACACAGAACATCAACGCGAATGTCACGTTCGCAAACCCGTCTAAAAGAACTATAGCAATCGGACGCGGTTTACCGATCAAATGACATTCCCGGTCGGAGATATAATGTAAGCACTGTAAACTAACGCGTTTAAATTTCGATCGACCAAAGACCAAATTTCAAAAAGTGGGCCCGACAGCTTACTGGTGAACAGTAACAAAATCTGGGCCAAAATTTTATATACCAAAAACCACAAAATCCCACCAAGAACCCACTGGAAAAATTTGGGGCCACGAACTCACTGTTTGGCCGCGGAAGCGCGGTCAAACCATAGGTTTGACCGCGTTTCCGCGGCAGTCTCATCGAATCTCGTGCCCAAATTTCTACGTCGTTCTTAGAATTCCCTGCACGGATTTTTAGGACATCCAGAAATTAATTTCGACACCGTTTAAAATCAACAGAAACTGTCGTGCAAGGATTTTGTCGTTTTTGATTTTCGGTCGGATCGATGTTTTGAACGCGTTAGCACAAGTTAGTATAGCAAAATGGTTAGGCTCTGATACCACTGTTAGTCTACGCTAGCGCCCCGGCAGTCTACAGACGCCAAATGCGGAACAAAAACTTTTAAACTGGCGCTATCGTATACTATAACCCGGATCTGCCATTATTGCTAAACTAACAAACTGTAAAGAGTGTAGGAATGTTATACCGAACGATCCGAGTCCTTCGTTCTTCAACCATCATCCCACGCTCCGTTGCGGCTGCTCCGATCTCGTCGATCGCCGATCTCCTCGTCGAGGTGGCACCACATGATCGGTTCTTTAAACGGGCTCCCGCCTCTGACTCGAGGCAACTCGATCGTCAAGTTTGCTAAAAGAGACGACCAAGATTGATGTAGAGAATGAGTAAATGACTTTGTCTCACTTCGTCCAAATCCGTGGACGATCGGTTAATGAAGTTGCCGAGGGAATTGGGTGATGGAATGAAATGAACTGTGAATTCCATACACCCCAAATATCTATCATATCTTTTCTAACCGATGAAAACAACAACCATGAGAGAGAGAGAGGGGCCGGCCTCTTATAGTGAAGAGGGAGGTGACCGTAGGAAGGGGGGTGACCATATGATAAATAATATGAAGAAATATCAAGCATAAAGATCTTTAGCTAACCAAGAAATGGTTAAACTCAAAGCATGAGTCACAAAGAGTGATTAATGCAAACCAATGAACATAAAACAACACTCTCTTGCATTTAATGAATCATTAATGGCACTAATGAGTCACTAGCCTCATCATCACTTCTAGAAGCTTCTAGAATGATGACTCACTCATATCTGAAGAAAAGATAAATCCGTCTTTAACCGAATGTTAAAAGACGGCTGATAGAAAACTGGAAACTGGCAACTTCCAAAAGTGATCCTGAAACGACTTTCAGGATAACCCCGAAACTGTATAAATATACCCGCATTTGTATTACGACCGAATACAAATGCAACTGAGACAAAGATATTATACCTACTCAATATAATACTCGGATCCGGCTTAAACCAAAGCCGACCAGTATCATCTGCCCGAAAACTGACACGTGCGTAAACGCACGTGCATTTTCCGAACCCTGCCATAAAACCATACGGCCTCTACAACGTTTCGCCCGAACTTGGGAAACTGTCTGTGGGGGACTCTAATGACTCGTCAGTACCCTGGCAGTGGGTTTAACCACAAACCGTCAGCGGCACTAGCTATGCATAACGGCTGCCCATGGACTGACCTCAAGGGTGGCCGAGGAGCGAACTCAAGGGAGACCGATGAGCGAACTCCTCCGAAAACCCTACTGAGCCTAACAGTGACAATGTATATACAGTCCGGTCCGTTCGTCAATGAGTATCGCATATCCGCCTAGGGGGCTAGCAACGTCAGACCCCCAATAGCAGTATAAGTCGTGTCGGAGTGAAGCCCAATAACACCCTGAGATACTACTGGAGTACCTACCAGTAAATCTCCTGCCATGGCCATGGACTTTGTGTAATGGCTCTCCTAGACACAGCACGACCTCGCCCCCAATACCGGGAGAGACGAATCCCTTGCCGATCCGCTCACGTGCCTCCATATGGCTCGGGACTGTACCCAAAAGCTACCTGTTTGCACGACTCCTTTGAGCCGTGGTAGGGTAGAAATCAAAGCACAGTGGGAACTCACACGAGACAAATGACGACCTCAGGTCGATGAACTAACCTGTACACATGTCACCAGGGAACTGCTATCTGACGATAGATATAATACTAACTAGCAGATTCCCGGCGAGTCCTGTCCGGTGTACTCATAACCCAATGAGCACCTGTATACATCTTAGGTGATCCAACATACACCAGTGGCTTGTGAGACCGGCCACCGCCCCTCGTCGGGGTCTCGACTGTACACACTAGTCTACTCCGGAGTATCGATGCCCTGTCTCGAAACTCCCACGACTAGGGACCACAATTAAGGATATGCATATAAACTACCCAACTCTCACGTATATGATCGCCATCATACAGTTGGTAGTAAAGCAAGATCCTAAGGGCTCTATCAAAGTGTAACATGCAATCAGTCACCTGAACATGTACACGACTGATAAAGGCAAACCAGATAGCAAACTATCATTTCGAGTAAGACTGTCCTACCGGGATAGGTCCTCCGCAATCATTGCAATCACGTACCTGCGATCCAATAATTGACTATGAGGGCACTATCTCCAACATATGTATGCCCTAGAGGCCATTACTGTACATAGGATGTATATTGTAGTGGATGCTGGGACATATATAGGGAGGACTTTCTTGCTCGACATGATAGTATGCTATCTGGTTACCCTTTACCTTAACGTGTACACTGATTGTCTCTCTGTTACATGTTGGTAAAGCCCTTAGGATGCATACTTGACTACCTGGACTATGATGCGAATCATACTAGTGGGGACATGGTAGTCCATAAGTACATCCTTCAAAGTCCCTAGTCGTGGGTGTATCGAGATGGGGCATCGATATACCAGAGTAGACTAGCGTGTACCTTCTCGACCCATATAGATGGGCGATGGATGATCCCATATCCATCGGTGTTTGACATCAGAGATGATATACGGGTGCTCAGTAGAGACTGGGTACACTGGACGGACTCGCCGAGAACTCCCAGATGGTATTATACCTTACGTCAGATGGCAGTTCTCTGGTGACACTGGTACAGAGTAGTCTGTTGACCCGAGATCGTCATAGAGTCTTGTGTGGTTCCCACTGTGCTTTGATTTCCATCTTACCACGTCCAAGAGGGCGTGCAAAACGGTGGTTTTTGGGTACAGTCCCGAGTCACATGGAGGCAATGAGCGATAGGAGGGGATTCGTCTCTCCCGGTATAGGGAGTTGATGTTGCGCTGTGTTCGATTGGCTATAACAGGAAATCCCTGGCCAGGGTTGCTGAGATTTACTGGTAAGTGTTACCAGTAGTTTCTCGAATTGTTATAGACCTCATATCGACACGACTTATCGAGCTATTGGGGTCTGACGTTTACCACCCCTAGGCAAATATGCGACATATCAGACGATCAGACCGGACTGTACGGTAGTGTTACTGGTTGGATTCACTGGAGTGTGAGCGGGCTTGCTCGTCGATCTTCTGATCGCTCAATACCCGGGTGGCCGTTACGTTTAGCAGACCGCTTGCGGCTTGTGGGTGATTGATATGATCATCATCTGCTGCCGGCGTATTGACGAGTCTTTAGAGTCCTACACAGAGGTTTCCTGGCTCAAGCGAAACGAAATAGGAGCGCATATGAGAAATGTGCGGGACCGAGAATAATGCGTGTATGTGATACCGTATTTCATTCTCGCGATCAATGTGTCGAATGGTTGTATGAGATATAACCTAGTTATCGATTCAAGCGTTGATTCGATAAGCCGATACATTGTATACTAGTCGGTTGTGTGCGACATGACCGGATCATTAAATCAAGTGTTGATTTATTGATTTAATGCATAATTATATATTTGATATATTACTTTGCATTAACTAGTATCGGTTTACTTAAGAAGGATTTTCTCACTCGGTTGTGCACATTGTATATGTGATATACTTTTGTACACAAGATTGTATCATGTTTGATGATGCATACTTACTTGGTTTGTTTAATGAATTAAACCATGGTTATTTAAATGGTTAGGGTTTTGGTTTTCCTTATTCATTTATTTATCTTTTTCATTTATTCTTTTTGGAAATAAAATAAATGGCATAAGAGGATAATGGCGGCTTTCTTTGTTTGTTCATGAACTTTCATGAAGCTTTGACTTAGTTAACCATTCTTGTCTTTTGCTTGACCCTAACCATCATAACTTACCATGGTCTATTCTCTACAACTAACTTTGGTTAATATTATGATAAGTATCATATTATTTCTTATTCCAAAATAACTTATCATAATATATATCATCTTCTTCTTCTTCTTCACTTGAAGAAAACCTTTCTTCATCAATGGTGGATTGATAAAACAAGTGAGAAATTCAATTCTAAAGTCTACCCACTTCCTATTTCTTCATCCTCTACCTCTTGCCAAGTAGTAGAGTGTGTTTCCTTCACGAGTTTTCATGGCTTGGTGAAGGTGGAGCTTGATCTAGCGATGCTTCGACGTAGATCATCTTCGGCATGGACATCGACGACCTAGCTCGCCTATTCTCCGATGAAGCCGATGCTAGAGCCCGGGATTTGTTTTGGACAGCGAGAGGACTTCATTGCGGAGCTATGGAGGTGGAGCACCGGATCTACAAAGGTTGTATTTCCGTATTCTATTAGTTAAGTGTTAACTAGTTTATAGTTTCGCCTAGATATCTAGCCAACGATCCGTAGTCGGGTTTCTTGGCACCTATAATTTTTGGAAATTGGCATGGTTGATGCCTTGTGAGACCTCACTAGAGTGCCTAGGAACCCTACAGTGGTATCAGAGCCTAGATAGAGCCTTAGGCGATGCGTAGACAGAGTTAGAAGTCCGATCGACCCGAAACCCCGACTTTAAAATGCTCTCTGGACATTTTTGTAAACTGTGGATTTTTGCAAATTAAAAATATGCAGAAAAATCAGCAGGTAAATCTAAGAATTACGATGCAAAAATTACCTAATGATCTTTCTAAAGTGCGGCGGAACCGCGGGATTAGCGTGCTAATGCGGCCCTTCCGCGGCCCTTTTGTCTTATCTGCCATTGAATTTTGCACAGTAACTCCTATTTTTCAGTGCTGGTTTTCCTGGGAATTTTTAATCTGAAATAAAGAGTTGAGTATTTTGGGTTGTATTGGGAGTTCATACATTCGATCGGATTGTCAAACTTTGTCTATGTGTCGTTCCGGATAATTTTTTTGAATATGTTAAAAAAGTTCGACCGGATATAAATACCCAATTTTTCCTCTGTCGGGAAATTTCCAAGTGTTGGATATTTCTGTAGTTTAATCACGTTCTAAGTAGTGCAAGTAACACGATGGTCCCTCTGGAAGACAACAAACCTTAACTCGATTATGTGACCGTCTTGAACTACCCTTTGAACCTTCGGGTTTGGGGCAGTACGGCGTGCCACATGTGAGGCATTGGCTTGACCCTTCTACGGCTGGACCGTTGGTACTGAGGCACGAACTGAATGTTTTTAGACTTGTTTCATGTGTTGATCTGTATCGGGAAAACTTGGGTGTTCGATTGTTCGATCGGAAAGTTTGACATTTTCTATTTATCCGGAATGGGATACAATAATTGGAATTCACAAGAAGTTATGAGATAACTGAATGAATGTTATAAACGTAGCAGTTTAGTCTCACTTGATCGGTTACCACGGAATTTTGATATGATCAAAAGTCCGTCGCAATCACGTAGCGTACGCGGATACTCGCCGGATAAACTTAATAGACAGCCTCACTCCATAGCCTCGACCAAGTGACTGTAGGAGAACCCCGTCGCCGAAAGCATCCGTTCGGGTGCTCGCGGTGGCGGTGTTCCGCCTTGGTGTACTTCGTTGACGGTATCAGGGGTGCGACCGTCTACTGAAGTTTGCGACGAGCATTCGATCAAAATGTCGGGAATCCTGTTGAATTTCCCGACTTGGTATTGAAAAGTGTTTTCGATAATGAGACTAAAATGCGGGGTTTATAATTGTTAGGCATGCGATGTCTAAAGAATTCATTTGGTCAGGCATGCGATGTCTGAAGAGATTGCGGATTCCAACTGTTGTAGTTTTACACTTTCTTTTCTGTGACCGTAAGTGTAATATGTGATATCGCCGGTTTCGTTGCTATATGTCAACGACAATTGGGATGGACATATTTACTTACGTTGATGACATGTGATGTTATGTGTTGCTGGATATGTTATATTGGATCGTCGTGTTCGAATAGACGGGGGTTTTTATGTGAGATGAGTGTTTTTCATTTTCATTCATGTAAAAACTTGTATGTAATATTCTTTTATTGGGGCACTTCCAGGTTGCGGAAGTTGTCACCCGTTGTATATTATTTATTTTTCCGCACTAGGATAGAACCAAGGAGGGGAGCACAAGTAACCGGGTTCTGGAGTCCAGTGGGAGACCAACTCGAAGAGTCGAGGCCCGGTCTCCTAACTCCAGAATTGGTAGGGTCGCTTGCCGCTCTCGTAGGGGTCTAGGGGTGTGGGTTTAGCTATTCATCGCGACCGTGGAATCCGTGTTTTATACTGGCTCGTATTGAAAACACGGACGTCCTAGTATATCCAATATTTCATATGATTCTTCTGTTGCAATATCTGTGATGTGATCATATGATGTTCTGTGATAGATACAGTATATAGTATATATGATATATTATATAGACGTTACTTATGTTTTACACCCGCGCTAGCCCTGCCCCGCTCTGTCGTTAGTTACCTATCCTAACGGTGCACTAGGGGACATCGAGGAGAATGCGGATGGCATAAGTGTACGTCGTATTCATCTGTGATGTTTAGGTATTTAAATGATGGGACTTCATTAATGTGATTAATGAAATAAAAGAAACCTAAGATGTTGTAGAATCAAATTTCAAAAATAAAACAGGTAGCTACAGTTCTTGCTTTGCACAGCGGTATATATGATATATCCTGCACCTTATTCGATAAGGAAAGGACCGAGATCCCTTCACCGGGAGTGACTCCTTTAGCAATAACTGGCAGATGCTACACCCTCGGTTTGTCTTTTGATTGCTTTTAAGAGTTTTTGCTTTGCACAGTGATATATATGATATATCCCGCACCTCATTCGACGAGGAAAGGACCGACGATCCCTTCACCGGGAGTGACTCCTTTAGCAAAACTAGAAAGGCCTCAAAAGCACTCCATTTTTGAAATCATTCGATCCTACAACGATATCAAGTTCATTACACAATAGGTTTTCAGAAAAACCTGTCGTAGCCCTCCGTCATTTCAGATAAGTGGTAGTTAGTATTCGTGCTACGTTTGTTGGCCTGCGTCAAGGCGTAGTGTGCGGTAGCTAACTAGTATTTATCTGCTTATGCATATGATGCAGATTGGATTAGGGTAGTCGTGCGACTTTGTTGGCCTGCGTCAAGGGTCGTGCGGGTGGGTTTAATTCAATTAGGAAATGACGGGTTGAAGTTGACTAGCGGACTATGGTTTGTTGGCTTGCGTCAAGGTCATAGGACGCTAGGGGCAAAAGATTATCGGGAATTTCAAGTGTTGAAATTTGCAATGAGATTGCATACCTTCTATGAGATAGTTGGATCCCGATACTCGCTGCGGGTAAAAGTTACTCCTGGGAGAGTTTTATACATTACAATTAGCCGATCAAGTAGGTGTCTAGAAAGGTGTCAACGGGGTTACGCCTCTGGGAAAACGAGGTTTACATTAATTAGGTTCGTGCGAAAGCACGGGGGACCTCCCTCAAAGTACCGACACTGGCCTGGCTGAAAGATTGGCGAACTTGTAGTGTGTAATTAATCCCGGCTAGTCTTTCCTTTTAGGGTTTGAAGGAAGATTTGATAAAAAGCAGTGGGAGCCATCCTGATTAGATAAAATAATAACCAATCTATTCTTGACAGAGCGCACGCTGAGTGTTTTCTTCTCTCTCTCTCCTAGTAGCGACCATATCACGCCTTAATCAAGATAATAATACGGATTATTGACCGAACCCGCTTGTTATACTGAGCTGGGGAACGTTGGTCCCGCTCCCACTTATAAATGTTATAAGACAGAGCAGGAAATTGGGGAATACCAGATTTCCCGTGCCGCCTAAACGAAGAGAGTGCATGCTGATGCATCATCTTCGGGTATGTTCATTATACAGAACTGTTTCTCAGTATCCTCCGCATCCTTGGTATATGATACCGGATCAGGATCCCAGATATGTAATCTGTTACATAGGGCTACAAAAAGGTAGAAAAACTGAGAACGGGTGATAAGTTTCATGAGGCAGAAAACAGGGCAAGAGTTGCAGCCAAGTCTGTCGGTCACTGTCACCCTGTATTACCGATACATTGATTCTGAACGAATGTTATTAGATACCGAACCTGATATACAAAATCATATCAGTCTCTTTATTAGTAAAGAAATGATAAAATTTTGTATTGTTGGATAATGTTTTGAACATTTCCTATATCAAAAGTTGATCGTTTCAGGCACGTTATCTAAAAGCATTGATGTTCTAAATCAAACTACAGTTCTTAGTATATGAAACACACAAGAGGAAGAGTTCAGAAATGAACGAATCTTTCTTCAGGTATTGTAGACTAGGTCATATCAATGCGACCCGACTGGCTGGAGTTACATAAAGATGCATATTTAAATTAGTTTGAATTTACATCTTATGAAACTCGCCAGTCATGTCACAAAGATAAGATGACCTCAGCCCTGTTTATTGGAAACAGAGAAAGAGTTGGTGAACTCTTGGGATGATACATGTTGATGTATGTGGGTCCCCTGTCTACACATGCCAAGACCGGTTCTTTGTACTTCATTACATTCTCTGATAATCTTTCGAGATTCAGACCTATATTCCTGTTGAAACACAAGTCTGAACCTTTTGAGATATTCGCGGAATATAAGTTAGAAGTAGAGAACCAAAATACGGGTATAAGTATTACGTCCTTTGATGTGATCGAGGAGGAGAATACTTGAGCACGGAAATCCTGGACTATTCTAAAGGAGAGTGAAATTCTCTCTCAGCATTACTCCTCTGTATACTCCATAGCACGATGGTATATCGGGGCGGAGCAATCACACCCTATATGATAAGGTGTGCTCTATGATGAGTACTACTGAGTAACTTATTTCCTTTTGGGAGTTATGCACTTATGAAGCTGCATACCTATTGAATAGGGTTTAAATCAAATCAGTTGCCTACCACTTCAGATGTGATATGGAACGGGAAGAGCCCATATCTTAAGTTAGTTAAGATTTGGGGTTGTCCGGCCTATGTCTAAAAGCATAATCCGGACAAGCTCGAAGCAAATACTGTTATGTAGAACTGGAAATGTTCCAGCTATACAGATTGCAGCTGATGATTTGATAGAATCAAGGATTCAGTAGATTCCAACGAACCTCACCCTCTCTGCCGATCTAGTAGGGTTCCTCACCCACCTGAGAGATACTTCGGTTTCTCTATGACAGTGGGAGCGAGGATTGCATCATGAGATGATGACCCAACTAGCTTCGAGCTGGCCATCAGGAGTAAGACTCTGTAAGAATGGCTGGATGCTTAGCGATCTGAGATGGAATCCTTATACACCAACAAAGTATGGACTTTGGTTGCTATATCTGAAGGGTTAAATCCCCATCAGGAGCAAGTATATCATGAGAAGATTACTTGGTGTACATGGAAAAGTTGAGACTTTCAAAGCTAGACTTGTTAAAAGTTTGCATCATTGACCAGGTGCGGATAATGATGAAACCTTTTCAAGTAGCTATGCTTAAGTCCATCCAGATCCTACTTGTCACGGCTACATACCATGACTACGATATCTGGTGGTTGGGTGTCATGACTGCTTTTCTAAATAATGTTTTAGAAGAGTGCGTCTATAAGTACACAGCCAGAGGGCCTCGTAGACAGTGGGAGCAGCGGAAACGTGTGCAAGATGTTTTATAGGATAAAGCAGGCATCGCGGAGTTGGAACATCTGTTTTGATGGATTAGTCAAGGAAGTTGACATCATCAAAATGGTAGATGGACCTTGTATATACAAAAAGGTAGTAGGGAGTATGGTGGTGATCCTCGTACAGTACGTGGATGACATACTCATGATAGGGAAGGAGTTTCCTATGCTACGCTCGGTCAATCTCCGCTCATCACAATGATTCTCCATAAAGGATCAAAGTGATACCTCCTATATCCTGGTTTTTGGATCTATGAGATAGATCTAATTGGATGTTAGGATACTCACTAGTAGTAGTGAGATGGTATCAATCGATCCTGGGGAGAATCACTGGAAGTGTTCCAGGGTGATAAAGACGACTGAATGTCAGTCGCAGGCATTGTCTTTACCCTCAGTAAAGGGACGGTATGTTGGAAGAGTTCCAAGCTAGATACCGTGGCATACTAGACGATAAAGGTTGGATACATCGCTACTTGAGATGCTACCAAAGAGGAAGTCTGGGTGTATATTAGTTCATGAGATGAACTTAGTTCCTCCCATTGTGTGACAATGGAGTTGTGGCTTATGCCAAGGAACACCCGTCCCATCAGTGATCCAGACATATTCTAAGGCAGTATCACCTGATCATGGAGATGGTTGATCTCCAGCATGATCGAGGCAAGGAGAGCAGATTCAGAGGATAACACGGCGGATCCACTCACGAAGGCCTATTCCCAGAGAGAGACTTTTATGGGATGGTTGAGTATGAGATACTACAACCACTGCTACAGATGGCCCTAGTGCAAGTGGGAGATTGTTAGTTATATGTATGCCCTAGAGGCCATTACTGTACATAGGATGTATATTGTAGTGGATGCTGGGACATATATAGGGAGGACTTTCTTGCTCGACATGATAGTATGCTATCTGGTTACCCTTTACCTTAACGTGTACACTGATTGTCTCTCTGTTACATGTTGGTAAAGCCCTTAGGATGCATACTTGACTACCTGGACTATGATGCGGATCATACTAGTGGGGACATGGTAGTCCATAAGTACATCCTTCAAAGTCCCTAGTCGTGGGTGTATCGAGATGGGGCATCGATATACCAGAGTAGACTAGCGTGTACCTTCTCGACCCATATAGATGGGCGATGGATGATCCCATATCCATCGGTGTTTGACATCAGAGATGATATACGGGTGCTCAGTAGAGACTGGGTACACTAGACGGACTCGCCGAGAACTCCCAGATGGTATTATACCTTACGTCAGATGGCAGTTCTCTGGTGATACTGGTACAGAGTAGTCTGTTGACCCGAGATCGTCATAGAGTCTTGTGTGGTTCCCACTGTGCTTTGATTTCCATCTTACCACGTCCAAGAGGGCGTGCAAAATGGTGGTTTTTGGGTACAGTCCCGAGTCACATGGAGGCAATGAGCGATAGGAGGGGATTCGTCTCTCCCGGTATAGGGAGTTGATGTTGCGCTGTGTTCGATTGGCTATAACAGGAAATCCCTGGCCAGGGTTGCTGAGATTTACTGGTAAGTGTTACCAGTAGTTTCTCGAATTGTTATAGACCTCATATCGACACGACTTATCGAGCTATTGGGGTCTGACGTTTACCACCCCTAGGCAAGATATGCGACATATCAGACGATCAGACCGGACTGTACGGTAGTGTTACTGGTTGGATTCACTGGAGTGTGAGCGGGCTTGCTCGTCGATCTTCTGATCGCTCAATACCCGGGTGGCCGTTACGTTTAGCAGACCGCTTGCGGCTTGTGGGTGATTGATATGATCATCATCTGCTGCCGGCGTATTGACGAGTCTTTAGAGTCCTACACAGAGGTTTCCTGGCTCAAGCGAAACGAAATAGGAGCGCATATGAGATATGTGCGGGACCGAGAATAATGCGTGTATGAGATACCGTATTTCATTCTCGCGATCAATGTGTCGAATGGTTGTATGCGATATAACCTAGTTATCGATTCAAGCGTTGATTCGATAAGCCGATATATTGTATACTAGTCGGTTGTGTGCGACATGACCGGATCATTAAATCAAGTGTTGATTTATTGATTTAATGCATAATTATATATTTGATATATTACTTTGCATTAACTAGTATCGGTTTACTTAAGAAGGATTTTCTCACTCGGTTGTGCACATTGTATATGTGATATACTTTTGTACACAAGATTGTATCATGTTTGATGATGCATACTTACTTGGTTTGTTTAAAGAATTAAACCATGGTTATTTAAATGGTTAGGGTTTTGGTTTTCCTTATTCATTTATTTATCTTTTTCATTTATTCTTTTTGGAAATAAAATAAATGGCATAAGAGGATAATGGTGGCTTTCTTTGTTTGTTCATGAACTTTCATGAAGCTTTGACTTAGTTAACCATTCTTGTCTTTTGCTTGACCCTAACCATCATAACTTACCATGGTCTATTCTCTACAACTAACTTTGGTTAATATTATGATAAGTATCATATTATTTCTTATTCCAAAATAACTTATCATAATATATATCATCTTCTTCTTCTTCTTCACTTGAAGAAAACCTTTCTTCATCAATGGTGGATTGATAAAACAAGTGAGAAATTCAATTCTAAAGTCTACCCACTTCCTATTTCTTCATCCTCTACCTCTTGCCAAGTAGTAGAGTGTGTTTCCTTCACGAGTTTTCATGGCTTGGTGAAGGTGGAGCTTGATCTAGCGATGCTTCGACGTAGATCATCTTCGGCATGGACATCGACGACTTAGCTCGCCTATTCTCCGATGAAGCCGACGCTAGAGCCCGGGATTTGTTTTGGACAGCGAGAGGACTTCATTGCGGAGCTATGGAGGTGGAGCACCGGATCTACAAAGGTTGTATTTCCGTATTCTATTAGTTAAGTGTTAACTAGTTTATAGTTTCGCCTAGATATCTAGCCAACGATCCGTAGTCGGGTTTCTTGGCACCTATAATTTTTGGAAATTGGCATGGTTGATGCCTTGTGAGACCTCACTAGAGTGCCTAGGAACCCTACATGCCCGACTGGCCATAACAGGAAATCCCTGGCCAGGGTTGCAGTGATATACTGGTAAGAGTTATCAGTAGTTTCACGAATGTTATGGACCTTACGTCGGCATGACTTATCAAGCTACTGGGGTCTGACGTTTACCACCCCTAGGCGAGATATGCGGCATATCAGACGAACAGACCGGACTATACGGTAAGTGTTACTGGTTGGATTCACAGGAGTGTGAGCGGGCTTGCTCGTCGATCTTCTGATCACTCAATACCCGGGTGGCCGTTACGTTTAGCAGACCGCTTGCGGCTTGTGGGTGTTTGATATGATCATCACCTGCTGCCGGCGTATTGACGAGTCTTTAGAGTCCTACACAGAGGTTTCCTGGCTTAAGCGAAACGAAATAGGAGCGCATATGAGATATGTGCGGGACCGAGAATAATGCGTGTATGTGATACCGTATTCTATTCTCGCGATGAATGTATCGATTGGTTGTATGCGATATAACCTAGTTATCGAATCAAGGATTGATTCGATAAGCCGATACATTGGATATTAGTCGGTTATATGCGATATGACCGGATCGTTAAATCAAGTATTGATTTAATGATTTAATGCATAATTATATATTTGATATATTACTTTGCATTAACTAGTATTTGTTCACTTTAAAAAGGATTTTCTCACTTCATATGCACATTGTATATGTGATATATTTTTGTGCACTTGTTTGTATCATGTTTGATGATACATGCTCACTAGGGTTTGTGTAAAGATTAAACCATGGTTATATGAATGGTTAGGGTTTTGTTTATTTACTTAGTTATTTATTTATTTATTCATTTTGGAAAATAAAAAGAATGGTGGCTTATTTTGTTGTTTTGTTGAAACTTCTTGAAGGGTTGAAAGCTTGACCATTCTTGTTCTTTTCCTTAACCTAACCATTCAACCTTACCCTAGTTCACTCTCTACACTTGACCATGGTTGGTATATGATAAGTATTCATATCATTTTCTATTTTAAAAAATACTTATCATATTTCTTGCTTCTTCTTCTTCTTCTTCTTCAAGAAGAAAGCTTGCCTCCATTAATGGCAACTTGAGAAAAAGAGTGAGAAATCCAATTCTAAAGTGAACCCACTTCCTATTTCTTCATCCTCTACCACTTGCCAAGTAGTATATGGTGTTTTCTTCACAAGTTTCTTGACTTAGTGAAGTTGGAGCTTGATCTTGTGTTGCCTCGACGTAGATCATCTTCGGCATCGAAGTCAATGACCTAGCCCGCCCATTTCTCCGATGAAGCCGACGCTAGAGCCCGGGATCCGACGATCGCAGCGAGGAGACATCATCACGGAGCTATGGAGGTGGAGGACCGGATCTACAAAGGTTGTATTTTCCGTTCACTTAGTTAAGTTGTTAACTAGTTTCATATTTCGCCTAATCTCTAGTCAACGATCCGCATTAGGGTTTCTCGGCACTTGTAATTTTTGAAATTGGCATGGTTGATGCCTTGTGAGACCTCATTAGTGTGCCTAGGAACCCTACAAAATCAACTTCCTTCTACATAACATAGATAATAATATATGAAAATACATTGTATGTATTTTACATGAAAACATTTTCGTTATTGAAAATTTGGGCAGCAGCTCCTTTGTAATTTTTAACCCGAAAACGACACAAGCAATAAAAAATAAGGCATCCCCAAGCGGGAGCTAGCTCTTCGCCAAATGACAGAAACAACCACGCAGAATAATATAAATATACAACGCTGAAGGGCGATATCTAAACTTAGAAAGAAAGCGAGAAAACTAAACATCATAAAGAAAACCAGAAACAATAATAAAATACATGAGCGCAACTCTAAGGCCGAAAGAATATACAAACTATGGTTATCTAACTCTACTAAAAATACAAGTCTGGTTGATGGAGCTGTTCAGTCGAAAATATCGTGCATTTGATATGACATTTTTCTTACTATTTTTTAATAATAAAAGGTGTTTATTATAAATATGACACATATGAGGGTTTACCTGTAAAAATACTATTTTCATATATTTATATATTATAATTAACATTATGAAGGAAAATGTAAGCATATAATATCTATATAATATTTAGTCCATTTAAATATGCATACCATATCAAATATCTTTAACCAATTTTCTTAAGCTATAATATCATTGTCACGACCCACCCCCGAACACATATGGTATTGTCCGCTCTGGCCGAAACCGCACGGTTTTGTCCCTTTGAATGAACCCGGGGCTACTTCCCAGTAGGGAACCCATCCCAGAATTTCTCTGGCTCAAGCACACTTAACTACGGAGTTCTTCAAACTCCGGAGTTCCGATTCATCCAAATGGTGCCTCTGTGTTGTAAGAGTGATATCATTCCATTTATAGTTCAGATCGTGCCCTCTTTCGGAATGGAATTCGATACTCCCCATTGTTCTGGTGGGTCCCCGTGTGCATCCGTATTGGTTATATCCCCACCTCGATACCGGATAACATCTCACTTCTCACGGGATATGTGGTATTCAGCCCCAACTCCACCTGGGGTATTACAATCATATCCAATGGTTAGGATAATATCTCAATAAAAACAAATTCTACTAACATTATTCATTAAAATATTGTGCAAAAATTATATCAGGACTAAAATCAAGGAAATCCGAGTTGGCGAGATCAAATCTTTCGAAATATTCAAGTGAATCGAAGAAGTCAATTCTGGCAGTGACTTAGAGAAGATTTCCAAACTCCAGATATTCAAAAGATCACCACATGACAACTGAATGAATCTCCAGAAATTTGAGCCAAAGATCCCACCAAAGCGCGGCTAAAATGAGCATATTGCGGCGGTTCTGCCGCAATATTGAGGAGTTGGGATTTGGGATTTTTCCTGTAGGATCCTAACAGCTAGTTACCATATTAGGAAACTAGGGATTCTGGTTTTGAGACTATTTAAAGGACCGAGAGCCTCTTCGAAAAATTATCAAACCAACGAGATCACGAAGTCCAAGACGGCTCAAGAATCCAGTTTGATCATCAGCTGTTCATCTACCTCCTTAAGAAGAGATCGAGAAGTAAACTAGGATTTTGTAATCACTTTCTAAAGGAATAAAATGTAATTGATTAAGTTGATTAATAAAGGTAGTTGTTTTATTCTTATTGCATTTTATTTTCTTTATTTACATCATAATCTCTATACATTCTTCTATCTCTATCATGCGCGAGTAATTCTCCGCTTGTTAGGGTTCGTAGGATTAGGGTGGATCAATGGATGATTAAAATCTTTTAACTCCTTTTACGTCTTATAAAGTTTATAAACTTTACCAAAAGAATCGTTAACATCTTAATCGGGCGCGCTATCAATTCATTGATATTCACGACCACGATCAGAGATTAGATTAACAATTGTTTTGGTAAAGGCTAGACATGAACGAAGATCCATGTCAAGATAGGGGTTAAGAGTGGGAACTCTCTTTCCTCCAGAAACCCTAATCTACATGCATCACTGTCAATCTAGTTTTAAAACTATTAAAGGATAAAATGAGTAATCTTTAAATAATCATCCATGACTACTAAATCTTAACGAACCCTACATCCGTAGTTAATCTAAATCTATATTCTACATCCGTATTTGATGTAGATATAGAATCTACAATCATTCTTCACTATTCATTATTCTTCCTCCTTTCTTAATCAATACACCTAAAGTAAGATTAAAAGATTCCATGTTTCCCTGAGAACGACCTATACTCATCTCGGTTTAGCTACACGCGACACCGTTATTGATTGCGGTTATTTCTACAAACACAACTCTAAAAAAACCAACCAATCAAATGGCGCCGTTGCCGGGGATACGTGCGTAATTTTTTTATTCTTACTATTCATGTTGAATTCTTATTCGATCTATATCATAAAACAAAACAAACCGCATCTTGCATATTTAACGATTAGTGTGCGATTTTTGCGAGGGAATCTGGAGTCACTGTAGCGAGGAGATAAGGATTCAGAGACATTCATCAAGACCCAGAGAAGCAAGGGAGGCCACCGTAGCAAAAAGTTTTCAAAGAACTCTCAACTCCGCGGCGGAACCGCGGCAAGAAGTGCGTTTTGGCGGTGGAACCGCGGTGGTGTTGGTGAGTTAGGGCTTCAATTTTCTCTGGTATCTTTTCTATCTCTTTTTCTCTCCTCTGAAAAATCCAATAATATATTTTCTGCAGGATTCTTTGCAAAATATCGCCGCTCAAAAATCTTTTTGCGAGTTTTGTTTTGCGTTTTGTTTTTGCATATTTTAATACGGACATTAAGGGGCAAACACCAAATTCAGATTAGGTGGGGATTTCATAACCCTTCCTAGGCCCCACAAATCACAAAACGAGCATCAGCATCACCCTACATTAATTAAAAAATATCTATACCTAGACTCTAAGGACTGCCATGCTTAATAAGGACAGAGGAAGGTCGTAGGTAATCTATCGCTTATCAGCATTTCTTTTGTGGTGCCTTGGAAAGTGTGTCTAGGTAAGTGGTTACTTAATTAGGCCCGCTATTTTCGGTGATTCGTATAGCGGATACCTCCCACTTACCTGGCACTTACCTGGCCATAAGAGCGATAAAGAGGTGGTAGAGAATTAATCCCGCGGCTTGTCCTTTGGAAGTCTAGGAGCGGTCTAGAGACTTGACCTAGGTAACCTTAGTTCTAGGGTTGATTGTGCATTTTTGTATGATTTGTCTCACATCCGACACTTTTCAAAACAAACCAACTTTAAATCACACACACGCTGCAACTTGTGATAAACCCGCTTACTGCATGCTTGGCTGGACACAGGATTCTAGTTCCAGTCTTGTCCGCGTTCCTGCTATCGACTCCGAAGTCGGTACTTCTTCATTTTCTTTTTCCCCTCCACCCACCACATCGATCGAGATGGACGGTTCTCCATCAGATTATAACACCACCCTGCCACCACCCGTTGGTGCGTAGAATCCACCGCGCATTTCTCTCCAAGAGAGATGTTATCCTATACGCGGTCCCTTTCCTACCTGTTTATCTATTCCACCAGCCAATGAGGATAATTTTAAAATTAAACCCCACTTCATCAACCTGTTTCCCAAATTTCACGGGCTCGAGTATGAAGACGCATATGTTTTATCACTAAATTCGAAAACGTATGCGCAATGATGGGTACATCACAACTGTCTGTGGATGCTATGCGCTTATGTCTTCTCCCTTTCACTTTGTGCGATTTAGCAGAAAAAATGGCTTTATAACACTGCAGCACACTCTATTACCAATTGGGATGAATTCATGATAGCATTCCTTAAGAAATTTTACCCCAATCATAAGACCGCTCGTGTTCGGAGCGAAATCAACCAGTTTACCTAGCTTCCCAATGAACCATTTTGGAAGTGCTTTGAACGGTTTAAGGATCTTCTTGTACAATGTCCTCATCATGGAATACATAGATGGGATCTATGCCGAATTACATATGAAGGCATTAATCCAGCGACAAAGCAGATGCTTGAAACATGTGTCAATGCAATTTCATGTTCAAAGACGATGGTGAAGCCTGGAAATATCTAGAAGATCTCGCCGAAAACACTTTGCAGTGGGAAAGCGTTAGACCACCTTCATCTAGGGGAGGAATCCATCAGCTCGATGTTTCCATCGCAGTAAATGTCGAAATGGCAGCGATGCAAAAGAAACTTGACGCTATAGAGAACAAATTCTCATCAGTCTCCCTAAACTAGGTAACGCTCCCCAAGACCGTGTGTGGTTGTTGTTCCGATCCATCACATTTGACGGAAGAATGTCCTATGAATGCATCGTTTCAAAGTTAAGAACACACTAATGCTACTTTTCAGCAACGACCTAGAAACGATCCTTATTCTTTCACGTACAATCAGGGATGGAGGAATCATCCTAATTTTGCTTGGAACCAAAACCAAACCCAAAATCAAAACCAGTTCCAATGAAATTATCAAAGACCTCCTCTACAGCAGCAGCAACCACCACCACAGAACCAGCACCCCTTTCAATCGCAACCTTTTCAGAATCCGGCCAATAATTCTTTCCAAACGGCCGGTACCGAAAACTCATCCGCGCTTGTACGAAGTGTGGATATGTTTATTAAACATTCCATGCAGTCGACAGATGAAATCAAGTCTTCTATCCGAACTTTAACACAGGCCACCAACTCCCACGGTGAGAGTATAAAATCGATAGAAGCACAACTTGCATAAATAAATGCCGCGATGAGTGCGGTAGAAAAAGGGAAACTTCCGTCTCAACTCCTACCGAATCTTGACCACTCACAAAGTCATAATGTGAGTGCCGTTACCACGTTGAGGTCAGGAAGAGTGTTGAACAATCAAATGGGTGAACAGATTAATGATGAGGAATCAATTGAAACCCCGGCTTCCACTTCTTGCCCTATTTCGTCTAGTCTCCTACTTTCTTCCGAGCCTATTCTCCGTTTTCCCCAAGGATCGAACACTCCGCCCACTTCCTCGAATCTACCTAAAACGATCCCCACTCCAATTCTGGGATCGATTCCATCCCCACAAACTTCTCCACAAATGTTGGACCCAAAACTTATTGATAAAGCTCCATTTCCAAATAGGTTGAGGGCCAACAAACCTAACGCACAAATGGAGAAGGTTGTAGAAATGTTTAAGCAAGTTAACATAAATATCCTTCTCCTAGATACTATTCAACAAGTTCTGTCTTATGCGAAAATCCTTAAGGACTTGTGCACTAGGAAGAGAAAAACTCAAGTGCCAAAAAATGTATTCATGACAAGTAACGTGAGCACAACTTTTACCCAACAATTGCCTAAAAAATGTAAGGACCCCGGTTGTCCTACAATATCTATAACTATTGGGGGAAAAAGCATCAATCGTGCTCTACTTGACCTCGGCGCTAGTGTTAACTTGCTTCCATATTCTGTCTATGAGCAGCTAGGTATATGAGAGTTGAAACCTGCCCACTGCACTCTCCAGATGGCAGATCGATCTATCGCCCAACCTAGGGGTGAACTAGAGGATGAGTTAATCAAAGTAGGGGAATTCATATTCCCCGTGGACTTTATTGTTTTAGATACACAGCCTGTGGCGAACCCACGCAACCAAATCCCGGTGATACTTGGTCGACCTTTCCTAGCAACTTCCAACACTGTCATTAATTGTCGTAACTGTTCTATGAACTTATCCTTCGGGAAGATGACAATTGAGCTTAATATTTACAAGCTAGGAAGTTAACCATATGAACCTTCTGCTAATTAATCGATGTTTGTTCCATCAACGAGATAGCTTCCGACAGCTGCGAAGCGGAAGTACTTTGCTATGATGATCTTGATAACACTAGTGCGACATTGTTTAATCTGGAAAATTATTATAATGAGGATATCTTCGATGAGTCCATCCCCGAGTTTGAATCCGTTGACTCGTCGCAAAAGTCAGTAGCGCTTTCCGAGTCAATATCCTACGCAAGTTATGAACCTCTTAGGGAGTCCGAGTATCATTCCCTTACCCCACCTTCTATTGTCTCTCAGCCGATACTAGATCTCAAACCACTATCTTCTCATCTTAAATATGCATATTTAGGAGAGAATGAGTCTTTGCCCGTGATCATATCCGCTTCTCTAGCTTTAAAGCAAGAGAACGCACTTTTGACGGTATTGGGATCAAATCGGCAAGCATTTGGTTGGACAATGGCTGACATCAAAGGGATTAGTCCCTTGATTGTTGAACATTATATACATCTGACGGATGAAGCCAAACCATCCCGAGACCCACAAAGACGGTTGAATCCCGTTATGAAAGAGGCGGTAAAGAAAGAAATCGTCAAGTGTCTAGATAGTGGTATAATTTACCCAATATCTGATAGCCAATGGGTAAGTCCTATTCATGTAGTCCCTAAAAAGTCTGGCATCACGGTCATAACCAATGAGGCTAATGAGTTAATCGAAGCACGCACCCAAACATGGTGGCGTGTATGTATTGATTTTAGGAAACTCAATGCCGCAACGAGGAATGATCACTTCCCTCTACCTTTCATTGACCAGATGTTAGAACGATTAGCTGGACACGAATACTATTGTTTCTTGGACGGATACTCTGGCTATAACCAAGTCCACATCGCCGAAAAGGATCAAGATAAAACAAAATTTACTTATCATTTCGGTACTTTTGCTTATAGACGCATGCCCTTTGGGTTATGCAACGCTCCCGCTACATTTCAGCGGTGTATGATGGGGATATTCTCAGACATGGTCGAGAATTTTCTGGAGATATTTATGGATGATTTCTCCATATTTGGGGACTCCTGTGAGGAATGCCTACGTCATCTTGACGCGGTTCTTACCCGCTGTAAGGATAAGAACTTAACTTTGAATTGGGAAAAATATCATTTCATGGTCCAAGAAGGTATTGTCCTTGGACATATCATTTCACGAAAAGGTATTGAGGTTGACAGAGCTAAAATTGATGTCTTCCATAACCTTCCTCCTCCCAAATGCGTCAAAGATATACAATCTTTCCTTGGTCATGCAGGATTTTATAGGAGATTCATTAAGGACTTTAGTAAAATTGCTAGACCTTTAACTCTTCTCTTGGCCAAGGATACAACATTTCACTTCGATTCGGATTGTGAGGCTGCTTTTGAATCGCTTAAAAGATCTCTCAGTAAAGCCCATGTTCTATCATCTCTGGATTGGAACCACCCATTCGAGCTTATATGTGATGCATCAGATTTTGCTATTGGTGCAGTCTTAGGACAACACATTGATAAGATGCCACATGTAATTTATTATGCAAGTAGGATCTTGAACGATGCACAAATTAATTACACAACTACCGAGAAAGAACTCTTGGCAGTTGTATTTGTATTAGAAAAATTCAGGCCCTACTTGATTGGCTCGCCAATAGTGGTTTACACTGATCACTATGCTCTACGACACCTTTTATCGAAGAAGGATGCTAAGGCCATGCTAATACGTTGGATCCTGTTATTACAAGAATTTGATCTTGTCATACGAGACAAGAGTGGATGTGAAAACGTTGTAGCCGACCATCTTTCACGCATCAATTCTTCACCAACGTTGGCCGTGCCAATAAACAATTCTTTTCCTGACGAACAGCTCTTGACCGTATCCTGCGAACCTTGGTTCGTGGATATTGTGAATTATCTAGCGACGGGACTTATTCCTAGCAATTGGTCGAAACAAGACAAACTTCGATTTCTATCCCAAGTAAAACACTTTTACTGGGATGAACCTTATTTGTTTAAGTATTGTTCCGATCAAATCATTCGCAGATGTGTCCCTAATGATGAATTCAAGAGTATATTGTCTTTTTGTCATGATCAGGCATGTGGCAGTCACTTTGGTCCACGTAAAACGGTGGAGAAAGTTTTGCAATGTGGTTTTTATTGTCCAACATTATTTAAAGATGCTTATGATCATTGCAAAACTTGTCATCGGTGTCAACACATGGGTTGGATTTTACGAAGAAATGAGATGCCGCTCCAAGCTATCTTGGTTGTGGAGATATTCGATGTTTGGGGTATTGATTTTATGGGCCCTTTTCCCAACTCTTTTGGGAATTTATATATCTTGTTAGCTGTTGTTGATTATGTTTCAAAATGGGTGGAAGCAATACTGTGTCGCACTAATGACAACAAGATTGTTATTAAGTTCCTTAAAGAAAATATCTTTTCGCGATTCGGGTACCCTTGCGCTATAATTAGCGACAACGGGACGCATTTTTGTAACCGGTCTTTCGAGGCTTTGATGCGGAAATATTCAATCAATCACAAACTTTCTACGCCCTATCATCCACAAACGAGCGGGCAAGCTGAGATTTCCAATAGGCAGATAAAACAAATTTTGGAGAAGACGGTTTCTAAAAACCGTAAAGATTGGTCAACCAAATTGACGGATGCTTTTTGGGCATTTCGTATCGCTTATAAGACCGATCTTGGTATGTCTCCATACCGCCTAGTGTTTGGAAAGTCTTGCCACCTTCCTGTCGAGATCGAGCATAAAGCAATGTGGGCTATTAAAGAGCTTAACTTCGATTTTGATCAAGTCTGCAGCTATCGGAAGCTGCAATTAAATGTGCTAAGAGAACTCCGCGATGAAGCTTACGATAATGCGGTTATAGTAAAGAACCGGACTAAAGTGTTCCACGATAAAAAACCTTTATAGAAAAACCTTCACACCGGGACAACAAGTCCTTCTTTATGATTCCCGTCTCCATTTTCATCCGGATAAGCTAAAATCTCGTTGGAAATGACCTTTTGTGGTACGGTATGTATACCCGAATGGGGCAGTAGAAGTCGAAAATATTCAAAACGGTTCAATTTTTAAAGTAAATGGGTATAGATTGAAACTGTATTTTTTTGCTGACCCAGCGGAGGAGCTCTTGTTTTTACAAGAGCCGCTTTATCATAACTAAATTTCCTCCGCCTCACCTCCATGTTTCGGTAACATTTTCTTATTTTAAAAATGGAGGTGAATGAAAAGGACTTAACTGAATATCTGTGCGTGCTAAAGTACAAGATTTGGGGTAGTTTTCATTTGACTATTATTTTACCCCTCTTAATTTCTCTCCCAAAGTCTACATGTCTATGCATTCAAAAATGACATTAGTGAGGACACTACTGAAAACAGGTTTCGGGGGAATGTTTGTATTCACTAAATTATTTTTTGGCACTTGGCACTATACAAATTTTTATATATAATAAAAGAGTAGAAAGTGAAAAATTTACATATGAAAGATATGAATAGTTTGAGAAAAGTAAGAAAGTTAGATGTTTTCTTAAACGAAACTAGTAATAAGTAGTTATGAGCCGTTGTCCCAAGGGTTAGTAAGATGAAGGGAATTACTAATCTGAGGATAAAAATAAGTATAAAAATAGTTCTTATTCTTGAGGCCAAATATCTGAATGTTGATACCCTACTATACGCACTTACACGCATCTTGAAACTTGGGATAGTAGAGGATACCTTGAAATGCTCTTGTCTAAAAAACTTAGTATGAAAAAAAAATTATATATATAAGTGGTGAAGAATAAAAAAAAATGAACACTGATTTTGTAATTGCTTAAGGTAGCATAAAAAAAATATAGCGAGGGTGCTTTATCACCTAGTGCCTTAGACCAACTGGTTTGGGAGCCACTGCTAAGCCTTAGGTGTTGCGAAACGAGGAATTACGCCTAAAATCGCGAGCACATTTTGTAATCGGTCGGTTAGTACCTCAAGAAGTATTAACGGTCGCATGAAGAATGTGTGGGCAATTTTATCGAAAATATTCACCAACTACTTTGGAAGATGGACAAGAGTATGATAGCTTGAATTGAATTCTCTAAGTGTAGGGATGTCTTTTACACACACGTAGGGGTATATGATCAATATTTGGAAGAAAGATAGGGAGGAAGACTAAAGACGATGTTTTATTGAGGGATGCTGTGATTCCTAACATTTTTTCACGACCATTAAGATAGGGCTCATAGCAACTGAAAAGCCGGTATAGTTGGAAACTCTTATTTTCAAGTTCTTTCTTTTATAAGTTCTTATATTTGTATGTAACTTTTACTATATTTCTTTTATTATAGGATTTTGTGGGTGTAACCCATCGAAAACCCTCAGGAGACAACACTCCTCCTACTAGGGACACCTAGAGGTTTAACGGCTTGTTGCACGTGCTCAGTGTAATCGTGTTGCCTACGAAAGTGTGCTACTTAGGTTTTTCTTTTTCTCCTTCTCTTGAATAACTAGTTTGCTCGGCACGATCAAAGTTATGTTTGGGGGTATTTGTTCAGTCGAAAATATCGTGCATTTGATATGATATTTTCCTTACTATTTTTAAATAATAAAAGGTGTTTATTATAAATATGACACATATGAGGGTTTATCTGTAAAAATACTATTTTCATATGTTTATATATTATAATTAACATTATGAAGGAAAATGTAAGCATATAATATCTATATAATATTTAGTCCATTTAAATATGCATACCATATCAAATATCTTTAACCAATTTTCTTAAACTATAATACCATATCCAATGGTTAGGATAATATCTTAATAAAAACAAATTCTACTAACATTATTCATTGAGATATTGTGCAGAAATTATATCAGGACTAAAATCAAGGAAATCCGAGTTGGCGAGATCAAATCTGCCGAAATATTCAAGTGAATCGAAGAAGTCAATTCTGGCAGTGACTTAAAGAAGATTTCCAAACTCCAGATATTCAAAATATCACCACATGAAAACTGAATGAATCTCCAGAAATTTGAGCCAAAGATCCCACCAAAGCGCGGCTAAAATGAGCATATTGCGGCGGTTCCGCCGCAATATTGAGGAGTTGGGATTTGGGACTTTTCATGTAGGATCCTAACAGCTAGTTACCATATTAGGAAGCTAGGGATTCTGGCTTTGAGACTATTTAAAAGACCGAGAGCTTCTTGGAAAAATCATCAAACCAGCGAGATCACGAAGTCCAAGATGGCTCAAGAATCCAGGTTGATCATCAGCAGTTCATCTACCTCCTTAAGAAGAGATCGAGAAGCAAACTAGGATTTTGTAATCACTTTCTAAACGAACAAAGTGTTATTGTTCAAGTTGATTAATAAAGGTAGTTGTTTTATTCTTATTGTATTTTATTTTCTTTATTTACATCATAATCTGTCACGATCCGAAATTGGAACGTGACGGCCCTTAAACTACGCAACGTCTACAAGCGTAACGCAATTTAAGTAAGCCGAAAATCCAGCCATCTAAATCATCGAAAGTAGTAAGAAATAATAACATTTTCAAAACCTTTGAAATCTCAACCCAAATTCTTTAGAAGTCCAACTTTTCTTCCTTTAAAATTTTGGCAGCACCTCCTTTGTAAAAACCAGCCCCAAAAATGGGTACAACATAAAAGCATCCCCAACGGGAGCAAATCCACGCCCAACGGCGGAAAACAACCACCACAACAGATATACGACGCCGTAGCGAAGAAATAAAAGACGATAGAAGTAAAACTGCATAAAAGACCTCCAAGTCACAAAATGATACACAATATCGTCCTCACATCAAGTTTCTAAGTCATACAAGATAATGGTAGATGGAGAGTACATGATACAACGAATATACAATAAACAACTTTGGATAACCGCAAAACCCACCAAAGCAAAACTACACACTGTGAGCTGAAGCGGTATCCGCTGCAAAAGATGATGTGATAGATGAATAGCCTGTCTCAACTACTCTGGGGAAACAACCTGCAAAACCCTGTGGCACAACGGGGGTGAGTTGCCAACTCATGAATAGTAAATAACATATGCAGGTAAATCGCAAATATGCACGTACAACACGAATCTAACATAGGCAAGCTAATAGCAATAAAAGTCATATGTATGCAATAGTCATGAATGATACTCTAGCAGGTACATCTAATACATGAAGCAATAATATGACAATCTGTATGCAACAATCAAGTAAGGTACTCTATCAGGTACAACTAATACATGAAGCAATAATATGACAATCTGTATGCAACAATCATGTAAGGTACTCTATCAGGTACAACTAATACATGAAGCAATGCATATAAAATAAATGCGAAGTATGGGATGAAACATGTCATTTCCACGGAATCCTGACATCGTGGTAGGACCAAAGTCCATCAAGACAATCCAAATCTTAATTTCCTCAAATCAGCCCCCAAATTGGCTCTCAATCATGTAAGTCTCATAAATCCTGAATGTAAAATATTAAGTAAATCTCGTATATCCTGAATGTACAACATCAAGTCAATCTTATATATATCCTGTATCCAATTATCAAGTAAATCTCATATATCCTAAGTGTCTAATATCAAGTAAATTTCATATATCCTGTAAGTCTCAGCGAATCCTAAATGATCCAAAACAGCGAATCTTAAGTGCCAAACACCGACACTTATGATCCAAAACATATTTACACGTCCTTCGAATCTTAAGTGCCAAATACCGACACTCTCGATCCCGTATCGGTATTATACGTCCTTCGAATTATAAGTGCCAAACACCGACACTCTCGATCCCGTATCGGTATTATACGTCCTTCGAATCTTAAGTGCCCAACAACGACACCCTCGATCCTCGTATCGGTATTAAAACAAATCTCAGAGTGGATGCATCCAAATATCAAGTAAGAATATGAATACTTGCATAATTTCATGAAACCACCACAGCCCTCAAAACTAGAAAACATCAAGTAATGAATAAGTATAAATGCATGAATCAATACACATATATTAGCGTCCCATTCCCATAATATATGTATATAAGCATATATAACAGCGTCCCATTCCACTGTTATATAAACTTAGGAGTAAAAATATCAGAGAACATCATATGAAATCCATGAATGTAATATATGCAACATGAAACAGTAATATGAGCATATAAAGGAAAAACCGCAATTTAACTGCAACAAGTTAATATATATATCATGCGGTTCCTAATTTCTCCAAGTTTATATAACATCAAATAAAGGTAGACATGTAGCTACAACCAGATATGTGTGTAAACATGAAGGTATAGCAAGGTATATGTATCTACCTATCAATAATGATGTAATATACCCTCCAGGTATAAGTGAAGTATGTACGCAAGGTATACATGTAGCTATGTCATTATGTGTGTATGTACCCATCGCCAATGGTACAATACCCTATAGGTATACACGTAACTAGCATGTAAGCATGTCAAGGCATATGTGTAAGCATGTAGGTATACAGGTATGCTATATTTCATATGCATAAAGAAATATGAATCAATGTCACAATGTCCCTAACCTAACAATATCATATCCATATGTGTGTTGTGCGTGTCATGGCAATTATTGACGGTGTGTGTGGCATACAATCAGTGCTCGTGCAACATGAGCCGTCAATAATAGTGCAGTGTCCTAAGGGTACAAGTCCAAGCACAACAAATAACTAGGCAATAAGGTGTATGCGCAACTCTATATATGAAATAGAATATGCGACAATATATAACATCTCTAGCCCAGACGCATAACGCCATGCGGGCGATTCCCCTGTAGATATTAAATCTACTCACCAACGCTCCTGGCTAAGTAAAGCCTACCACTCGCTTTCCCCTGTTCGCAGCGCCCGAAGTCCCCGCCTGCAATCCTGAACACATATAACAATAAAGCAAGCGTATATAAGCAATCGACTAAAAATACGTACAACTACGTTTAACTGACGCACCAACTCCAAACATACTCTCAAGTGTCCGTTTAGCGGCTAACGTGCGTAGCGACAATACGAAACGAACTCAAGAGAAAAAGCTACACAAAGTCACGAACGACATCGGCACGACCCCAGCTAGGAACGCAAAGCGACATAACTACCAAGCCTAGACCCTGATCGTACCGATCGCGCATTCAAAACATAATAATAAACGTGGAATTAATATAATTAACGTCGCAACGTCAAAAGAAACCCACGCCTAAAAGTTACCGAAATCTAGTAAGCAGCATATATCATTTTAGCACAAAACTACAAGTTTTTACCAAACTAGAATTTACAAACATCACTAATTAGAAAGATTAAACCATTTAAACCATTTCTATAATTTTAGATTTCACTAATTAGGATTAGCAAAAGTTTAGTTTGTTAATTAGCTTAATTAGCCGATTAGGAAAATATCATTTAACAAATTAGCAACTTGATTTAATTTTCTTCAAGCTTAACATATTAACTAACCATTTCACTAATCAAAACCCTAATTTGATTAAGAAAATGATATCTTGAATTTCAAAATATTAATTTAAAAGCTTAAATTAAACATCTAATTAAGCTAATTAAAGGTATTAAGCAATAAAAAGAGATTAGGGTTAAGGTTTTATACCTTCCAAGAACACAACTTGAAACAAGAACAATCCACACTTTTGCCTCCAAAATCCTCACTAGAATGAAGATCTAAGCAAGTTTTGTGAAGAAGAATGAAGGTTTTGGATTATATTTGAGTTTGTATGAATCTATTTGGATTTTTCATGATTTATTTGTGCTAGAAATTGATGAAATGAGGTAAGAAGATGAAGAGGGCAGCAAGAATAAGGAGTGGTCGGCCAAGAGGAATTGGAGGTGTTTTTGTGAAGAAAAATGAAGAAAGTTCTAGCAAAAAAATTCAATTAATGCACATTTAATGCAAATCTCACAACAAGACAGACACCTTGAAACGAAATCCAAAACTTCACTCTTCATCCATGTCCACCCGTAACCATCTCACAAGTCACGCTACAAATTGGTGGAACTTGAATGAACACCGAAAGCTGACTGATGTGCCTGCTCTAGGATTTCGCGTCTCTACCCATCGGCTATAGGTACACAAAAACGTGTCCCTAAACGTAGAACATCTAGTCACAAATCAAGGACTCCGAATCTTTACTCAGCTGAGTATGCTCAAGAATCTCTGACGAACGAGCATCGGTGGGCTGTGCCTCGCGAAAGAGATTAAGGAAAAGTGGTCGAGCGCGGACATGAGCAAGTTGTCTCCTCAGTAGATGCGAACAAAAGCTGTACTCAATGATCGCACAAGAACTGTAAATCTGCAGAAGACTGTCTCAACAATCAAAACCCACTGCAGGAAGATGTACATTAAGCTCTAGTGGTCCGTGAAAATCTGACACGACTCTCCGAACAAGTAGTGTCCTCAGATCTTCAACGCACGACTACCGCGGCCATCTCCAGATCATGAGTGGGATATCCTGCTCGTACTTCCTCCAACTGTCGGGAAGCATAAGCGATAACTCTATAGTGTCACATCTGTACACAATCGAGCCCCACTCGCGAAACATCACAGTTAAACAACAAAGTCGCCCGAACCATAAAGCAAAGAAAGAACTGGTGCAGTTGTCAACCGAGTCTTCAACTGCTGAAAACTCCGCACGCATGCCTCAGTCTAAGAAAAGAAATCTCCTTACCGGTCAGTCCAGTCAATGGTGCAGCGATACACTAACCATCCTGCACGAAACGGCGGTAAAAACCTGCTAAGCCCAAAAATCTGCGGACCTCCGTCCTGGATATAAGTATGGGCCAAAGCTGTACGACCTCGATCTTCCTCGGGACCATACGAAACCGTCTCCCGAAACTACAAGACCTAGGAGTCAACACAATCAAGCCTGAAGGAACACTCCGAGAAGTTAGCAAACAGCTGGTGCTCTCCCAGTATCTGCAGAACAAATCCTCAAGTGCTGCTCACGTTCCTCACGACTCTAGGAATAGACCAGAATGTCATTAATGACACAACAATAAACTGGTCATGGAACGGCCTGAAGAAATCTTGTTCATCACATCCACGAATGCTGCTAGGGCATTGGTGAGTCCCACGACACCACTAAAACTCTTAAAGCCCGTAGCACGCACAAAAGCAGTCTTCGGAATGACATCACTCCGAACCCGCAACAAATGATGACATGATCCCAAAACAAACTTAGAAAAGTATGTCTCACACCCTGGAGACGATCGAACAAATCGTCAAGGCGAGGTAAAGGATACCTATACACACCGTAACTCGGTTCAATTGACGATAAATCAATACACAAACTCAAACTGCCGTCCTTCTCCTGACGAACAGAATAGGAGCTCCCCAAAGCGAAACACTCAGACACACACGCCCCAACAAACAACTCTGCAGCTGATCCTTAATCTCCCTAAGCTTCGCCGGCTCACCTGGAACAACGTCGGAAAACTCTCGCACGATAGGAACCCGGTCCAACAACTCACTGTGGCGCCGGTAACACGAATGAAATCCAAGAATCCTCGACATCCTCTCCTCAAAATCCGACTAGCGAAAAAGGCTGAATTCAAGCTGTGAGAGGCGGCACCATTGTCCCCCTGCACAACAAGAACTGACTCGCCGGGAAAACAAAACCTGACTGTTTTCTCGCGGCAGTCCACAGACGCATAGCACGTAGGTAACCAGTCTATGCCCAGGAGAACGTCAAATCCAACATCTCTAGAAGGATCAAGTGACGGACGAATCTCTATCTCCTAACCGATTGGCACACAACCGTAACACGTGTCGCGCAACAAAAGAATCGCTGACAGAAAATAACACAACAACGACTGATCTAGCTAACACGTCTCTCGTCCTAAGCCTCTGCTACTCCCGCGACGGTCACGAAATCTGTCTCGACGACTAAGCCTCTGTCTCTGGGCTGGTACACCGGTACGAGTCCTCCACTGTTCCGGAACTCCCAAAGTCTCGGAAAGACGTGCCTCGTCAACTATGGCTGCATCCACTGGTGCTGTATACGTAATACTCTGCTGTGTGCTGACCGCAAGGAAAAACTGGGTAACAGGGGTGGCAACCTCCTGTCGCTACGCTCGAATGGTCTCAACCAAAGACCTCATCGTCTGGCGCAAGTCCTGCATCTCAGCCACAAGCCTAGCAAGATGATCTGTCGGAGGCGGATCCATCTGCACCTGTGCAACGGGTGTACCATCCTGGTCAGTCCTCGTCCCAAACGAGTCAACTCTGACCTCGGCACTCGCCGCACCTCTTTGAGTCCCTATAGTCATCGGCGGCAAAGGCTATAAATAGAAATAGGATTCGATATGAACAAGGAAATCGAACCACAAGGATATGTATAATCAAGGAAGGAATTTCAAGCAATTTGTAATTAGGTCACTTTAGGCGGAGTACCGCGTCGTGAGTATGCCGCGGACATACACACACTACGTTACTCTGCTTAAGCTACCTACTCCATCATACCAAGGTCATCCTACACTCCGAAAGGTAAAACCTAGCGCTCTGATACCAACTTTGTCACGACCCGAAATTGGCACATGGCGGCCCTTAAACTACACAACGTCTACAGGCGTAACGCAATTTAAGTAAACCGAAAACCCAACCATCTAAACCATAAAAAGTAGTAAGAAATAATAGCATTTTCAAAACCTTTGAAATCTCAACCCAAATTCTTTAGAAGTCCAACTTTTCTTCCTTTAAAATTTTGGCAGCACCTCCTTTGTAAAACCAACCCCAAAAATGGGTACAACATAAATATAAGTAAATCATCCCCAACGGGAGCAAATCCACGCCCAACGGCGGAAAACAACCACCACAACAGATATACGACACCGTAGCGAAGAAATAAAAGACGATAGAAGTAAAACTGCATAAACGACCTCCAAGTCACAAAATAATACACAATATCGTCCTCACATCAAGTCTCTAAGTCATACAAGATAATGGTAGATGGAGAGTACAGGATACAACGAATATAGAATAAACAACTTTGGATAACCGCAAAACCCACCTAAGCAAAACTGCACACTGTGAGCTGAAGCGGTATCCGCTGCAAAAGATGATGTGATAGATGAATAGCCTGCCTCGACTACTCTGGGGAAACAACCTGCAAAACCTTGTGGCACAACGTGGGTGAGTTGCCAACCCGTGAATAGTAAATAACATATGCAGGAAAATCGCAAGTATGCACGTACAA
Source organism: Agapanthus africanus (assembly GCA_030015575.1). Lineage (NCBI taxonomy): Eukaryota > Viridiplantae > Streptophyta > Magnoliopsida > Asparagales > Amaryllidaceae > Agapanthus > Agapanthus africanus. The sequence continues at coordinate 192,688,935 of JASDDO010000010.1, read as the reverse complement.
CGCGAATCTAACATAGGTAAGCTAATAGCAATAAAAGTCATATGTGCGCAATAGTCATGAATGATACTCTAGCAGGTACGTCTAATACATGAAGCAATAATATGAAAATCTGTATGGGACAATTATGTAAGGTACTCTATCAGGTACAACTAATACATGAAGCAATAATATGACAATCTGTATGCAACAATCATGTAAGGTACTCTATCAGGTACAACTAATACATGAAGCAATGCATATAAAATAAATGCGAAGTATGGGATGAAACATGTCATTTCCACGGAATCCTGACATCGTGGTAGGACCAAAGTCCATCAAGACAATCCAAATCCCAATTTCCTCAAATCAGCCCCCAAATTGGCTCTCATATCATGTAAGTCTCATAAATCCTGAATGTACAATATCAAGTAAATCTCGTATATCCTGAATGTACAATATCAAGTCAATCTCATATATATCCTGTAACCAATTATCAAGTAAATCTCGTATATCCTAAGTGTCCAATATCAAGTAAATTTCATATATCCTGTAAGTCTCAGCGAATCCTAAATGATCCAAAACAGCGAATCCTAAGTGCCAAACACCGACACTTATGAGCCAAAACATATTTATACGTCCTTCGAATCTTAAGTGCCAAATACCGACACTCTCGATCCCGTATCGGTATTATACGTCCTTCGAATCTTAAGTGCCAAATACCGACACTCTCGATCCCGTATCGGTATTATACGTCCTTCGAATCTTAAGTGCCCAACAACGACACCCTCGATCCCCGTATCGGTATTAAAACAAATCTCAGAGTGGATGCATCCAAATATCAAGTAAGAATAAGAATACTTGTATAATTTCATGAAACCACCACAGCCCTCAAAACCAGAAAACATCAAGTAATGAATAAGTATAAATGCATGAATCAATACACATATATTATCGTCCCATTCCCCTAATATATGTATATAGGCATATATAACAGCGTCCCATTCCACTGTTATATATACTTAGGAGTAAAAATATTAGAGAACATCATATGAAATCCATGAATGTAATATATGCAACATGAAATAGTAATATGAGCATATAAAGGAAAAACCACAATTTAACTGCAACAAGTTAATATATATATCATGCGGTTCCTAATTTCTCCAAGTCTATATAACATCAAATAAAGGTAGACATGTAGCTACAACCAGATATGTGTGTAAACATGAAGGTATAGCAAGGTATATGTATCTACCTATCAATAATGATGTAATATCCCCTCCAGGTATAAGTGAAGTATGTACGCAAGGTATACATGTAGCTATATCATTATGTATGTATGTACCTATCGCCAATGGTACAATACCCTATAGGTATATAGGTAACTAGCATGTAAGCATGTCAAGGCATACGTGTAAGCATGTAGGTATACATGTATGCTATATTTCATATGCATAAAGAAATATGAATCAATGTCACAATGTCCCTAACCCAACAATATCATATCCATATGTGTGTTGTGCGTGTCATGGAAATTATTGACGGTGTGTGTGGCATACAATCAGTGCTCGTGCAACATGAGCCGTCAATAATAGTGCAGTGTCCTAAGGGTACAAGTCCAAGCACAACAAATAACTAGGCAATAAGGTGTATGCGCAACTCTATATATGAAATAGAATATGCGACAATATATAACATCTCTAGCCCAGACGCATAACGCCATGCGGGCGATTCCCCTATAGATGTTAAATCTACTCACCAACGCTCCTGGCTAAGTAAAGCCTACCACTCGCTTTCCCCTGTTCGCAGCGCCCGAAGTCCCCGCCTGCGATCCTGAACACATATAACAATAAAGCAAGCGTATATAAGCAATCGACCAAAAATACGTACAACTACGTTTAACCGACGCACCAACTCCAAACATACTCTCAAGTGTCCGTTTAGCGGCTAACGTGCGTAGCGATAATACGAAACGAACTCAAAAGCAAAAGCTACACAAAGTCACGAACGACATCGGCACGACCCTAGCTACGAACGCAAAGCGACACAACTACCAAGCCTAGACCCTGATCTTACCGATCACGCATTCAAAACACAATAATAAACGTGGAATCAATATAATTAACGTCGCAACGTCAAAAGAAACCCACGCCTAAAAGTTACCGAAATCTAGTAAGCAGCATATATCATTTTAGCACAAACTACAAGTTTTTACCAAACTAGAATTTACAAACATCACTAATTAGCAAGATTAAACCATTTAAACCATTTCTATAATTTTAGATTTCACTAAGTAGGATTAACAAAAGTTTAGTTTGTTAATTAGCTTAATTAGCCGATTAGGAAAATATCATTTAACAAATTAGCAACTTGATTTAATTTTCTTCAAGCTTAACATATTAACTAACCATTTCACTAATCAAAACCCTAATTTGATTAAGAAAATGATATCTTGAATTTCTAAATATTAATTTAAAATTTTAAATTAAATATCTAATTAAGCTAATTAAAGGTATTAAGCAATAAAAAGAGATTAGGGTTAAGGTTTTATACCTTCCAAGAACACAACTTAAAACAAGAACAATCCACACTTTTGCTTCCAAAATCCTCGCTAGAATGAAGATCTAAGCAAGTTTTGTGAAGAAGAATGAAGGTTTTGGATTATATTTGAGTTTGTATGAGTTTATTTGGATTTTTCATGATTTATTTGTGCTAGAAATTGATGAAATGAGGTAAGAAGATGAAGAGGGCAGCAAGAACAAGGAGTGGTCGGCCAAGAGGAAGTAGGGTTGTTTTTGTGAAGAAAAAAGAAGAAAGTTCTAGAAAAAAAATTCAATTAATGCACATTTAATGCAAATGTCACCTTTTCTTTCTTTTCTTTTCTTTTAAAATTCAATTAAATCCTAAAAATCTAGATATTTTGATGAGAAGGTTCTAAACATAATTCTAGTGATTAATTTAGCATAAAACCACATTAGTAGTTTAACCCACAAAAAAAGTAATTACCACTAATAAAATGCACAAATAAAGCATAAAAACAATATTTTATTAGGGAAAAATTTTATGTGAACCAAAACTTTCCATTGACCCCCAAAGTTCATACACTAGCTTTATTCTAGCTAAACTAGGTGCCGGCAAGTCTATATTGAAGTTTGATCACAATCGGGTTAAAACGGAAAATACCGACTATTTTACCCTAAAAACGGAAAATTCGCAAAACGATTTCTAAAACGTTACATAATATCTACCCATTCTTTTATCCCCATCATGCGCGAGTAATTATCCGCTTGTTAGGGTTCATAGGATTAGGGTAGATCAATGGATAATTAAAATCCTTTAACTCCTTTTACGCCCTATAAAGTTTATAAACTTTACCTAAAGAATCGTTAACATCTTAATCGAGCGCGCTATCAATTCATTGATATTCACGACCATGATTAGAGATTAGATTAACAATTGTTTTGGTAAAGGCTAGACATGAACGGATATCCATGTCAAGATAGGGGTTAAGAGTGGGAACCCTCTTCCCTCCAGAAACACTAATCTACATGCATCACTGTCAATCTAGTTTTAAATCTATTAAGGGATAAAAGGAGTAATCTTTAAATAATCATCCTTGACTACTAAATCTTAACGAACCCTACAAGCCTCTTCTAATATAAAACCTATATCCGTAGTTAATCTATATCTATATCCTACATCCGTATTTGACGTAGATCTAGAATCTACAACCATTATTCACTATTCATTATTCTTCATCCTTTCTTAATCAACACGCCTAAAGTAAGATTAAAAGATTCTATGTTTCCCTGAGGACGACCCGTACTCATCTCGGTCTAGCTATACGCGACACCGTTATTGATTGCGGTTATTTCTACAAACACAACTCTAAAAAAATCAACCAATCAGGAGCCTTTTACTAGATACAACTGAAAATAAAGTACAGGTGCAACGGTGGTTACGATGCAAGTGAACCCACCTACCAAGCAATCGGCCGAAAGAAATGATGTGCCAGCAAGCCGCAACGGAACCAGTATGGCCGAACCTGCAAGAAACTGTGGCACAACGAGGGTGAGTTGCCAACTCATGAGTACAAGACATCACCGAGTAGAAATCGCATGTATGACGATCTCCTAGGTCATACAGTAACATACTCGAATATAACACTAAAACATTTAGTAGTGGCAAGGGTAATAATCTAAGCATAAGTGTAATACCAAGTACTCGTGTCAGTGTCTCAAGTAGCAACATGTCATATATATGATGTATGAGTGCATCAAGAATGAAATCAGAATATATTTGTATGAGAAAACTGTGTTCTCATCTCAGTAAGATTTTAGTATAAAAAACTGGAGTATCATCAATGAAATCGACAGAAATCCGTGTCAAATATCGACACAAAATGCTCAAATCCCGGGCTCCGTCAATCCGGATCGGCCCATATCATCCAATCTCACGACTACGGTCGGTATCCTATGGATATCCACCGCGCCAAATATCACCGGTAGGTAGTCCTTCCCTGCCAGGCTTATCGTCTACATCTTGAGCTTCTTGCCCCGGGGTACCTTACCGGGTCCACCATATACCCGAAACGGTTCATCCTACTCCTCGAATCGGGTCTCGAAAACTAACTCAATCAGAAAAACTCATGGTGGACGCCATATACATCATATTACGAGAAAACCGCAACTTGCATTTTTAAAATGATAATGAGTTTATAAAATTCTTGCGGTTTTCCCCCAAATCCAGAAATCTCATGGAAAATCCAAAATCCCAAAATCAAGAGTCAATAAGCAGTGAATATCGGCATAAAGGCCCACAATATTGCATAACAGAATGAATATATAAATGCATGGGGTATCTAAGTAAGGAATGCAATATCTAAACTAGCATATGAGAGCAAGCATACTAATCATATGTTGAAACTACCAGCTAGCAGGTTATACCAATGAAGTGACGTTTTCTAAAGTGTACGTGACATGGAAATTACCGATGATGATGTATGTGAGCCGGCAGGCAAGTGTACGTGGAACATATGCATCATCGGTAATGGTGCTGGTGTCCTAACAGACAGGATTCATAATAGCTAAAGAAACACATGTAATAAATATGCAATGCAATGAGAACAACATAAATATAACAAAAAAGTGAATAGTAAACATAACATTAATAATATACATATCGGTGTACGAGTCATACGGTTTTTGTGTTTTGAAATAGCACGAATTGTGGTTTTTAGAAAAGTAGGGGCTACGGTGTTTTTTTGAGAAAAGATATGTCCTTTGAAAAACCTGTAGCATCCCTCGGGTTGTCTTTTGAAAATACTCACGATTCGTTAGTTTTGAAAATAGGTATGACTCGAGTCAAGTCTAGCATCTACCTAAACAACTAAAAGACTAAACTAAGGAACTAGTTGGAAGGATAAGAAAATCTACATATATTCTGAGTCGATATACCTAGTAGTCGGCGATCCAGCCCCATAGCGTCATGTACTGTATAATACATAGTACGACATCATTGAGTCAAGAGTGCGGATCAATCATCTTATACGTCTCGTACGGTAATATCCATCGTACGACATCCTCAAAATCGAGGGTACGGGTCAAAATCACACATAATATCATCATTCGTACAATATCATGATCATGGGTACGGTTCTAAAGTCTCGTACATTCAAATATTAACAACTCACATATTATCGTATGTATGAATACATATTGCCCAACGATCCATTTTAATATCATATACCATATCACGACTCAAACACATATCAAAATCTCACGGCATCATGCTTGATCATATCGACTCATCTCCACATATCATATACTATCCTCATCACCCATGTATATGTGTATACACACACACACACACACACACACACATATACACACAAAATCAAGTGTGTGTGCGCGCGCGCGTGTGTGACTACATATAACCTGCGATTCGCCACCAAGGTACTCATCCTATGAATAGGTCTTCTTAGATCAACCTAATCTAACCTAAGGTCTTCTAAATACCCTATTCGCTAAGTATCCAAATATCACATCCAAACTTACTAATACATTAATACCTTATTCTACGGTTGCGGGGCTGCTATACGCTATCCACCCGACTTCCCCCATAGATATACATCTACTCACCTCGATCCTCGCTTGCCGAAGTCGATGACGCCACGCTCTCCTTTGTCGTACGATGTCCATGCGGGGTACCTACAGTTTTCAATACGTTATATCGTAATGCGAATCGAATACGAAGACCAAAACGGCGCACCAATACACATAGGTTAGAACCTATGGTCTACGCGTGCAAGAACAACCAAACAACCCTCGTCGTTGACGTACAAACATCAATCGACCGAGACAAAACACAATGTCAAAACTCAAGTTACTAAAACCGCAAAACTCAAAACAGCAACTAAGGAAAATAGCTCCAGAATTTGACTCAGGTAAATTGGGACTAATCTAACAATATAGGGGATAGTTTATGAGATAAGTAAGCTACTGGCAAGGACATAACACCACCCCACCAAAATGACCCGGCGAGAAAGCAAAATTTCCCGATCTCGCCGGCCCCCTTATAGAATCTTGGTCTCGTCCTTTCGTGGTGGTCTCCTATTGGTCTAACTAGGTTAATGTATATGTTTGATTTTCTCAGATATAACCCAGGTTGCTCCAGATTCCCTGTAGTCCACAAAATATTCATAAAACCGACATTTGAATTATTTCTAACTCAAGTCTTGGGTTGTCTCTGTTTTGGTCTATAATTCTTGCACTATAAAGGTTGTGGTCCCTAACCAAGCCTCAAATCTATCTTCACAAGTCAAGAAATCACCTAGCCCTCAACTAGGAATTTTCCATTATCACAAAACCACGATTTATCAACTCTAAACTACCATAAAAGTTAAAGAAACTCGAATTCTAAACTTAGTTTGTAGGATATACCTCATGGAAGCAACTAGGGAAATTTCTCGGGTTGCCCAAAGTCTTCAAACTCTTGTCTTGATGCCTCTATAGGATTTGTGATGGTTTTGTGATCATTTTTAGTGAAGGAAGTATAAGGTTTTGTTTGAGTTTTGGGGTTGAAGCATGGTGGTAGAGGAGGTGGAGAATGGGGAGATGAAGAAGAAGAAAGAGAATGGGAGGTGAAGAATGAGGAAATGAATTGAAGAAGAGACATGAGAAGTCTAGAACTCTCTCTCTCTCCTCACATTAGCCATGATACTTGTCCTATCACCATCTCTCACCTATTTTTTTTTTTTTTATATATTTCAAAAAAAAAAACAAAAACCAAGTTAAAAAGGAAATGAAGCATGGTTTTCAAAACAAAAATTAAAAATATAACAAGTGTTATGCAACATATCATGTTGCATATCATGCACATATCATACTTAATGAAAAATTAGTAAACACTAATCGAGTTTAGTAAATAACCGATTTACAAATAATTGTACGATAATTCATAAAATGCCCCAAATCACATAAATACCTTTAAATCAATAATTCTTATTAATTTTTCAAATATTTTCCAAATTATCGGTATATAATTATACCCTTTCATTAAAACTAATTCTCATACTTAATAATATTCGTAGAAATTATTATTTTAATTATTTAAATTCCCAAAAATAATATTTTATTTTCTGAAATGTTACAATGTGTGGAGCGATAGGGGGCGCATTCAGGCCTTTGACCTCGCTCACACCCATCTCGATGTCACGGAACACTGACGTGCCGATGTCACGACCCGGAAATTTGGCACGTGACCGACACGAGAACCACGCAACGTCTAAATGCGTAACATAATTCAAGTAAGCCGAAACCCAGAAATCTAAACCTTTTTACGGAAAATAATAGATGTGCAGTTTTGAAATAATGGTATAATGAAATCAAGTTTTTCCTTAAATGCATAAATAATGATATATGAAAATGCAAGTGAATTATATACTAGAGTTAAAAACATTTTTCGCCCTTTAAAAATTTAGGCAGCATCTCCCTTGTATATTTTGATCCAAAAACCACATACAAGCAATATACACAGGCATCCCCAAGCGGGAGCTAGCTCTTCACCAATCGGCGGAATCACAACCACGCAAAAAACATATATACGATGCCCAACGGCGAAGCTCAACACAGAAAGAATAAATGAATAAAGCAAGACATCATCATCTCAAAGAAGCGAACATACACCCATCGCTCTAAGTCTCGCAAATATACAAGTCTGACTAGGTCTACCAATATAAAAAATCTAGATTCTGATTGATGGAGTTTATCTAGATACAATAGAAAAGAGTGGGCACGATCCAATATGTCCTACCTACCATATCAAAACACCCTGGATGAAGCTGTGTACCAGCGATACCACTACTAATCCAAGCGGTCGAACCTACAAGGAAACTGTGGAACAACAGGGGTGAGTTGCCAACTCGTGAGTAGAAAACATCAGCAGGTAGAAATTGATTCCTAGGTCAACTATATCATGAAGGTAATACTATGGTATCTAGGGTGACCATGTATGCATATATGTCAACAATAGAGTCAATGCCAATGGCATATACAAATAAACATCTGAAATCATATGCCTGTATGCATGTGGATATCATCAACGTGTGTCCATCAATGACACAATCAATATCATGGAACCTGAGTGTCCAACATCGACACTCGAATCATCATGAAAACATATGCCTGAATGTATGAGGATATCAACCAACATGTGTCCATCAACGACACATTAAAATCATGGAACTGAAAGTATACCCTAGCGCCGTCAAGGGGTTCCAAGTGGCATCAAGCATGCCAAAATCAAATTTTTATTGGTGCTAAGCTAGACTATATAAGATCATTGCAAGATTTTAGGGTTTTTAGCTATGTGATGTGAACAACTAAAGAAAGTGAAAGAAGGCTATACCCTTTAGGATCAAGTCCTTCACTTCACATGCTTCGCGTATTAGTCCCGCGACTCCACTAGTCTCCACTTGAGGCTTTGGACGAGCTTCCTCCGACGACCTTCGTGCCGAAGATGATCCACGCGAAGTCCCTCCACCTCAAGCTACCTCTACACTAAACTCTTTAGCGTAGTAAACACGCTACACTCAATCGCTAGTCAAGTGTAGGATGGTGAAGTAGGGGATTTGATTTGCTCACTAATGTATTCAAAAATCCATGATTCACATCACATGTGAGGGTTTGGATTTTTGAAGTATTTGAGGAAGAAGAAGAAGAGAGCTAGAGAGCAACCATAGGAGCAACTCAAGAATGAGCTAAAAATAGCTACGTGTTGAGAATGAGCTTAGAATGAATGGCAACACTTGACCCCCACTCATTCAAGCATGGAATTTTGCAATATAAAATTGCAACCATGCTTGAATAGTGAGTCAAGATGAAAAAACAATGAATAAATCCCATGCTTGCAACCATGCTCTCATTTTCCACCTCTTTTCTATTTTTCTCAAAAATAGAAAATCAAGCCCTGCTTCATTATTATATATATATATATATATATATATATATCATATATATTATATATATATATAATGAAGAATAATTAGTGAGCTAATGATATTAGTTAAGATATAATTATATCACATATAATATATATCACATTTTAAATCAACACTTGATTTAATAATCCGGTTATATGACATATGACCGACTAATATCATTTATCTGTATATCACATTATCAAATCAACACTTGATTCGACAATTTGGTTATATCACATATAACCGAACCGATAACAGATAACTGCCAGATTACAATACGGTATCACATACACGTATTTAATCAGGACCACACACATATCTAATATGTGTCCTACTTCATTTCGCTTGAACCAGGAAACTTCTGTGTGGGACTCTAAAGACTCGTCAATATGCCAGCAGTAGGTGATGATCACATCAGTCACCTGCAAGTCGTCAGCGGTACTAGCTGGACGTAACAGCTACTCGGGTATTGAGCGATATGAAGATCAACAAGCAAGCTTGTCCATAGTCTCCATGAAGCCTATTAGTAACACTGCCGTACAGTCCGGTCTCTTCGTCTGATATGTCGCATATCATCTCTAGGGATGGTAAACGTCAGACCACAGTAACGTGATAAGTCATGCCGATGTCTGGCCTATAACGGTTCGAGAAACTACTGATAACACTTATCAGTAAATCTCATAAGCAGCCCTGGCCAGGGACTTCCAGTTATAGTCAATCGAGCATAGCGCAACATCAACCCCCAATACCGGGGGAGACGAAACCCTTCCTATCACTCATTGCCTCCATGCGACTCGGGACTGTACCTAAAATCCACATATTTGCATGTCTCCTTTGAGCGTGGTAGGGAGGAAATCAAAGCACAGTGGGAGCCGCACAAGACTCTATGACGATCTCGGGTCTACAGACTAACCTGTACCAGTGTCACCAGAGGACTGCTATCTGACGATAGGTATAATACCAACTAGGAGTCCTCGGCGAGTCCGTTCGGTGTACCCATTCTCCAATGAGCACCTATGTACAATATTTGATGTCACACACCAATGGCTGTGGGATCAGCCATCGCCCTTTAAGGGACAAGAAACGTACACACTAGTCTACTCTGGAATATCGATGCCCTAGTCTCGATATTCCCTCGACTAGGAACAGTTAAAGGATGTACTTGTTGATCACCCTAGCCCCACTAGTATGATCTCATCATAATCCTGGTAGTCAAGTACATATCCTAAGGGCTTTATCAACATGTAAGAGACAGACAATATAAATACCAGTCTACATGTTAAGATAAAGGTAACCTGATAGCATGCTATCATGTCGAGCAAGAAAGTCCTCTATATATATGTCCAAGCATCCACTATATCATCAATAATGGCCTCTAGGGCATACATATTCCTAACAATCTCCCACTTGCACTAAGGCCAGTTGTTGTCGTATCTCATACCCAACGTCCCAAAAGTCTCTCGAATAGCATCTGGGGGATGGCCTCGGTGAGTGGATCTGCTGTGTTATCCTCTGTGTCAACTCTCCTGATCTCGATCTTCCAGAGATCAACTATCTCCCTGATCAGATGATACCGTCTAAGAATACGTCTAGATTACTGACGGGACCAGGGTTCCTAGGCCAAAGTCACAACTCCATTGTCATCACAATACAGAGGTATTGGATGCTCAATGGTAGGAACCAAGTTCATCATATGAAACTTTTCATCCAGACAACCTCTTTGGCAGCATAGTTGGTAGCGAAGTAATTAGCCTTTATCAACGAGTCTGCTACGGTATTTAGCTTGGAACCCTTCTAACATACCTTCCCTCCATTGAGGGTGAAGACAAAAACCCGAGACTGACTTTCAGTCGTCCTTATCACTCTAAAAGCTTGAATCGGTAAACGACTCCATTTGGAATTCACCGTTATCATACACCAAGAACATCTCTTTAGTCCTTCTCAAGCACTTAAGAATGTTCTTCAGCTGTCCAGTGGTTTTCCCAAAGATCTTTTCGATACTTATTCACTACACCTAGTGAGTAAGCTACATCTGGTCTGATACATAACATTGCATACATGATTGACCTGTCTGCCAAAACATAGGGTATCCCTTGTATGCGAGCCCTCTCCAAATCAGTCTCGAGAGACATCTCTTTAGAGAGAGTGATTCCTGAACAAGCGGGTACATTACCACGCTTAGAATCATCCATACTAAACCCCTTTATCATGGTGTCTATGTACCTGGATTAGGACAATACAAAATCCATTTAGATCTATCTCTATAGATCTATGTCCCCAAGATGTAGAAGACATCAGTTAGATCTTTCATGGAGAACCTATGTGATAAGAGGTGCTTGACCGAGTGTAGCATAGGAACACCCTTTCCTATCAAGAGTATGTTATCCCCGTACAATACGAGGAAGACAACCATACTCTCTACAATCTTCTTATTTATACATGGTTCATCTACCTTTTTGATGAAGTCAAACTCTTTGACAGCTTCATTAAAACAGATGTTCCATCTCCGCGATGCCTGCTTCAACCCGTAGATGGATTTAAGCCGCTTGCACATGCTTCCGCTGCTCCCACTGTCTATAAAGCCCTCTGGAAGTGTCATATACACGCTCTCTTCTAAATCACCATTTAGAAAAGCGGTTTTGACGTGCAGTCTGCCAGATTTCGTAATCATGGTATGCAGTAATGGCAAGTAGGATCCTAATGGAATTAAGCATAGCTTTGAAAGCCTCAACTTTTCCATCTACACCAATTTATCTTTCTCGAAGATCCTCTTTCTCCCGATGGGTTTTATGTTAGTGTATATGCCCTAGGGGCCATTATTGTATCATACTAGTTTGTATATTACTTAATGGAAGCTTGGGATATTTACATGTATATAACAGTCTTGCTAAACATGGTAGTATGCTACTTGGTTTTTCTATCTTAATATGTGAGTATACGTATTGATTGAGCTCTTAGGATCTTGCTAGACTACCAGCGTTGTGATGGCAGTCACACTAGTGGGGGCTGGGTAGTCTACAAGCACATCCTTATTCAGGTCCCTAGTCGTTGGATTATCGAGACAGGGCATCGATACTCCGGAGTAGACTAGTGTGTACGCTTCTCATCCCAGTTGGGGAGATGGTCTGTCCCACAGCCGTCAGTACGTCGTACTGGAGATAGTATGCAGGTGCTCGTTAGGTTACGGGTACACCGGACAGGACTCATAGGGAACCGTTGGTTGGTTTTATACCAGTCGTCAGTGAACAGTTCCCAGGTGACATGAGTACAACATAGTCCGCAGACTTGACACTGCTACTTCGCCTCGAGTGTGTCCCACTGTTCTTAGATTGCTACCCTACCACGGCTCAAAGGAGTCGTGCAAACAGGTAGCAGTTGTTGTAGGGTTCCTAGGCACACTAATGAAGTCTCACAAGTGATCAAACATGTCCAATTACAAAAATTACAAGTGCCTACAAACCCTATACGGATCGTTAACTAGATATATAGGCGAAACGATGCAAGTAAACAAGTTTATAGCTAAAGGAAAGTGGCTACAACCTTTGTAGATCCGGTCCTCCACCTCCTTGGTTCCGTGATGACGTCCCTCCGCTGTCCAAATTGAATCCATGACTCTAGCATCGGCTTCATCGGAGAAAAGGGCGGACTTGGTCGTCGGTTCGATGCCGAAGATGATCTACGTCGAGGCATCACAAGATCAAGCTCCCACTTCACCAAGTCATGAAACTTGTGAAGAAAACACCCTATACTACTTAGCAAGAGGTAGAGGATGAAGAAATAGGAAGTGGGTTCACTTTAGAATTGGATTTCTCACTCTTATTCTCAAGTTGCCATTGATGGTGGCATAGTTTTATTCTTGAAGAAGAAGAAGAAGATGAAGATGATAATATGATAAGTATATATTTTAAAAAGAAAACAATATGATACTTATCATATATTCAACCATGGTTTAGTGTAGAGATTTAACTAAGGTTAGATGAATGGTTAGGGTTATGAAGAAGAAGACAAAATGGTTACTTTGGTCAAAATATGCATGAAGCAACAAGAACCTTCTAGCATGAAAGCAACCATTTATCTTTTCTTTTCTCATTTAACCAAAAACAAATAGATAAAGAATTAAATGAAATGAAACCCTAACCATTCACTAATCATGGTTTAAGTCTTTACACAAGCCCAAGTGAGCAAGTATCATCAAACATGATACAAGCAAGTGCACAAAAAATATATCACATATACAATGTGCATCAAGTGAGAAAATCCTTTTAAAATGAACCAATACTAGTTAATGTAAAGTAATATATCAAATATATTATTATACATTAAATCATTAAATCAACACTTGATTCAATGATCCGGTCATGTCGCATATAACCGACTAGTATCCAATGTATCGGCTTATCGAATCAATCCTTGATTCGATAACTAGGTTATATCACATATAACTAATCGATACATTAATCGCAAGAATGGAATACGGTATCACATACACGCATTATTCTCGGTCCCGCACATATCTCATACGCGCTCCTATTTCGTTTCGCTTGAGCCAGGAAACCTCTGTGTAGGACTCTAAAGACTCGTCAATACGCCGGCAGCAGGTGATGATCATATCAAACACCCACAAGCCGCAAGCGGTCTGCTAAACGTAACGGCCACCCGGGTATTGAACGATCAGAAGATCGATGAGCAAGCCCGCTCACACTGCTGTGAATCCAACCAGTAACACTTACCGTATAGTCCGGTCTGTTCGTCTGATATGTCGCATATCTCGCATAGGGGTGGTAAACGTCAGACCCCAGTAGCTTGATAAGTCATGCCGACGTGAGGTCCATAACATTCGTGAAACTACTGATAACTCTTACCAGTATATCACTGCAACCCTGGCCAGGGATTTCCTGTTATGGCCAGTCGAGCATAGCGCAACATCAACTCCCAATACCGGGAGAGACGAATCCCCTCCTATCGCTCATTGCCTCCATGTGAATCGGGACTGTACCCAAAAACCACCTGTTTGCACAACTCAGTAGAGCCGTGGTAGGGTGGAAATCAAAGCACAGTGGGAGACACACAAGACTCTATGACGATCTCGGGTCAACAGACTAAGCTGTACCAGTGTCACCAGAGAACTGCCATCTGACGTGAGGTATAATACCATCTGGGAGTTCTCGGCGAGTCCGTTCAGTGTACCCAGTCTCCACTGAGCACCCGCATACCATCTCTGATGTCAAACATCAATGGATATAGGATCATCCATCGCCCATCACATGGGTCGAGAAGATAAACGCTAGTCTACTCTGGAATATCGATGCCCCGTCTCGATATTCCCACGACTAGGAATAATGAAGGATGTACTCATTGACTACCCAGGCCCCACTAGTATGATCTACATCATACTCCTGGAAGTCGAGTACACATCCTAAGGGCTTTATCAACATGTAATCAGAGAGACAGAAAGTATACATGTTAAGATAAAGAGCAACCAGATAGCGTACTATCATGTCGAGCAAGAAAGTCCTACCTATATATGTCCCAGTATCCACTACTATATACATCCAATGTACAGTAATGGCCTCTAGGGCATACATATAACAAACAATCTCCCACTTGCACTAGGGCCATCTGTAGCATTGGTTGCAGTATCTAATACTCAACCATCCCATTTGAGTCTCTCTCTGGGAAAAGGCCTTCGTGAGTGGATCCGCCGTGTTGTCCTCTGAGTCTACTCTCCTAACCTCGATCACCCCGGAGATCAACTATCTCCATGATCAGGTGATGCTTCCTCAGAATATGTCTGGGTCACTGATGGGACCAGGGTTCCAGGGCCAAAACCACACTTCCATTGTCATACAATGGCAGGAACCTAGTTCATTTTATGAACCAATATACACCCAAACTGCCTCTTTGGTAGTATCTTTAATAGCGATGTTACCAGCCTTTATCGTCTAGTTTGCCACGGTATCTAGCTTGGAACTCTTCCAACATACCGTCCCTCCACTGAGGGTATAGACAATGCCCGCGACTGACATTCAGTCGTCCGTATCACCCTGGAACCTTTCCAGTGATTCTCCCCAGGATCAATTGATACAATCTTACTACAGCTAGTGAGAATCCTAACATCCATTTAGATCTATCTCATAGATCCAAATCTCAGGATTTAGGAGGTATCACTTTGATCCTATATGGAGAATCTATGTGATAAGAGGAGATCGACCGATCGTAGCATAGGAAACTCCTTTCCTATCAAGAGTATGTCATCCACGTACTCTACGAGGATCATTATCATACTCCATACTACCCTTTTGTACATACAAGGTTCATCTACCATTTTGATGAAGTCAAACTCTTTGACTATCACATCAAAACAGATGTTCCAACTCCGCGATGCCTGCTTTATTCTATAAAGCAACTTGCACACGTTTCCGCTGCTTCCACTATTTACGAAGCCCTCTGGCTGTGTTCTTATAGACGTTCTCTTCTAAATCAGTATTTAGAAAAGCAGTCAGGGCACCCAACCACCAGATATCGTAGTCATGGTATGTAGCAATGTTAAGTAGGATACGGATGGACTTAAGCATAGTCACTTGGAAAAGGTTTCATCATTAACCATGCCTGGTTGATGACTAAAACCTTTAATAAGCCTAGCTTTGAAAGTCTCAACTTTTCTATCTACACCAAGTAATCTTCTCAAGATATACTTGCTCCTGATGGGGATTTAACCCTTCAGATATAGCAACCAAAGTCCATACTTTGCTGGTGTACATGGATTCCATCTCAGATCTCTAAGTATCCAGCCATTCTTACAGAGTCCCTACTCTTGATGGCCTGCTCGAAACTAGTTGGGTCATCATCTCATGATGCATTCCTCGCTCCCACTGTCATCGAGAAACCGAGGTATCTCTCAGGCAGGTGAGGAACCCCACCAGATCGGCGGAGAGGCTGAGGTTCATCGGGGACTATAGAATCCTTTGGTTCTGTCAAATCAGCTGCAGTTTTGTATAGCTGGAACCTTTCGAGTTCTACAGAACCGACCTTACCTCGATTTTGTCCGGATTTTGCTTTAAACATAGGCCGGACAACCCCAAATCTTAACTCGCTTAAGAGATGGGTTCTTCCCATACCATATCTCATGTGGAGTGGTAGGCACTGATTTGATTCAAACCTAATTCAATAGGTATGCAGCTTCTCAAGTGCATAACCCCAAAAGGAAATAGGTAACTCAGTAATACTCATCATAGAGCACACCATATCTAATATTGTGCGATTGATCCGCCCTGATACACCGTTGTGCTGTGGTGTATTCAGAGGAGTAACACTGAGAGAGAATCTCATTCTCCTTTATAATAGTCCAGGAATTCTATGCGCAAGTTTTCTCCTCCCTAATCTTATCATAGGACATAATACTTATACCCGTATTTTGGTTCTCTACTTCCAACTTGTATTCTGTGAATACCTCAAAAGCTTCAGACTTATGTTTCAACAGAAACATATGACTGAATCTTGAGAGATTATCAGAGAATATAATGAAGTATAAAGAACCAGTCCTGGCATGTTTAGACAGGAGACCTTACATACATCATCATGTATCAGTCCCAAGAGTTCATTAACTCTTTCTCCGTTTTCAGTAAACGGAGCTATGGTCATCTAATCTTTGTGACATGACTGACAAGTTTCACAAGATGTAAATTCAAACTGATTTAAATATGCATCTAAAATGTAACTTCAGCCAGTCGGGTCGCATTGATATGACCTAGTCTACAATGCCTCAAGAAGGATCCGTTCATTTTTGAACTCTTCCTCTTGTGTGTGTTCTGTATACTAGGAACTGTAGTTTGATTTAGAACGTCAATGCTTTTAGATAACGTGCCTGAACCGATCAACTTTTGATATAGGAAATGTTCAAAACATTATCCAACAATACAAAATTTTATCATTTCTTTAATAAATAAAGAGATTGATATGATTTTGTATATTAGGTTCGGTATCTAATAGCATTTATTCAGAATCAATGTATTGGTAATACAGGGTGACAGTGACCAACAGACTTGGCTGCAACACTTGCCCCGGTTTCTGTCTCATGAAACTTATCACCCGTTCTCAGTTTTCTACCCTTTTGTAGCCTTATGTAACAGATTACATATCTGGGATCCTGATCCGGTATCAAATACTCAGGATGCAGAGGATACTGAGAAACAGTTCTTTGTAATGAACATACCCGAAGGAGATGCATCATATGCACTTTCTTCGTTTGGGAGGCATAGGAATTCTGGTATTCCCCTATTTCCTGCTCTGTCTTATAACAATTATAAGTTGGAGCGGGACCAACGTTCCCCAGCTCAGTATAACAAGCGGGTTCGGTCATTACATCCATATTATTATCTTGATTAAGGCGTGATATGGTCGCTACCTGGAGAGAGAGAGAAGAAAACACTCTGCGTGCGCTCTTGCAAGATCGGATTGGTTATTTATTTTATCTAATCAGGATGGCTCCCACTGTTTTTATCAAATCTTCCTTTAAACCCTAAAAGGAAAGACTAGCCGGGATTAATTACACTCTACAAGTTCGCCAATCTTTCAGCCATGCCAGTGTCGGTACTTTGAGGGAGGTTCCCCGTGCTTTCGCACGGACCTAATTACTGTAAACCTCATTTTCCTAGAGGCGTAACCCCGTTGACACCTTTCTAGACACCTACTTGATCGGCTAATTGTAAAGTGCAAAACTCTCCCAGGAGTAACAATTACTCGCAGTGGGTATCGGGATCCAACTATCATATAGAAGATATGCAATCTCATTGCAAGTTTCAACACTTGAAACTCCCGATATAGGTTTTTACCCCTAGCACCTATGACCTTAACTATGGTCAACAAATCATAAGTACTAGTCAAGTTCTACCTGCCATTTCGTGATTAATTAGACCCACCCACATGACCCTTAACTAAGGTCAACAAAGTCACGCGACTGTCCTAACTAATCGCATCATATGCGGTGTAGGAAGACATCACTTAGCTACCGTACACTGTGCCTTAACTATGGTCAACAAACACAGCACGAATACTAAGTACTCTACTTCCTAAAATGACGGAGGGTTGCGAATGGTTTTTATGAAAACCTTTAACGCTTTGAACTTTATCTCGTTGCGGAATCAAATGGTTTTTAAATGGAATGTTTTTGAGGCTTTTCTAGTTTTGCGAAAGGGGTCACTCCCGGTGAAGGGATCGTCGGCCCTTTCCTCGTCGAATGAGGTGCGGGATATATCATATATATCACTGTGCAAAGCAGAAACTATAGAAGCAATCAAAAGACAAACCGAGTGTGTAGCATCTGCCAGTTATTGCTAAAGGAGTCACTCCCGGTGAAGGGATCTCGGTCCTTTCCTTATCGAATAAGGTGCAGGATGTTCTACAACGAACACCGCGATGCAAAGCAAGAACTGTAGCTACCTGTTTTTATTTTGAAATTCGATTCCACAACATCAATTAGGTTTATTTTCTTTCATTAATCTCATTAATGAATATCCCATCATTTAAGTCCACCTAATCATCACAGATAAATATAACATACGTTTATGTCATCCGCATTCGCCTCGATGTCCCGTCTGCACCGTTAGGTTAGGTAACTAACGCCAGAACGAGGCAGGGCTAGCGCGGGTGTAAAACATAAGCAACTTTTATATAATATATCATATATACTATATAGTATATCTATCATAGAACATCACATGATCACATCACAGATATCGCAGCAGAAGAAACATATGAAATATTGGATATACTAGGACGTCCGTGTTTTTAATACGAGCCAGTATAAAACACGGATTCCACGGTCGTGATGAATAGCCAATCCCACACCCCTAGACCCCTACGAGAGCGGCAAGCAACCCTACCAATTCTAGGGTTAGGAGACCCGGACTCGACTCCTCGAGTTAGTCTCCCACTGGACCCCAGAACCCGGTTACTTGTGCTCCCCTCCTTGGGTCTATCCTAATACGGAAAAGTAAATAATATACAAATGGTGACAACATCCGCAACCTGGAAGTGCCCCAATAAAAGAATATTACATACAAGTTTTTAAATGAAAATGAAAAACACTCATCTCACATAAAAACCCCCGGCAATTCAAACACGACGATTCAATATAACATATCCAGCAACACATAACATCACATTTCATCAACGTAAGTAAATATGCGCATCCCAATTGTCGTTGACATATAGCAACGAAACCGGCGATATCACATATTACACTTACGGTCACAGAAAAGAAAGTGTAAAACTACAACAGTTGGAATCCGCAACCTCTTTAGACATCGCATGCCTAATCAAATGAATTCCTTAGACATCGCATGCCTAACAATTATAAACCCCGTATTTTAGTCTCATTATCGAAAACACTTTTCAATATCAAGTCGGGCAATTCAACAAGATTCCCGACATTCTGATCGAATGCTCGTCGCAAACTTTAGTAGGCGGCCGCACCCCCGATACCGTCGACGAAGTGCACCAAGGCGGAACACCGCTGCCTCGAGCACCCGAACGGATGCTTTCGGCGACGGGGTTCTCCTATAGTCACTTGGTCGGGGCTATGGGGCGAGGCTGTCTATTAAGTTTACCCGGCGAGTATCCGCGTACACTACGTGATTGCGACGGACTTTTAATCGCATCAAAATTCCGTGGCAACCGATCAAGTGAGACTAAACTGCTATGTTTATAACATTCATATTAGTTATCTCATAACTATTTGTGAATTCCAATTATTGTATCAAAATCCGGATAAATAGAAAATGTTAAACTTTCCGATCGAACAATCGAACACCCAAGTTTTCCCGATACAGCTCAACACATGAAATAAGTCTAAAAACATTCAGTTCGTGCCTCAGAACCAACGGTCCAGCCGTAGAAGGGTCAAGCCAACGCCTCACATGTGGCACGCCGTACTGCCCCAAAACCTAAGGTTCAAAGGGCAGTTCAAGACGGTCACATAATCGAGTTAAGGTTTGTTGTCTTCTAGAGGGTCCATCGCGTTACTTGCACTACTTAGAACGTCGTTAAACTACGGAAAAATCCAACAATTGGAAATTTCCCGGCAGGGGAAAAAGTGGGTATTTATATCCGGTCGAACTTTTTAACATATTCTAAAATTACCCGGAAAAACACACTGACAAAATTAGACAATCCGATCGAAACACCAAGTCCCCAATACAACCCAGAAAATTCAACTCTTGAATAAATATTAAAAATTCCCAGAAAAACCAGAAACAAATTATAAGAATTACTGTGCAGAAAAAATTGTCTGAAGAGACCAAGTCGCCGCGGAACCGCCGCATTAGGCATGCTAATGCCGCGGTTCCGCCGCACTATAATCGATTCATGGGTCCCGTTTTATACAGTAATTCTTAGAATCTTCTACTGAGTTTTCTGCATATTTTTAATTCTCAAAAAACCACGATTTCAGAAAATGTCCCAGTATCCACTACTATATACATCCAATGTACAGTAATGGCCTCTAGGGCATACATATAACTATCAGTTGGGTGCAGTCCCGAGCACTTGGAGGCAGTGGCGGTTAGACAGGATTCGTCTCTCCCGGTATTGGGGTTGATATCGCGCTGTGTCAGAGAGCCATTACGCAAAGTCCCTGGCCAGGGCAAGCGAGATTTGCTGGTAGGTTCCAGTAGTTTGTCAGGGTGTAATGGGCTTCGCTCCGACACGACTTATACCGCTATTAGAGGACTGACGCTTGCCGCCCCCTAGGCCCGATATGCGATAGTCTTAGACGAACAGACCGGACTGTACGGAGATTGTCACATCAGACTCAGTAGGAGTTCGGATGGGTTTCCTCATCGGCCTTCTTATCGACATCTACCTGGGGACCATTACGTACAGCTAGTGCCGCTTGCGGTCTGTGGTTAAACCCACTGCCAGCGTAGTAGTCGAGTCTCTAGAGTCCCACACAGAGAGTTTCCCTACTCCAGGCGAAACGATATAGAGGTCGTATGGTTTTACGACAAGGGTTCGGACGCATACGTGTGTTTACGCACGTACGACTTTCGCACAATTTTTACTAGTCGGCTTTAGTTTAAGCCAGTTACTAGTATCCGGTTATTGGATTTATACAGTCTAAAGATTTTCCGTGTTTTCACGGATAGGAGGGGCGTTTTCGTAATTGCACGAGAAGCTTCTAGAAAATGGTGACTAAGGAGGTTTAGGTGGCATATACATTGAATGAGATTAGTGAGTCATATGGATGATTCATCCATGTCATTAATGCTTCATAATTGCTTAATGACTCATGGAGATGAATCACCATAAGATATTTATCAAGCATGGATGTAAATCATTTTCTTTTCTTTTCTTGATAAATAAAAATGCTTGATATATATTATGATAACTCATTTTCTCTTCTCATTATTATGTTCATCTTCTCTCTCCTCAAGCTCTCTCTCTTCAAACCCTAATCCTCCCCTTTCATGTGTTGAGTACAAGGATTAGTTAGACTACTTAATCCATAACCATACTCTATTTCATCTAGGTACTTTGATTAGCACTTAAAGATACCTAGTTGCCTCAAGTTTAGAGGCAAAGCTTGGAGTTTAGCTCTCGTGGTGGATCGTCTACTACTTGGAGAAGGCCGAGAAGGAGGTGGAGTTCGTAAAGACGAAGGAAACGGTTCTTTAGGTATAATCCCTTCACATAGTAGTTTAGAACTTCTATGTTTGATGTTAGTTATCGTTTAACTTCGATTCATGCGGTTAGTCGATGTTTAAGCATAGAACAAGATCGTTTTTCATATTTCCGCCTCCCCGCAAGTCATGGGGTGTTGTACATCAGAGCCTCGCTAAACAATAAATAACTCACTTGCAAAATTGTATGAATTTCGAACGGAAAAAACAAAACCGGAAAACCCCGATATCATGGTATTCTGTCGATTTTTAAATGTGGTCCAAAAATTTTTCAGGGACCTTCAGAAAGCTCAAAATGATAGTATTAGAACACCCAAGAAAACTGGGCTCATGAATCGACTAAAGCGCGGCGGATCCCACCGATCCGCCGCGATTCCGCCGCCGAGTTGCCGATTCATCAGCCCAATTTTCCTGTGTTGGTTCTCTGTGATATTTGGTATATTCTGGAATTTTTTAATTTTTGCTCAGGTTTCAGATTTACAGAGAAGTATTGGAGCAAAATTAAATGTGTTTAATCGATCGAAATTATACGGTATTTGCTTGTTGGATTATATCTGTGTTTGTTTAATATGTTCGTAAACCTCCCCTAACTGCTAGTATGTCGGTTGGCAGGGGGTTGCACATTTCTGTAATGGTTGTTACTGTTTGTGGATGTGAACTGTATTGGACTGTTGTGATGATTAGCCGGGGTTATGTGATGGGTTATTATTTGATTCATTTGATGTAAATGTAATTTGTTGTAATATTATTTTTGCGGGGCACATCCAGGTTGCGGTTGTAGCCACCGTTGTATTATTTCATTTTACTGTTTTTTCTCCTAGGACAGACCCAAGGTGGGGTGCACAAACTGCCGGACGGGTAGTTTGCCGTACCCGTAGTGGTCTTGGGTGGGGTAATGGCTATTCATCACAACTGTGTAATCCGTCTTTTGTTGCAGGCTCTAAACAAACACGGATTGCTTGCAAATCCAATAAAGTTCATATGAGATCTGGAATGCCTATTATTGCGTCTGACGAATGTACAATATCTATATATGATAGCTATTTAGACGTCACTTATGTTTTACACCCGCACTAGCCCAGCCCCCACTCTGCCGTTAGTTAAGTAACCTAACGGGTGATGACGGGACCCCGTGGCGAATGCGGATGGCATAAGAGGACGTTGTATTTTCGTTGTTTTCTGCAATGATAGGTTAATGATGGGACGCATTATTTATAATGCAAAGAAAATAAACCAAAAGTTTAATTGTTGGAACAATTTAAAAGAAACCACTCGGTTAATTTTAGAAACAGATATTTTTAAATGCGGAGCTTTAACCACTCCTTTTAAAAGCTATCAGGTTCCTTCGGTTATATCAAATTCACTACGTTCATGGTTTCGCCAAAACCATTCGTAGCCCTCCGTCATTTTATTTGGGTATTCAGTAGTATTCAAGCTATGCATTTTGGCCAAAGTCAAGACATAGTGTTTGGTAGCTACTGGGTTTTCATTTGTTGCATAAGATAGATGAGTTGGTTTGGGACAGTCGTATTATCATTTGACCAAAGTCAGGGGTATATACGGATGGGTTCAAATTGACAAGATAATGACGGGTAGAACTTGACATGTGACTTATGACATTTTGACCAAAGCCAAAGTCATAAGAGCATGGGGCAAAAACTTATATCGGGAATTTCTAAAGAAACTGAAATTTGCAAAGAGATGCATACCATTTGGAGTTTGATGAATGTTAGTAGCATTCCAACATTATCATACGATGATATTTGGATCTCGATCCTACTGTGAGTATATGCTACTTATCAGGATATTCGTCACTTAACGATCAATGCTATAAACCAAGTAGGTGTCAAGAAAGGTGTCAGCGGGGTTACGCCCCCAGAGAAAAGAGGTTCTTTAATTAAGGAACTTCGTGAAAGCGTTGGAAAACCTCCCTCGAAGTATCGACACTAGCCTGGCTGAACGGTTAAGCAAGAATTGTACAGTGAGAATAGTCCTGGCTAATTCTTCTTTTATGGTTTGAGGAAGGATTCGAGAAACAGTGGGAGCCATCCAGTTTAGATAAACTAAAAACCACTCTAAACTTGCAAGAGCATCATGCTAAAGAGTTTTCTTCTCTCTCTCCTAATTGCAGCGACCCTGAAAATGACTGGACTTAAGTTACTTTTAGAGAAAAATATACTGACAGGGCCAAACTATAAAGATTGGCTGCGGAATGTCAAAATGGCTTTGACCTATGACAAATTGGGGTACGTCCTCACCGCTACGGCACCTGCTGTCCCTGGTCCCAAATCCAGTAATGCGGATAAGGAAATCCGCAAAATCTGGGATTTTGATTGCGCGAAAGCCAAGTGCATCGTGCTTGCCTCGATGAACAATGAACATCAGAGGAGGCATGAGGATATGGAACTAGATGCCATATTTCTCCATACAAAGGAATTTTATGGAGAGCAATCTCGTATAGCAAGATACGAGACCTCTAAGAACTTGTTTCGAGCGAGGTTGGCTGTCGGGTCATCGGTAGGAGAACATGTCCTAAAGATGATCGGCTATATAGAAGAGCTCGCAGACCTTGGGACGACTTTCGATAATGAGCTCTATACAGACCTTATTCTCCAGTCCCTTCCTTCCACCTACGCCTAGTTTATCCTGAACTTCAACATTCAAAGAAAAGAAGTTGAACTTCCGGAACTCCTGAACATGTTAAGGAGTGCAGATAGCACCTTGCAGAAAGCAAGGGAAACACCCTGTTGGAGATAGTGCCCTCAGAGTCAATTATTGGATCACAGGCACGTGATTGCAATGATTGAGGGAGGACCTATCCCGGTAGGACAGTCTTGCTCGAGATGATAGTATGCTATCTGGTTTACCTTTATCATCGTGTACTGCTTTAGGTGATATGACAGATCACTATTGCACGTTGATAGAGCCCCTAGGATTCATGCTTGACTGCCAGCAGTATGAGGGCGATCATATAAGTGAGAGCTAGAGTCTATAAGCACATCCTTAAAAGGTCCCTAGTCGTGGGAGTTTCGAGACAGGGCATCGAAACTCCAGAGTAGACTAGTGTATACAGTCGAGACCCCGACGAGGGGCGGTGGCCGGTCTCACAAGCCATTGGTGTCAGTTGGATCACCTAAGATGTATACAGGTGCTCATTGGGTTATGAGTACACCGGACAGGACTCGCCGGGAACATGCTAGTTGGTCTTATACCTGACGTCAGATAGCAGTTCCCAGGTGACATGTGTACAGGTTAGTTCATCGACCTGGGGATCGTCATTTGTCTCGTGTGAGTTCCCACTGTACTTTGATTACTACCCTACCACGGCTCAAAAGAGTCGTGCAAACAGGTTTTAGTTGGGTACAGTCCCGAGCCACATGGAGGCAGTGAGCGGATCTTCGGGGGTTTCGTCTCTCCCGGTATTGGGGGTGAGGTCGCGCTGTGTCTAGGAGAGCCATTACACAAAGACCTTGGCCAAGGCAGGAGATTTACTGGTAGGTATTCCAGTAGTATCTCAGAGTGTTCTGGGCTACACTCCGACACGACTTGTACCGCTTTTGGGGGTCTGACTTTTACCAACCCCCTAGGCCCGCCATGCGATGCTCATAGACGAACGGACCGGACTGTACGGATATTGTCACTGACAGGCTCAGTTGGGTGTCGGGGTGAGCTTCCTCATCGACGTCCCTTTTAGTCAATAGCTGGTGGCCCGTCACGTATTGGCTTATACCTCTGACGTGCTAGTGGTTAAATCCACAGCCATAGTATTGACGAGTCTTTAGAGTCCACCACACTTTCAGTTACTCAAGCTTTCGGGCGAAACGCTGTAGAGGCCGTATGGAGATATGGCAGGGTCCGATCAGATACGTGCGGTATTGCACGGATCAGGATCGGACGGTTTTGTACTAGTAGCCGTATAGTTATATGGCAGTGTTCGATCAGATACGTGCGGTATTGCACGCATCAGGATCGGACGGATATTACTAGCCGGCTTTGGCTTAAGCCGGTCCTAGTTTAGTACAGTGTAGATTTTGTCTCATTGCATTTGTATCCGGACGGAATACAAATGCGGGTGTGTATGCACAGTGTGGGGTTTTCCTGTAATTTATTACGGGACCAGTTTTCTAGAGTTGCCATTTTGCTTTCCGTTCCGGCCGGTTTTTCTTTGTTCTTTCCCGGCCGGACTTTTCTGATGGAGGGGGTAATTTGCAGTTTTGCAAATTACTTTTGTGGAGGGGTTTCATGCATTATGATAGCATCTTTTCTTTTTCCTTCATAATGGTTAGCATCTTTGCTTTATGAGATTTGAAATGGATTTGAGGTTGATGTAAAGTTTAGTGATGATTATGTTTGGATGTGGTCACCCTCCTCCTTTTACTACACTCACCTCCCTCTTGCTTCATATTGTTATCCTCCACCATTTCTAAATGAGAGAGAGAGATAATTATCATGGTAAGAAAAAAGAAAGAGAAGAAGAAAAGAAAAGAGAGAAGAAGGAGAGAGCTTCATCTTCATCTTTGAGAGAGTATATCATTCTTCATCTCATTCCATTGCTAGAAAATTGAAAGCACCAATTTTCTATACACCATTCCTCCATCCTCTTCAAATGGCAACCAACCCCAAAGTGAGACATACATTCTACATTACACTCCCTACAGCATATCTTGAGCATGTCGAGTAGCCGGCTTCATGCGCGAGTTGCCTCGGTATTGAGGTGGGAGCCCGTAAAAGTACCCGGCTTCGTGGTGCCCTTTCCGACGAGGAGGAGACGGACGGAGATCCCGCGAGGAGATCGGAGTGGAGATGAAGACCGGAGGACTTGGATCGTCGGTATATCTTTAACCTATCTTGTTAGTTAGCTAGACTAGTTCAATGGTCACGATCCGGAGTTTAGTGCGCGGTGGTGCCGTTTTGCCAAGTCCGCAAAAATTTAAGTTTACCACCGTTTCCGCGTTTGGCCGTCGGATTGACGGCCGGGGCGCCGCCGTGCACTTACAGTGGTATCAGAGCCTCGCCATTAACATAGTCTAGCTTGGTGTAATGTGTTTTTCTGTTTCGATCGATCGAATGTTCCAAAACTGCATTATAGTTCGAATCAGTTTCTGTTGAAAATTTTTGGTCTCGAAAAATTTTTCTGGTTGTAAAATATTGATGTACTGGGAAATCTAAGGGTTCTGTAAAAATTTGACGATGCAACTCCACAGTTGGAGCGCGGATCCGCCGCGAAACCCCACCTCGTGCGGCCCTTCCGCCGCGCACTATTCATGTCACATCACCAAATTTTTTCAGAGGCCTTCTGGGCTTAAAATATGGGTTTTGGAATATTAAAATTGGGCCCAGGGTTTCTGTGAGTGCTACAGTTTTGTTTGAGGGCCCACTTGTTAATTTTTGATCGATCGGATATTTCAAACACATTATTTCACAGTATTTACATTATATCTGCGACCGTGAATGTCACTCGATCGGTAAATCCTGTCTAACTGCTATAGCCCGGTTAGACGGATTTGCGAACGTGACTTTCACGTTGATGTTCTATGTTTTTGCTGTGATGTTGCGGATCGGTCGTGGGGGATAGCCTGGATGCAATGCTAGTACTGTGCTGTTGTATTATGTACATTTGATATTGCGGGACGAGCGTCCGACATGTGGACTGCCGTCACTGCCTGATTGTATTATTATTTTGGGGCACGACCTGGTTGCGGTCGATGTACCCGGTGTATGTATATTTTACATTATGTACTAGGATTACCCCGCGGAGGAGTGCACGGATAGCCGGGTTCTGGAGGGCAACAAGCCCGCATCTTATGGCATTGAGACGGAGGGGGCTTCACTCTAGGATTGGCGGGCTATTCGCCGCACTCGTAGGGGGTACAGGTTGACCCAGGAGGGGTGCCCAAGTTACCGGATTCCGTGAAGTGCTGGGTGGTCCATTCACGGCGATGAAGGGGGCTGCCTCGCTTCAGGTTTTGGCGGGTAACTTGCCGCGCCTGTAGGGGTCTAGGATTTCATTGCACAGGCTATCCACACGACCAGGGGAACGTCGGGTTTCAGTAGTGGCTCTGTGAAACCCGGGGATCCCAGATATCTGTATTGTTCTGTGATGCTGTACATTTCTATGATGTTGCATTTTATTCACGCCTTGAGCGAAATATAATATATTGGTATATATATTAGTAGATGTTGTATATGTTTTGCATCCGCGCTAGTCCAGTCCCCGCTCTGTCGTTAGTAAGCTAACCTAACGGGTAATGACGGGACCCAGTGGCGAATGCGGATGGCATATACGTACGTCAGTATATTTTCGTTCTTTGTGGTGTGATCAATTGATGGGACTGCGTTGATTCGGATCAATGCAAGTTAAACAAACCTAATCTGATGTTGTTGGAACACTTTTCAAAAAGCTGTTATTGCAAGGACGTTCACTTTTGTTTTGCATCGTGGTATTCATTTGGAATATCCTGCTCCTCAGTCGACGAGGCAAGGGCCGAGATCCCTTCACCGGGAGTGACCCCTTGGACAGAAGTTTGCATCAGGGCATTAACTTCACTATAGCCGATTACTTTTGCTTTGCACCGTGGTATTCATTTGGAATATCCTGCACCCCATTCTACGGGGAAAGAGCCGAGATCCCTTCACCGGGAGTGACCTCTTTAGCAATGGTTTTCGTCACTATATTTTCTAAAAAGCTATCCGTTCCTTCAACGATATCAAGTTCATTACGTTAAAGGTTTTCGCCAGAAACCATTCGTAGCCCTCCGTCGTTTCAGACGGGTAGCAAGTAGTATTCATGCTATGTTTGTTGACCTTCGTCAAGGCATAGTGTATGGTAGCTGCTTGTTGCCTTTCTGCTGCATAGGTAGATGCGTTGGTTTGGGACAGTCGTATAGCCTTGTTGACCTTCGTCAAGGGCTTGTACGGGTGGATTCAAATTAACCTGGATAATGACGGGTAGAACTTGACATGTGACTTATGATTTGTTGACCTTCGCCAAGGTCATAAGAGCATGGGGCAGAAATCACATCGGGAGTTTCAAAAGTACTGAAACTTGCCAGATATGCGCATACCTTCTGGAGTGTGATACCGTGAGCGGATTCCGTCACGTTGTCATGCGATGAGAGTTGGATCCCGATTCCCACTGATGAGTTGGTTTACTCCTCGGGTGACCCCGACTAATTCTTCTTTCAGGTTTGGAGGAGAATTTGAGGTACAGTGGGAGGATTCCAGATTAGATAAATTGGTAACCATTCTGATCTAGGATAGAGTGCACGCTGAGTGTTTCTTTTCTCTCTCTCTCTGGCAGCGACCCTTGACCCGACCCTAAGACTTTGACTCAGAGACCAAGTTGACCGAACCTACTTAACACTGGCTTTTGGATTGTCAGAGTTGCAGACCTCATTGCCACTCCTACTTTTACCCT
Source organism: Agapanthus africanus (assembly GCA_030015575.1). Lineage (NCBI taxonomy): Eukaryota > Viridiplantae > Streptophyta > Magnoliopsida > Asparagales > Amaryllidaceae > Agapanthus > Agapanthus africanus. The sequence goes on along the minus strand of JASDDO010000010.1, from coordinate 192,659,381 downwards.
TTTCTCCAGGACACCCCGTATTGCTACGAACGTCCACTTCCATTGGACAAAACCATCGTATGGTTATATACGAACTCGAAGGAATTTATTCGAGGATGGTTTCCGGTTCTGGAGAAAACGGATAAGATTATTCAGTTGTCTTTTCCTTTTACCCTCTCTCAGGTTACGAGTACTCCTTGGTTTAGGAGTAGTACACCTATTACGCAAATTGGATAGTCTTCTTCCAAACCATAGGCTGGTGCCGACCGGTAGGGAATGAAGAAAGCCGATTAGCCTAAACGGTGTACAGAAGGTATTAAGTTAAGACAAAGTAAGGGATTAGTAAGAGGGCAAAGTAAATTGCAACAGATATTCACGACCAAACCATGTATTCCTTCGACAATCCTAAATCACCTTTGTATTTCTCCAGGACACTCCGTATCATTACGAAGATCCCATTTTATTGGATAATCCATCGTATGGTTATATACGAACTCGAAAGGAACTCGTTCCAGTTCGGGGATGGATCCTGGTTCAGGAGAAATAGGAATAAAGTACATTCAGGTGTCTTTTATCTTCACCTTCTCTCGCGATGCGAGTGCTCCTAGGATTAGGACAGTACACCCTTTATGCTTTTTGGATAGTCCAAACCATAGGCTGGTGCCGAACGGTAGGGAAGGAAGAAAACCATTTGGCCTAAAGGGGTGTACAGAAGGTAAAGACTAAAGACATATGAAGGGATTTAGAGAGGTGGCAAAGAACTATACGGTTACAGTCGTGAATCTGGAAGAGGCATTACTAGGAATACCAGGATACCCCAACGAAACATTTCAATGTTTCAGTTTCACTGTGTACTGTTAATGGAAAACTGATTTCCCGATTAGACACTTACTCCTGGGTATGTATTTACCAGGTATGATTCTCACATCTGTATGGTTTTACAGATGATGAGTGGGAGTAAGTTATTGGGAATTGGGTGATCATCCTCATTATATCGGAATTCGTTGAAATTGGTGATATTTGAGGATGCCACCTGGGTTGTTTGCCGGTCGGCAAATATTTGGTTTTGAATATCCGCTGTTGTGCACCAATTTCAAATTGATATATCTGTACGTCTATTTTCATAGAGTGAGATATACCTTTTGATATTATGTCGATGACATTTACCTATATCAGTGGATGGTTAGGTAAGGAGCATTAAACAGCGGTGTAATTCTTCTTAACCATAAGTACAGTTTTCAACCTACGACACACAGTGAAAGAGTTATTAGACTCAGTGGACTTATACAGAGTATTGTATGTTGTCCAGTGTCCATTAGGACAGAGGGGTTGGTCCTCATACTATATTCTGTTTACTTTTAACTTCTCTAGTTCCTAGACATGTGTTTCGTTGAAACACAGGGTCTAAGTTTTGAGGAGTTATAGGTATTTGAATAGAGTAGAGAACCAGGTGTAGCAAGTATCGGGATTCTTCAAAGTGATCGAAGATGTAGATACTTGTGTATGGTATTCAGTTAATAGTAATGATAAAGAGAAATTGCTTCTCTTTCAGGTTACTCATAATAGGAAGCATTCCTAAGTTGAGTAACGCTGATCGGCCTCTCTCCATTTAGTTGACATGCACTGGAGACAGCTGCATGATTTGAATCTGGTTAAATTAAATCAGTGCCTCTGGTTCTATATTGGATGTAGAACAGTTCATATCTTAACGTTGTTAAGGTACGGGGAGTTGTCCGGCTTATGATTAAAACCAGACTCTGGATAACTCAAGGCACATTTCTGTAATGGCTGTTTGTGGGTTGACCCAGGCTATGACGCGGGTTGATTTTCTACCATCTGGATGAACAATAGCAATATTGTTCTAGACTCGCCACAGTTTTATTAAAAATGGATTTTTTCAAAAACAGCAGTGGGAGTATGGTAGAACTGGAAGTGATTCCAGAACCGCAAACGATTACTGAAGATTTGATAAGGAACCTAAAGATTCAATCTGATTTGACTTTCCATTGGCCACTCCGCAGATAAGGTGGGTAACTTCAGGCACCCGAGAGGTACTTCGGTAGCCTCAAGGACGGTGACAGGGAAGTTCTTGTTTACCCACACTTACCATTGTTGTTGTTCCAGGCTGCGAGACCCGGCAGGAGGATGAGTATAGCGTCGTTCTGAACTAGCTTCAGAAGTGTACGTGTATATGACTCTGCCAGAGGGTTGTCGTAGTCAGTGGGAGCAGCGGAAGCATTGGTGGACATCAGGCTTATGTCTATTTATAGACTAAAGCAGATGTAGCGGAGATAGATCATCTGTTTCTGATGTGACAGTCATAGGTTTGACGTCATCAGAATAGGGGATAGATCTGTTGAGAAGGTAGTAGGAAAGGAAACTCCTATACTGCGATCGGTTATACTTTGGTCGTCACACAGTGTTTTCTCCACAAAGGACTTGGACATTATATCAGACATACTGGTTACTAGATCTATGGTTTTAGATCTAGATTTGGGTGGTTTCCTAATCTGGGTACCTTGACAGCATTCTATGAGTATTTAGAATGGACGACTCCTGGCACGGTAGTGTACCTGCAAGTAATGGAGTCGCCCTCTCTAAAGGTGTCTTTTAGACTAAAGTAGAGAGGGATGTGCATGATTGGCAGATCACTTGCTTAGGCAATTGAGTCAATCATGAGATGTCAAGTACCACACCAGATGTTGTTCTTGCACTAGATGCAATAAGTTGATATTAATCCAATCCTGGAGAAACAGTCGGAAGCAGTTTTAGAACATAAGTGGATGTTCTAGGGATATGATAACGGCTGCCTCTTTTAGGAGACGGTTATCATTCCAGGCTTCCAATGTGACCTGGACGACAAGGAGGTTGTCAGAGTTATAGTTTTTCCTTCTGACGAGGGGCAGTATTTTGGACAGGTGGTCCAAGGCAATACTGAGGGTGGCATGGCGCAGGATACTGATTAAGTTCAGTTGACGATACAGTCTAAGAAGTTTGGATTTGGAGTTCATTTATGAGCTAAGTCCCATCAGACATCCAGACACTCTAAGACAGGTATTGCTCATTTCGGGAGATGGCTTTCTCCGCGAACTTGAGATATAGAGAGACATAGAAAGAAACATCAAGGCGGATCCACTCACTGAGGCTATTCCTCGAACGCAATAGTTTCACAAACGGGTTTTGTGAGACTGACTAGTAGGGGAGTTGGGTGTTCGGTATCACACGGGCTGTGAGTATGCGACATCGCAATAATTAGCCTTGAGTGCAAGTGGGAGATTGTTGGAGATAGTGCCCTCAGAGTCAATTATTGGATCACAGGCACGTGATTGCAATGATTGAGGGAGGACCTATCCCGGTAGGACAGTCTTGCTCGAGATGATAGTATGCTATCTGGTTTACCTTTATCATCGTGTACTGCTTTAGGTGATATGACAGATCACTATTGCACGTTGATAGAGCCCCTAGGATTCATGCTTGACTGCCAGCAGTATGAGGGCGATCATATAAGTGAGAGCTAGAGTCTATAAGCACATCCTTAAAAGGTCCCTAGTCGTGGGAGTTTCGAGACAGGGCATCGAAACTCCAGAGTAGACTAGTGTATACAGTCGAGACCCCGACGAGGGGCGGTGGCCGGTCTCACAAGCCATTGGTGTCAGTTGGATCACCTAAGATGTATACAGGTGCTCATTGGGTTATGAGTACACCGGACAGGACTCGCCGGGAACATGCTAGTTGGTCTTATACCTGACGTCAGATAGCAGTTCCCAGGTGACATGTGTACAGGTTAGTTCATCGACCTGGGGATCGTCATTTGTCTCGTGTGAGTTCCCACTGTACTTTGATTACTACCCTACCACGGCTCAAAAGAGTCGTGCAAACAGGTTTTAGTTGGGTACAGTCCCGAGCCACATGGAGGCAGTGAGCGGATCTTCGGGGGTTTCGTCTCTCCCGGTATTGGGGGTGAGGTCGCGCTGTGTCTAGGAGAGCCATTACACAAAGACCTTGGCCAAGGCAGGAGATTTACTGGTAGGTATTCCAGTAGTATCTCAGAGTGTTCTGGGCTACACTCCGACACGACTTGTACCGCTTTTGGGGGTCTGACTTTTACCAACCCCCTAGGCCCGCCATGCGATGCTCATAGACGAACGAACCGGACTGTACGGATATTGTCACTGACAGGCTCAGTTGGGTGTCGGGGTGAGCTTCCTCATCGACGTCCCTTTTAGTCAATAGCTGGTGGCCCGTCACGTATTGGCTTATACCTCTGACGTGCTAGTGGTTAAATCCACAGCCATAGTATTGACGAGTCTTTAGAGTCCACCACACTTTCAGTTACTCAAGCTTTCGGGCGAAACGCTGTAGAGGCCGTATGGAGATATGGCAGGGTCCGATCAGATACGTGCGGTATTGCACGGATCAGGATCGGACGGTTTTGTACTAGTAGCCGTATAGTTATATGGCAGTGTTCGATCAGATACGTGCGGTATTGCACGCATCAGGATCGGACGGATATTACTAGCCGGCTTTGGCTTAAGCCGGTCCTAGTTTAGTACAGTGTAGATTTTGTCTCATTGCATTTGTATCCGGACGGAATACAAATGCGGGTGTGTATGCACAGTGTGGGGTTTTCCTGTAATTTATTACGGGACCAGTTTTCTAGAGTTGCCATTTTGCTTTCCGTTCCGGCCGGTTTTTCTTTGTTCTTTCCCGGCCGGACTTTTCTGATGGAGGGGGTAATTTGCAGTTTTGCAAATTACTTTTGTGGAGGGGTTTCATGCATTATGATAGCATCTTTTCTTTTTCCTTCATAATGGTTAGCATCTTTGCTTTATGAGATTTGAAATGGATTTGAGGTTGATGTAAAGTTTAGTGATGATTATGTTTGGATGTGGTCACCCTCCTCCTTTTACTACACTCACCTCCCTCTTGCTTCATATTGTTATCCTCCACCATTTCTAAATGAGAGAGAGAGATAATTATCATGGTAAGAAAAAAGAAAGAGAAGAAGAAAAGAAAAGAGAGAAGAAGGAGAGAGCTTCATCTTCATCTTTGAGAGAGTATATCATTCTTCATCTCATTCCATTGCTAGAAAATTGAAAGCACCAATTTTCTATACACCATTCCTCCATCCTCTTCAAATGGCAACCAACCCCAAAGTGAGACATACATTCTACATTACACTCCCTACAGCATATCTTGAGCATGTCGAGTAGCCGGCTTCATGCGCGAGTTGCCTCGGTATTGAGGTGGGAGCCCGTAAAAGTACCCGGCTTCGTGGTGCCCTTTCCGACGAGGAGGAGACGGACGGAGATCCCGCGAGGAGATCGGAGTGGAGATGAAGACCGGAGGACTTGGATCGTCGGTATATCTTTAACCTATCTTGTTAGTTAGCTAGACTAGTTCAATGGTCACGATCCGGAGTTTAGTGCGCGGTGGTGCCGTTTTGCCAAGTCCGCAAAAATTTAAGTTTACCACCGTTTCCGCGTTTGGCCGTCGGATTGACGGCCGGGGCGCCGCCGTGCACTTACACACCCGCTATGTTTGTTAGCGGTGCATCTTCTTCCGGGTCCAAGGCTAGGGCCAAAGGAAGGAAGAAGAAGGCCGCCACCAAACCTAGAGGAGGTGTTAGTAACGTGGGAGGGAAGGGAAAGAAAAATTTTGCGGTACCGGTAGTGGGCCAGGATGAGTGCTTCCATTGTCACAGGAAAGGGCACTGGAAGAAAGATTGCAAGGCGTGGAACGCCAAGAACCAGGAACCGAAGCAAGCTGTGGCTTCGACTTCAGGTGTGTTTGTAATTGAGAATTGTCTGTCAATTAACTCTACTTCCTGGGTATTGGATACCGGATCAGGATCTCATATTTGCAATTCATTGCAGGCACTGAGAAACCGTAGAGTGCTGAAGGAAGGTGATATGACCCTAAAGGTTGCTAACGGAGCTAGCGTGGGAGCTGCGTCCGTCGGGGATTATCACCTGGGATTGACGAGTGGACACATTTTGGTTTTACATAACTGTTTTTTTGTACCAAGCTTAACGTGTAATATCATATCAGTTTCCTTGTTATCAAATAAAGGTTATGATTTCACGTTTGTAAGAGATGTTGTTAACATCCACCTTAATCATGGTTTGATTGGGTCCGGTACACTAAATAACGGTATATATGTCTTAAACCAACTCCAAATTTTCAATGTCTAGAACACACTAAAAAGAAAGTCTCCAGATTTAAATAAAGCTTTCTTATGGCATTGTAGACTGGGTCACATCAATGAGAGAAGGTTGACTAAGTTGCATAAAGAAGGATATTTGGACTCGTTCGAATATCAAACTTATGACACTTGTCAATCTTGTCTCAAAGGAAAGATGACAAAAACTCCTTTTACCGGACACGGAGTAAGAGCGAGCGAGCTCTTAGGACTCATACACAGCGATGTATGTGGTCCAATGTCTACACATGCAAGAGCTGGTTTTTCCTATTTCATTACTTTCACGGATGATTACTCAAGGTACGGATTCATTTATCTGATGAAACATAAATCCGAGGCTTTTGAGAAATTCCAAGAGTATAAGAATGAAGTAGAAAACCAAACCGGCAAAAGTATCAAGACAGTAAGATCTGATCGAGGTGGTGAATACTTGAGTGCCGAGTTCCTAGGTTACCTAAAAGAGAAAGGAATTCTCTCTCAGCTTACTCCTCCATACACTCCACAGCATAACGGTGTATCAGAGAGACGGAATCGAACCCTATTGGATATGGTACGATCCATGATGAGTAATGCTGAGTTACCGCGATCTTTTTGGCGTTATGCGCTAGAATCAGCGGCATATCTTCTGAACAGTGCTCCTACCAAAACTGTGCCTACCACCCCATATCAGATGTGGAGTGGGAAGAAACCCCATCTTCAGCATATGAAGATTTGGGGATGTCCAGCTTTTGTTAAAAAGCAGCATGTGGACAAGCTCGAGGCACGATCAGTAAAATGTAAGCTTGTGGGATATCCAAAGAACTCCAAGGGATATTATTTCTATTACGCAGAGGAACAAAAGGTTTTTGTTTCTCGTAATGCCCATTTTCTGGAACATCAGTTTTTAGAAAAGGAAATAAGTGGGAGAGAAATAGAACTGGAAGAAATTCCAGAACCACAAACTGCTACTGAAAGTTTGGTAGAACCGGTAGTTCAAGAAGAACAGGACATTCCCGCACCCCTCCGCAGGAGTAGTAGGCCGTCTCATCCGCCTGAGAGATACTATGGTTTTCTCATAGATGGGGATAGAGAGGATTGCATCATAGATGATGATGAACCTACTGACTTCCAGCAGGCCATCCAGAGCGGCGACTCGGTACGATGACTAGATGCAATGCGGACCGAAATGGAGTCCATGTACACCAACAAAGTATGGACTTTGGACTTTGCTCCAGATGGGGTAAAACCCATAGGATACAAATGGATCTTCAAGAAAAAGATTGGTGTAGATGGACAGGTGGAAACCTATAAGGCTAGACTTGTTGCAAAGGGTTTTCGTCAAAGACCTGGTTTGGACTATGACGAAACTTTTTCTCCAGTGGCTATGCTCAAATCCATTCGGGTCCTTCTTGCTATTGCTGCCTTCCATGATTATGAAATCTGGCATATGGACGTAAAGACGGCTTTTCTGAATGGAAATTTAGAAGAGTGCGTCTATATGGATCAGCCAGAGGGTTTCAATCAGAGTGGGAGCAGCGGGAAAGTATGCAAGCTGCTTAAGTCCATTTATGGATTAAAGCAGGCATCGCGGAGTTGGAACATCTGTTTTGATGAGACAGTCAAAGAATATGACTTTATCAAAAATCCAGATGAACCGTGCATATATAGTAAAGTTGTAGCAAGAAGTGTCGTATTCCTCGTCTTGTACGTGGATGACATTCTATTGATAGGAAATGACATTCCTATGCTACAATCTGTCAAAGGATTCTTGTCACACAGGTTCTCCATGAAAGACCTGGGTGATGCCTCTTACATTCTGGGGATCCGGATCTATCGTGATAGATCCAAGAGGATGTTGGGACTTTTGCAGTCCAGGTATGTCAACACTGTACTGAAAAGATTCAGTATGGAAGATTCTAAGTGCGGTAATCTACCGGCTTGTCACGGAATCACCCTCTCCAAAGAGATGTCTCCCAAGACTGATTTGGAAAGGGAACACATGTTTATTATACCCTACGCTTCTGCGGTAGGCTCTATAATGTATGCGATGTTGTGCACCAGACCAGATGTAGCTTACGCACTGAGCGTGGTAAGCCGGTATCAGTCAGACCCAGGAGAGAAGCACTGGATAGCAGTAAAGAACATTCTCAAGTACCTGAGAAGGACTAAGGAGATGTTCTTGGTTTACGGCGGAAAAGACCTCAGGTTGGAGGCCTTTGCTGATTCCGGCTTCCAGAGTGATAAGGACGATTCCAAGTCCATGTCGGGTTATGTCTTTACCCTCAATGGAGGGGCGGTGTGCTGGAAGAGCTCCAAGCAGGACACCGTTGCTGACTCAACGATGGAAGAGGAGTATATAGCTGCTTGCGATGCCGCAAAAGAAGCAGTCTGGATGAAGAAGTTCCTAACAGAACTTCAGGTGGTTCCTACCATAGTTGATCCAATACCTCTGTATTGCGACAACAACGGAGCTATAGCTTTAGCGAAGGAACCAAGGTCCCATCAGAAGTCCAGACACATCTTAAGGCGGTATCACCTGATCAAGGAGATCATTGATCGTCGGGAGATCGAGGTTCGGAGAGTTGCTTCTGAAGAGAACATTGCTGATCCATTCACAAAGGCCCTACCTCAGATTCAGTTCGAGAGGCTACTCGAGATCATCGGTCTTCGATATGCCAGTACATGGCCCTAGTGCAAGTGGGAGATTGTTAGTGTATATGCCCTAGGGGCCATTATTGTATCATACTAGTTTGTATATTACTTAATGGAAGCTTGGCATATTCACATGTATATAATAGTCTTGCTAAACATGGTAGTATGCTACTTGGTTTTTCTATCTTAATATGTGAGTATACGTATTGATAGAGCTCTTAGGATCTTGCTTGACTACCAGCGTTGTGATGGCAGTCACACTAGTGAGGGCTGGGTAGTCTACAAGCACATCCTTATTCAGGTCCCTAGTCGTTGGATTATCGAGACATGGCATCGATACTCCGGAGTAGACTAGTGTGTACGCTTCTCATCCCAGTTGGGGAGATGGTCTGTCCCACAGCCGTCAGTACGTCGTACTGGAGATAGTATGCAGGTGCTCGTTAGGTTACGGGTACACCGGACAGGACTCACAGGGAACTGTTGGTTGGTTTTATACCAGTCGTCAGTGAACAGTTCCCAGGTGACATGAGTACAGCATAGTCCGCAGACTTGACACTGCTACTTCGCCTCGAGTGTGTCCCACTGTTCTTAGATTGCTACCCTACCACGGCTCAAAGGAGTCGTGCAAACAGGTAGCAGTTGGGTGCAGTCCCGAGCACTTAGAGGCAGTGGCGGTTAGACATGATTCGTCTTTCCCGGTATTGGGGTCGATATCGCGCTGTGTCAGAGAGCCATTACGCAAAGTCCCTGGCCAGGGCAAGCGAGATTTGCTGGTAGGTTCCAGTAGTTTCTCAGGGTGTAATGGGCTTCACTCCGACACGACTTATACCGCTATTAGGGGACTGACGCTTGCCGTCCCCTAGGCCCGATATGCGATAATCTTAGACGAACAGACTGGACTGTACGGAGATTGTCACATCAGACTCAGTAGGAGTTCGGATGGGTTTCCTCATCGGCCTTCTTATCGACATCTACCTGGGGACCATTATGTACAACTAGTGCCGCTTGCGGTCTGTGGTTAAACCCACTGCCAGCGTAGTAGTCGAGTCTCTAGAGTCCCACACAGAGAGTTTCCCTACTCCAGGAGAAACAATATAGAGGTCGTATGGTTTTACGACAAGGGTTCGGACGCATACGTGTGTTTACGCACATACGACTTTCGGACAGTTTTTACTAGTCGGCTTTAGTTTAAGCCAGTTACTAGTATCCGGTTATTGGATTTATACAGTCTAAATATTTTCCGTGTTTTCACGGATAGGAGGGGCGTTCTCGTAATTGCGCGAGAAGCTTCTAGAAGATGGTGACTAAGGAGATTTAGGTGGCATATACATTGAATGAGATTAGTGAGTCATATGGATGATTCATCCATGTCATTAATGCTTCATAATTGCTTAATGACTCATGGAGATGAATCACCATAAGATATTTATCAAGCATGGTTGTAAATCATTTTCTTTTCTTTTCTTGATAAATAAAAATGCTTGATATATATTATGATAACTCATTTTCTCTTCTCATTATTATGTTCATCTTCTCTCTCCTCAAGCTCTCTCTCTTCAAACCCTAATCCTCCCCTCTCATGTGTTGAGTACAAGGATTAGTTAGACTACTTAATCCATAACCATACTCTATTTCATCTAGGTACTTTGATTAGCACTTAAAGATACCTAGTTGCCTCAAGTTTAGAGGCAAAGCTTGGAGTTTAGCTCTCGTGGTGGATCGTCTACTACTTGGAGAAGGCCGAGAAGGAGGTGGAGTTCGTAAAGACGAAGGACATGGTTCTTTAGGTATAATCCCTTCACAAAGTAGTTTAGAACTTCTATGTTTGATGTTAGTTATCGTTTAGCTTCGATTCATGCGGTTAGTTGATGTTTAAGCATAGAACAAGATCGTTTTTCATATTTCCGCCTCCCCGCAAGTCGTGGGGTGTTGTACATCGACTTACATTTTACCCCTTCAGGAGTAACATGCAAAGTAAACACTTTGCTGGTGTATATGGATTCCATCTCAGATCGCATAGCATCCAGCCATTTCATATAGTCTCCACTTGTGATGGCCTGCTCGAAACTAGTTGGGTCATCATCTCCATGATGCAATCCTCGCTCCCACCGTCTACGAGAAAACCATAGTATCTCTAAGGTGGATGAGGAACCCTACTAGATCTACGGAGTGGCTGCGGTTCATCGGGGACTATTGTATCCTCCGTTTCCAACAAATCGTCAGTTATAGTTTGTGTTTGCTGGAACTACTTCCAGTTCTACCTCATCGCCACTAATTTCTTTCATAAGAAATTCCTTTTCTAAAAAGGTGGCATGTCGAGAAACGAAAAATCTTTTGTTCCTCGGTGTGGTAGAAGATATTCCCTCGCGAATGTTTGGGATATCCTACAAACTTGCACAGAACTGACCTTGCTTCAAGATTTTCCGGATTTTGCTTTTCAACATAGGCCGGATAACCCCATATCTTAACTCGTTTAAGAGATGGTCTCTTCCCATTCCATATCTCATATGGAGTGGTAGGCAACGGATTTGATCGGAACTCTATTCAATAGGTATGCATCTTCTCAAGTGCATGTTCCTGAAAGGAAATAGGCAACTCAGCAATACTCATCATAGAGCGCACCATATCTCATAGGGTGCGATTCCTCCACCCAGATATACCATTGTGCTATGGTGTATACGGAGGAGTAAACTGAGAGAGAATCTCATTCTCTTTTAAATAGTCTCAGAATTTCGTGCTCAAGTATTCTTCTCCCCGATCATATCAAAGGATTTGAATACCTTTACCCTTCTGGTTCTCTTCTTCGTACTTATATTCCTTGAAATTCTCAAAAGATTCAGATTTGTGTTTCAACAAGAACACATGTCCGTATCTTGAGAGAACATCGATGAATGTAATAAAGTACGCGGAACCAATCCTGTCATGTGTAGACATAGGACCGCATACATCACTATGTATCTGTCCAAGAGTTCAGTAGCTCTTTCTCCATTTCCAGTAAACGGAGATTTGGTCACCTTGTCTTTGAGACATGACTGGCAAGTTTCATAAGATGTAAATTCGAACAGATTCAAATATGCATCCTTATGGAACTTTAGCTAGCCTTGTCTCATCGATGTGACCCAGTCTGCAATGCCACAAGAAAACTTCGTTCATTTCTGAACTGTTCCTCTTGTGTGTGTTCTGTACATTTAGAACTGTAGTTTGATTCAGAACGTGTACACTGTTATACAACATACCATACCCAATCAACACTTGATTCAGGAAAATATTCATAATATTTTGGTATGGAATGAAAGTTGCTCAGAATCAATGTATTACCAGTTGGTAACACTGGGTGATATTTGCCAACTGCTTTGGCTGCAACAATCGCACCATCTCTACTACTAGAGACATGTCACCCTTTCTCAGTTCTCCACCCGTCTGTAGCCCATGTAACAAATTACATGCGTGGGATCCTGATCCGGTATCCAATACCCAGGACGTAGAGGTAACTGAGAAACAGTTCTTGGTTACGAACACACTCGAAGACAATGCATCAACATGCTTATTCTTCGTTTGTGTGGCGTGGGAATCCGTATATTCCTCTATTCCTTTGCTCAGACTTATGACAATCATAAGGTAGAGCGGAACCTAGCCCAGTATAATAAGTAGGTTCGGTCAAAACATCCATATTATTATCTTGATTAAGGCATTTCATTAGTCGCTACCAGGAGAGAGAGAAGGATAATCACTTTGCGTGCGCTCTTTGCAAGATTAGATTGGTTATTTTATCTAATCAGGATGGCTCCCACTGTTTTTATCAAATCTTCCTTCAAACCATAAAAGGTAAGATTAGCCGGGATTAATTACACCCTATAAGTTTGCCAATCGTTCGGCCAGGCTATTGTCGGTACTTTGAGGGAGGTTCCCTGTGCTTTCGCACGGACCTAATTAAAATAAACCTCGTTTCCCTAGAGGCGTAACCCCATTGACACCTTTCTAGACACCTACTTGATTAGCTAATTGTAAAGTGCAAAACTCTCCTAGGAGTAACTCTTACTCGCAGTGGGTATCGGGATCCAACTATGTCATAGAAGGTATGCAATCTCATTGCAAATTTCAACACTTGAAATTCCAGATAATATTTTCCCCCCAGCGTCCTATGACCTTGATGAAAGCCAACAAACCATAGTCCGCTAGTCAAGTTCAACCCGTACATTTCATGATTGAATTAAACCCACCCGCACGCCCCTTGACGAAAGCCAATAAAGTCGTACGACTACCCTAATGCAATTGCATTATATGCAGCAGATAAGCAGTAAGTAGCTACCGCACCCTATGCCTTGACGAAAGCCAACAATCGTAGCACGAATACTAAATGCTACTTATCTAAAATGACGGAAGGCTACGACAGGTTTTTAAGAAAACCTTTTGCGTAATGAACTTGATATCGTTGCAGAATCGAGTGATTTTGAGGCTTTTGCTAGTTTTTGTTAAAGAGGTCACTCCCGGTGAAGGGATCTCGGCTCTTTCCTCATTGAATCAGATGCGGGATATTCAAGAATACCACTATGCAAAGCAAGAACTAGAGAAGCAATCAAAAGACAAAACCGAGTGAGTTGTAGCATTTGCTTGTTTCGCTAAAGAGGTCACTCCCGGTGAAGAGATCTCGGCTCTTTCCTCATCGAATGGGGTGCTGGATATAACTCAAGGAATACCACCATGCAAAGCAAAACCTAGAGCTACCCTTTTTGAAAATTTGATTCTACAATATCTTTTGGTTTCTTTCTTTTCATTAATCTCATTAATGAAGTCCTATCAATTAATATTTCCTAAACATTACAGAAAAATGAAACGAAAATAGAACGTACGCTTATGACATCCGCATTCGCCACGGGGCCCCGTCATGCACCGTTAGGTTACTTAACTACCGGCAGAGCGGGGGCTGGACTAGCGCGGGTGCAAAACATAAGCAGCGTTTATTATATATCATATATATAATAGTACATTCGTCTCACGCAGTTATATGATCAACATCACAGAATCAAGCAGCAGAAGCAACATATGAAATATTGGATATACTAGGATTTTCGTGTTTTAAATTTAGCCAGTAATGTAAAACACGGATTCCATAGTCGTGATGAATAGCCAAACCCACATCCCATAGACCCCTATGAGAGCAGCAAGTAACCCTACCAATTCTAGAGTTAGAAGACCCGGTCTCAACTCCTTGAGATGGTCTCCCACTGGACTCTAGAACCCGGTTACTTATGCTCCCCGCCTTGGGTCTATCCTAATGCGGAAAAGTAAATAATATACAACAATGGTGGCATCATCCTCAACCCGGAAGTGCCCCAATAAAAAAATATTATATTGAATTTTACATGAATGAAAATATAAAAACTCTCATCTCACATAAAACCCCAGGCTATTCAATCACGACGATTCAATAAATCATATCAACATCAACACATAACATCTCATGTCATCAACGTAAGTAAATATGCGTATCTCGAAAAATCTTTGACATATAGCAACGAGATCGGGATACCCCATATGTTACACTTACGATTGCAAAAAAAAAAACAGAAAACTACAATGATTAGAATCCACAATACCCTCGACATCATAAACCCGGAATATCTCATATTCCGGATTTCATGCCTAATATGTAAAACTTGCATTTTAGTCTCAAATTGAAAACTATTTTCAATTGGTTGTTGGACAATTCAACAAGATTCCTGACTTAGTGATCGCGTACAATACGCAATTGCGACGGAGTTTTGATCCGAATCAAAACTTCGTTGCAATCGATCAATTGAGACTAAACGGCTAGGTTTACAATTATAGTAATCGGTTTTCATAAAACTAATTAATCCAGATTCTAATAATTGTATCACACATCACCAAGCTTGCAACGTAACCGCGGCATTAGAATTCCGCACGCAATTAGCACACTACACCAATTTTTCCAAGACTCGAAAAATCCAGTGAGCTAAAGTTCCAAAACCGATAGTTTTGAGCCAATCCGGGAGTCGAAACGAACTCGAAACCCGGACGAATCTTTGCGGAGAGTTAGAGAATGAAATTAACTTCGAGTTAGGGAGCCTAGAGGAGGTACCCCACCCCCGAGGCTGTTGGGTTATGGCAGCGCCTCGGCCATCAAACCGTGGCCAAATGCAGAACAAATTTTTTCTAAACTGACACTACCATTACCCGATGCCCGGATCTACCCTAAACCCTAAACTAGCAAGCTATATATAAGAAATGGTTATACCGAGTTGATCCGTGTCCTTCGGTCTTCAACCATCATCCCCAAGCTCTTAGTGTCTCCTTGGTCGAATTTGGTTGCCAGTCTTCCTCCATTTACGATGATCCACCTGAGGGAAACGGTGCAAGCTTCAGCATCATCCAGAGAGGCAACCGACGCTCCAAGGTTGCTAGCAATGAAAAGTGGAGGTGTAGGAATGTGTCATTATAATTTTCTCTCATCATATATGCTCAATGAGCAACCATAGAAGATGAAGAAGGAGGTGAGTAAACATGTGGCATGAGCAACTCAAGAAATGTGCTAAGTCTCCAAGTGAGAATGAGAGTGTAAGAAAGTGAAGAAATCAAGTGGAGAAAAGAAATGAGCAATGCCTTATGTAACCAAATGTGGCTGCCCCCTTACACTCTCTCAATGATGCACACACAAAAAATATCTCTTCACAATTTTCCAATAAACAATTAAGACCCATGCCTCTCTATATGCCCAAGCCCATGCTCATGCCACCTCACTCCTACACCTCATTTGTGAAACAAATGAATTTCCAAAAAAGGAAAAACATACAAATGAGGTGTCCACTTCTAGAAGCTATTCCGTATAAATACGGAATACAACCCGGTACATGTATCGAAATACATATACGCGTATTCGTAAAAAAATACGAATAGCCAAGAAAGAAAATGAATAGTGAACATTAATACTAGAATACATATATAAATTATTAAATCATAACCTGATTTAATAATCCGGCTTAATCCTAAACCGCTAGTATTATCAACCGTCCGATTAAAGTCTGTGCAGCTTGTACACATATTTAATTGGACACCTGTATGTACCAATATACGTCATCTACACCATATCGCCTGAACCGTGAAAACCCTCTGTGTGGGACTCTAAAGACTCGTCAATACGCTGGCAGTGGGTTTAACCACAATCATGTCAGCGACACTAGCTGTACGTAACGGCTATCCAGGTATCGAGCGAAAGGGAGGCCGACGAGCAAACTCATCCTGAACCCCTACTGAGCCTGACAGTGATAATATCCGTACAGTCCGGTCTGTTCGTCTAAGAGTATCGCATATCGAGTCTAGGGGGGTGGATAAAGTCAGACCCCCTACAACACGACATTTAGTGTCGGCATGAAACCCAACACCACCTGAGAAACTATCGATCCTGGATCGGTAATTCTCATCCACTGTGGCCATGGATTTCTGGTGATGGCCACCCATGCACAACGCGACATCAACCCCCAATACCGGGAGAGACGAATCCCCGACGATCTGATCACTGCCTCCATGTGGCTCAGGACTGTACCCAACTAAAACCTGTTTGCACGACTCATTTGAGCCGTGGTAGGGTAGTAATCAAAGCACAGTGGGAACTCACACGAGACAAATGACGATCTCAGGTCGACAGACTAACCTGTACACATGTCACCTGGGAACAACTATCTGACAATAGGTATAATACCAACTAGCAGGTTCCCGGGGAGTCCGTCCAGTGTACTCATAACCCAATGAGCACCTGTATACTATCTTAGGTGAACAAACTAACACCAATGGCTTATGAGACCTGGCCACCGTCCCTCGTCGGGGTCTTGACTACATTGGAGTATCGATTTCCAGTCTCGATACTCCCACGACTAGGGACATTTAAGGATGTGCTTATAGACCCCCAGCTCCCACGTATATGATCGTCATCATCATGCTGGTAGTGGGTCAAGAATCCTATGGGCTTTATCAACATGTACATGATGATAAAGACAAGCCAGATAGCATACTATCATCTCGAGTAAGACTGTTCTACCGGTATAGGTCCTCCCTCAATCATCATAATCACCTACCTGCGATTACGATAATTGTCTTGAGGGCACTATAGCCAACAATCTCCCACTTGCACTTAAGGCTAATTATTGCGATGTCGCATACTCACAGCTCGTGTGATACCGAACACCCAACTTCTCTACTAATCAGTTTCACAAAGCCCGTTTGCGAAACTATTGTGTTTGAGAAATAGCCTCAGTGAGTGGATCCGCTCCAATGTTTCTTTCTGTATCTCTTTATATCTCAACTTCACGGAGAATGCTATCTCCCAAAATGAGCAATACCTGTCTTAGAATTTGTCTGGATATCTGATGGGACCCAGTTCACAAATGAACTCCAAATCCAACAAACTTCTTAGACTGTATCATCCACTGAATTTAATTAGTATCCTGCGCCATGCCTTTCCTCAGTATCCGCTTGGACCACCTGTCCAACATACTGTCCCTCAAAAGAGGGAAAACTATAATTCTGACAGTCACTCTGTCATCCAGGTCACCTTGAAAGCCTGAAATGATAACTGTCTTCCGAAGGAGGCTGCCATTACCATATCCCTAGAACATCCATTTATGTTCATAAACTGCTTCCCAACGTTTCTCCAGGATTGGATTAATATATCCGCTTATTGCTGCTAGTGCAAAAACAACACCTGGTATGGTAATTGACATTTCATGATTAACTCAATTGCCTAAGCAAGTGATATGCTAATCATGAAGATCCCACTCCCCTTTAGATTGGAAGACACCTTTAGAGAGGGTGACTCCATCACCTGCAGGTATACCACCATGTCAGGAGTCATCCATTCTAAAATACCTTTAGAATAATGTCAAAGTACCCAGATTAGGATACTTCCCAAATCTAGATCTAAAACCATAGATCTAGTCACCAGAACCCTGACATTATATCCAAATCCTATGTGGAGAAACCACCTTGTGACAACCACAGTATAACCGATCGTAGTATAGGAATATCTCATCCTATCAAGTGCATGTCATCCTAATACCTGGACATCACTCTCTACTACCTTCTTAGCAGATCCATCTCCTATTCTGATGAAGTCAAAGCCTATAACTGTCACATCAAAAATAGATGATCTATTTCCGCTATACCTGCTTTAGTTTATAAATAGACATAAGCTACTTGCCCACTATGCTTCCGCTGCTCCCACTGACTACAACAACCCTCTGGCAGAGTCATATACATATGCACTTCCAAAGCTAGTTTAGAACAATGCTATACTCATCCTCCTGCCGGGTCTTATAGTCTAGAACAGCAGCAATGGCAAGTCTGGGTAAACAAGAACCTCCCTGTCACCATCTCTGAGAAGACCGAAGTACCTCTCGGGTGCTTGAGGTTACCCACCAAATCTGCGGAGTGGCTAATGGAATGTCGAAACTAATTAAATCCTTAGGTTCTATTAAATCTTTAGTGATCGTTTGTAGTTCTGGAATCACTTCCAGTTCTACCATACTCCCACTTCCGTTTTTCTGAAAAAATCCATTTTACTAAAACTGTGGAGAGTCAAGAACAATATAAATATTGATCTTCCTGATGGTAGAAAGTTAACCCTCGTCAAAGCCCGGGATAACCCACAAACAATCATTACTGAAACGTGCCTCGAGTTTATCCGGATTCTGGTTTTAAGCATCGGCCGGATAAATCCCTATACCTTAACATAGTTAAGATATAAATTGATTATATATATCCAATATAGAAACAAAAATACTAATTTAATTGGAACCAGATTCAAAATTATGCAGCTGTCTACAGTGCATATCAACCAAATGGAAGGAGGCCATTCAACATTACTCAACTAGAAGTACATCCATATATGAGTAACCCGAAAGAGAAGCAAGTTCTCAAAACCATTACTATCAACGAAATACCAAACACAAGTATCTACATATTCGACTACCTCGAAGAATCCTGATACTTCCAACAAATGGTTCTATACTTTATTCTTATACCTATAACTTCTCAAAATCTAAACATTGTATTTCAACGAAATACTTGTTTAGAACTAGACAAGTTATGAGTAAACAGAATATAGTACGAGTACCAACCCCATTGTCCTAATGGACACTGGACAACATACAATACTTTGTACAAGTCCCTTGAGTTCAATAACTCAAGACCCTTTGCGTCGTGAGTTGAAAGTTGTACTAAGATTAAGAAGAATTACACCGCTGTTGAATGCACCTTACCTAATCACCAACTGATATAGGTAAATGTCATAGACATAATTTCAAAAAGTTATATACCACATTATAAAATAAATGTACAAATATATCAGTTTGAAATTGGTGCATAACGACGGATATTCAAAACCAAATATTTGCCGTCAGGCAAAACCCAGGTGATTTCCTCAAATATCACCAATTACAACGAATTCCGATATAATGAGGATGTAATCATCCAATTCCCAATATCTTACTCTCAGTGACCATCTGTAACACTATACAGATGTGAGAAACGAATCTGGAAAATACAAGCCCTGGAGTTAGAATCCAATTGGGAAAACAATTTTCATTTAACATCGCACAGTGAACTGAAACATGAAAATGTTTCGAAGGGGTAATCTGGTATTCCTAGTAATGCCTCTTCCATTATCCTGATTCATAACTGTAACCATATACTTACCTGCCCTCACTCTAATCCCTTTATTATGTCTTTACTTATTACCTTCTTGTCACGACCCAAGTTTGGATATGACTGGCACTTAGATTGTATAATATCTAAAGATATCTACACAACCCGAGTAAGCCAAAAATCAAGATCAAAATCCTTTTTGCGGATTTTTTTAATAAAAATTTAGTTTTTTAAGTAAAAATCACAGTTTTAAGTAATTTAGATCTTAACCGTAACTCCCTATTGAATTTATAATAAAACAATTATAAAGTGTTAAGTTTGGTTGCATCCCTAGTTGGGATCAACAATAACAACAGCGGAATAAAATTTTTACAACTTATATGAGACCAATAGAATCACAGATATGAATGAAAGAAATATCCTCTAACATAACAACGATCTCACCTGTCGAATAATATACAGATAATCATCTCTCATTCTAAGTCATAGTACAAGGTCTGATGGAGATTTTCTAGATAAACTATACAATACCAAAAAGGGAAGGTTACTACATAGGTAACCCACCTAGCAAAAGATGCGATACAAGCTGGTAGGTGGATCTGCACTGCGGCTAACCGTCCACTCTACTTCTGCAAGGAACTGTGGCACAACTGGGGTGAGTTGCCAACTCAGTGAATAAAACTAACATATAACGGCTGATAATGTAAATATGACGAACTACAACTAACTGCAATAAGGATAATTATGATGTATGATAGTATGTGAAAAACACGAATTTGTAATACTAATCATATAAAACAACAACTGAAATCATCATCATTTGTTTCCAAATAAAGTTCATCCTTCCGTGTCCATCATCGACACAAATCTTCCGTTTCTCTCAGGCATCATTCCTCGAATGATCCTGTAATCAATAACACCGGTTGGTATCATCTAGATATCCACCGTGTTTCAATACTATCTCCGGTATCGAGTATCCTCGTTAGGGTCCCTGCCTATTATGCGACTATCCTGTCCCTCGGTCTCGACCGGGTCCACCATGTATCCAACTGTATATCTCCCCCTCTCAGTCTGGATAACGTATAAATCCGCGACCGTATAGCTCCCCCACTCGGTCCGGAATAAAACCAAATCATAAAATATCTCATGGTGGACATATCACATCAATCATGAAATCACTGGATTTATGTAATAGTACAGGAAAACCCAAACCATAAATTCTCAACAATACAAAAGCTTCTTATATCAACTTAGAATACTCGGATGATAAACATGATGTCATTTATGCAAGTTACCACTATTGTTAATAATTAAGGTATGATAGGAATCATATTTCACTAGATGAATATTTAGTGTAAAAGTGACATGTTAATATCGACGAGGTGTAGTGTAACATGTAAAGGTGTGTACGTGCGGCATAACTCGTCGATAATTGTGCAGTGTTCTAACTAATATTAGCATGATGATATATAGGTATATATGAATGCATGTTATTAACTTCGCATGTAAAGTAAATCTTTCAATTTAACAAAATACGGGCGTATCACGCTTTCTTTACACAATCCCTATCTAGATGTTTAGTCTACTCACCAGAAATACGTCGTAACTATTCAGGAATCGCCAATCCTTTTCCTTTCCTTGCGGTCTCCGAAGTTCCTGTTAGTTATGTATATTCCTTAGAGGCCATTGTTGTACATATGATGTATATTATAATGGATGCTTGGATATATATAGAGAGGACTTTCTTGCTCGTCATGATAGTATGCTATTTGGTTTCACTTTATCTTAACATGTTGACTTATATTAGTTTACTGTCTTACTCTCACATGTTGATAAAGCCTTTAGGATATGTACTCGACTACTGGGACTATGATGAGATCATACGAGTGGGGCCAGGGTAGTCAACGAGTACATCCTATAACTGTTCCTAGTCGAGGGTGTGTCGAGACAGGGCATCGATACACCAGAGTAGAATAGCGTATACACATCTTGACCCATATGATGGGCGATGGATGATCCCATATCCATCGGTGTTTCACATCAAGGATGGTGTACGGGTGCTCAGTGGAGACTGGGTATACTGGACGGACTCGCCGAGAACTCCCAGATGGTATTATACCTCATGTCAGATGGCAGTTCTCCGGTGACACTGGTACATGTTAGTCTGTAGACCCGAGATCGTCATAGAGTCTTGTGAGATTCCTACCGTTCTTTGATTTCCACCTTACCATGTCCAAAAGGGCATGCAAAACGGTGGCTTTTGGTTACGGTCCCGAATCCCATGGAGGCAATGAGCGATAGGAGGGGATTCGTCTCTCCCGGTATAGGGAGTTGATGTTGTGCTGTGTTCGATTGGCTATAACTGCAAGTCCCTGGCCAGGGCTGATATAGAGTACTACTGATAAGTGTTATCAGTAGGTTCTCGACCTGTTATGAGCCTCACATCGACACGACTTATCGGTTACTGGGGTCTGACGTATACCACCCCTAGACTAGATATGCAACATATCAGACGAAGAGACCGGATCGTACGGGAGTGTTACTGATTGGATTCACATGAGAATGTACAGGCTTGCTTATTGATCTTCTGATCGTTCAATACCTGGGTGGCTGTTACGTTTAGCTGATCGCTTGCAGCTTATGGGTGTTTGATATGATCATCACCTGCTACCGGCGTATTGACGATTCTTTAGAGTCCTACAGAGAGGTTTCTTGACTCAAGCAAAACGGAGTAGGAGCACATATGTGATATGTGCGGGACCGAGAATAATACGATATGAGATACCGTATTCTATTCTCGCGATATTTGATATCAGCCGGGTCATCGGATCAAGTGTTGATTCGATGAATCGGTACATGATATATTAGTCGGTTATATGCGATATAGCCGGATTGTCGAATCAAGTGTTGATTCGATAATTTAATGTATAATTATATATGTGATATATTACATTACATTATCTAATATTTGCTCGCTTTATTGATTCATTTTCTCATCGGATAATACATTGATATATATGCGATATATGTTAATTGTATTATTTTCTTTTGTTACAAAAATATATTATATATGTGATATATAATATTGTAACAAGTTATGTTTACAAATGCAACATGATTAGTGGAGATTAAACATGGTTAGGGTTTGATTTGGGTTAATCTTTTCTAGAAGCTTCTAGAAGCTTTTGTTTTGTTTCTTGCAAAGATATTATGTGTTGATATTTTTGGAGATATTTTCCTAACCCAACCCACACCCTTTACCCTAGTTAAATCTCTACAATGGTTAAGTCTTTCTTGACTTAATCATGGTTGCAATTGTAATGATAATAACAATTCATTATTCATCACAAAAGGATTATTCATTCTTCTTCCTCTTTGCAAAGCTTTCTAGCTTTTGGTTTTGTGATGGATTAGTGTGAGAAATTGATAATAAAAGAGAGCATAATTCCTACTTCATCATCCACATCTAATCTAGCCAATTAGATTAGGGTGTTTACTTCATTAATACTTGATTAGTGAGTGAGAGCTTGAGTTAAAGAAACTTCAAGGTAGATCATCTTCGAAAAGGAAGACTTCAAGCAAGCATGGATCATTCGGGTTGTGGAGCTTCTCTTGAGTCCGAGAGATCATGGATCGCGGCGAAGGGACTACTACTCGGAGCTTATGAAGCGAAGGAGCGGACTACAAAGGTTGTAATCTCTCTCTCTTAATTGTAAAGATGTTTACTTGCATGTTTAACCCTAATAATCAAGCAAAGATCCTCGCTTTGGGTTGTTCGGCACGTCTAAATTTTAAATCGGGTATGGTTGATGCCTTATAGACCCTTTTGATAGTGCCTAGTAACCCTACAGTGGTATCAGAGCCAAGCTAGAGCATTAGGCGACGTGTATACGAAGTTAAAAGTCCGATCGAACCCCGAAATGTCAAAATTTGACCCCTCTTTAGAAATTTTTTAAAAATATGATTTTTTCCGTATTAGAAATACTCAGAAAATTCAGCAGGTGATTCTATGGATATCTGTAAAATACAAGCCCCTAACTCCCTCAAGTCGCCGCGGAACCGCGGCAGGGACATGCTTTGCACGGCGGTTCCGCGGCCGTACTTGGGAGTTACGGAGTCGTATTTGTAGGGTTTATCCATAGGTATTAGTATATACTTCTGGGAATTTTTAATATTACTCAAGTGTTGAGTGTTCTGGAGATTCTTTGTATTCGTTGATTCGATCGGAAAGTTTAATTTCGTTTAGTTTTCCGGATAATTTAGAACGTGTTAAAATGTTCGAACGGATATCAATAACTCGCTTTTTCCCGACATGAAAAACTTTCATGTGTTGATTTTTTCTTGAGTTTAAAACTTCCGAAAAAATATGCAAGCATATCTAACCTTAACTCGATTATATGACCTACAAAACTGTCACTGAACCCTAGGGTTTGTGGTAGTTTAGCGTTGCCACATGTGAGGCGTTGGTTTGACCCTTCTACGGCCGGTTCATTGGGGCTGTGTCATGCTCTGGGTTTTTTTAACTCTGCTCAAGTGTTGAGCTATTTGGGAAATCTTGCGTATTTGATTATTCGATCGGAAAGTTTAATTTTGTCTATTTATCTGGAATGTGATACAATATGTGGAATTCATATAGTTAGGCATGAAATGCGAAGTATGTGATATTTCGGATTTATGATGTCTAAAGTGATTGTGGATTCCAAATGTTGTAGTTTTACACTTTCTTTTTTGTGACCGTAAGCGTAGTATGTGGTGTATCGTCGGCTTCGTTGCTATACATCAACGACAATCGGGATACGCATACTTGCTTACGTTGATGATATGAGATATTATGTGTTGCTGTGATATGTTGTATTGGATCGTTGTGTTCTGAATAGTCGGGGGTTTTATGTGAGATGAGGGTTTTTATTTTCATTCATGTAAAATTCAATTGTATGTAATATTCTATTATTGGGGCACTTCCGGGTTGAGGTTGTTGTCACCATTGTATATTATATACTTTTTCGCATTAGGTAGACCCAGGGAGGGGAGCACAAGTAACCGGGTTCTAGGGTTCAGTGGGAGGCCATCTTGAGGAGTCAAGACCGGGTCTCCTAACCCTGAAATTGGCAGAGTTACTTGCCGCTCTCGTAGGGGTCTAGGGATGTGGGTTTGGCTATTCATCGCGACCGTGGAATCCGTGTTTTATACAGGCTCGAAATAAAACACGGACGTCCTAGTATATCCAATGTTTCATATGTTATCTTCTGCTGCAATGTTCTGTGATGAGATCATATTACTGCCTAAGACGAATGCTTATACTATATATAATGTTGATATATAAATATTACTGCTTTCGTTTTTTCTGTGATGCTTAGGAAGCATTAATTGATGGGGTTTTATTAATGAGATTAATAAAAGAAAAGAAACCTAAAAGATGTTGTAGAATCAAAATTTTATAAAAAGAGTAGCTACAGTTTTGCTTTGCATAGCGGTATATATGATATACCCTGCACCTTATTCGATGAGGAAAGAGCCGAGATCCCCTCACCGGGAGTGACCTATTTAGCAAAACTGGCAGATGCTACAAACTCGCGGTTTAGTTTTTGACAACTTAAATAGTTCTTGCTTTGCATAGTAGTATATATGATATACCCTGCACCTTATTCGATGGGGAAAGAGCCGAGATCCCTTCACCGGGAGTGACCTCTTTAGCGAAACTAGAAAAGCCTAAAAAACACCCCTTCTCAAAATCATTTGTTTCTACAACGATAACAAGTTCATTACGCTCATGGTTTTCTGAAAAACCTGCGTAGCCCTCCGTCATTTCAGATAAAGACTATTTAGTATTCGTACTGCGTTTGTTGGCCTTTGTCAAAGCGTAGTGTGCGGTAGCTGATTAGTACTTATCTGTTTAAGCATGTGATGCGATTGGATTAGGGTAGTCGTACGACCTTGTTGGCCTTTGTCAAGGTTCATGCGGGTGGGTTTATTTCAATCAAGAAATGATGGGTTGAACTTGACTAGCTTCCTATGGTTTGTTGGCCTTTGTCAAGGTCATAGGGGGTTAGGGGTAAAAGTATTATCAGGAATTTCAAGTGTTGAAATTTGCAATGAGATTGCATACCTACTATGAGATAGTTGGATCCCGATACCCACTGCGAGTAAGAGTTACTCCTGGGAGAGTTTTACTCAGGACAATTAGCCGATCAAGTAGGTGTCTAGAAAGGTGTTAACGGGGTTATGCCTATGGGAAAACGAGGTTTATTTTAATTAGGTCCGTACGAAAGCACGGGGAACCTCCCTCAAGTACCAACACTGATCTGGCTGAAAGATTGACGAAATTGTAGGGTGTAATTAATCCCGGCTAATCTTACCTTTTAGGGTTTGAAGGAAGATTTGATAAAAACAGTGAGAGACATCCTGATTAGATAAGATAATAACCAATCTAATCTTGCTAGAGCATACACTAAAGTGTTTTCTTCTCTCTCTCTCTCCAGGTAGCGACCATGTCAGGCCATAATCAAGATAATAATATGGATGTATTGACTGAACCCGCTTATTATACTGAGAAGGGGATCGTTGGTCCCGTTCTTTCTTATAAGAGTTATAAGGCTGAGCAGGAAACAGGAGAATATCTGGATTCTTACGCCGCCCAAACGAAGAACAAGCATGCTGATGCATCTTCTTCGGGTGTGTTAGTTATTGAGAACTGTTTCTCAGTTCACCCTACGTCCTGGGTTTTAGATACCGGATCAGGATCCCACATATGTAAATTGTTACGTGGGCTACGTAAAGGTAAAGAACTGGTAAAAGGTGATTATTCCGTACAAGTAGGGAATGGTGCAAACATTGAAGCCAAAGCAGTTGACGAATATCACCTTGTATTACCAAGTAGTAATACATTGATTCTGAACGAGTGCTATTATATACCGAATATGATGTGCAACATTATATCAGTTTCTTTATTAAGTAAAGAAGGATATAATTTTGTAATACAGAATAATGTTCTGAACATCTTCCTAGATCAAAAGATGATTGGATCAGGCTCGTTACATAATGGCATATACGTTCTCTGTTGGGGATAGTGCCCTCATAGTCAATTATTGGATCACAGGTACGTGATTGCAATGATTGCGGAGGACCTATACCGGTAGGACAGTCTTACTCGAGATGATAGTATGCTATCTGGTTTGCCTTTATCAGTCGTGTACATGTTCAGGTGACTGATTACATGTTACACTTTGATAGAGCCCTTAGGATCTTGCTTTACCACCAACAGTATGATGGCGATCATATACGTGAGAGTTGGGTGGTTTATACTCATATCCTTAATTGTGGTCCCTAGTCGTGGGAGTTTCGAGACAGGGCATCGATACTCCGGAGTAGACTAGTGTATACAGTCGAGACCCCGACGAGGGGCGGTGGCCGGTCTCACAAGCCACTGGTGTCAGTTGGATCACCTAAGATGTATACAGGTGCTCATTGGGTTATGAGTACACCGGACAGGACTCGCCGGGAACCTGCTAGTTGGTATTATACATATCGTCAGATAGCAGTTCCCTGGTGACATGTGTACAGGTTAGTTCATCGACCTGAGGTCGTCATTTGTCTCGTGTGAGTTCCCACTGTGCTTTGATTTCTACCTTACCACGGCTCAAAGGAGTCGTGCAAATAGGTAGTTTTTGGGTACAGTCCCGAGCCATATGGAGGCACGTGAGCGGATCGGCAGGGGATTCGTCTCTCCCGGTATTGGGGACGAGATCGTGCTGTGTCTAGGAGAGCCATTACACATAGCCCACGGCCGTGGCAGGAGATTTACTGGTAGGTACTCCAGTAGTATCTCAGGGTGTTATTGGGCTTCACTCCGACACGACTTATACTGCTATTGGGGGTCTGACGTTACTAGCCCCCTAGGCAGATATGCGATACTCATAGACGAACGGACCGGACTGTATATACATTGTCACTGTTAGGCTCAGTAGGGTTTTCCGGATGAGTTCGCTCATCGGCATCCCTTGAGGTCAGTCCATGGGCAGCCGTTACGCATTGCTAGTGCCGCTGACGGTTTGTGGTTAAACCCACTGCCAGGGTACTGACGAGTCATTAGAGTCCCCCACAGACAGTTTCCCAAGTTCGGGCGAAACGTTGTAGAGGCCGTATGGTTTTATGGCAGGGTTCGGAAAATGCACGTGCGTTTACGCACGTGTTATTTTTCGGGCAGATGATACTGGTCGTCTTTGGTTTAAGCCGGATCTGAGTATTATATTGAGTAGGTATAATATCTTTGTCTCAGTTGCATTTGTATTCGGTCGTAATACAAATGCGGGTATATTTATACAGTTTCGGGGTTATCCTGAAAGTCGTTTCAGGATCACTTTTGGAAGTTGCCAGTTTCCAGTTTTCTATCAGCCGTCTTTTAACATTCGGTTAAAGACGGATTTATCTTTTCTTCAGTTGAGGTGAGTCAGTGTTCTAGAAGCATCTAGATGAGGTGACTAGGATTAATTGGTGTTGAGTTTTCATTGGATGCATTTAATGGTTCATTAATGCATGATGACTAGGTTTATGACTCATGCTTTAACATTAAAGCATTTTGTTTAGCTAAGGATATTTGTTCATGATCTTTTGCTTAAGGTTACTCTCCCCTCTCTCCTACACTCACCTCCCTCTACCTATATATGGCCGGCCCTCTCTCTCCTCCCTCACTCTCTCACTTGATGTTTCATTTGTAGAAAAGATTATGATAGTATTTGGGGTGCATGGAAATTTCATTGCCTTTTTCATTCCATCACCCAATCCGAGTGGCAACTTCATTAACCGATCGTCCACGGACTTGGACGAAGTGAGACAAAGTCATCTACTCATTCTCTACATCATTCTTGGTCGTCTCTTTTAGCAAACTTGACGACCGAGTT
Source organism: Agapanthus africanus (assembly GCA_030015575.1). Classification (NCBI taxonomy): domain Eukaryota; kingdom Viridiplantae; phylum Streptophyta; class Magnoliopsida; order Asparagales; family Amaryllidaceae; genus Agapanthus; species Agapanthus africanus. The sequence goes on along the minus strand of JASDDO010000010.1, from coordinate 192,631,016 downwards.
GCCTCAAGTCAGAGGAGGGAGCCCGTTTAAAGAATTAGTGACGTGGTGCCACCTGGACGAGGAGATCGGAGATCGACGAGATCGGAGCAGCCGCAACGGAGCGTGGGATGATGGTTAAAGAACGAAGGACTCGGATCGTTCGGTATAACCTTTCTACACTCTTTACAGTTTGTTAGTTTAGCAATAATGGCAGATCCGGGTTAAAGTATACGATAGCGCCAGTTAAAAGTTTTTTGTTCCGCATTTGGCGTCTGTAGACTGCCGGGGCGCTAGCGTAGACTTACATTCTCAATCAAAATACAGTCCTTAATGTACAAAACACACACAAGAGGAAGAGTTCAGAAATGAACGAATCCTGCTTATGGCATTGTAGACTTGGTCATATCAATGTAACACGGCTAGCTAAGTTGCATAAGGATGGATATTTGAATCCGTTCGAATTATTATCTTATGATACTTTCCATTCATGTCTTAAAGGTAAAATGACCAAAACCCTGTTTAGTTGACACGGAGAAAGAGTTAAGGAACTCTTAGGACTGGTACATAGTGATGTATGTGGTCCCATGTCTACACATGCCAGGAACGGTTCTTCCTACTTCATTACATTCACTGACGATCTCTCAAGATACGGACATGCGTTCCTGATGAAACACAAGTCTGAAGCTTTTGAGAAATTCAGGGAATATAAGAACGAAGTAGAGAACCAAACAGGCAAAAGTATTAAGATCCTTCGATCTGATCGAGAAGGAGAATACCTGAGCAATGAGTTTCTAGACTATCTAAAAGAGAATGGGATTCTCTCTCAACTTACTCCTCCTTATACACCACAGCACAACGGTGTATCGGAATGGAGGAATCGCACCCTATTAGATATGGTGCGCTCTATGATGAGCACTGTTGAGTTACCTATTTCCTTCTGGGGACATGCACTGGAGACAGCTGCATACCTATTGAATCAAGTTCCATCTAAATCTTTACCTACCACACCATATGAGATATGGAGTGGGAAGAGACCATGTCTTAAACGAGTTAAGATATGGGGTTGTCCAGCCTATGTTAAAAAGAAAAATCCGGACAAACTTGAGGCACGGTCAGTTCTTTGTAAGTTTGTAGGATATCCAAAACATTCATATGGATATCTATTCTATCACAGCGAGGAACAAAAGGTGTTTGTTTCTCGACATGCCACCTTTTTAGAAAAGGAATTTCTTGCAAAAGAAATTAGTGGCGATGCGGTAGAGCTGGAAGAGGTTCCAGCACCACAAACTACAACTGATGATTTATTGGAACCAGAGGATTCAGTAGTTCCTGACGAATCCCAGCCTCTCCGCCGATCTAGTAGGGTTTCTCATCCACCTGAGAGATACTACGGTTTTCTCATTGATGGTGGGAGCAAGGATTGCATCATGGAAGATGATGACCCAACTAGTTTCGAGCAGACCATCACGAGTGGTGACTCTGTGAAGTGGCTGGATGCAATGCGATTTGAGATGGAATCCATGTACACCAACAAAGTATGGACTTTGGAAGTTTCTCCTGAAGGGGTAAAACCCATTGGGAGCAAATGGATCTTTAAAAAGAAAATTGGTGTAGATGGAAAAGTTGAGACTTTCAAAGCTAGACTTGTTGCAAAGGGTTTTCGTCAATGACCAGCTGTGGATTATGACGAAACCTTTTCTCCAGTGGCTATGCTTAAGTCCATCCGGATCTCACTTGCCATTGCTGCATACCATGACTATGAAATCTGGCAGATGGATGTTAAGACCGCCTTTCTAAATGGTGATTTAGAAGAGTGCGTGTACATGACTCAGCCAGAGGGCTTCGTAGATAGTGGGAGCAGCGGAAAGGTGTGCAAGCTGCTTAAATCCATCTACGGGTTAAAGCAGGCATTGCGAAGTTGGAACATCTGCTTTGATATTGTAGTCAAAGAGTTTGACTTCATCAAAAACGTAGATGAACCTTGTATTTATAAGAAGGTTGCAGAGAGTAAGGTTTTCTTCCTCGTATTGTACGTCGATGACATACTCTTGATAGGAAATGATGTTCCTATGCTGCAGTCGGTCAAGCTCTTCTTATCACAAAGATTCTCAATGAAAGATCTAGGTGATGCCTCCTGCATTTTGGGAATCAAGATCTATAGAGATAGATCTAAAAGAATATTGGGATTGTTCCAATCTAGGTGCATTGACACCATACTAAAGAGGTTTAGTATGGAAGAATCCAAACGTGGGAACCAACCCACGATCTCTGGACTCACTCTCTCCAAGGAGATGTCTCCCAAGACTGATTTAGAAAGAGCTCGCATGTAAGGGATACCCTATGTTTCGGCAGTAGGCTCTATCATGTACGCGATGCTATGTACCAGACCCGATGTAGTATACTCACTAAGTGTAGTGAGTAGGTATCAAGCAGATCCAGGAGAGAGTCACTGGGCAGCTGTGAAGAACATTCTCAAGTACTTGAGAAGAACTAAGGAGATGTTCTTGGTGTATGGTAACGGAGAACTCCAGGTGGAGTCCTTTACCGATTCCAGCTTCCAGAGTGATAAGGACGACTCTAAGTCGCACTCGGGATTTGACTTTACTCTCAATGGAGGGGTGGTATGCTGGAAGAGTTCCAAACAGGATACCGTTGCAGACTCGACGATGGAGGCTGAATACATCGCTGCCAACGATGCTGCCAAAGAGGCTGTCTGGATGAAGAAGTTCAACACTGAACTTGGTGTGGTTCCGTCCATTGAGCATCCAGTACCTTTGTATTATGATAATATTGGAGCTGTGTCTTTAGCCAAGGAACCCAGGTCCCATCAGAAGTCCAGACATATTCTGAGGCGGTATCACCTGATCAGGGAGATAGTTGATCGCAGGGAGATCGAGGTCAGGAGAGTTGATACGAAGGACAACACTGCGGATCCACTCACAAAGGCCATTCCCCAGATAAAATTTGAGAAATTATTCGGGATGTTAAGTATGAGATACTACAACAGCTGGCCTTAGTGCAAATGGGAGATTGTTAGTTATGTATATGCCCTAGAGGCCATTGTTGTACATATGATGAATATTATGTAGGGTTACTAGGCACTCTAATATGGTTCTACAATACATCAGCCACGCCCGTTTAAAATTTTAGCCGTGCCGAATAACCCTAAACAAGATCGTTGTTAGAAAATTAGGGTTTCACATGCAAGTTAATAGCATCTACAACTAAGTGAATACGAAATACAACCTTTGTAGATCGGTCCTTCACTTCTTTAGCTCCTTGTTGAAGTCCCTTCACTGCGATCGTGGTTCTCCCGGACTCTTGCATGGCTTCACGAGGCTAAAGGAGCGTCCTTGCTTGAAGTCTTCGAGGCCGAAGATGATCTACGTTGAGGGGATGCCAACTCAAGCTTCTACTTCACTAACTAGAGAATTAGTGAATCAAACACCCTAAACTAAAGTGCTAGTCTAGTAGAGGATGGAGAAATAGGAAGTGGGTTCACTTTAGAATTTAGTTTCTCACAATATTTCTCATTTTGGATCAAACCCTAGAGAGCTTTTTAGCTCAAGGAAGAAGATGAAGAAAATAAAATGAGAAGAGATAATGATCAAGTGAGAAAGCTAACCATGGTGAGTGAGTATCATATACTAACTCATGTAGAGACATAACCATGGCTAATCCTTATGGTTGGGTTAACAAATATCCATAGTAAAAACAAACTTAGTGGACTTAGTCAATGCATCCACAAGCTTCCACAAGCTTCATGCATTTTGCTAATCCTCCACTAATTTTGTAATTACTTTAAATATTAAAACCCAAAATAAATAAATAGCATGGTGTAAGTCTCATACACCCAAGTCATGTGTATCATCAACCATGATACAAAAAGAAAACACAATTTTAATATATATCACATATATATTAAAGTTGTGCACTTGTGAGAAAAATCCTTATGTGAACAAGTGTTAGTTAATGTAAACTAGTATATCTAAAATACATTTATACACTAATTATTAAATCAACACTTGACTTAATAATCCGGTCATATCTCATATAACCGACTAACATCCATTGTATCGACTTATCGAATCAACACTTGATTCGATAACCCGGCTATATCATATATAACCGACCCATACAAACAGTCGCGAGAATAGAATAGGTATCACATACACGCATTATTCTCGGTCCCGCACATATCACATACGTGCTCCTATTTCGTTTTGCCTTAGCCAGTAAAACCTCTATGTAGGACTCTAAAGACTCGTCAATACGCCAGCAGTAGGAGATGATCACATCAAGCACCCACAAGCCGTCAGCGGTACTAGCTGGACGTAACGGCTACCCGGGAATTGAGCGATCAGAAGATCAGCAAGCAAGCCCGCTCCAACTCCTGTAAAAGCCTGCCGGTAACACTTCCCGTACAGTTTGGTCTCCTCGTCTGATATGTCGCATATCAAGTCTAGGGGTGGTAAACGTCAGACTCCAATAAGCGATAAGTCGTGCCGATATGAGGCTCATAACGGGTCGAGAAACTACTGGTAACACTTACCAGTAAATCTCTAAATCAGCCCTGGCCAGGGACTTCCCTGTTACGGCCAATCGAGCACAGCGCAACATCAACCCCCAATACCGGGAGAGACGAAACCCCTCCTATCGCTCATTGCCTCCATGTGACTCGGGACTGTACCCAAAAACCACCGTTTTGCACGCTCTCTTGGACGTGGTAAGGTGGAAATCAAAGCACAGTGGGAATCACACAAGACTTTATGACGATCTCGGGTCTACAGACTAACCTGCACAAGTGTAACTACAGAACTGCCATCTGACGTGAGGTATAATACCATCTGGGAGTTCTCGGCGAGTCCGTCCAGTGTACCCTGTCTCCACTGAGCACCCGTATACTATCTCTGATGTCAAATACCAATGGATATGAGATCATCCATCGCTCATCTCATGGGTCGAGAAGCGTATACGCTAGTCTACTATGGTATATCGATGCCCTGTCTCGATACACCTACGACTAGGAACATTAAAGGATGTATTTATGGACTACCATGGCCCCACTAGTATGATCTGCATCATAGTCCAGGTAGTCAAGTACACATCCTAAGGGCTTTACCAACATGTAACTATAAGACAGTATCAAGAGACAAGTATACATGTTAAGATAAAGAGCAACCAGATAGCATACTATCATATCGAGCAAGAAAGTCCTCTCTATATATGTCCAAGTATCTAATATAATATACATCATCTGTACAATACTGGCCTCTAGGGCATACATACAACTAACAATCTCCTACTTGCACTAGGGCCAGCTGCTGTAGTATCACATACCAAGCATCCCAAAGAGTCTCTCAAACTGTATCTGGGGAATGGCCTTCGTGAGTGGATCCGCTGTGTTGTTCTTCGAGTCAACCCTCCTGACCTCGATCTCCCGGCGATCAACTATCTCCCGGATCAGGTGATACCGCCTCAGAATATGCCTGGATCGCTGATGGGACCTGGGTTCCTTGGCCAAAGCCACCGCTCCATTGTTATCACAATACAAAGGTATTAGATGCTCAATGGATGGAACCACTCCAAGTTCAGTAATGAACTTCTTGATCCAGACAGCCTCTTTGGCAGCATCGTTGGCAGCGATGTATTCAGCCTCCATCGTCGAGTCTGCCACGGTTTCCTGCTTGGAACTCTTCCAGCTAACCGCTCCTCCGTAAAGGGTAAAGACAAATCCCGAGTGCGACTTAGAGTCGTCCTTATCACTCTGGAAGCTCGAATCGGTAAAGGACTCCACTTGGAGTTCTCCGTTACCATACACCAAGAGCATCTCTTTAGTCATTCGCATGTACTTGAGAATGCTCTTCACAGCTGTCCAGTGACTCTCTCCAGGATCATCTTGATACCTACTCACTACACTTAGTGAGTATGCTACATCGGGTCTGGTACATAGCATCGCGTACATGATAGAGCCTACGGCCGAAGCATAGGGTATCCCTTGCATGCGAGCTCTCTCCAAATCAGTCTTGGGAGACATCTCTTTGGAGAGAGTGAGTCCAGAGATCGTGGGTAAGTTCCCATGCTTAGATTCTTCCATACTAAACCTTTTTAGTATGGTGTCAATGTACCTGGATTGGGACAATCCCAGTATCCGTTTGGATCTATCTTTATAGATCATAATCCCCAGTATGCAGGAGGCATCATCTAGATCTTTCATTGAGAATCTTTGTGATAAGAAGAGCTTGACCGATTGCAGCATAGGAATGTCATTCCTATCAAGAGTATGTCGTCCACGTACAATACGAGGAAGGCAACCTTACTCTCTACCACCTTCTTGTAGATACAAGGTTTATCTACGTTTTTGACGAAATCAAACTCTTTGATAACGACGTCAAAGCAGATGTTCCAACTCCGCGATGCTTGCTTTAATCCATAAATGGATTTAAGCAGTTTGCACACCTTCCTGCTACTCCCACAATCTATGAAGCCCTCTGGCTGAGTCATGTACACGCACTCTTCTAAATCACCGTTTAGAAAGGCGGTCTTAACATCTATTTGCCAGATTTCGTGGTCATGATATGCAGCGATGACAAGCATGATCCGGATGGATTTAAGCATAGCCACTGAAGAAAAGGTTTTGTCATAGTCCACACCTAGTCTTTGACGAAAATCCTTGCAACAAGTCTAGCTTTGAAAGTCTCCACTTTCCCATCTACACCAAGTTTTTTCTTGAAGATCCACTTACTCCCAATGGGTTTTACCCCTTTAGGAGCATCTTCCAAAGTCCATACTTTGTTGGTGTACATAGATTCCATCTCGGACCGCATTGAATCCAGCCATTTCACCGAGTCTCCACTCGTGATGGCCTGCTCGAAGCTAATTGGGTCATCATCTACCATGATGCAATCCTCGCTCCCACCATCCATGAGAAAACCGTAGTATTTCTCAGGTGGGTGAGGAACCCTACTAGATCGGCGGAGTGGCTGGGGTTCATTGGAAACTACGGAATCCTCTGGTTCCACCAGGTCTTCTGTTGCAGCTTTTGTAGCTGGAACCTCTTCCAGTTCTACCTCATGACCACTAATCTATTTTGCAAGAAATTCCTTTTCTAAAAAGGTGGCATGCCGAGAAACAAACACTCTTTGTTCCTCAGTGTGGTAGAAGATATACCCTTGTGAATTCTTAGGATATCCTACAAATTTGCATAGAACAGACCGTGCCTCGAGTTTGTCCGGATTTTGTCGTTTGACATAGGCTGGACAACCCCATATCTTTACGTAGTTAAGACATGGTCTCTTCCCTTTCCATATCTCATATGGAGTGGTAGGCACAGATTTGGTGGGGGCCATATTCAATAGATGTATGGCTGTTTCTAGCGCATATCCCCAGAAGGAAATAGGTAACTCAGCTGTGCTCATCATAGAGTGCACCATATCTAATAGGGTGCGGTTCCTCCGTTCTGATACACCGTTGTGCTGTGGTGTATATGGAAGAGTCAGCTGAGAGAGAATCCCATTCTCTTTTAGGAAGTCCAGGAATTCATTGCTCAAGTATTCACCTCCTCAATCAGATTGAAGAATTTTAATACTTTTCCCGGTTTGGTTCTCGACTTCTTGTTTATATTCTCTAAATTTCTCAAAAGTTTCAGACTTGTGTCTTATTAAGAACACATGTCCGTATCTTGAGAGATCGTCAGTGAATGTAATGAAGTACGAAGAACCATCCCTGGCATGTGTAGACAAGGGACCGCGTACATCACTATGTATCAGTCCCAATAGTTCGGTAACTCTTTCTCAGTGTCCTGTAAACGGAGTTTTGGTCATCTTGCCTTTGAGACATGACTGGCAAGTGTCATAAGATGAAAATTCGAACGGTTTCAAATATCCATCCTTATGCAACTTAGCTAGTCGTGTCGCATTTATATGACAAAGTCTACAATGCCACAAGAAGGATTCGTTCATTTCTGAACTCTTCCTCTTGTGTGTGTTTGTTATACTCAGAACTGTTGATTGATTTAGAACATAAATGCCATTGCACAACGTGCCTGATCCAACCAACTTTTGGTTTAGGAAAATGTTCATAACATTATCCTGTAATACAAAATTATATCCCTCTTTACTCAACAACGAAACCGATATAATGTTGCATATCAGGTTCGGCATGTGATAGCATTCGTTCAGAATCAATGTATTACCAGTTGGCAATACAAGGTGATATTCCCCGACGGTTTTAGCTGCAACAATTGCACCATTTCCAACCCTTATGTCTTTATCACCTTCTCCAAGTTCTCTACCTTTTCTAAGCCCATGTAACTTATTACATATATGGGATCCTGACCTGGTATCTAATACCCAGGACGTAGAGCAAATGGAGAAACAGTTCTCTGTAACGAACACACCCGAAGAAAATGCATCAACATGTACTTTCTTCATTCGGGTGGTATGGGAATCCTGGTATTCCCCTATATCCTGTTCAGTCTTATAACTTTTATAAGAAAGAACGGAACCAACGTTCCCCAGCACAGTATAACATGCGGGTTCGGTCAATACATCCATATTATTATCTTTATTAAGGCATGATATGGTCGCTACCTGGAGACAGAGAGAAGAAAACACTTTAGCGTATGCTCTTGCAAGATCAGATTGGTTTATTATTTTATCTAACCAGGATGGCTCCCACTGTTTTTATCAAATCTTCCTTCAAACCCTAAAAGGAAAGACTGGCCGGGATTAATTACACCCTACAACTTTGCCAATCTTTCAGCCAGGCCAGTGTCGGTACTTTGAGGGAGGTTCCCCGTGCTTTCGCACGGACCTAATTAAAGTAAACCTCATTTTCCTAGAGGCGTAACCCCGTTGACACCTTTCTAGACACCTACTTGATCGGCTAATTGTCTTGTGTAAAACTCTTCCAGGAGTAACAATTACTCGCAGTGGGTATCGGGATCCAACTATCTCATAGAAGGTATGCAATCTCATTGCAAATTTCAACACTTGAAATTCCCGATAATATTTTGCCCCTAACGTGCTATGACCTTGACGAAAGCCAACAAACCATAGCCCGCTAGTCAAGTTCAACCCGTACATTTCTTGACTGAATTAAATCCACCCGCACGACCCTTGACGAAAGCCAACAAAGCCGTACGACTATCCTAATCCAGTCGCATCATATGCAACAGATAAGCAGCATATAGCTACCGCACACTACACCTTGACGAAAGCCAACAAATGCAGCATGAATACTATATACAACTTATCTGAAATGACGGAGGGCTACGACAGGTTTTTCTGAAAACCTATTGTGTAATGAACTTGATATCGTTGTAGAATCATGTGAATTTTGAAATGGAGTGATTTTGAGGCTTTTATTAGTTTTGCTAAAGAGGTCACTCCCGGTGAAGGGATCTCGGCTCTTTCCTTATGGAATAAGGTGCATGATATATCATATATATCACTATGCAAAGCAAAACTCCAAAAGCAATCAAAAGCGAACCGAGTGTTATAGCTTCTGCCAGTTTTGCTAAAGAGGTCACTCCCGGTGAAGGGATCTCGGCTCTTTCCTCATCGAATAAGGTGCGGGATTTATCATATATATCGCTATGCAAAGCAAAAACTGTAGCTACCTTTTTTTGAAAATTTGATTCTACAACATCTTTTAGGTTTCTTTTCTTTCATTAATCATATTAATGAAGTCCCATCATTTAAGTCACCTAAACATCACAGATAAATACGACGTACACTTATGCCATCCGCATTCGCCTCGATGTCCCCTCGTGCACCGTTAGGTTAGGTAACTAACGGCAGAGCGGGGCAGGGCTACCGTGGGTGTAAAATATAAGTAACATCTATATAATATATCATTTATATTATATACAATATTTATCACAACATATCAAATGATCACATCACAGATTTCGCAGCAGAAGAAACATATGAAACATTGGATATACTAGGACGTCCGTGTTTTATTTTGAGCCTCTATAAAACACGGATTCCACGGTCGCGACGAATAGCCAAACCCACACCCCTAGACCCCTACGAGAGCGGCAAGCAACCCTTCCAATTCTAGAGTTAGGAGATCCGGACTCGACTCCTCGAGTTGGTCTCCCACTGGACTCTAGAACCCGGTTACTTGTGCTCTCCTCCTTGGGTCTATCCTAGTGCGGAAAAGTAAATAATATACAAATGGTGACATCAACCTCTGTTAGTGTTTATGCCCTAGAAGGCCATTACTGTATCATACTAGCTTGTATATTACTTAATGGAAGCTTGGGATATTCACATGTATATAACAGTCTTGCTAAACATGGTAGTATGCTACTTGGTTTTTTCTATCTTAATATGTGAGTATACGTATTGATAGAGCTCTTAGGATCTTGCTTGTCTACCAGCGTTGTGATGGCAGTCACACTAGTGGGGGCTGGGTAGACTACAAGCACATCCTTATTCAGGTCCCTGGTCGTTGGATTATCGAGACAGAGCATCGATACTCCGGAGTAGACTAGTGTGTACGCTTCTCATCCCAGTTGGGGAGATGGTCTGTCCCACAGCCGTCAGTACGTCGTACTGGAGATAGTATACAGGTGCTCGTTAGGTTACGGGTACACCGGACAGGACTCACAGGGAACTGTTGGTTGGTTTGATACCAGTCGTCAGTGAACAGTTCCCAGGTGACATGAGTACAGCGTAGTCCGCAGACTTGACACTGCTACTTCGCCTCGAGTGTGTCCCACTGTTCTTAGATTGCTACCCTACCACGGCTCAAAGGAGTCGTGCAAACAGGTAGCAGTTGGGTGCAGTCCCGAGCACTTGGAGGCAGTGGCGGTTAGACAGGATTCGTCCCTCCCGGTATTGGGAGTAGATATCGTGCTGTGTCAGAGAGCCATTACGCAAAGTCCCTGGCCAGGGCAAGCGAGATTTGCTGGTAGGTTCCAGCAGTTTCTCAGGGAGTAATGGGCTTCACTCCGACACGACTTATACCGCTATTAGGGGACTGACGCTTGCCGCCCCCCTAGGCCCGATATGCGATAGTCATGGACGAACGGACCGGACTGTATGGAGATTGTCACATCAGACTCAGTAGGAGTTCGGATGGGTTTACTCATCGGCCTTCTTATCGACAACTACCTGGGGACCGTTACGTACAGCTAGTGCCGCTTGCGGTCTGTGGTTAAACCCACTGCCAGCGTAGTAGTCGAGTCTCTAGAGTCCCACACAGAGAGTTTCCTACTCCAGGCGAAACGATATAGAGGTTGCATGGTTTTGCGACAAAGGGTTCGGACGCATACGTGCGTTTACGCGCGTACGACTTTCGGACAGATTTTACCAGTCGGCTTTGGTTTAAGCCAGTTACTGGTATCCGGTTATTGGACTTTTACAGTCTAAAGTTTTTCCGTATTTTTACGGATCGGAGGGGCGTTCTCGTAATTCCTCGAGAAGCTTCTAGAAGATGTGACTAAGGAGGTTTGTTTTGGAAAGAGAGTGAGTCATAGTGGTGATTCATTCACTTCATTAATGCACATTTATTGCTTAATGACTCATGTTAATGAATCATCACAAGATATTTTGTGAAGCATGCTTATTCATTTCCTTTATTCATTATTTGATAAAAAGAATGCTTCATAATATTATGATACACTCTCTCTCTTCTCTCATTATCATATTACACATTCTCTCTCCTCAAGCTCTCATCTTCAAGATACTAATCCTTAATCCTCATGTGTTGAGATCAAAGGTTTAGTTAGACTAAACAATCCATAACCCACACTCTATATCATCCTCTCATCTTTGATTAGCAATCAAAGTTGATTAGTTACCTCAAGTTAGAGGTTTAGCTTGGAGTTTCGCTCTCGGGTGGATCGTCTACTACCTAGAGAAGGCCGAGGAGAACCAAGGAGGACGTAAAGAAGAAGGACCGGTTCATTAGGTATAATCCCTAATCTCTTTTGTGAGATGAAACTCTAGAATACGGTTTTTAGGGTTTAGCTTCGATTCATGCGGTTAGTCGATGCTTGTTGTTTAAACTTGATAAGTTTTTGTAAATTCCGCCTCCCCATAAGTACTGGGGTGTACTACATCGACTTACAGTGGTATCAGAGCCTCGCTAAACACTAAATAACTTAATCGCAAATTTGTACGAATTTCGAACGAAAAAACGATCCCGGAAAACCCTAGTTCTGTTAAGTTTCTGTCGAAGTGAAAATGAAGTCCTAAAATTTTTCTGGAGTGTTCAGAGAGCTAGAAAGGGGTCCAGGAGAACACCCAAGAAATTCGAGCCCATGACTCGGCAACTCGGCCGCGGAAGCGCGGCGGATCGGTGAGATCTGCCGCGCATCCGCGGCGCTTTGGTCGAGTCATGGACTCGTCTTTCTTGTGTGGGTCCCCTGTGAGATTTGGGGTTTTCTGGAATATTTAATTATTGCTCAGGTTACTGTTTAACAGAGCAGATTTTGGAGCAATTTTCAAGTTGTTTATTCGATCGAAAAATACAGTATTTGCGTATTGGATTATATCTGTGATTGTTTGATGTGTTCGTAAACCTCCCCCAACTGCTAGTATGTCGGTTGGCAGGGGGTTGCACATTTCTGAAATGGTTATATCTGTTTGTGCATATAAACTATATTGGACTGTTGTGGTGTATAGCCGGGGTTAACAATGGTTTATTGATTTATTCATTTGTTGTAAATGTAATTTGTTGTAATATTATTTTCGCGGGGCACTTCCAGGTTGCGGTTGTAGCCACCGTTGTATTATTTCATTTTACTGTTTTTGCTCCTAGGACTGACCCAAGGTGGGGTACACAGACTGCCGGGTGGGTAGTTTGCCGTACCCGTAGGGGTCGAGGGTGGGGTAAACGGCTATTCATCACAACTGTGTAATCTGTCTTTTCTTGCAGGCTCGAAAGAAATACAGATTGCTTGCAAATCCAATATTGTTTATCTGTGTTCTGGAATGAATATCATTGCGTCAGACGAATGTAAAATATCTATATTTATTATAGCTATTTAGACGTCACTTATGTTTTACACCCGCGCTAGCCCAGCCCCCGCTCTGTCGTTAGTTAAGTAACCTAACGGGTGATGACGGGACCCCGTGGCGAATGCGGATGGCATAAGAGGACGTTATATTTTCGTTGTTTTCTGCAATGATAGGTTAATGATGGGACGCATTATCTGTAATGCAAAGTAAAACAAACCAAAGTTTACATCGTTGGAACAATTTAAAAGAAACCACTCGGTTATTTTTAAAACAGATATTTTTAAATGCGGAGATTTAACCACTCCTTTTAAAAGCTATCAGGTTCCTTCGGTTATATCAAGTTCACTACGTTCACGGTTTCGCCAAAACCAGTCGTAGCCCTCCGTCATTTCTTATGAATGGTCAGTAGTATTCAAGCTATGTTTGTTTGGCCCTTAGTCAAGACATAGTGATTGGTAGCTGCTGGGGTATTCATTTGTTGCATAGATAGATGAGTTGGTTTGGGACAGTCGTATTACTTTGTTGGCCCTTAGTCAAGAGTATACGGATGGGTTCAAATCAACAGGATAATGATGGGCAGAACTTGACATGTGACTTATGATTTGTTGGCCCTTAGTCAAGGTCATAAGAGCATGGGGCAAAAACTTATATCGGGAATTTCTAAAGAAACTGAAATTTGCAAAGAGATGCATACCATTTTGAGTTTGATGAATGTTGGTAGCATTCCTACAACATTATCAGACGATGATATTTGGATCCCGATCCTACTGTGAGTATATGCTACTTATCAGGATATTCGTCGCTTAACGATCAATGCTATAAACCTAGTAGGTGTCCAGAAAAGTGTCAGCGGGGTTACGCCCCCAGAGAAAAGAGGTTATTTAATTAAGGAACTTCGCGAAAGCGTTGGAAAACCTCCCTCGAAGTATCGACACCGGCCTGGCTGAACGGTTAAGCAAGTATTGTACGGTGAGAATAGTCTTGGCTAATTCTTCTTTTATGGTTTGAGGAAGGATTCGAGAAACAGTGGGAGCCATCCAGTTTAGATAAACTAAAAACCACTCTAAACTTGCAAGAGCATCATGCTAAAGAGTTTTCTTCTCTCTCTCCTAATTGCAGCGACCCTGAAAATGACTGGACTTAAGTTACTTTTAGAGAAAAATATACTGACGGGGCCAAACTATAAAGATTGGCTGCGGAATGTCAAGATGGCTTTGACCTATGACAAACTGGGGTACGTCCTCACCGCTACAGCACCTGCTGCCCTTGGTCCCAAATCCAGCAATGCGGATAAGGAAATCCGTAAAACCTGGGATTTAGATTGCGCGAGAGCCAAGTGCATCGTGCTTGCCTCGATGAACAATGAACATCAGAGGAGGCACGAGGATATGTCCTTAGATGGCATATTTCTCCATACAAAGGAACTTTATGGAGAGCAATCTCGTATAGCAAGATACGAGACCTCTAAGAAATTATTTCGAGCGAGGTTGGCTGTCGGGTCATCGGTAGGTGAACATGTCCTACAGATGATTGGCTATATTGAAGAGCTCGCGGACCTTGGAACGACTTTGGATAATGAGCTCTATACAGACTGTTAGTGTTTATGCCCTAGAAGGCCATTACTGTATCATACTAGCTTGTATATTACTTAATGGAAGCTTGGGATATTCACATGTATATAACAGTCTTGCTAAACATGGTAGTATGCTACTTGGTTTTTCTATCTTAATATGTGAGTATACGTATTGATAGAGCTCTTAGGATCTTGCTTGTCTACCAGCGTTGTGATGGCAGTCACACTAGTGGGGGCTGGGTAGACTACAAGCACATCCTTATTCAGGTCCCTGGTCGTTGGATTATCGAGACAGAGCATCGATACTCCGGAGTAGACTAGTGTGTACGCTTCTCGTCCCAGTTGGGGAGATGGTCTGTCCCACAGCCATCAGTACGTCGTACTGGAGATAGTATACAGGTGCTCGTTAGGTTACGGGTACACCGGACAGGACTCACAGGGAACTGTTGGTTGGTTTGATACCAGTCGTCAGTGAACAGTTCCCAGGTGACATGAGTACAGCGTAGTCCGCAGACTTGACACTGCTACTTCGCCTCAAGTGTGTCCCACTGTTCTTAGATTGCTACCCTACCACGGCTCAAAGGAGTCGTGCAAACAGGTAGCAGTTGGGTGCAGTCCCGAGCACTTGGAGGCAGTGGCGGTTAGACAGGATTCGTCCCTCCCGGTATTGGGAGTAGATATCGTGCTGTGTCAGAGAGCCATTACGCAAAGTCCCTGGCCAGGGCAAGCGAGATTTGCTGGTAGGTTCCAGCAGTTTCTCAGGGTGTAATGGGCTTCACTCCGACACGACTTATACCGCTATTAGGGGACTGACGCTTGCCGCCCCCCTAGGCCCGATATGCGATAGTCATGGACGAACGGACCGGACTGTATGGAGATTGTCACATCAGACTCAGTAGGAGTTCGGATGGGTTTACTCATCGGCCTTCTTATCGACAACTACCTGGGGACCGTTACGTACAGCTAGTGCCGCTTGCGGTCTGTGGTTAAACCCACTGCCAGCGTAGTAGTCGAGTCTCTAGAGTCCCACACAGAGAGTTTCCTACTCCAGGCGAAACGATATAGAGGTTGCATGGTTTTGCGACAAAGGGTTCGGACGCATACGTGCGTTTACGCGCGTACGACTTTCGGACAGATTTTACCAGTCGGCTTTGGTTTAAGCCAGTTACTGGTATCCGGTTATTGGATTTTAACAGTCTAAAGTTTTTCCGTATTTTTACGGATCGGAGGGGCGTTCTCGTAATTGCTCGAGAAGCTTCTAGAAGATGTGACTAAGGAGGTTTGTTTTGGAAAGAGAGTGAGTCATAGTGGTGATTCATTCATCTCATTAATGCACATTTATTGCTTAATGACTCATGTTAATGAATCATCACAAGATATTTTGAAGCATGCTTATTCATTTCATTTTATTCATTTGTTGAAAATAAGAATGCTTCACATAATAATATGATACACTCTCTCTCTTCTCTCATTATCATAACACACATTCTCTCTCCTCAAGCTCTCATCTTCAAGATACTAACCTTAATCCTCATGTGTTGAGATCAAAGGTTTAGTTAGACTAAACAATCCATAACCTTCACTCTTTATCATTCTATCATCTTTGATTAGCAATCAAAGTTGGTTAGTTACCTCAAGTTAGAGGTTTAGCTTGGAGTTTCGCTCTCGGGTGGATCGTCTACTACCTAGAGAAGGCCGAGGAGAACCAAGGAGGACATAAAGAAGAAGGACCGGTTCATTAGGTATAATCCCTAATCACTTAAGTAAAGAAACTCTTAAGAATACGGTTTTTTAGGGTTTAGCTTCGATTCTTGCGGTTAGTCGATGTTTGTTGTGTAAACTTGATAAGTTTTTGTAATTTCCGCCTCCCCATAAGTACTGGGGTGTACTACATCGACTTACAGTGGTATCAGAGCCTCGCTAAACACTAAATAACTTAATCGCAAATTTGTACGAATTTCGAACGAAAAAACGATCCCGGAAAACCCTAGTTCTGTTCAGTTTCTGTCGAAGTGAAAATGAAGTCCTAAAATTTTTTTGGAGTGTTCAGAGAGCTTGACATGAACACAGGAGAACACCCAAGAAAAACGAGCACATGATTCGACAAAAGCGCCGCGGAAGCGCGGCGGATCGCACCGATCCGCCGCGCTTCCGCGGCCGAGTTGCCGAGTCATGGGCTCAATTTTCTTTGGTGGGTCCCCTGTGATATTTGGGGTTTTCTGGAATATTTAATTATTGCTCAGGTTACTGTTTAACAGAGCAGATTTTGGAGCAATTTTGAAGTTGTTTATTCGATCGAAAAATACAGTATTTGCGTATTGGATTATATCTGTGATTGTTTGATGTGTTCGTAAACCTCCCCCAACTGCTAGTATGTCGGTTGGCAGGGGGTTGCACATTTCTGAAATGGTTATATCTGTTTGTGCATATAAACTGTATTGGACTGTTGTGGTGTATAGCCGGGGTTAACAATGGTTTATTGATTTATTCATTTGTTGTAAATGTAATTTGTTGTAATATTATTTTCGCGGGGCACTTCCAGGTTGCGGTTGTAGCCACCGTTGTATTATTTCATTTTACTGTTTTTGCTCCTAGGACTGACCCAAGGTGGGGTACACAGACTGCCGGGTGGGTAGTTTGCCGTACCCGTAGGGGTCGAGGGTGGGGTAAACGGCTATTCATCACAACTGTGTAATCTGTCTTTTCTTGCAGGCTCAAAAGAAATACAGATTGCTTGCAAATCCAATATTGTTTATCTGTGTTCTGGAATGAATATCATTGCGTCAGACGAATGTAAAATATCTATATTTATTATAGCTATTTAGACGTCACTTATGTTTTACACCCGCGCTAGCCCAGCCCCCGCTCTGTCGTTAGTTAAGTAACCTAACGGGTGATGACGGGACCCCGTGGCGAATGCGGATGGCATAAGAGGACGTTATATTTTCGTTGTTTTCTGCAATGATAGGTTAATGATGGGACGCATTATCTATAATGCAAAGTAAAACAAACCAAAGTTCAAATCGTTGGAACAATTTAAAAGAAACCACTCGGTTATTTTTAAAACAGATATTTTTAAATGCGGAGATTTAACCACTCCTTTTAAAAGCTATCAGGTTCCTTCGGTTATATCAAGTTCACTACGTTCACGGTTTCGCCAAAACCATTCGTAGCCCTCCGTCATTTCATCTGGGTATTCAGTAGTATTCAAGCTATGTATTTTGACCTAACGCCAAGGCATAGTGTTTGGTAGCTGCTGGATATTCATTTGTTGCATAGATAGATGAGTTAGTTTGGGACAGTCGTATTATCATTTTGGCCGAACGTCAAGGATATATACGGATGGGTTCAAATTGACAAGATAATGATGGGTAGAACTTGACATGTGACTTATGACATTTTGACCTAACGCCAAGGTCATAAGAGCATGGGGTAAAAACTTATATCGGGAATTTCTAAAGAAACTGAAATTTGCAAAGAGATGCATACCATTTGGAGTTTGATGAATGTTGGTAGGATTCCTTCAACATTATCATACGATGATATTTGGATCCCGATCCTACTGTGAGTATATGCTACTTATCAGGATATTCGTCGCTTAACGATCAATGCTATAAACCTAGTAGGTGTCCAGAAAAGTGTCAGCGGGGTTACGCCCCCAGAGAAAAGAGGTTCTTTAATTAAGGAACTTCGCGAAAGCGTTGGAAAACCTCCCTCGAAGTATCGACACCGGCCTGGCTGAACGGTTAAGCAAGTATTGTACGGTGAGAATAGTCTTGGCTAATTCTTCTTTTATGGTTTGAGGAAGGATTCGAGAAACAGTGGGAGCCATCCAGTTTAGATAAACTAAAAACCACTCTAAACTTGCAAGAGCATCATGCTAAAGAGTTTTCTTCTCTCTCTCCTAATTGCAGCGACCCTGAAAATGACTGGACTTAAGTTACTTTTAGAGAAAAATATACTGACGGGGCCAAACTATAAAGATTGGCTGCGGAATGTCAAGATGGCTTTGACCTATGACAAACTGGGGTACGTCCTCACCGCTACAGCACCTGCTGCCCTTGGTCCCAAATCCAGCAATGCGGATAAGGAAATCCGTAAAACCTGGGATTTAGATTGCGCGAGAGCCAAGTGCATCGTGCTTGCCTCGATGAACAATGAACATCAGAGGAGGCACGAGGATATGTCCCTAGATGGCATATTTCTCCATACAAAGGAACTTTATGGAGAGCAATCTCGTATAGCAAGATACGAGACCTCGAAGAAACTGTTTCGAGCGAGGTTGGCTGTCGGGTCATCCGTAGGTGAACATGTCCTACAGATGATCGGCTATATTGAAGAGCTCGCGGACCTTGGGACGACTTTGGATAATGAGCTCTATACAGACCTTGTTCTCCAGTCCCTTCCTCCCACCTACGCCCAGTTTATCCTCAACTTCAATCTTCAAGGAAAAGAAGTTGAACTTGCGGAACTCCTAAACATGTTAAGGAGTGCAGAGGGCACCTTGCAGAAGGCAAGGGAAACACCCGCTATGTTTGTTGGCGGTTCATCTTCTTCCGGGTCCAAGGCTAGGGCCAAAGGAAGGAAGAAGAAGGCCGCACCCAGACCTAGAGGAGGTGTTAGTAAGGTGGGAAAGAAGGGAAAGAAAAAGATTGCAGCACCGGTAGTTGGCCTGGATGAGTGCTTCCATTGTCACAGGAAAGGGCACTGGAAGAAGGATTGCAAGGCGTGGAACGCCAAGAACCAGGAACCGAAGCAAGCTGTGGCTTCGACTTCAGGTGTGTTTGTAATTGAGAATTGTCTGTCGATCAACTCTACTTCCTGGGTATTGGATACCGGGTCAGGATCTCATATTTGCAATTCATTGCAGGCACTGAGAAACCGTAGAGTGCTGAAGGAAGGTGATATGATCCTCAGGGTTGCTAACGGAGCTAGCGTGGGAGCTGCGTCCGTCGGGGATTATCACCTAGGATTGACAAGTGGACACATTTTGGTTTTACATAACTGTTATTTTGTACCCAGCTTAACGTGTAATATCATATCAGTTTCCTTGTTATCAAATAAAGGTTATGATTTCACGTTTGTAAGAGATGTTGTTAACATCCACCTTAATCATAGTTTGATTGGGTCCGGTACTCTAAATAACGGCATATATGTGTTAAACCAACTCCAAATTTTCAATGTCCAGAACACACTAAAAAGAAAGTCTCCAGATTTAAATAAAGCTTTCTTATGGCATTGTAGACTGGGTCACATCAATGAGAGAAGGTTGACTAAGTTGCATAGAGAAGGATATTTGGACACGTTCGAATATCAAACTTATGACACTTGTCAATCTTGTCTCAAAGGAAAGATGACAAAGACTCCATTCACTGGACAAGGAGTAAGAGCGAGCGAGCTCTTAGGACTCATACACAGCGATGTATGCGGTCCAATGTCTACACATGCGAGAGGTGGTTATTCCTACTTCATTACTTTTACAGATGATTTCTCTAGGTATGGATATGTTTTCTTAATGAAGCATAAATCAGAGGCCTTTGAGAAATTCCTGGAATTCAAGAATGAAGCGGAAAACCAAACAGGCAAAAGTATTAAGACACTAAGATCTGATCGAGGTGGAGAATACTTAAGTGCCGAGTTCCTAGGTTACCTAAAAGAGAAAGGAATTCTCTCTCAGCTTACTCCTCCATACACTCCACAGCATAACGGTGTATCGGAGAGACGGAATCGAACCCTATTGGATATGGTACGATCCATGATGAGTAATACTGAGTTACCGCGATCTTTCTGGGGTTATGCGCTAGAATCAGCGGCATATCTTTTGAACATGGTACCTACCAAGACTGTGCCTACCACTCCATATCAGATGTGGAGTGGGAAGAAACCCCATCTACAGTATGTAAAGATTTGGGGATGTCCAGCTTTTGTTAAAAAGCAGCATGTGGACAAGCTCGAGGCACGATCAGTAAAATGTTTGTTTGTGGGATATCCAAAGCACTCCAGGGGATATCTATTCTATTACGCAGAGGAACAGAAGGTATTTGTTTCTCGTAATGCCCATTTTCTAGAACATCAGTTTTTAGAAAAGGAATCAAGTGGGAGCGAAATAGAACTGGAAGAAATTCCAGAACCACAAACTGCTACTGAAAGTTTGGTAGAACCAGAGGTTCAAGAAGAACAGAACATTCCCGCACCCCTCCGCAGGAGTAGTAGGCCGTCTCGTCCGCCTGAGAGATACTACGGTTTTCTCATAGATGGGGATAGAGAGGATTGCATCATAGATGATGATGAACCTACTGACTTCAGGCAGGCCATCCAGAGCGGCGACTCGGTACGATGGCTAGATGCAATGCGGACCGAAATGGAGTCCATGTACACCAACAAAGTATGGACTTTGGACTTTGCTCCAGATGGGGTAAAACCCATAGGATGCAAATGGATCTTCAAGAAAAAGATTGGTGTAGATGGACAGGTGGAAACCTATAAGGCTAGACTTGTTGCAAAGGGTTTTCGTCAAAGACCTGGTTTGGACTATGACGAAACTTTTTCTCCAGTGGCTATGCTCAAATCCATTCGGGTCCTTCTTGCTATTGCTGCCTTCCATGATTATGAAATCTGGCAGATGGACGTAAAGACGGCTTTTCTGAATGGAAATTTAGAAGAGAGCGTCTATATGGATCAGCCAGAGGGTTTCAATCAGAGTGGGAGCAGCGGGAAAGTATGCAAGCTGCTTAAGTCTATTTATGGACTAAAGCAGGCATCGCGGAGTTGGAACATCTGTTTTGATGAGACAGTCAAAGAATATGACTTTATCAAAAATCCAGATGAACCGTGCATATATAGTAAAGTTGTGGCCAGAAGTGTCGTATTCCTCGTCTTGTACGTGGATGACATTCTATTGATAGGAAATGACATTCCTATGCTACAATCTGTCAAAGGATTCTTGTCACACAGGTTCTCCATGAAAGACCTGGGTGATGCCTCTTACATTCTGGGGATCCGGATCTATCGTGATAGATCCAAGAGGATGTTGGGACTTTCGCAGTCCAGGTATATCGACACTGTACTGAAAAGATTCAGTATGGAAGATTCAAAGCGCGGTAATCTACCGGCTTGTCACGGAATCACCCTCTCCAAAGAGATGTCTCCCAAGACTGATTTGGAAAGGGAACGCATGTCTATTATACCCTACGCTTCTGCGGTAGGCTCTATAATGTATGCGATGTTGTGTACCAGACCAGATGTAGCTTACGCACTAAGCGTGGTAAGCCGGTATCAGTCAGACCCAGGGGAGAAGCACTGGATAGCAGTAAAGAACATTCTCAAGTACCTGAGGAGGACTAAGGAGATGTTCTTGGTTTACGGCGGAAAAGACCTCAGGTTGGAGGCCTTTGCTGATTCCGGCTTCCAGAGTGATAAGGACGATTCCAAGTCCATGTCGGGTTATGTCTTTACCCTCAATGGAGGGGCGGTGTGCTGGAAGAGCTCCAAGCAGGACACCGTTGCTGACTCAACGATGGAAGCGGAGTATATAGCTGCTTGCGATGCCGCAAAAGAAGCAGTCTGGATGAAGAAGTTCCTAACAGAACTTCAGGTGGTTCCTACCATAGTTGATCCAATACCTCTGTATTGCGACAACAACGGAGCTATAGCTTTAGCGAAGGAACCAAGGTCCCATCAGAAGTCCAGACACATCTTGAGGCGGTATCACCTGATCAGGGAGATCATTGATCGTCAGGAGATCGAGGTTCGGAGAGTTGCTTCAGAAGAGAACATTGCTGATCCATTCACGAAGGCCCTTCCTCAGATTCAGTTCGAGAGGCTACTCGAGATCATTGGTCTGCGATATGCCAGTACATGGCCCTAGTGCAAGTGGGAGATTGTTAGTGTTTATGCCCTAGAAGGCCATTACTGTATCATACTAGCTTGTATATTACTTAATGGAAGCTTGGGATATTCACATGTATATAACAGTCTTGCTAAACATGGTAGTATGCTACTTGGTTTTTCTATCTTAATATGTGAGTATACGTATTGATAGAGCTCTTAGGATCTTGCTTGTCTACCAGCGTTGTGATGGCAGTCACACTAGTGGGGGCTGGGTAGACTACAAGCACATCCTTATTCAGGTCCCTGGTCGTTGGATTATCGAGACAGAGCATCGATACTCCGGAGTAGACTAGTGTGTACGCTTCTCGTCCCAGTTGGGGAGATGGTCTGTCCCACAGCCATCAGTACGTCGTACTGGAGATAGTATACAGGTGCTCGTTAGGTTACGGGTACACCGGACAGGACTCACAGGGAACTGTTGGTTGGTTTGATACCAGTCGTCAGTGAACAGTTCCCAGGTGACATGAGTACAGCGTAGTCCGCAGACTTGACACTGCTACTTCGCCTCAAGTGTGTCCCACTGTTCTTAGATTGCTACCCTACCACGGCTCAAAGGAGTCGTGCAAACAGGTAGCAGTTGGGTGCAGTCCCGAGCACTTGGAGGCAGTGGCGGTTAGACAGGATTCGTCCCTCCCGGTATTGGGAGTAGATATCGTGCTGTGTCAGAGAGCCATTACGCAAAGTCCCTGGCCAGGGCAAGCGAGATTTGCTGGTAGGTTCCAGCAGTTTCTCAGGGTGTAATGGGCTTCACTCCGACACGACTTATACCGCTATTAGGGGACTGACGCTTGCCGCCCCCCTAGGCCCGATATGCGATAGTCATGGACGAACGGACCGGACTGTATGGAGATTGTCACATCAGACTCAGTAGGAGTTCGGATGGGTTTACTCATCGGCCTTCTTATCGACAACTACCTGGGGACCGTTACGTACAGCTAGTGCCGCTTGCGGTCTGTGGTTAAACCCACTGCCAGCGTAGTAGTCGAGTCTCTAGAGTCCCACACAGAGAGTTTCCTACTCCAGGCGAAACGATATAGAGGTTGCATGGTTTTGCGACAAAGGGTTCGGACGCATACGTGCGTTTACGCGCGTACGACTTTCGGACAGATTTTACCAGTCGGCTTTGGTTTAAGCCAGTTACTGGTATCCGGTTATTGGATTTTAACAGTCTAAAGTTTTTCCGTATTTTTACGGATCGGAGGGGCGTTCTCGTAATTGCTCGAGAAGCTTCTAGAAGATGTGACTAAGGAGGTTTGTTTTGGAAAGAGAGTGAGTCATAGTGGTGATTCATTCATCTCATTAATGCACATTTATTGCTTAATGACTCATGTTAATGAATCATCACAAGATATTTTGAAGCATGCTTATTCATTTCATTTTATTCATTTGTTGAAAATAAGAATGCTTCACATAATAATATGATACACTCTCTCTCTTCTCTCATTATCATAACACACATTCTCTCTCCTCAAGCTCTCATCTTCAAGATACTAACCTTAATCCTCATGTGTTGAGATCAAAGGTTTAGTTAGACTAAACAATCCATAACCTTCACTCTTTATCATTCTATCATCTTTGATTAGCAATCAAAGTTGGTTAGTTACCTCAAGTTAGAGGTTTAGCTTGGAGTTTCGCTCTCGGGTGGATCGTCTACTACCTAGAGAAGGCCGAGGAGAACCAAGGAGGACATAAAGAAGAAGGACCGGTTCATTAGGTATAATCCCTAATCACTTAAGTAAAGAAACTCTTAAGAATACGGTTTTTTAGGGTTTAGCTTCGATTCTTGCGGTTAGTCGATGTTTGTTGTGTAAACTTGATAAGTTTTTGTAATTTCCGCCTCCCCATAAGTACTGGGGTGTACTACATCGACTTACACAGACCTTGTTCTCCAGTCCCTTCCTCCCACCTACGCCCAGTTTATCCTCAACTTCAATCTTCAAGGAAAAGAAGTTGAACTTGCGGAACTCCTGAACATGTTAAGGAGTGCAGAGGGCACCTTGCAGAAGGCAAGGGAAACACCCGCTATGTTTGTTGGCGGTTCATCTTCTTCCGGGTCCAAGGCTAGGGCCAAAGGAAGGAAGAAGAAGGCCGCACCCAGACCTAGAGGAGGTGTTAGTAAGGTGGGAAAGAAGGGAAAGAAAAAGTTTACAGCACCGGTAGTTGGCCTGGATGAGTGCTTCCATTGTCACAGGAAAGGGCACTGGAAGAAGGATTGCAAGGCGTGGAACGCCAAGAACCAGGAACCGAAGCAAGCTGTGGCTTCGACTTCAGGTGTGTTTGTAATTGAGAATTGTCTGTCGATCAACTCTACTTCCTGGGTATTGGATACCGGGTCAGGATCTCATATTTGCAATTCATTGCAGGCACTGAGAAACCGTAGAGTGCTGAAGGAAGGTGATATGATCCTCAGGGTTGCTAACGGAGCTAGCGTGGGAGCTGCGTCCGTCGGGGATTATCACCTAGGATTGACAAGTGGACACATTTTGGTTTTACATAACTGTTATTTTGTACCCAGCTTAACGTGTAATATCATATCAGTTTCCTTGTTATCAAATAAAGGTTATGATTTCACGTTTGTAAGAGATGTT
Source organism: Agapanthus africanus (assembly GCA_030015575.1). Lineage (NCBI taxonomy): Eukaryota > Viridiplantae > Streptophyta > Magnoliopsida > Asparagales > Amaryllidaceae > Agapanthus > Agapanthus africanus. The sequence goes on along the minus strand of JASDDO010000010.1, from coordinate 192,606,009 downwards.
GTCAACATCCACCTTAATCATGGTTTGATTGGGTCCGGTACTCTAAATAACGGCATATATGTGTTAAACCAACTCCAAATTTTCAATGTCCAGAACACACTAAAAAGAAAGTCTCCAGATTTAAATAAAGCTTTCTTATGGCATTGTAGACTGGGTCACATCAATGAGAGAAGGTTGACTAAGTTGCATAGAGAAGGATATTTGGACACGTTCGAATATCAAACTTATGACACTTGTCAATCTTGTCTCAAAGGAAAGATGACAAAGACTCCATTTACTGGACAAGGAGTAAGAGCGAGCGAGCTCTTAGGACTCATACACAGCGATGTATGCGGTCCAATGTCTACACATGCGAGAGGTGGTTATTCCTACTTCATTACTTTTACAGATGATTTCTCTAGGTATGGATATGTTTTCTTGATGAAGCATAAATCAGAGGCCTTTGAGAAATTCCTGGAATTTAAGAGTGAAGCGGAAAACCAAACAGGCAAAAGTATTAAGACACTAAGATCTGATCGAGGTGGAGAATACTTAAGTGCCGAGTTCCTAGGTTACCTAAAAGAGAAAGGAATTCTCTCTCAGCTTACTCCTCCATACACTCCACAGCATAACGGTGTATCGGAGAGACGGAATCGAACCCTATTGGATATGGTACGATCCATGATGAGTAATACTGAGTTACCGCGATCTTTCTGGGGTTATGCGCTAGAATCAGCGGCATATCTTTTAAACCAGGTTCCAACCAAGACTGTGCCTACCACACCATATCAGATGTGGAGTGGGAAGAAACCCTGTCTAAAACATTTTAGGACATGGGGGTGTCCAGCTTTTGTAAAAAAGCAGCATGTGGACAAGCTCGAGGCACGCTCAGTACTGTGTAAGCTTGTGGGATATCCAAAGAACTCCAAGGGATATTATTTCTATTACGCAGAGGAACAAAAGGTTTTTGTTTCTCGTCATGCCCACTTCTTAGAAACTGAATTTTTAGAAAATCAGAAGAGTGGGAGCGAAGTAGAACTGGAAGAAATTCCAGAACCACAAGCTGTTACTGAAAGTTTGGTAGAACCAGAGGTTCAAGAAGAACAGAACATTCCCGCACCCCTCTGCAGGAGTAGTAGGCCGTCTCGTCCGCCTGAGAGATACTACGGTTTTCTCATAGATGGGGATAGAGAGGATTGCATCATAGATGATGATGAACCTACTGACTTCAGGCAGGCCATCCAGAGCGGCGACTCGGTACGATGGCTAGATGCAATGCGGACCGAAATGGAGTCCATGTACACCAACAAAGTATGGACTTTGGACTTTGCTCCAGATGGGGTAAAACCCATAGGATGCAAATGGATCTTCAAGAAAAAGATTGGTGTAGATGGACAGGTGGAAACCTATAAGGCTAGACTTGTTGCAAAGGGTTTTCGTCAAAGACCTGGTTTGGACTATGACGAAACTTTTTCTCCAGTGGCTATGCTCAAATCCATTCGGGTCCTTCTTGCAATTGCTGCCTTCCATGATTATGAAATCTGGCAGATGGACGTAAAGACGGCTTTTCTGAATGGAAATTTAGAAGAGAGCGTCTATATGGATCAGCCAGAGGGTTTCAATCAGAGTGGGAGCAGCGGGAAAGTATGCAAGCTGCTTAAGTCCATTTATGGACTAAAGCAGGCATCGCGGAGTTGGAACATCTGTTTTGATGAGACAGTCAAAGAATATGACTTTATCAAAAATCCAGATGAACCGTGCATATATAGTAAAGTTGTGGCCAGAAGTGTCGTATTCCTCGTCTTGTACGTGGATGACATTCTATTGATAGGAAATGACATTCCTATGCTACAATCTGTCAAAGGATTCTTGTCACACAGGTTCTCCATGAAAGACCTGGGTGATGCCTCTTACATTCTGGGGATCCGGATCTATCGTGATAGATCCAAGAGGATGTTGGGACTTTCGCAGTCCAGGTATATCGACACTGTACTGAAAAGATTCAGTATGGAAGATTCAAAGCGCGGTAATCTACCGGCTTGTCACGGAATCACCCTCTCCAAAGAGATGTCTCCCAAGACTGATTTGGAAAGGGAACGCATGTCTATTATACCCTACGCTTCTGCGGTAGGCTCTATAATGTATGCGATGTTGTGTACCAGACCAGATGTAGCTTATGCACTAAGCGTGGTAAGCCGGTATCAGTCAGACCCAGGGGAGAAACACTGGATAGCAGTAAAGAACATTCTCAAGTACCTGAGGAGGACTAAGGAGATGTTCTTGGTTTACGGCGGAAAAGACCTCAGGTTGGAGGCCTTTGCCGATTCCGGCTTCCAGAGTGATAAGGACGATTCCAAGTCCATGTCGGGTTATGTCTTTACCCTCAATGGAGGGGCGGTGTGCTGGAAGAGCTCCAAGCAGGACACCGTTGCTGACTCGACGATGGAAGCGGAGTATATAGCTGCTTGCGATGCCGCAAAAGAAGCAGTCTGGATGAAGAAGTTCCTAACAGAACTTCAGGTGGTTCCTACCATAGTTGATCCAATACCTCTGTATTGCGACAACAACGGAGCTATAGCTTTAGCGAAGGAACCAAGGTCCCATCAGAAGTCCAGACACATCTTAAGGCGGTATCACCTGATCAGGGAGATCATTGATCGTCAGGAGATCGAGGTTCGGAGAGTTGCTTCAGAAGAGAACATTGCTGATCCATTCACGAAGGCCCTTCCTCAGATTCAGTTCGAGAGGCTACTCGAGATCATTGGTCTGCGATATGCCAGTACATGGCCCTAGTGCAAGTGGGAGATTGTTAGTGTTTATGCCCTAGAAGGCCATTACTGTATCATACTAGCTTGTATATTACTTAATGGAAGCTTGGGATATTCACATGTATATAACAGTCTTGCTAAACATGGTAGTATGCTACTTGGTTTTTTCTATCTTAATATGTGAGTATACGTATTGATAGAGCTCTTAGGATCTTGCTTGTCTACCAGCGTTGTGATGGCAGTCACACTAGTGGGGGCTGGGTAGACTACAAGCACATCCTTATTCAGGTCCCTGGTCGTTGGATTATCGAGACAGAGCATCGATACTCCGGAGTAGACTAGTGTGTACGCTTCTCATCCCAGTTGGGGAGATGGTCTGTCCCACAGCCGTCAGTACGTCGTACTGGAGATAGTATACAGGTGCTCGTTAGGTTACGGGTACACCGGACAGGACTCACAGGGAACTGTTGGTTGGTTTGATACCAGTCGTCAGTGAACAGTTCCCAGGTGACATGAGTACAGCGTAGTCCGCAGACTTGACACTGCTACTTCGCCTCGAGTGTGTCCCACTGTTCTTAGATTGCTACCCTACCACGGCTCAAAGGAGTCGTGCAAACAGGTAGCAGTTGGGTGCAGTCCCGAGCACTTGGAGGCAGTGGCGGTTAGACAGGATTCGTCCCTCCCGGTATTGGGAGTAGATATCGTGCTGTGTCAGAGAGCCATTACGCAAAGTCCCTGGCCAGGGCAAGCGAGATTTGCTGGTAGGTTCCAGCAGTTTCTCAGGGAGTAATGGGCTTCACTCCGACACGACTTATACCGCTATTAGGGGACTGACGCTTGCCGCCCCCCTAGGCCCGATATGCGATAGTCATGGACGAACGGACCGGACTGTATGGAGATTGTCACATCAGACTCAGTAGGAGTTCGGATGGGTTTACTCATCGGCCTTCTTATCGACAACTACCTGGGGACCGTTACGTACAGCTAGTGCCGCTTGCGGTCTGTGGTTAAACCCACTGCCAGCGTAGTAGTCGAGTCTCTAGAGTCCCACACAGAGAGTTTCCTACTCCAGGCGAAACGATATAGAGGTTGCATGGTTTTGCGACAAAGGGTTCGGACGCATACGTGCGTTTACGCGCGTACGACTTTCGGACAGATTTTACCAGTCGGCTTTGGTTTAAGCCAGTTACTGGTATCCGGTTATTGGATTTTTACAGTCTAAAGTTTTTCCGTATTTTTACGGATCGGAGGGGCGTTCTCGTAATTCCTCGAGAAGCTTCTAGAAGATGTGACTAAGGAGGTTTGTTTTGGAAAGAGAGTGAGTCATAGTGGTGATTCATTCACTTCATTAATGCACATTTATTGCTTAATGACTCATGTTAATGAATCATCACAAGATATTTTGTGAAGCATGCTTATTCATTTCCTTTATTCATTATTTGATAAAAAGAATGCTTCATAATATTATGATACACTCTCTCTCTTCTCTCATTATCATATTACACATTCTCTCTCCTCAAGCTCTCATCTTCAAGATACTAATCCTTAATCCTCATGTGTTGAGATCAAAGGTTTAGTTAGACTAAACAATCCATAACCCACACTCTATATCATCCTCTCATCTTTGATTAGCAATCAAAGTTGATTAGTTACCTCAAGTTAGAGGTTTAGCTTGGAGTTTCGCTCTCGGGTGGATCGTCTACTACCTAGAGAAGGCCGAGGAGAACCAAGGAGGACGTAAAGAAGAAGGACCGGTTCATTAGGTATAATCCCTAATCTCTTTTGTGAGATGAAACTCTAGAATACGGTTTTTAGGGTTTAGCTTCGATTCATGCGGTTAGTCGATGCTTGTTGTTTAAACTTGATAAGTTTTTGTAAATTCCGCCTCCCCATAAGTACTGGGGTGTACTACATCGACTTACAACCTCATCCCGGATGTGCCCCAATAAAAGAATATTACATACATTTAATTTTACATGAATGAAAATAAAAACTCTTATCTCACATAAAAAAAACCCCGGCTATTCATAACACGACGATCCAATATAACATATCCAACAACACATAACATCACATGTCATCAACGTAAGTAAATATGCGCATCCCAATTATCGTTGACATATAGCAACGAAACCGGCGATAACACATATTACACTTACGGTCGCAGAAAATAAAGTGTAAAACTACAACATTTGGAATCCACAATCTCTTTAGACATCGTAAATCCGAAATATCACATACTTCGCATTTCATGCCTAACTATATGAATTCCACATATTGTATCACATTCCAGATAAATAGACAGTATTAAACTTTCCAATCGAATAATCAAATATCCAAGATTTCCTAAATAGCTCAACAATTGAGCAGAGTTCAAAAATTTCAGAATACGTCACAGTAGCAACGGTCCAGCCGTAGAAGGGTCAAGCCAACGCCTCACATATGGCACGCCGTACTGCCCCAAACCTTAAGGTTCAAAAGGCAGTTCAAGACGGTCACATAATCGAGTTAAGGTTTGTTGTCTTCTAGAGGGTCCATCGCGTTACATGCACGTTTTTCCGAAAGATTTAAACTCAAGAAAAATTCAACACTTGAAAGTTTTTCTTGCCGGGAAATAATGAGTTAATGATATCCGTTCGAACATTTTAACAGTTTCTAAATATCCGGAAAACATAACGAAATGAAATATTCCGATCAAATCAACGATTACAAAATAAACCCCAGAACACTTAACTCTTGAGTCAGATTAAAAATACCCCAGAAAATAGTAACAACAGATAAAAGTATTACTGTGCAAACACGTGTCAGTAATACCAAAGTACGACCGCGGAACCGCCGCGGGAAGTAGGTTCCTGCCGCGGTTCCGCGGCGACTTGATGGTATCATGAGTTCGTATTTCATGGTAATTCTTAGAATTCCCTGCTGAATTTTTTAGGTATTTTTAATTCAGAAAAAATCACATTTTTAGAAATTGTCCAGAGAGGGGGTTAAATTTGCGTTTCGGGTTTCGATCGGGGTTTTAACTCCGTATTCAAGTCGCCTAATGTTCTAGCTAGGCTCTAATACCACTGTAGGGTTACTAGGCACTCTAATAAGGTTCTACAATGCATCAACCATGCCCGTTTAAAATTTTAGCCGTACCGAATAACCCTAAACAAGATCGTTGGTAGAAAATTAGGGTTTCACATGCAAGTTAATAGCATCTACAACTAAGTGAATACGAAATACAACCTTTGTAGATCGGTCCTTCACTTCTTTAGCTCCTTGTTGAATTCCCTTCGCTGCGATTGTGGTTCTCCCGGACCCTTGCATGGCTTCACGAGGCTAAAGGAGCGTCCTTGCTTGAAGTCTTCGAGGCCGAAGATGATCTACGTCGAGGGGATGCCAACTCAAGCTTCTACTTCACTAACTAGAGAATTAGTGAAGCAAACACCCTAAACTAAAGTGTTAGTCTAGTAGAGGATGGAGAAACAGGAATTGGGTTCACTTTAGAATTTAGTTTCTCACAATATTTCTCACTTTGGATCAAACCCTAGAGAGCTTTTTAGCTCAAGGAAGAAGATGAAGAAAATAAAATGAGAAGAGATAATGATCAAGTGAGAAAGCTAACCATGGTGAGTGAGTATCATATACTAACTTATGTAGAGACATAACCATGGCTAATCCTTATGGTTGGGTTAACAAATATCTATAGTAAAAACAAACTTAGTGGACTTAGTCAATGCATCCACAAGCTTCCACAAGCTTCATGCATTTTGCTAATCCTCGACTAAATTTGTAATTACTTTAAATATTAAAATCCAACATAAATAAATAGCATAGTGTAAGTCTCATACACCCAAGTCATGTGTATCATCAACCATGATACAAAAAGAAAACACAATTTTAATATATATCACATATATATTAAAGTTGTGCACTTGTGATAAAAATCCTTATGTGAACAAGTGTTAGTTAATGCTGTTAGTGTTTATGCCCTAGAAGGCCATTACTGTATCATACTAGCTTGTATATTACTTAATGGAAGCTTGGGATATTCACATGTATATAACAGTCTTGCTAAACATGGTAGTATGCTACTTGGTTTTTCTATCTTAATATGTGAGTGTACGTATTGATAGAGCTCTTAGGATCTTGCTTGGCTACCAGCGTTGTGATGGCAGTCACACTAGTGGGGGCTGGGTAGTCTACAAGCACATCCTTATTCAGGTCCCTGGTCGTTGGATTATCGAGACAGAGCATCGATACTCCGGAGTAGACTAGTGTGTACGCTTCTCTTCCCAGTTGGGGAGATGGTCTGTCCCACAGCCGTCAGTACGTCGTACTGGAGATAGTATACAGGTGCTCGTTAGGTTACGGGTACACCGGACAGGACTCACAGGGAACTGTTGGTTGGTTTGATACCAGTCGTCAGTGAACAGTTCCCAGGTGACATGAGTACAGCGTAGTCCGCAGACTTGACACTGCTACTTCGCCTCGAGTGTGTCCCACTGTTCTTAGATTGCTACCTTACCACGGCTCAAAGGAGTCGTGCAAACAGGTAGCAGTTGGGTGCAGTCCCGAGCACTTGGAGGCAGTGGCGGTTAGACAGGATTCGTCCCTCCCGGTATTGGGAGTAGATATCGTGCTGTGTCAGAGAGCCATTACGCAAAGTCCCTGGCCAGGGCAAGCGAGATTTGCTGGTAGGTTCCAGCAGTTTCTCAGGGTGTAATGGGCTTCACTCCGACACGACTTATACCGCTATTAGGGGACTGACGCTTGCCGCCCCCCTAGGCCCGATATACGATAGTCATGGACGAACGGACCGGACTGTATGGAGATTGTCACATCAGACTCAGTAGGAGTTCGGATGGGTTTACTCATCGGCCTTCTTATCGACAACTACCTGGGGACCGTTACGTACAGCTAGTGCCGCTTGCGGTCTGTGGTTAAACCCACTGCCAGCGTAGTAGTCGAGTCTCTAGAGTCCCACACAGAGAGTTTCCTACTCCAGGCGAAACGATATAGAGGTTGCATGGTTTTGCGACAAAGGGTTCGGACGCATACGTGCGTTTACGCGCGTACGACTTTCGGACAGATTTTACCAGTCGGCTTTGGTTTAAGCCAGTTACTGGTATCCGGTTATTGGATTTATACAGTCTAAAGTTTTTCCGTATTTTTACGGATCGGAGGGGCGTTCTCGTAATTACTCGAGAAGCTTCTAGAAGATGTGACTAAGGAGGTTTGTTTTGGAAAGAGAGTGAGTCATAGTGGTGATTCATTCACTTCATTAATGCTCATTTATTGCTTAATGACTCATGTTAATGAATCATCACAAGATATTTTGTGAAGCATGCTTATTCATTTCCTTTATTGATTTATTGAAAATAAGAATGCTTCATAATATTATGATACACTCTCTCTCTTCTCTCATTATCATATCACACATTCTCTCTCCTCAAGCTCTCATCTTCA